>OX453058.1:15881447-16594847 GCA_949699795.1 Spicauda simplicius
ATCCCTACTAATATTATAAATGCGAAAGTAACTCTGTCTGTCTGTCTGTCTGTCTGTTACTCTTTCACGCCAAAACTACTGAACAGATTTTTATGAAATTGTGTACACAGATAGTGGTGACCTTGGGATCCATTATAGGCTACTTTTTATTTCAAAAAATGGGTTGAAAATGTTAAAATCGAGCATAAATGTTTGTATGGTAGTTCGTTTTTGACAAAGAGCTGTACTAATAATTCCGTCAAGGGGTATCTTAGATTTGATTAAAAACTTATGTGAATAATAAAACATTAAAAAATATTGATTTTGAGTCGACAACATATGTCCGTAAAACTCGGTATGTCGCGAATTTTGTTAAATTCCAATGCAAATGACAATCTCCGTATTGGCATTTGACAAAGAGGTGTACTAATAATTCCGTCAAGGGGTATGATAGATTTGATTAAAAACTTATGTGATTAATAAAGCATTAAAAAATATTGATTTTGAGTCGACAACGTATATCCGTAAAACTCGGTATGTCGCGAATTTTGTTAAATTCCAATGCAAATGACAATCGCCATATTGGCCATTTCGCCTGGACGTCATTGTGAGTTCGTTCAGAAATAATACATTTAAATTGGTAACAATTAATTATCATTCAAATAGATGTGATATAAATTTGATTTAATTTACCCTTAATATGGGTTTATAATATGAAAATGTATTTATAATGCTAAAGATACGAATAAAATTACGAGGAATTCCCGATGAGTTAAATATTAGGTATACTTGCGCTATCTATCACTGTTCTGTTGAATTACGTTGAATGAACATTTGATAGATGGCGTTATCTACAATACAACTTCGAAGTAATATCGATAAATTAAATGTTGATGTTGAATTACTAATAATTCCGTCAAGGGCTACGAAACACTGGTTTGCAAACTTAAATATAAAATAAATCCACGATAGCATATCTATATCTCTTAAGGTTAACTCACAATAATTATTTTTTTGTTCCATATTTTAACTAAAAACAATATGTTATTTTCGAGTCTGTTGTCTTTTGTTCAGTATTAATCCCTATGTAAATAAATGCATTCGTTAGCTTCGTAATTATAACAAAGATCAAAATTGTCTTTACACTGTGTGCATTAAATAAATACGTTTAAAGTTATTAGAGATATCAAATTATATAATTTCCTTAAAGGGGTACGATGATAAAATTCCGTCAAGGGGCAAGATAGACTTGATTGAAAACTTATCTCAATAATAATCTGTATATCTGTAAAACTCGGTATATCGCGACTTTTGTTTAATTCCAAATTCCAACTATCGCCATATTAGCCATTTTGCCCTGATGTCATCCTGATCCTTAGTTCATTATGAAATAATACATACCTATAAATCGATAACAATTAATTATCATACAAATAAATGTGATATAAATTTGATTTAATTTACCCACAATATAAAATTACGAGGAATTACCGATGAGTTATATATTAGGTATACTTGCGCCATCTATCCACTACTATGTTGAATTACATTGAATGTGGAATGAATTACATTGGTGGCGTTATTTACAAAACAACTACGAAGTCTATCGATAATTAAAAATGTTGATGTTGAATACTAATAATCCCGTCAAGGGCTACGAAACACTGGATTGCAACCTTAAATATAAAATCAATCCGCGATAGTATATCTCTATAACTTATGGTTAAGTCACAATATTTTTTTTTATGTTTTCAACTAAAAATATTACGTTAATTTCGAAAGTGTTTTCTTCTGTTCGGTATTAATCCTTATATAAATAAATGCATTCGTTAGCTTTTCCACTATATGCATCAAATAAATGCTTTTAAAGATATTAGAGATTTAAAATAATAAAGATCGCGATTTGTCTCTCGGCAGGGGTAGGTAACCGTCGCGCTCGCGCATGCTAATACAAGCCGGCCGCCGATGCGTGTGCATTATTATAGTAATCTGACCACTTGATAGTGTCGAGTGTTGAGTAGGATACGAATGTTAAATATGAGTTTGTAAGAGTAGCGTCTTTTTGTACTAGACCAGTACAAACATTGCACTTCACCCTGCAACATCACCCTGAGAACTTTTAAACATACTACAGAAAAGTTAAAATCAATCTTTGTAATATATGCGTTTTGGTTTAAATGTGAAGGAGGATTTGGTTTACAAGGTGCTTCTTGGTAATGTGTGACCACTAAGATTGTTAATTAATTCAATGAAATGCGGTTTACAATCGTCTAATTTTTAAATTCTAATTTTAATTTGTCTAATTTTTAAAATATTTTTACATAACAATTATGATCCTAACCACAAATACATACTTTAAATTCGTTTCTTCACTCTTTGTATGTCCGGGTAATCGCCGGCCGAGCGGCTAACCTCATTTGGATAGGACTTGCACTATAGAAAAGGTTGTGGAATAACATAATTATAGACTACTTTTTATCATATAATTTCAACGGGGTCGAGATTTGTGCGGGAAAAACTTTGCGATACGCTTACTTTTACGCGGGCGAAGCCGCGGGTACAGCTAGTACTACTATATACGTAACGTAAACTAAAAGATGTTAATTAATTCTAAATTTAACCGATTCTTGGCATAGGTTATTATGTTGTAATCGAGTTGCTCATCGTCATAGACAAAATTCGAAAGTCATTGTACCTAAATAAAAACTCCATTGTCATTGAAGTTTAAAATTAATAGCCCACAATTATATATTTATATTTACACAATTATATTTTTATATTTATAATAACATCCATCGTCCCTGTAGTTCTAGGATCAGAATAGGGCTACGGTATCTCCTGCCTGTTGTAAGAGGCGATTAAAATGGGGCTTCCGGGGTTGCGGATGGCACGAGTAGGAGTTCGAACCGTTCAGCCAGGCGGTCCCAGTAAGGGCGGCGGTATCAATGGTCACGTATCATCGTAAAGACCAGATGGAACGGCGAGCCCAACAGCTCACCTGGGAGGAGCCCGATGCTGCAACGTGCTCAGAGGACTCCGGTTGCGTTCCTTTGGAGAACCCGAAGTCCTCTTTGTAGCACCGAGGAAGGCAACTGGGGGTTTCTATTGTGGTATCCCACATATCCCTGCGTCGCTCCCAAGACGTCGAGTACCTTTTTTATGAGTCATTTAAGCAACACAATATAGGGAAAATGGCATTGAATTGATAAGTCTGCTGATATATTTATATATTTATTTATTATTATATTGATATACATTTTATATACAGGGTGTAAATGACAGCGTACCGAAAACTTAAATGGTAGATTTGTGACACTAAATGAACTAAAAATAACTCATCAATTTTCCTCGGAAACTATTGGTTCCCGAGTTGGTCATTTTTGAGCACGCAATGTACATCGAACAACCCGCGTACCGATCGCCGATCGCTTATTGTATTTTAAGTAGTTATTCCCCGCACGCATCTAACAACAAATCGCTTATTCTATTTTATTAACTTAGTACCTACCTAGACTAAGACCCGTGCCGATTGCGCAATACTCGAGCTGCGGTGCGTGTACCTAAGCGCGGATTTAGACGCACGGCTTCCAAAACATTACCCACCACACGTGCTCTCAACATTCTTCCGGCACCTTCCTGCTGCGGTACAATCGGCTGATTATCCAACACTCGTTGGTACGCCCGAGTAATCACACGACTGTCCGTTGGATGGCGAGCATAATGGTACCTCTGGATGTACAGATGCAGAGCTTGCTGTGCATGCCCACGTGCTTCACCATAACACATTAGCATTTCCCCGTATTCACGAGCACTGAACTGCATTTTGCAAAAACTAAATAACAATAAAAACACTAAAAACACAAAACTAAAGCAATAACAAGTAATAATAAATAACAGTTCACACACGACACGACTCACACAAAACCGAAATTTGCAGAGCATCCGTCTTCCGCAAGCGAAAATCACGAACTGTGACAATTTTTCAAATTTTAAATAATATCCGAACTATCAAAGAAAACCGCCAATACGCCGCTCCGTGACGAGTTACTACTAAGCGAGTGCATTACACAGATTCAAATAAATTCAGATATGACACAACCTTTAACTTAAAACTGACAAATCAATTACTTTTACTTGTCCACTCGTTGTTTTGTAATTTTAATAAAATACCAAATTAGGTACATTATAAACATTATTCATGTTAGTTCAAATTAGACTGGTTTACTTCAAGATTCTAAATACTTTAAATACATAAAAGCAAATTAAAATTTCATAAAATAACAACATACAACATAAAAAAACGAAAGTATAAAAAGCTATTATAATATCAATCAATAACTATTGATATCTCGAGTACATGACCTACGGAGAACAAGTACTTTATTAGCCACATTGAGTTATCTTTTTATTGTTTATTCTGTGTGCGGCGTTAATCCCGCCTTTCGGCAAAGGACTGAAGAGCCGCACCGCGCTGTATGTGTGAGTGTACTGTGTATGTGGAATAGAATTTTGCATGATACTTATGTACCTACATCATTTCTTTAATGTTTCCCTTATGTTTGCTTCTGAAACAAATACGTTAAAATGTGAATCATTATTTGTGATTTATTTTTATTTGCCCTAAATAAATGAAGAAGTTTTCAATCATTAGGTACACAAAAATAAACAAAAGAATAGGTATTTAGTATTTTCCGAATAGTGTTTTCAGTTATTATTTGCGTTAAAATGTTTGAATTAGGTATTGAATGTTTTTTGGAAACTTGGTTCCTAAATTGGTGGAAGTCGGTGCGGCGGAGCGCGGGGCGGCCCGCCGCTCGGCCTCAGCCGTGCGGCGTCATTGACCGGACGTCGAACAGCTGATAGCGCATTCATTATACATTGCTAGTTTTCGTGAAAAACACTATAATGAGTGTTTTTCTTTTAAATTCATGTTGCATTATGCAGTAGTATTGAAATACTACCAAAATTTGTAAAAAAAAGTGCATAAAAAAATGGAAAATCCGAGGAAAATCCGATGAAAAATTCCAACGCCATAAGCACCAGAATCGTGTCAGGAATCCATATTTTTAATATTCGGTACGCTGTCATTTACACCCTGTATATTTAAAAGGAGTAACTCGTTTCTAGCATTTAAAAAAAATATAATGCTCGACTGTCCCTCACTATACAAAACTTAACCAGGCAAGATCACGCTCTCCTCTGTGCGTGCTTTTTTTTATTAAGCGATCGGTATTTTTTGATCACTCGTATAATTATAAATATATATAGTTTATTCAACTTTTATATTTCCGGCATTTTACTGTAATTTTGATAGAATTGAAATTGACGAGCATGTATTTGATCCAGTAGTAAGTAGCCACGGTCACCTATGGTAATCTGTTAGTTATCAATCGCAGTTTCAATTCGTCTTACCGAGGTCATTTACGGGTACTAATCCTGAGAAATTAGAACACCTTGTGTGAGTATATATTAACGTAACCCAACTTAACTGTATCAAAGTGTATTGTGCCATAGAGTAGTAAAACTATCGAGTTCAAAGTAAACGGTGCGATAAATTAGCGTAGTGTTTGCTTTTTTATTTGTAAATTTACTTACAAACATAAATATCATTAATAGTGTGATGGCATAAGCTTCACGGCGGTATTATCATAACTTACGCATCAGTTTGTCTTCAAATATTCAAATTAGAACGATAATCCAAGTCCTTTTGAGTCGTAACAATGCGAAAATTTTGTGGAACGCTCAAGTAATTCTGAATTAATATTTACATTCTAGCCTTCTATGTTATTAATTAACTAAAATTTTGTAATAGTTGAGATTCTGTTTAACATATCAATCTCAACAATTTCTAAAAAGTTACGAAAATTAACCTGAGTGTACTAATTTCAAAAATTGTAATAATAAATAAATGTTTCTGTCTCCACAACTTATTTATTATTCTATGTAACTCTGCGTGAATATTTACCGATTATTGATATCT
Organism: Spicauda simplicius; assembly: GCA_949699795.1. Taxonomy (NCBI): domain Eukaryota; kingdom Metazoa; phylum Arthropoda; class Insecta; order Lepidoptera; family Hesperiidae; genus Spicauda; species Spicauda simplicius. The sequence continues at coordinate 15,887,407 of OX453058.1, forward strand.
TCAAAGTATTGTATACATAAGAAAGTGGTAGAACCGTTTATTATTTGAGTCTGAAGACGGACTGCCATACTCATATTCGCCTAATAGCATCAGTGTTAAGCGATTCTGAGTTCTTAAAGGGTGTTGAAGAAAGGCATATTTTTATTTGATTGAAGTAGCAAACAAACATGTAGTCAGCCTGTGAGTTTCGTGTGCTTCTTTTTATTTAAAAAAAAACTTTACCACAGTTACGTTTTACTATCTAGTGTCAGTCTGTTTATACGATAATGTTCGAAGGATGTGGTATGAGCGATATTCTCATACAATTTTAACTTACTCCTCAGCTCATTTGTAATCCGACCTTAAATAGGATTTCATTCTCATCTGAGGCTAATCGCAGATACTCGAGCGTTTTTAGCCTCACTATTTAGACACTTTATAAAAACAAAACATTTATTACTATATCCAACGTGTACATTTCTGCAAAATAATTTCTTTAAGCTGATTCCAACTTATTACACCTAAAACTCGTACAGCGCTTTAGATTATCAGCGCTATTATGACAACAGAGTACACTGGTCTCGCTTCAAATATTCAAATTAAAACGACATATCACCAGTCCCTTTGAGTCGAAACAGCGCTGGATTTCAATGGAATGTATGAACGTGCTCGAGTAGTTTTTGCTCGGGTTGTTTGCACGTCCGATAAAGCAATCTTTGAATAGAGATGTTGCGCTTTCTATTGTATGCATTTTAAGCTCCAATTTGCGAGAAATGTCCTTTAAGGTTTTATATAAAATGTAATGTACCTCCTGTTAATTTTCGTGCATATCTTAGATTCGAGTTTGAATACAAGCCCTGCACAACTCAATTTATAAGCAGATAAAAGCAGTTTCATCTGATCGTAAGAGATCGCTGACACTTATGTGTGCTATGTAACCAGTTATTGTAAATAGAAAGGAAAATAAGCATTAGTATACATAATATTAGAAGAGTAGAAGAGTCGTCGAATGGAGACCACGTCTGGGCAAAAGGAGTGCAGGCTTCCCCCCGATCATTGGACTGATGACCTGAAGAAGACGGCGGATAGCCGCTGGATTCAGATGGCTCAGGACCGGTCGAAGTGACGCAGAGTAGGAGAGGCCTATGCCCAGCAGTGATCTTTTAAAGGCTGATGGATGGATACATAATATTACGCTACAAATAAAACAAAATACTAATAATTCTTAAAAGTATTATGTACATATTGACTTTGTTGCACTTTGTGAGACTTTGAAACAGTTCTTTAATATTAAACATGTACTGGAATAACACTAGAGACGTTAATAGAAACATATTCAAGCACGTAGCCCGCAAATTCCCCTACAGCGGCGGTGTGTCGTTTTAATTTGAATATTTGCAGCGAGACAGGCGCGCGTCGTTATCATAATAGTGGATCAGCGTTGCTACCAGACTTACTAAATGTTGGGTCATACTAATGGAAATTAAACTGTAGACTGACTAGTACTTTTTATGCTAAAAGCGAAATAAATATGAATAGTAGCTAATTAAACAAATAACAGTTGGATAATCTTGCTAATATTATAAATGCTAATATTTGTTGTGTGTGTACGCTTTCTACACTCATAGCCCCACACTAGGATTTTTTCCTGTGTCGTGGGTACCATGTACACACAAGACGAATACACAAACACCCAGACCCAGAACATGAACCTAAACTCATAATTCTGATACCTGTCTGGCCGGGAATCGTACCTGGGATCCATTGCGCGTCAGACCGGTATGGTAAAACCGCTCCGCCACGCGGCTCGTCAAACAGTACAGTATGTTAGTTATTTTTTCAGACACAATTGTCATCTTATGGATAACGTGTGTTTATGTAATTTTATGATGAGTTCGATACAAATGCCCTTAGTAATTTATTACGTTTCAGCAAAAATGCGATTGATTACATTTTCGCCTATCATTGCGATATATCCGACATAGCAAGGTTTATCAAAAACGGAAATGTGCTATGTACATTACAATGTACGGGCGAAAACCTAAACTTGTTTAAGGAGGTTAAATACATTTTTTAAGTATTTAAATATTTGTACTAGTTCTGTTTGACTTATATAATATGTATTCATTACAATTATCATCATTCTTCTCTCGTTTCTAAAATTCTGCACATACAAAAGAGTTGTCCGCATTTAAAATACATGCTATTCGTACTACCACTGAGATACTAATGTTTTTTATTATTTAATAAAATTCTGAGTAATTGATCTACTAAATTGGTATTGATTCAATTTAAAACTAATTTAATAAAAATACATAATGTCCCCGACAAAAAGAGTAGGAGTTATTCCGTACAACCCAACGTTTAGAAAATAAGATTGATCCACATAAGTGTTCAACTTTCTTATATCTGAAAATCACTTTCAGCAAGAAGAATGCCGAAGATGAACCTACGCTTTGGAATTACTAGTCCTTTCAGTAAAATGCATTCGATGTACGCTGAAATCGGTATGAATATTTCAGTTTGGAGGTAGTGGTGAGGCACGTCCGTATTCAATGAGGCACTTGCGGTTCAAACTGAAGTATTTCATATTGTGCAATCTCTTTTAGGAGCAGACAATGAGGGAGCGCATCACTCAACGTCACAGCAGACGTGTATTTTTACATCTAACAATACTTAGAGGGGAATAATTTCTATTGTCAGTACACACGCGAACGCTTTGAGCGATGGCTCACATTGCTTTCTAAATAAACGAGTCATTGTTTATATTTTAAAGCAGAAATGTTGAATTCGCACCGTTTCGTCTCACTGGTCCCCTTGTATATGAAACATATTGTACGTTTTATATGAAGTGGTGGCTAACTTTTTTCATCCGATTTAAAAAGCAAACGAGTGTGCAGTTCACCTGATGGTAAATGGTCACTCACGGCCGTAGATATTTGCAACCAACTTCATATAAAACACTAGCAGAACCTGCGACATATCGTACTTATTGACTTGTTATATTATAGTTTTTGCGTTTGCAACGACATAGCCCCAAGTTATCAATAGTTAAGAATATGTTGAACCATAAAACTAAACACTACGTTTTATAAAGCTTGCGTCATATTTATCTGATGTCCGAGAAAAACTTTCAAACCCAACTTTGGCCTCTATAGGGTTGATTTTCCGAAAATGGTGAAACAGATTATCAATTATATCAAACCAGAAATCATTTCTTAGTGCTCACCTTCACTATAAAAGAAAACATGGTTTAATATTTCCAGTTTCTACAGTAGTTTGGGCTATGTTGATATGGCAGTAGTTGATTCCGTTTGCGTTTTTTATATAGGTTATATAGATGGGCCCTGACTGAAATAAGTTTTACTGATAAATATATGAAAGTGAGCCGCGTGATTTGATACAATTGAAACATAATGTTCATTTTATACGAGTTTGTGGTTTAGTTGGTAAAATTCAGAGTAATTCGATTGCGACATCATAAAATCGCTTACTGGGAGTAGTACTGGGACAGCTGTCTCCTGATTAAAATTTTATAAATGTCGTAAAAATGGGTTTCGCATAAATAATTCAAGTTAAGCCTTTTTAGTACGCCAATTAAATTTATCTCATAGAAAATTCAAAAAGTTTATTTATTAGAGGTAGAACGAGGATGATTCCAGGATGGTATATTTGACGACCCGCGTGGCAGAGCGGTTACTATACCGGTCTGATGCGCAATGGGTTCCAGGTTCGATTCCCGGCCTGACAGGAATCTGAATGATGATTTTAGATTCATGTTCTGGGTCTGGGTGTTTGTGTATTCGTCTTGTGTGTGTCCATGGTACCCACGACAGAGGAGTAAATCCTAGTGTGGGGCGTAGAAAGCGTGTGAGAAAGCTTGCGTGTGCAATTAACATCACTTTTAAAACGAAGCAGGACTAGCATTTTGGACAAAGGACGTGTTTGCCAGCTGAATTAATTCGAGGCGACCATCTCATTTCTTGGAAGTAGCAACGCATCTGTGACTAACTTAAGAAAGATAAAAGCACTGTTTTTTATGAGTGGCTTGCAGATGTCCATGGGTTGCAGTGACCATTTACTATCAGGTGAACTAACTGCATGCACGTTTGTTGCTTCAATAAGAAAGACTATTATTAAGAGCGGTTATAATCAATCCATGAAATCTGAAGCTTGGTCACCTGCACACGTTTGGCCTCTCAAGCTACGGCTCTCTCAGAAGTAGCTCGACACTTGACACCGTACTACTTCTGTCGTATCTACATGTTTTAGTCGAAGTTCAGACTTCACTGACTAGATGGTGTCAAAACAGCCTCTGCAGAGGTAATGTCGTCACACACTGAAAAATGACGTAACTGTTATTACGAGGCATCTCCAAAACCGCGCGGCTTTTAGGACCGGATGGATTTTTCTTTTGATATGTTCGCTAAAATGTCTTTTAGCCTGATTTGTTCTCTCCGCACTGAGACCATTCCTTGCAACGGTTCTATTTTTCCATTGTTAATTTTCAATTACGGTCCCACTCAAGTCGTATCGACAGCTAGGGTGCCACGACCACGAGTTTCTGTAAAGGTGGTAATCGCTCAAAGATAGCCTTGATAGACGTATATTTTTTTTGATTTTTTGTGGGGGAAACCTTCAAAAGGTACCCGACGTTGTGGGAGCGATGCAGGGTTATGTGGGATTTTTACCGCTCTAAAACCCCCCCGGTGTTACCGTAGCCCTTACGTGTTACGTATACTTACGTGTTTATTTTAGTCTAATTTGGAGTAGTTTGTTCAGATATTTCCAATTTAAACGGACCTTGTAGACAAGGACCGTTTTACTTTAGGCGGACTACACGCTCGATGCGCAAGGAACTTAAAAAATAAACTTCACCGGGTACCGGAACGCTACTTCTTCAATTCGAATCATTAATCAAATATCAGGGAATCGTAGCAGAAATAAAATATGGCAATTCGTAGTTCGCAGAACCGTGCTGTCAGGAGCGATGATGTATTTGAACGTTTTCATGGGAACCGCCGAGCGCTTTGTCAACGTCCGACATTAAAGGTCATCGCTCATAGCCAGAACAACCCCTAGTAGGCGGCCTTAAGTCGAATTATTATTCTCATTCATAAATCTAATGGAATTGCTCTTCAGTTAGCCAATTCTATGGAAATGCGCTCAGACAGTGGAATCGTTGAATGTAACTTCTGTGACATTTGCATTTAAATTATTATGTATTTAATATCACAGAGACTGTCCTTATTGTAATATTACTATTCTTAACATAAATATGTCGCAAGGAATAGTAACTATACTTCCTACTTCTTAGCTATATATTAATATGTGAAGCAAAAACTTGTGGTGCATTTTTAAGTAATATTGCGCAGACGGATTAGTATGAAATTTTGCACAGTTATAGTGGACGTAGAGAAGGATTTCTGAATGTTATTTTTTTTTCAAACAATGCATTTAACATACATAAAATCAACTAAAAATACATTACACACACTATTGTGCATTTGCCACAAACACATAAATAATAAAAGAAATAGAATAATCAATGCCTTTGTCAAAATACCCGCTATTGCTTTTAAATTCGCATTAGCTAAATAAATATTTTTTATATTTATGGGTGCGTTCAAAATTACTCAAAAATGATTACATTTCATTTGAATTCCAGAAATATATTATTCGTACTACTTTGGACAATATGAAGTTTAGTTTTTTAATTTATATTACGGTCAAATTTCGACCAATGGGACGGGTGACCAGTTTTTATTTAATACACAATTACTTAAAAAGAAAAATGTGTACCTACTATATACAATGTGTTCAATAATATGATATATTTATATATTTTAGGTAAATGTGTAATCAATCACTAAAAACATCGATTTTTATTCAGTCGATCTGTGTAATTTACATATCATCAATCAATAAGAAGGAATCAAGCTGATTTCATAATGTCTACACAGCTTTTGTGTCCCACTGCTAGCCTGTTTCTTGTTTGACGACCCGCATGGCTGAGCGGTTGATATCTGCGCAATGGGTCCCGGGTTCGATTCCCGGCCAGACAGGTATCTGAATGATGAGTTTAAATTCATATTCTGGGTCTAGGTGTTTGTGTATTCGTCTTGTGAGTGTCCATGGTACCCACGACACAGAAGGAAATACTAGTGTGGAGTTGTAAGTGTAGAAAGCGTGTGTTTCTCTTCACAACTGAAAAAGGCCTTGATTAACTTTAAGCAGACACGATGGAATTTAATTAAATAAAGTCTAAACCAAAAAACACGACCTATAAATGTATCTCATCCTTTAAATTGAGCTTAGTAGTTTTGGCTTAATGCGACTTCAAACGGACACGTAAACAAAAACTTTATAAATAATGAAATGTGTATAATTAATGAATTACTTGATTAATGTTCTCTAAACTATCTTTTTTGAAATTATGTGTGACTACACTTTCCCATAGCTTCGTACACGTGGCCAATTATCACGATAATGAGTTTTATATGCATTAATCCAGATCATAAACTAATCGTGTATAAAGTTTCAGCCAATCGGATAACTATGATGAGCTTCCTCCTGAGGTATTCCTCTAGCGTTATGACACGGGCCTCTTCAAAAAGGGTGCGAAAAGAGCTCTCCTTCAAAGCCGGCGAAGCATTGGCGACTCGTCTGGTGTTGCAAATGTCCATAGGCGACGGTGACTATTTTCCATCGCGTAGCCCGTCTGCCATATCGTCAGGTTCAAGTAAAAAAAATAGTTTTTAAGCCAAAGACCAACAAACAAACATACAAATCTCGCTACAACATTAGTATAATGTACAAACAAGGAAAATTAATTTTTGTATAAAGAAATATCTTCACACCGAAATTTCATCTCAAAAATGTCACCTGAAATACGTTCAGTAACTTTATAAGAACATTAATTATAAATACACCCTGGAGCCTTTCGAGAAAACTAGTGAAGAGTGAGCTTATGAGATCAGAGATTGCTTATACTTTGAGCGTTCTTGTAGCGGGAGCAACCAGAATGGCGGACTTTATAAGTTTGTTTTTTGCGGATTTACTTCGCAACTCGCTTCATGTCACGCTTTTTGCTTTAATCGAAAACCTTTACTAATTTTCTGCAACTTTTACATTATTTTATTTATTATATTTAATTGTGTTTATAATTTAATTGGCCCACTCTTGCCCAACAGTGGGACGACGACACAAAATGAAACGTACTTAAATAATATTATACTTTAGTACTCTATACTAAATGAAATGTTGTTTTTTAAGTATTTCTGAATAGTACATAATTCTTCAAATACTTCTTTACCAATATTTGTATTACACGAAATACTTTATTTAATTTAATATTTTTCTATTGTATTATTTTTTTTATTGTTTTGTTATCATATCTGTTCATAAATTTGAATTATAGTAGGAGATTTAATGTTAATTTTGTGCTAAGCGTGGCTTATCTGCCAAATCCCTGGACTGAGACTAAATATTCGTAAGTTTGAAGGTTGAACAGATTTGTACAGATTTTATATGATGATTTTATAAAAAGCCAAATAGTCTAAGATCCGTCATATCAGTTAATGATTTTGTTCTTCATTGTCAGAATTTTTGCTCTTGTACACGTATGTGTGTAAATCATATAAGATAGCAAGGAAAATTCTATAAACTATAGCCGAGGAAATTGGTTTCTAGTTATCTATATAGTTCTAGCATCAAATTATGATCCAATGATGGTTATATCTACACTCCGCCATTATCGCCACAGAAAAATAAAAAAAACAATGATGTAAATAAAAAACATCTTTTGATGTAAGAACAAAAATAAGATCCTCTTGCATAATTTTGATAACGAATAAAATGTTTTACGTTTATTGTGAGTTGCAATAAACGCATATTTAAAAATATCCAGAGGCAGATATAATATATATTTTATAGAAGTTAAAATTTTCATGATGAATAATATTTAGAATCAGACGGATTTTTGACATTTTGAGCGATAAGTTTTCCTGAATATTATTGATACGAGTAGATATAACACAGATGTTATTTAATCGACTTAAAAACAAACTTTGATAAAGACAAAGGGTTAGTTTTAAAACGTTTTCATCACGAACAAACAGCGTCAGTCGTCAAAAATATCATGAATCAACTTTGGAAGAGCGAAAACAAAATTCGGTGAAATTATTGAAAAGGAAAGTTGTGCGCGTCAGGTGGTCGACAGCTGGCGTGCGCGGAACTCCGCTTTCAGATTCATAATGACGATGGAAATAATTATTTCAGATGAATGGCACATAGAAAAACATCGGGGACTGTATAGTAACTTTTTATGAGTACAATAAAAGGAAAAAAGCCTGTAATTCTCGTTGAATGCTCAAAGGCCGTATTGCTGGTGTATCGCACGATATTTTTTTTCTAGTCTCCGAAAAAATGTTACGTGCATTTTTTTCACTTTACATTTTCTGTGCTGTTTATTCGGACATAATGGAAACATAAATATGTACTTAAAAGCAGCAACATTTTGGTTCTATGGTACGTACTTATGGCGTGGTACAAGTACCTACTTAGCTATGGATCTTCAGTAATGTGTTTAAAAGATTTATTTAAACTAGTCGTCCATCGTAACGACCGAACTTCGACTGTGATTAAACTCAAAAGCCTACACTTGATAATGTCGATTATAGCATAAATAAATTTTAAAAACACCCATTATGACGAAAAATAGATATAATTGACTGCTGCATTTAAAAGCAATGACGCGTTATTTTGTATGTTTGTGTCAAATGTATTAAAGTATGTTTAATTGATCTTATGTATGTTTTATAAATTATTTAAAAAGTATTAGCATCCTACACTCCTTCTCTATATAAACTAATATATATATACATTGCTCATAAACATTTCATACTCCTCCGTCCGCCTAATTTTCCAAAAAAAGGCTCCCGAGCTTTTTCTTCTCGTTTTAATATATAAATTAAATCCATTTCGCTTAACTTAAAACTTTTTGCTTAAAAGTTAAGCTTAAACAATAATATTAAAAAGTTTATCAATAAACAATTGGTATGCAAAACGCATGGGAATAAGTTTAGTATATTCCATTCTGTACATTTTGTGGGTGTAAAGAGACAAAGAGCAGAAACATATTTATGGAAGATTCCTAATTAGCTCTTAGATGTCAACGTCGGTAGTGACGCTTGGTTTGCTACTTTCATTAAAAATAGCCACAAAGTGACATCTAAATTTTAATCCAATGACATACATCAAGCCTTAACGTTGCTTCGGAAAATCGATTCTAAACCGAGATGTTTGTTCGAGCGTACATATATGTTCCACATACGTTAATTAAAACCAATGAAAGCTTAGACAATGTAGCGATTACGAACAAACGTACACAAACCGCAGCGCACAATAGAAAAGTTTATTACAGTACCCGGGGGCGAAGTCAGGTTTCTCGTTAAGAGGTAAATATTTGTAGAGAAGCAACGTGTGAGCACGAGTAAATAATGAAGCCTACGTCTAACGAGATGGATGTTTGCGGACTACCAGTGAAAGTAATTAAGAGTTTAACAAGAGTTACGGAATAAGACAATTTTATTAAAAACTTGGCAGTTTCAAGCCGCGAGCGTCTACAGTGTGGGAATTATAATATTAGTAGCAATGTTTTGCTGGAAATTATTTATTTTCTTACTTTGTTATACACGGAAATAGTTAATATACAGCTTTAATATACCAGTACATGTTCTGTGTTTATTACTTAACATAAATTGAGTGTTTTAAGATATTGAAGTTTGTATAATGGCAATGCCTAAAATTTCATGTCGTATTGAATTTGCATATTGTTATTATAAAAAAATACCTACATACTAATTTGAAGTACAAAAATCGAATTGTAAATTTCTTTCTTTTCGAAAAAAAATATATTATTATTTGACTGACTTATACCGAATTGGCACGGTAATAAATTTTTGTTTAATATTTGGGTCCAAATCCCCTCAATAAGTTCAAAAGGTGCTTGAACTGTGCGTGACCTCTATTCCTGCCGTATGATAGCAGATAATCATTGAAGATATTGCCCAGTAATGTCATTATATCAATGCATTTTTGCTTACTACATTTTACATACTTTTTATGATACTGTGTGTTACATAACCCTAACGCTGATGCACAGCCCTAGTGCATCGCGACCCAGCCAGGAACCCGAGGAGCTGATGCAGCACCTCGAACGTTCCCACATATCGTGAGAATCCACGGCATTCCGAGATCTAACATCGACTCGGTTTCACACCTTTAGTTTTAAGAGCAAATGTAGTTGTAATTTTTAGTTTAAAATAAATGTTAAGTATGGTTTTGCGTTTCTCTGCGACCTCCGGCCGCCACCAACGTAACTTGTGTCTACATTTATTTATTTGTTTTTGGCACCTCTATAAAAATAAAAGGAACAAAACGGAAAACTTAATGCCTGATGGCATTCACTACCAGTCAACCCTGGGTGGCTGGAAAATTTGAGGCAGGTGTTAATTTTAAAGACAAGTGATTAAAAATGTTATAAGCGTACACATGTACGATCCGAATGGTAGAGAGATCAACTTATCGATCTGATCTTTGGGACGGATCCCTGACCTGATAGATATCTGCTGCTGCTGAATGCTGAATTTTACATTGTGTTTGTGTATTGCTTTTGTATATTCATAGCATCCACGATATAGGCAAAGTATGGTGCTGTGTTCCTTATTGTTAAGTATTTTAATGGAATAAAAAGGCGTTAAAAATGTAAAGTCTTAATAAAGTGTCGGTGTGGTCCAGTGACCTACAGTCGGTCGGTTGGAGTAATCCCGCGCGACCTCCACTCCGTCACTGTCCGGCCCTTCGACGCGACCTATCCCGGATTAACGAACATGTTCGAATAAGGCTTCGGAAATGTGGTTGCCGCCCCGGGCCGCTCAATCCCCGGCTACTTAGATGAACTTTTCGACGTAAATAGAACGATACTCGCTATGTAACAATTTGTTATTTGACCGGTCATGAATCTGAATTAATTTCCTTTCGCCTGTTTTCTCAAATTAATGACCGCCCTCGGTTAGTTGGGCTGACCTTTTTCGGTATACACGACTGTACACAGTTGCGTTACTTTCTGGTTCCATTTTGTTTTATAAAAGTGTATTGTATAGTATACACTTTTATGTGTAAACTATACAATTAGCTACTATTATAAAGCAGCTAATTGTATTAAGTAAATTGATACGTAATACAATTTTTATTTCAGAAGAAGAAATGGGAAGTAGAAAAGAACACGAGAAGAGAAGATAGTTTTTCTTACGATATTCGATATTTTCATCGATAGAATCAGGTATGCAAATCCTTGCTTATCCTAGAACACGCTATTAAAATCCAGAATGTGCTTGCTGTTTTAGGTGACAACAGCAAGAAGATTCTTATGGTACAGGTTAATTCCCAAATTAAGTCCTGTCCAAATTTCTATGGATGTTTTTCACCATCAATGTGCCTACAAGATTGTGTTGTCTCTATTTTCTTATTTTTTTTTATTTATACACACACAAAGAATCAAATACAAGGTAACAAAAGTTACAATAAACTATAAGTGCAAAGGAACTGCTTATTTCTAAAGAAATCTCTTCCAGCAGACCCGAAATTGGATATAGGATAATACATGGTAGTAGTGCGTGCACTTTGCTGTGACATGCATTGGTATAGATAACAATTTCTTTTGGTTTTTCATCTTTTTTGTATTCTTTTCCCTCTGATGTTGTGAAATCAATTTCACTGATAGAGCTATGAAAAATGACGCAAGACAAATGAATAATTCTTCACAGTTGAAGTTATTAGCAAGATATTTAGAGGGATTATTTTGCCATCAATTTTATATAATTGTATATGTCGGCGCGACACCGCTTATTTATGAAAAACACTTTGCCGATGATAATTATTTTAGTTAGTTTAAAGATCGAAAATTGTTTGTTTATTGAATTAGCAATATTTAATGATTTTTAGAATTGTAATTTAGTTTACCCTCCATAAATTTGTTATTGTCACCCAAACTTTGTTATAAAAAGGCGAGCGAACGGTAGAAAAAGATTTCTTGTTTAACTGTCGAAGCGATCGGACCTCCTCAAGTGTCAATAAATCGAAGAAGATTACTCCTGTGTTTTACTTGAAATCTTCAAGAATGAATAATAATGAAGACTCCTCGACCATTCTGATATCACGCATCCACTTCGTTATATATCATTTATAAATAATATTAAATACTTCATTATATTCCTTAAACAAATTATTAGTATTTGATATTACAACGGTTTAATTTGTACGCCATAAAGTCCCTTTGATTCCCGCTTCAATAAAGCAGGAAGTTAGTTTCCCTTAAGCAATTGCCTAGCAAATTAATCGTTATTGAGTTACAATGTTGTACGAAACAAAGGCCTACTTGGCTCACGAAGCTGCTTTACAATCGCTTATTGTAAAATCATATCTTATCCACACTATATATATTAATATTATAAATGTGAAAGTGTGTTTGTTTGTTCTTCTTTCACGTCGCCACATAGCTATTATATTATATGGTTTATATGCTGGGAGATAGTTAGGAGGGTGACGTAGGCTACTGTTTACCTTGCTCTTTCATTCCCATGAGAATATCGAATATCGATGTTAGTTGATACATATTTAGTAGTTCCCGACGTTGTTAATAGATGGCGTTAGTAAAATTCATTTGCAAGTTCTGAATCACACTATCAAATGCTAATATTAATTCCATTTGACCTTCCTTGACTTATAGGATCTATGCATATCTGCCAGTTGCTTTGTTGAAAAGGAATGCTAAAGCTTTGGTGAGGTTAAAAAAATGATCGGTATTTCACTATACTACATTAAATTCTACCGAAAAAACACTATTATCATTATTAGTGATTTGTGTAATTTGTTTTTATTCGTTTACAAGTTATTTTATTTAGGCTATTATTTTCTTTCAAGGACGACTTGATGTTTATTCATAGGAACACGATCTAATATGCTACTGAGAGTCAAATATTTCCGACTTAGTACCGACTAGTAAAATAAATTATAACAAACTGAAATTTTGATCAACGAAAATCATAAGTCCGTGTAACGTTTTTAAGGTTTTAGAACGTTTTGTGATTCAACTTCGAAGCACCAACGCCACTGCTATTTCTGCCTAATAAAAACAGTGTTTAAGTCTTAGTGTCCTCTGGTCTAAAAGTAATGATAAGAAAGACATATTTAGTACATACTATCCGAGGTGTTCAACTTACTTTTCAGGGGTAATATCACGTATGTCAATGGGCGGCAATAGCCATTTACTATCATGTGAACTACGTGCTCGTTTGCTTCTTTTATATTTATAAGTAAACTAGCTTACCCGGTGAGCATCGTTCCGCCAAAAAGTACGACATCACATTATAATCTAAAATTATCACTGTTTCTCCAATATAATATGCATGTATTGTACATATAAACCTTCCCCAAGAATCACTCTATCTATTAAAAAAACTACATTAAAATCAGTAGCCTAGTTTTAAACATCTAAGCATACATAGGGACAGACAGCGGGAAGCAACTTTGTTTCATACTATGTAGTGAAGTGTTATGGGAACTATGTACAGTTAGTTAATATTTTTCTAAGTATTTATAGTAATGATAATAGCGAGGGATATCTAGTATAGATTAATAAGGGTATCAACTGGGTTTAAGCAGACGATACTCTAATCCGGGTCTATCCTGTCAATGTCACAGCCGCACACTTGCTACCCACCGTCACTCGATAGAAACGGATTATCTAATAAGTATAGTAATAAGTATAGCTGGCTAACGCGGATGTGGGCATGTATGATAAACATGGACTTTTTATAGGAACGAAGTAGCAAACGAGTATGCAGTTTACTTGATGAAAGTGGTCACTGTTGTGCATTAATATCTGTAAGAAACTACATGTAGAACAGGGGTATTATCTGAAGTCAATCTCAGGTGCGTTGCTCTCAAGGTCTTTTTTTTTTCGTTCTCGAGGGGGAAACCTTCTAAAGGTAGCCGACGCCGTGGGAGCGACGCAGGGTTATGTGGGATTTTTACCGCATTGCCCCATCGGGCTCCTCCCAGATGGGCGACTGGGCCACCGCTCCGTCTAGTCTTTACGACGGTATGCGACCACACATACCGCCGTCCTTTCCGGGATTGCTTGACAGAAAGGTTCGAGTTGCCACTCTAGCCGCCTGCAACCCCGGGAGCCCCTTTTAGTCGCCTCTTACGACAGGCAGGGGATGCCGTAGCACTATTCTGATCCCGGAGCTACAGGGACTGCTCTCAAGATCTAAGATGCTCGCCTCATATGAAAGTAAGCTCCTCCAATATCCTCCAATAAGATGCAAGAACTGCGTCATACTAAAAATAAGTGTTTCAGTGGTGCCTTCACGCTCAAATTATGTTAGTTCTATCAACTAGCAAGCAAATTTTTGTTATAAAAATACTTAGCCAGTTTTTGCTACTAAGATATTCATTCGATGAAAAATCTGGTTTTATTGAATTGAAAGTCATAAGTCATATCAAACAAACGGTTGGTGAAATATTATATTTATTGTTAAAAATGTATGTACTTTCATATGTACCAAGGTACGTGCAATTTTATAAAAGAAAGTAAAACAAAACACCGTTACATTGTGAAGTAAAAGTAATCCAACTGTGTTGTGAAGTCAAATTAGGTGTTAGATATTCAAGAACATTACGTGGCTTCAATTTTGGAGAATTGTCCCATTTGGTAAATCTGAAAAAGCTTTTGTTCCGCCCAGAACAAACATTATAAAAATGAAATATTCTGGAGATAAGGCGAAAGAATCAAAGTTTCCCCTCCGACAAATCAAAACGAAATAGCCCAATAAAACGGGAAGTAAGTACTCAGAACGTCCAGTTACAGCTAACCCCACGTTATTCCATTTAAAAAGTTCACTTCATACTATGCACCTGGACAAGGAGCGCAAAAGTAGCAAAATTAGGGAAGAGAGTGAAATAATTCGAGTCATAAATTCAACTTTTATAACTGTGGAGCGTAGCGAAGCGGTCGTCGGTCTGAGACGCCACATCGACATAATTTAACTTTTTCTTATTATCTTTAATGCTGACGTCGTTAAGCACCTTACCCACATATTGCGGGGCGAGCATTCTTACTCACTAACCACTCACAATTTTCAGTGTCTGAAATATTATACCATTTCCATAACATTCTAGTGCGGAATTTAAATTTGGTACTTTGGTACTACGAATGAGTTTACGAAATTGAGAAAATTATCTGCGTTTATCATTCAAAGTACTAAAAATTACTTAATTAATAGATTTTACATAATTTTATCAAAATTAATAGTGTATACATCTGCGGTTGCAATCAGTACAAAAAATTATATTACATAATTATTATTTACTTTACCATTGCATACAGTTCCAAAATAGACCGCGCAACAGGACTTGTCGCCAAAGACAAAACAATAA
This sequence comes from Spicauda simplicius, assembly GCA_949699795.1. Lineage (NCBI taxonomy): Eukaryota > Metazoa > Arthropoda > Insecta > Lepidoptera > Hesperiidae > Spicauda > Spicauda simplicius. Next base: position 15,902,890 of record OX453058.1, read on the forward strand.
TACAGACTGCTAAGAAATATATGATAGTTGTATAACGGTTAGCATGCTAACTGACCATGTTTTGTGGAAAAAATCGCTTGTTATTTAATTGGAACGCATAAGTAGACAATGTTATTTTAGCATTGTAAGACAGTGTAATTATGTCAACGTATTTTTAAAATATAGGTACATAGTTATATAACCTGCTTTTTTTAAAATTTAACTTAATTTTTTAAATGTTTAATTTTAGTTGCAAACAAATAATTTTGTTTATCATAATTTCATTTTAAGATAAAATATTTGAATATGAAAATTTAAAACGAATAAAAATGGAACACATGTAAATGGGCATTGACATATAAATCGAACGAATAATATAGGTTACACTCAGCTTGGGGAATGAATTATTATGTGTTTTTTCCATTGGGAGTCTATTAAATTATTCGATCTATGCCTTTCGGCTATAGCGTTTACATCCGCATCTTAGGTCGGCAACATCGTTTCGCTCTCAAATACGGCGCCGGCGAACTGTAGGTATGAACCAACTCAAGTCAGAGTTCCCTCGGGCGAAATCCATAAGAGTGTTTTGCCACATGATCGCTTCCACGATTTGCCAAGAAAATAAAGTAGATTCGAACAAGGAAACTACTTCCGGCCGCAACTGGGTTGATAAAAGAAGATATCGCTGCACGTTCGCTGTTTTCCAACTTTGCTTGTGAAATAGCGGTAGATACAAGCGGGAACTTTATGTACGTACGTGCTGTTAAATAGTTTTGTTACAAATTCAGATGTTCTTGCTGTATCGCTTTGTGTATGCAGCGATTAATATATCACTTTATCCTTAAATGTATTTACATTACGTAACTTCATAATTTCTTATAATATTGCCTCATTTTTGTATCGTACACCAAAACGTATACCTAGCCAAAAATAAGTGTCATTTCATTTTTAGTTTAATTTATTGATACTTATTTTGGCCAACTAATACAATAACTAATTTACTAAAGCTAGAAACTTTAATTTTATGAAAAACAAATCACTAAACTGTAAGATTTTGATTTTCCGTTCCTAAGGAGATTAAATTTTATACTTCTTATATTATAGTCTGCGCTTATGAAGTCGCTCAGTTAAAGTAGGTAATAAACTACTTACTAAATTCATATCATTTTAAATTTTTAGAGAAACTTGCACGAATTTAAAATACCTAGGAAGTATTAAATGTATCGCTAGAACATAAAAGTGTTTCCACGTTGAAGACTGACTGCGGACGGGTGTCGGAGTGATGGATGAAGACGCGCGATACTTACATATAACAGCTGAACCTTAAGTCATGATACAACAATTTCAACCTTATATCTAAGGTATTAAGGCCAGAGATGCATCTGCGTGTATTGAAACAAGTAAAGCAGACAACCGTCGGCGGATTTAAATGAATTTTGATATAACTCAACCTTATCGACGAGCGTGATTGACGGGGGTTAAGTATTGCTAACCTTATGCAAAGTAGGCTTTAAATCTTCTATTAATGAGGTTATTTCGGGCATCGATTATGCTGCTGAGATTGAGTAGCGTGCTTCAAAATTACTATAAAATATATAGTATCAGAAAAACAATACTTGTTAAAAATCCAAGTCTCGCAACTTAGATCTCCTACCAAAAAGTTGTGAGATTCGGTTATTAATTTATTCAGAACCTACTTAAGGGAGCTTCTTAAGTTGTTACGTAATTATCTAACGTAACAACATCTTATGGTGACCACATCAATATAACAAATCTTTTACGTTTTAAACAAATAGGTTGACACATCAATCGCACTAAACAATCTAATTTATATATCTATAACTTATGAGATATATTGTGTTTTCATGCGATTACCAAGTCAATCTAACTAATTTCTTCACGGCAATTTTGACAGTCCAATCACAAACAACTTTACACAAAGTATCTGGTTTACACAAGCAGTAAACACCTATAACATTCCTCCAATAAGCCAAAGCAACACATGAAAACCTAACATCCATGAATTGAATGCATAAAACGATCCTAAGTATACGCGCAGTTTCTAGATTCGAACTAGTTACTCGGATAAACTTTAAACTGCAACAAGATCGTGTTCTAGACTGTTCCTCGTTTGGGTCAGTAGTTCCAAGTTTCCGTTCCTTTGACCGGCGCTAACAGTGAAATTGACAGCTTAACGCGACGGTCGGAGGTTTTAAAGATTTATCTGGAACCTCGCAGTTACGTACTGAGATTTATAACTTATCTTATCCGCTTAGATTGTGGCGAATCGACGTGTTAACGTCTTCGTTTAGCTTTTAAAATAAGTGATTGTTAAGTGTAATTTTTTATATAATGTAAACATTTCATTTAGGTATACTCTTTTATTACAGCGAACAGGTATAATGAAATTTGACTTTATTTTACGACGACTTAGACAGACAGGCTTTTTGTAAATTTAACTAAAAAGTAGTATACTGTAAAGCAGAATCACAGTCTCTATGTACTAAGTTACGGACAATACCATTTTTATGTATATATTAATCAGTATCTAAAATGTTAACTGCTAGGCTGGTATCTTAAATACCCTTTGTAACTGATAATATTTCTAGGTATTTTTATTGATCATTCCTGTAGTTCCGGGATCAGAATAGGGCTACGGCATCCCCCGCCTGTCGTAAGAGGTGACTAAAAGGAGCTTCCGGGGTTGCAAGCGGCTAGAGTGGGAGCTCGAACCGTTCGGTCAGGCGATCCCGGGAAGGTCGGCGGTATGTGGTCGCATACCGTCGTAAAGACTAGACGGAGCGGTGGGACTCCCATCTGGGAGGAGCCCGATGGGGCAACGCGCTCAGAGGATTCCGGTTGCGGTCGTTTCGAGATCCCGGAGTCATTTTTATAGCGCCGAGGACGGCCACCGGGGGGGGGGGGGGGGGGTTAGTGTGGTAAAAATCCCACATAACTCTGCGTCCCTCCAACGGCGTCTGGTACCTTTTGAAGGTTTTCCCCTCGAGAATAAAAAAAAGTAATTTTTACTGAACGAACTAAAAAAAATCTAATTATTGGATTCAGATATATTATAGTTAAGTAAAATCAAGTAAAGTAAAAGGTAAGGAATGAAATTATATTAAAAGAATAAAAGATACATGCGTTTAAGAAAGCAGATGTAAACGTTTGAATTTGTATACCTAATCAAAAAAAATCAGTAGGTATATATCTAAAAGTTAAACGACAGATTCAAGTGTTTCAACTTATTTTGTTTACAAATGCCATTATTTTATATATGAAAACAAAAAAAAAACATAACCACTATAAGTACTCCACATTTGTTACATATAAATCACAGTTTAATTAAATCGTATTGCCGTATCACTTCCTAATATCCCGTTATGCGAAAACAAATATATGATTTAGCGTGGTTCCGTTATCGTTATCAGACGGGTGGGGGGCGGTGATTTATAACGCACGATCGTAACGATACCAAGAAACAACGAAATAATCCACCATGCTTATCTCAAAAAGAAGAAATCAGTACACGTCACGAAATAAAGTTGTTTTCTTTTAGATGCTTAGAAGTTTAGAATGGCTAGTGCACATTGTTAATTATTTGACGATGGGACTTATGCGGTTATGTGGGATTTTTAACTAAATATACTATAGTAATAGTATATTTAATAAATGTCAAAGTGTAGCGTATCTTGCCAAACAGGGCTCTTTTTTACTGAAATGTAAGGCAAGATACTGGAGCTAACTTTAATTACCATGTAAAAAAACATGATTGCAATTATATTAAACAAACTGGGTATAAATAAGAAAAAAGACAAACCCGTTTAGTTTCTTGCCGTATCTTCTCAGTTGAGGTCATTTCCGATCTGGTGGTAGTGTAAAAAAAAATGTAACTGACAATTTGTAAGTTCCCCCGTAGGCCTATACGAAATAAATACCTTTCATTTCATTTCATTTCACTGTAATCCTCCTCGGTGGCCATCCGCAGCGCTACGTAGAGGAATTTCCAGCAACAGGAATCTTCAACAGGATTTCTCTAAGCGCGATGCCGCCATTAGGCAGTGACCGGGAATAATAGTCATTTTATGGTAACTAAGGTACGACTTTCTAAATCTCCTTCTTAGCAATAATTTTTAAGGATGTAAAATTTTGTTTCTATACGGATATAAGCTGAGAACTGTTTTCATTTTTTTGATATATAGATTTATTACGTATGATAGCGAACATTATAAATTTTAATCATATGCATTTATAATGACTTACAATTTATCACCGACCTAAAGGGTGATTTACATACGAATCACAACGATTCCGCCGCATTTCAGGTGCAGCTATCTCGAAAACAAAACGTAAATTAATTGAGCGCGCTTATTCCAACGAAAACAACAAATGTATTTGTTTCGAAAGAGCTCTATCAGATTTTGGAGGGGTGCTTTATTATATGGGTTTTGCATTTTCGTATATAAAGGATGTTCTGGATGGTCCAGACTCCCTCCTTTACCTAAGATGAATTGAAGATAATCTACTCAACTTTTTTTCTACAACTTATTTCTTCATTATAGGAGCAATGCAAACCATTGGTATATTGTATTATGTTTTGGAAGTAATTTTAAACGTATCTGCCTTTTTTTGTACCCGACGCCGTGGGAGCGACGTAGGGTTATATGGAATTTTTACCATACTTAAATTCCCCCGTTGGTCGCCCTCAGCGCTATTCTGATCCCAAAACTATAGGGACAAACGTATCTGTCTAACCTAGTACTTTCAACGCATTGCAACGCATCTGAATCCGACCTTATGAGGCATTTCATTCTCCATACTTATTCAATAAGTAGTAATACGGTTGTTAGTAGGATTATAAATGATTTTGATTAAGATCTAAATGAATTACAAAATAACTTAATTATTAATTCGAAAAAGATTTAAACGAAAATTTGTTAATGGATTATGTTGAAAATACACGTTTTTTCCTTGGGTGAATAATTAGCAAATACATCATTGGGCGTAAAATTATGTTTCTTGCGTTTGTTATTATAAAACGATGCGATGCGATCTTCTTTACTTTCATATGTATTTTCAATTACTGTACATCTCGTCAACCCATTATTGGCCCACTGCTGGGCACGGGTCTTCTCCCAGAATGAGAGAGTTTAGGCCATAGTCCACCGCGCTGGCCAAGTGCGAATTGGTGGACAAAGAAGATATAAGCTAAAAACTGAATGCAGTACTGTGCTCTTAGCTCAACCTTATAACGTTTCCCTAAATCCCGTTTACGTTTCGGTCAACTACGATGAAAGTATAAACGTACATCACGTAGGCCGTTTTGAGAAAAGTAATCAACTCCCACTAAGGGCACTTTACATTTCCATTTTGTCAGGCGACGGGCAAATTAATGCGTAATGTTGCGGTATTTTTGCTACATAGTGTTTATTCGGAACTCAGCCGCAAGTCCGGTCCTGTGGTCCTGATTGATGAAGCCCCCGCGTGTGTAACTTTTCAGATCATTCACTCACGCTCCAGAAGGTCCGCATACCGGAAACATAGTTTTCGTTTGAACGCTGTAACGTTTGGGAATAGAATTGTTGGATTATTTTAACCTTAGTATCAGAATGTTTGTACTAATATTATTGCATGTCTTAAACACGAAGCGTTGGAGATTGTGGTTTACTGTCACAGTGTCAATAAAAAGCAGTTTTATCGATTGAAATCACGTCACGTCATGAAATATATGTTACACTTTCAAAATATACGTATCTTGTCCTTTAAGCGGATCGTTAGTCTTTTGTGTACTACGTTTTAAGATTATGATTTTTTTTACTTTTTTCTAAAAATGCTAAAGAACTTTGTGTACTATTTAACATTTTTTCAAATTTTTTCTACCTTAATGTAGAAATAACACTTTGTCTGATGACTTCATATAGCAATGCATCTGTGACTGACTTCAGATTGAACCCCTATTCTATTTGTGTTTTGTGTGGAGTGACAGCTTACTGTTATGGAAAGTGTGACAGCTTACCATCATGGAGAGCTGTCACTTCCTGCTAGGCCTTTTCATAATCCTCCGTTCGTGTAATTTTTTTAACTAGTCATCCGTCAAAACAGTCAAAATTCGACCGTAATTCAACTCAAAAACTATGTAGTCATTGTTCAAATTAGGCATATTTTTAAATTCAATGAATTTGCATTTATTGTCAAGTTATTTTAAATACACCCGTTAAACCTAAAAAGAGGTTTAATTAACTATGCTGCATTTAAAAGCAATAGCGGTAATTTGACAAAGACATCTGACATTTCTGACGTTATGTTTTCATAGTACCTAAGACATTGAATGTTTTGCTTCGCTTATTATACATTTAAACTCGTATGCTTGTGTCAAATGCGCGGTAGCATGTGCAACGTGTTTTTAGTTGATTGTTGTGTTTTAAGCATTATTTGAAAAAATATTAGCATTTCGTAAACCTTCTCTACATCAACTATAATGCGTAATTTCGTAGTCCTCCGTCCAGGGCAATCTTAAAAATTGAATCTAAGCTTGGCTTCCCGTATTTTTTGTATAAAGATTTCATAGCTTGTTCATTTTAATAAATAGTACTTTATAAAATAAACAATGTATTAGAAATTAAAGTTATAATCAAGTTATAAAACATTTTAACTTCGTGTGGTAAGGCAATTCTTAAAATTTTTCGAATCTTTGGACGACAAAAAATACAATACTTCTTTTCCAACAAAAAGCCCAGAAGGTGAAAAACAGTTTTACGGGGAGTTTTAGAACATTGTGATTATTGTGTACCAAATATTCGGTACCTTTATTTTTTATTGTGTATTAACCTCCAAAGTTTGTTTAGGTAAGCAGTTTCCGCCAAGTTTGGCTATCCAGCTACTTATCTTGAACTATGCGAGTAAGGTAAGTACTCAGGTTTTATGGGCGTCAGCTTTTTCATAAAACATCATGATACCTGCAATAAAGAAGTTTTACGACTCCTCAACGCTTGCTCAGACCCGTTATGAGTAAAGGGGTCGGCCGTCTTAGCTTTAGTGCCGTTTAAGACAACGACATCTGGGATGATCAAAATATTTATAGATTTGACAATAAACTACAATAATCTTGACAATTTATTACCACCAATAACCCTGTAAAGATAGTACGTGAAACTTAATGAATAAAGGATTGATTTTAATCAACTTATTGCTTACTAGTTGACCCTGCGAACTCCGTTCCGTTAAAAATCTAAAATCTAAAATTCAAAAATCTATAATTATCAGTGTCTCTCTGCTATATTGTATGTAATACACATGTAATATACACATAAAAACCTTCTTCTTGAATCACTCTATCTATTAAAAAAATTGCAATTAAATCCGTAGCGTAGTTTTAAAGATCTAAGCATACATAGGGACAGACATCGAGAGGCGACTTTGTTTTATACTATAGTAGTAGTGATTACATTATAAGATCATAATGTTTTTATACGTGTATAATGATGTATTAAAGCAATATATATATTATGAGTACGAGGTCATTTGACAAAAATAGTTGAAAGAACTTCATTGTATTTAGATCAATTATAATCAATATCATGCCAATTTTAACAAGTATGTAAAAAATACTTTTTTTGCTCATGGGAAGCTCCTGTATCCACCACGCGTGTCGTAAATTTATTAGTTTAAATACTTAGTTATAGCATCGGAATAAATACTTAGAATCAATTCCTTAATGCTAAACGACGAGATATTACTTAAAATTTCCTATTTATAATTTCTAAATTATTTCGGACGTTTAATATTAAATATTTGAGATGAGCTGACTAAACAAAAGAGGAGTTAACAGAAATTGGAAACAGGAAGTTAATCAGAGACTGTGCAACAGACGGCGCGACTGGGCGACATCAAATTAAACGGCTCAGGCGCCCGGGGCGAGTGAACTAAATATCGGCTACCCTTATAGGAAGGGAACTGAGCGGAATTAGCGAAAAATGGATATTATAATTAAAATATGAATTTTTAATTTTTGGTTACTTATTTTTTTTACTGACTGAAATAGCAAACGAGCATGCAGTTCACATGATGGTAAATGGTCGCTGCCGCCCATGGACATCTGTAATAAACTTCATATAGACCATGGGCTCAATTTGAAGTAAATCACAGATGTGTTGCTACTCAGGAGGACTATGATGGTCACTTCATGTGAAAGTGTGCCGGCAATCACACCCTTCCAACGGATCGCAAAAAATGCTTCACGCTAGAAATGTGGTTGTGGTACTTCCTCGGTCGAACTACACTGGTTCTACCACCTCGTAAAACCGCCTTCTTATTTGTGTTTTAGTTTGTATATATATACATCGATCGACACGATAGGGCGATGTCATCTTATCGAAAAAGAATTTGCTTAAATTATAAACATAAAGTCAATATTAGAATGGTTTCATAGATTAGATACGATAGATTTTATTTTAAATTTTATAAAACACGATACTAAAATGTAAAAATTATATTTTTAAAATAGATTTTACTTTTTAGATATAAAATTGTTTTCCGGCGTCAATATGTAAGACCTTTGTTATTAAAGAAATGATGTACAAAGTAACTTTATATGAACCAAGTTTCTTTTTACTATTATTGGTATAATGGACATAAATTAAATGCGTCTAAACATACCTTGTCTAGACGACATATTATACGAGTATGTATTTTAAGAGGTCGTCTCTGTAGTTTCGCGATTAGACCTATTCTAAGGTATCTCCTGCCTTTAGTAAGCGGCGACTAAAAGGGGCTTCCGGTGTTGCGATCGGCTAGAGTGGGATGCTCGAACCGTTTGGTCAGGCGACCCCGCGGAGGACGGCGGTATGTGTGGTCGCATAACGTCGTAAAAACCTGACGGAGCGGTGTGCCCAGCCGCCCATCTATAAGGAGCCCAATGGGGCAACGTGCTCAGAGGACTCCGGTTGCGTTCCTTTGGAGATCCTGGAGTCCTCTTTGTAGCGCCGAGGACGGTCACCAGGGGGGGTTTTAGTCCCTGCGTTGTTAGTTAACCCTGCGTCGCTCCCAGGGCGTCGGGTACCTTTGAAGGATCCCCCTCAAGAAAAAAAGGTATTTTAAGAGGTATTTACGTACTTTTATTTTCATTTTTATAAGATTGAAGTAAATGGTGGCTACTTCCCATGGATATCCATAAGCAACTTTATACCAAATAAATTTCAATCTGCAGTCAATTACGGGTACATGTATACTCCATAACAATAAGATTAACTGACACAAAAGTAAAAAAAAATGTGAGAGTAATTTTATTACTATTAAATCGCTATCTTCCTAATAATAATAATCGCTTCCCCTATAAATAAAGACATAGTCTAATGACGAGAAGTAGTACAGTCTTAACACTGCCTTCAAATGTTTTAAATTAGGTAAATAGGCTCTTCTTATCGCTGCCATTTTTGTACTCGCTGAAGTGTTCTTAAGAACTCCTCGCTTTTGAAGTCTAGATTGTCGTTAAATAGTTTGCAGGAAAGTTCGTTCTGTTTGAGTGATTTATTAGTCTATTTAAAATTATAATTGTGCGCTGATTTATGATATTACCTAACTTCGTGACTTTAACTAGTTGTTGTGCTGTAAATTAACGTCGACGATCGCTTTGTTGTTTTTTTATAAGAAACTATAAGGAGCAAACGTGTATGCAATCCACCTGATGGTAAGTGGTCACTACCACCCATTGTGATCTGTAGGCGACTGCATACATAATTAACGTTCTATCTTAAGGCAATCATACACGCGAAACTACTTCGGAGAATGATTGTCAAATCATATAAAAGTGAGCCGGCCTTCCACCGAAACGCAAGAATTACTTCAAGCTATTGTACATGACCTACATGTACAATTGCTTGACTTTTTGGTGCCAACCCTTTATTGTCCCACTGCTGGGCACGGGTCTTCCCTCAAAATGAGAGGGTTTTAGGCCATAGTCTACCGCGCTGGCCAAGTGGACTTAACACACCTCCGCGAATTTTTTTTTAAAGAGTTTACGGGTGTATAGGTTTCCTCACGATGTTTTCCTTCGCCAAAAAGCAGTAATAATTAATTTCTAATACGTACACAATTAAGAAAAATCAGTGGTAAAAAGCCTGTGTTTAAACTTCAGACCTCAATATCGAGAGAGCAAGGTTCAACCATTAGGCTATCACTGCTCTGTTCATATAGGTTAGTCGCACTTATTGCATATATAGATTTAGATAGTTCATGACCTCTTTTTACCTTTAACGGGTATATTTAAAATATCTCGAAAATTAATACAGGTAAATTAAATTTTTGAGAAATATTAGTGCTACTTTGGACACGACCAAGTTTAGTTGTTAAACCGAATTACGGTCGAATTTCGACTTTTGCGCTGGGTGACTAGTGTATTTTTAAAACCCACAGATTTATTTCTGAAATATTTAAAGTAACCTTTTGAGAATTATGACAATTACAAGTTTTAATGAAACATTTATATATTTCATTGATATTTCAAATACATTGTTATCATTTAAAACATTATAGAAATCTAGATTTGTCGGACATGCCTTATAAGTGCAATTATTGGAATAGGTATATTACTTTCGTAAGAAAAATGATATATTTTTAAAATATTGTACCTTTATAAACTTTCTAAAGCTGATAAAACATTTTAGAAAATATCGTTATCTTCACAGAAGTATTTTTAGAACGGTTTAAAAATTACCGGATCTCCACTGTAAGCATCAGGATGATTGCATGATCGTCAGCTTCTTCTTTATAACAAAAATAAACTTTTGAACACCTTCCCTATATTAGATTTATTTGTAAAAATAAATTTTACTAATAAAATGTATCTACTAATGAACCTATATACATTAATTTCGCATTATTCGTTGTTACATATAAATATTTTAACTTCAGGTTCCTTGTTCCTGTTTCCTTATGGTCTGAATATGACGAATTATTTATCCATACAAATATTATAACACTTTTTATATCTGATTGAAGTAGCAAACGAGCATTCAGTCCACCTGATGGTAAGTGGTCAATGCCCTTTTTTCGGTGGGCCCAGCCGCCCATCTGGGAGGAGCCCGATGGGGCAGCGCGCTCGGAGGATTCCGGTTGAAGTCGTTTCGAGATCCCGGAGTCATCCTTTTCAGCGCCGAGGACGGCCACCGGGGGGGTTTTAGTGCGGTAAAAATCCCACAAAACGACGATACCTTCCAAAGGTACCCGTCGCCGTGGGAGCGACGCAGGGTACCTTTGGAAGGTTTCCCCCTCGAAAACAAAAAAAAAGTGGTCAATGCCGCCCGTGGACATATGTAATTAATTTCATACAGACCATGGGTTCTATCTGAAGTCAATCACAGATGCGTTGCTACTCCCGAGGACTATGATGGTCGCCTCATATAAAAGTGTACCGGTAACCACACCCTTTCATCGGAACGCAAGAAATGCTTCACACTAGAAATAGGTGTGGCGATGGTACTTCCCCTGTCGAACTAAACTGGTTCTACCACCTTCATTTTTTTTTATTTTTGTATTTACGTTATCATTAACATCCAATATAACATATTCCCTTCTAAACACACACAAACAACATAGCTACGCTAAGAAACTTGTCACGGAACTTCCCAACTTCGCTCGTCCTGAAACGCGCGAGGTGTTTAGAAATTTCAAATACTCCATCGGCTCATTAATTATTCTCGAAGGGAGTTGTGCGTGTCGGTATACAGGACTTCTTATAAATTTATGACACTAATATAAATACTTGGCTAACTTGCATGATCAAGTGCTAAGCACTCAACGATAATAACATTAATGAACATAGGGTTCACTTATTACATCGAGGTAACTTTTTAATGAAAAATTGTAATTTATGATTTGAGAACAATTTGTGATGTCAAACTGTGACGTTATAGATTCGAGATGGAATTCAGTAATGTATAGCACTATTAATTTTGAATTAAGGGCTGCACGTGTAATTGTTTTCTTCATTATAAGATGTTGTTTATTGGTTTGTCACTTGTAAAAACTATAAGTAATTTTAAACAAACTTCCAACCTAGCGTACATTCTCCTTTGATTTTGCGGATAAATGTATAGATGAAAATTTAAACTCCTCCTCGGGTCGTTCACTCATTGCTGAGCATTGTGATGCCCCTCCTCAGTCAAGTTTACCAAATATTAATGTTCAAATGTCTGAATGACACGATAATGGATAAATAGATTAATTTGCAAAATACTGATCAAACTTGCATGAAATTTGGTACATTGATATCATTAGTATACTATAAGAGTTATCTATTCTATATTTCGAAAAGACAGCAGCGATAACTATGAGACAGTAACAAATTCACGATGAACGGACATTATATCGATAGCTTTAGTAATAAGACAATGAGGTAAGTTAACTAAATTCTCCTTTAATTCGACTTTATCCATCCATTCGTGTTCACACAAACAGAACAATAACAGTTGCAACGATTATCCGGCCTAACCAAATCGGCTTATGCGCTACTGTAGATTTCCAAACTGACCGAATTTCTACTGAAATAGCCACAACTCGCAAAGACAAAGTTATGTGTTTCTACAATTTCCTTTGTTAGATTTCGTCAATCTATTTCTGTTGATACACGAATTTGGCGACACGCGTGGCGCAGCGGTTACTATACCGGTCTGACCCGCAGTGGGTCCCGGGTACGACTCCCGGCCAGTCAGGTATCTGAATGATAAGTTTAGATTCTTGTTCTGGATCTGGGTGTGTGTATTCGTCTTCGTGTGTGTCCATGGCACCCACGACACAGGAGACAATCGTAGAAAGCGTTTTAAGTTTTAAGTTTTTAAGTATAACTGTTGCCTATCATCAACTAGAGTTTTTCGTCCACGACTGGATTTGATCCTATAGTCGCTTTCTACGACTTCTATGAGAAGAAAAGGAGTGGCGCTATTCTATATTATCTAGGTAGAATATTTTTTCATGTTTATAAAATGAAATAAAGACCGTCCGAACGAACTAACCCCTTAATTACAATAATAAGATACTGTTATCCATGCCACAAGTTCAGTCTTATAATGGATACCAGGGTTACCAAAAAATCATTTTTTCATTTCAAAGGTACCTGTTCAATAATGTGTTCTATATTCTACTATGTATTGTACCTACAAACCTTTGAAAAGAAACTTTATTATTATTATTCAATATCAACATAACACGGCTAAAACAGCTCTACCTTTGTAGTATACCAAAACATACTAGTATGTGCAATACCATACATTGGTAGCACACATACCTATACATACTGGAATAATTATGCAATAACATAATAATAGTGTGTTTAAGCTGTTCAGAATATTTGATTTTTTTGTTTAAATAAATAAATTTAGTCAGTTTCTGGAAGTGGGGGATATAAATTGAATTACAAGTTTGAAAAAAAAATTTTTAAGTGAATTTAATAAAGTATATTTTTACAAAACAAATCCCACGATACTCACTTATTTTTCTCTCTAGGTATATAAATTTAAATTATTATAGACTTAAGACGTAACGTGTTACTAACACGTTTAATTATTATAGAAAGTTTCCAAATTTGCCGTATGATATATTTTTGAATTTATAAAGTATTGGTTTGGTCAGGGATATAGAGCAAACTTTCCTAAAAGTTAATGTTCCTAATAGTAACGAAATAAATGCGCGCACAATTCCAAGAAACAAGAACTACTTAGTGATTCAAAATCTATACTCGATGCTGATCGTCGATTCCCTAATTAATGAGAACGATAAAAAATTGGAAATAGAGACATTAATCAAGGAATGGTAAACAGGCAGAAACCCAAAGGGTATTCCATATTAATTAATGTCGGGCGGGAAGGCGACGAAGACAAATAACAGGAGCTCTCGTAATGTATTTTTCCGAGCCCTTCGCAGCCCGGATAAAACAAATGATAATCGGGAAAGAATGAAGTCAACATTAATGGCCTCCAATTAATTATGGTCGCCGCCGTTAAATGGGTTGTGAAATGTGATAACCAATAAATCATTACTTATTTTTGATTGTTGGATGTTTTTAATTTTGTAAATGTAAATAAACACTGGAAATACACACAAAGGTTATGTAAAATTTTGCTCGAAAATATTAAGAATGTCATTAAAATAGAAGTGTATAATTTTGTTTAATGATGGCTCATAAGTTACTAATAATAATATACCATAACACGCTACTTCGAAAGATACATAGTTACCATCCGAATGATTCTTCTACAGTTGTAACTCCCAATTAAAACTAATATAAATTTTCTTACAACACAAGTTCGCGACACTCCACAGAACTGGAAGAATTGTCTGACTGACGAGCTCCATCCATTGTAGTTTTATAATAGTGTAGTATAATAATTATAGAAGCTTGGGTTACAACCTCGGTCGGTCTAATCTAGCGGTGAGCTACCAGCGACCCGCGAGCTTTTACAACTTTTATTGCAGACCGTGAACTTGCCTTAAATAAATCTATCCACCGTAAAAAATCTTCCAAATGCGATCAGCCATTACCAAATAGGTTGGAGACCGCTAATTTAATGCAATCTAAAACACTAAGTGTTATCAACAGCGATTTATTTATTTATACGTGAGATGTTTATACTCATTTTTTTTTGTTTTCGAAGGGGAAATTTTCAAAAGGTACCCGACGCCGTGGGACCGACGCAGGGTTATGTGGGATTTTTACCGCACTAAAACCCCCCTGGTGGCCGTCCTCGGCGCTGAAAAGGAGGACTCCGGGATCTCGAAACGACTGCAACCGGAATCCTCCGGGCGCGTTGCCCCATCGGGCTCCTCCCAGATGGGCGGCTGGGCCCACCGCTCCGTCTAGTCTTTACGACGGTATGCGCCTACACATACCGCCGTCCTTCCCGGGATTGCCTGACCGAACGGTTCGAGCTCCCACTCTAGCCGTCTGCAACCCCGGAAGCCCCTTTTAGGCGCCTCTTACGACAGGCAGGGGATGCCGTAGTCCTATTCTGATCCTGGAACTACAGGGCGTAGTTTATACTCACTAACCACCCTAGTGGTCGTCCTTAGCACTGCAAAGAGGATTCCAAGTATCTAAATGAACGCAACTGTAGTACTCTGAGCGCGTTGCTCCTTTAAGGTCCGTCAAGTGAGCATTTAAGCTTACCACATCATCAGGTGTTTACGATGACATGTGGCCATATATATGTATATCGGTAGGATGATTCGAGTTCCCATTCTTGCTGCCCGCATCCCCGTTAGCCCTCTTTTAGTCGCCTTTTACAACTGGCGTAAGATACAGTAACGCTTTTCTGGTCTTGAAACAACAGGGTCTGTTATCGCCATCTTGCTCAGTCAAAATTACTTTTGGACACTATTTGATTTGATTCGATTTGATTTTATTTTGGATACTTTTGTCCACCAATTCGCACTTGGCCAGCGCGATGGACTATGGCCTAAACTGTCTCATTCTGAGACCCGTGTCCCGCAGTGGGCCAATAATTAGTTGATGAGACTATTTGATTTAAAATTACTTTTGTAATGATTAGGAGTTTTAACTGTAATATATTCACTGACACCTTACTGTATAATATCTGTGTATATAAGAGTTCAGGCATACAATTCCAAACTTTACAAAATTTTGTGATTCGACTGTTCAAGTACCTGATGATTTCAGAGTATCGTGAAAGTCTTATTGTTCAAAACTTGTTATCATTCCTCGCAATACCGGAAACTTTTGCGAACTTGATAAGTTCAATCAATCATCTAACTGTGGGTAAATTATTTGTGCTCCAAATTTTGGCGGTTGAATGTTCTTGAAATATTATGTGGGTGGAAACTTCACAATGAAGTTTTACTTACTGACAAAGATGTAGATAGTCTTAAATATCTGTGATTGACTTCAGATCTAACACATGTTCTGTATGAAGTTTCTTACATATGTCCATGGGCGACAGTGACCACTTACCACCAGGACTGCACGTTAATTTGTTACTTTAATACTTAAAAAACTTTATAATATCAATAAGATAATAGATCTCCAATTAAAGGATACTATTATATTGCAAGTTTTTCGATAATATGGAGTGAATGGGCGCCGATCTGTACTTAAAATATTTCGTCATAATATATGTTTGGCGGTGCTAGCTAAGTAGCGGTCTTAGTACGCTAAACTCTAATTTTAGCGTTAAAAAAATTCTGTTCGGTCTTATAAGGCCACAAAATTTTATTGCAAACTGTAGTAAATTTTATTAAATCGCTTAACGCTCACGTTTTCTACGCTAAGCGAGCATTGTATGGCCACGTCTAATGTTTTTAAACACTTTTTTATACTTTTTAATCGAATATTAACTCAATTTATGTATTTAATTTGCTTACATATTTTCATTCTAACCGTATCTAAAAATATTTTTTTCTTTTACTACTAGCTATATCTAAAATTAAAATCAGGAGCAGTAATTCAAGACTATAAAAATTCTTTTCAGCGACTGTTATTGTTATGCTCGGTTTGTCCATTGCATTGCCTGCATTCCTTAGCGATCCTTATGCGTGACTGAGTTCATTATGCTGTAAGGAAATCTAGATGAATGTGTCAAACAGGTAACATTTAATTACACTTTAATTTTACAAATTCACGCAATGGCTGCTCTACTTAATATGCCTTTTTTTTCGAGGGGGAAACTTTCAAAAAGTACCCGACGCGGGTTATGTGGGATTCTTACTACGCACTAAAACCCCCCCTTGTGGCCGACCTCGGCGCTGCGAATAGACTCCACCGGACCGCCGCCGGTGTCCTCTCAACGTGTTCCCCCATCGGGCGCTTGTGGGCGTGCACCGCTCACCGCACATTCTGGTCTTTACGGTAGCATGCAACGACACATGCCGCCGTCCTTCCCGGGGTCGCTTGGCCGGACGCTTCGAGCTCCCACTCTTCCCGCCAGCAACCCCAGAAGCCCCTTTTAGTCGCCTCTTACGACAGGCAGAGGGTACCGTAGCCCTATTCTGGTCCCGGAACTACAGAGACTAATTAATATGCCTACAAGCAGCTTTTTATAATATAGAAATTGCAAATAATCATAAGGCCAACCTACCATTCGATGAGCTTTTTTAAGAGGTCACAATCGCCTGGATGTCTGTTATCAAACCCAGATAAGATTAGATGGATCCCTTAAGCTTTTGGAATGCTTCGGATAAGTGTACCCAACTTCTCATATCCTTTAGAGCAGAACGCAACCGCGCTTACCACTACGTTATTAGACAGAAATAGAGAAATAGACGGAATGAGAGAGTTTTTTAGGCCATAGTCAAGGCGCTGGCCAAATGCAAATTGGTGGACTTCACACACCTCCGAGAACTTTTTTTTAAAGAACTCTCGGGTGTGTAGTCTTCCTCACAATGTTTTCTTTCACCAAAAACTCCCTCATTCTGAGAGAAGACCCGTGCTCAGCAATGGAACAGTAACGGGTTGTACCCCCCCCCATAGGTATAGCGGTGGAGAAGTCAAACCACAAACGTTTCTTTCACCTTCAAAACCATTTACACGTCGAAAGAGCAAGAGCCTTTTTATGTACTGAGAATTAAACTTGCAAACATTTTTCACTCTAAAAACTAAGCTTTTATTCAATACTATGATTGCTTTTTGTTTATAAATCCAAATATTTATTTGTGTATTTTGATTTTATTGTTACTTTATCAAATACTAGATGATGTGTATTTATTTATGAATATAAAATAATTGAAAAGCATTATAACTGATTTATGACTCTCATCAATAAAGTTATGCGAGTAATATCAAACATTTTAAGATAAAAATGGCATTGTGATGGTTCAACGTACCAAGCGCCTGAGGTTAAAGAAGGCACATGCCGCCAATGAGATATAGAATTACGGATTTGGTAGGCGTTCGATAAATATAAAGTATCTAAACACATTGTACACTAGCTGTACCTCATTGTTTCATATAAGTTTCTGATTTTCTATAGTTCAGAAAACCACAGATCTAGATCAGAGCAAAAATTATTGTGGTCAATTTCGCGACAAGATTTTTTATGATAGAAAATTGTATGATGCAATAAAATGATGGGTTTGACTACTACAAACCTTTTTTTTTCAGTGCACTGAAATAAAAAGCTTATTTAATTTTTTTTATTATTATTTTATTTTCTTATTTTTAGTTGTCCCAGGACCCAACGAGCTTTAGATATCACCATATTAACTCAGTTGCAGGATTAGTGGTCCCAGCGAAATTGTAAGAGTTTGTCTGGGAGAAACTGTTAACAAGTACTGATAGTAAATGTCTAACTACCTAACGTTTATTTAATTTATGTTATGAAGGTACTATGTCACGACATAATATTATACGTTACTAACAGTATCTACACAAACAGCAATGCAGTTAATTATTATAATAATTTTGACGAAAAAAATTACAGATAATGATTGATGCAAAAGATTTAAACTGATATAGGTGTCATCGCTCTGAGAGTCTCTCTACTCATTTTTAATTCTAACTACTTTGTAGAGTATACCTGCGCGTTATATCGTTTTTTTTTGACGTGAGAATGTCTTATAATTTGGTGGAACCGGCTGCACGCACCAAAAAACATGACTCATGAGGCGTTACCTCGCTCTGAGGCGGTCCATTTCGGCCTTGAAGTGTAAGCGAGAGCGCGTAGAGAGCAACAAAAAGGCACAATCAGCCAAAAGAAATACATAATTGTATTTATGCGTACAAATAAATGTAACTTGATCAATTCCATTCTGATTTCCATTAACCTCCTTCTCTATAGCCACACAAAATATCTATCAAACAAATAAAATAAATTTTCTTTTGATAAATGCAATCATTCCATCGGTATTTTCTTATGACGTTGTCACGATCAACTATCGTCAGTTAACCGACTTTACAGACAACCGATTTTTTTAAAAATATCAAGTATCTATTAATCATTCGTTTGTTAATGACTTTCGATCACTCTGTCATTATTATTCTATACCAATTTTAAGTAAGTCAAAAATATAATACACAATCTAAAACGAAATACAGAAGAAATTTTAGCATAAAGTTGTTTCAAACAAATAGACGGATACAGTACTACTGAGTTTTTATCCCAATGTTGTTACGTTTTAAGTTCCCACAAAAGCGCCGGAATTCCCACATGAACAGCCGAAAATACCATTTGTTTCCTTCAGCTCAAGTCGTTAATTTCCTAATTACAGTTTCAAAATGAGGCCTGTTTTTATTTTATCCCGTCGTCCCTCAACAACGTTCTCCCATTGTCCTATTGTTAGAGAGTCTGCGATAAACGATGAAATAGCAATGATGATTTAAAAGAAATGAAAGATCATTGATGATTTGATGACCATGATTATATATGCTATGGTCTTTAAATATAATAAACCATCATTAACTAATATATTAATGTACATCGTTAATTTAAAAAGTCTTTTTTAGTACAACTTAATAAGAGTTCCGAATTTTAAATGTTTTAATGTGATGTTCGTTCTGAGAGTCCACTCCACTTTTACATATACCAGAAACAACGTAGTCGGATAAACGATAAACGATATTATCATTATTATTTTTGAAGATTGATGTAGCAACCGAGCATGCAGTTCACCTTACAGTAAATGATCACAACCGCCTATGGCCGTCTGTAATACACTTCATATAATTATTATATAACGAGTGTTTTACCTAAAATCAATCACAGAAGCATTGCTTCTTCCGAGGGCTGAGATGGTTATCTTGTATAAAAGTGAGCCGAAAACCACACCGTCTCTCAGAAACATAAGAATTGCTGTATGCTAGAAGAAAATATAGCCATGGTATCTCACCGGTCGAATTATGGAACACACTGTAAAATTATTATTTGCGTCGTGAAAATAATACGCCTTATTTATAGTGTAGGTAAATGTTTTGTAATTATTTGCTTTTGTAAGCTAAGCTACTCTTCCCTTGTGAGATAGATGACTTAAGGAAGCTCTGGCGTCGACCGGAAGGTTAATGGAAGAAAAAATACGCTGTACAAATTTGCATAACATTTTTCTCTGTCTCCTTCCAGTCCTACCGAAATTAAGACGTCGGCTCTTGCATCCACGGCTTTGTTTAAATTACTGGAGTGAATTTCGAGATTCCCTTGTAATATTCAATTTTATATTTGCCCCTTGTCTTTCGTCCTTTACGGGTTTTCGTGTAGATTGATAATTTAGTTGATAAATCTTTCCGTTTTTCTATTTCTGTAAGAGTTTTCTTGATATTACGTTTTAAAACGTTAAGTTTTCAGTTATTCTAATTGAAGGATATTTCAAATAACGCTGTACTTTCAGTATTGTTAATGGCTTAATTATGTAAATAAAGAGACTCTACTTTATATTTTCGTTCAGTATTTCTGTAATTTAAGAATCGCAATTAAAATTTCAGGCAGTTTTTGCTTGAATTACCTAAATTATATTTACTCTAGCAGTTACTTTAACCGCGTTTTTGAAACAATACTTATCAATTTAAAAATAATAATAAATCATTATGATGATTATAGGGCTACAATTAAAATAAAAGTATACTTTTGAGAATAATGCGCGCCTGTGTGTGTGTGAACTTAATTAGCACAAAAATATTTAAATTTTTGTACTAATTGAGTTTATAATAATACTCAATTATGATACTAATGTGATTCATTGTATTGTGTAATTGATTACTTAAAAACCATTTTCGTGAACTCGTGTTATTTTTTAATTTAACACAAACAGCGATATACCTATACAAATGTTTTTGGCAACCCTTGCTTAATTATGCAAATATTAGACCTCTTGAACCGCGATCGAATTCCTATTGGAATTTTATACAGTTAAACATTTCGTAATAGTTTCCATAATGTTTAATCTTACGTTTGGTCTAATTTAATAATAGTAGCAATTTGTATTAATATATTAATAGAAAATTTATAGTCAACTATAACAAGGACATTATAGCAAAATTCATTTTGCAAAATTATTTTATGACAGCAAAACAAAAACAGATTTCTCAATATTGTTTACAGGCTGACTATTATAATATGCTATTTCTATTTTCCAAGAGTTTGTGTACCGGCTTATTCGAGGCGACTATCTCAGTCCTTGGAAGTGCTAACAAATTTGTGATTTACTTCAATAATTTACCTGTTTTTATAAAGTTGCTTACAAATGTTCATTAGCGGCAATGACCAGTAGTCACCATCAGGTAGATGGTCTGCTTGTATGCTAAGAACGACTTTTCCCATTAAAATTTTGATGAGACTCCAAAATAGTTTTAGTAGAAGCAACATTTTCACGAATTATTTTTTTATGTAATCCGTTTCCTAGGAGAATATATCAATTACTACGAAACTAAAGCTTTGCATTCCCTTTAATTTCTCACGTAAATTAGAAGTCTCAGGTCACGTCTCAGTTTCAAGTCTCAAGTCTCAGAATCAGACATACCTATAGTTTGCCTAAGACTTAATTCGGGACTTCACCTTGTCTTTGTTAGTGACTGAGTTTATACGCATTATAGGAGCAGTGATAGCATATTGGTTGGAACTTGCCGAGGTTCAAACTCAGGCACGCACAACTGATTTAATTAATTATCATTTTTTTTCCGCGAAGGAAAACATCGTTAAGAAAACTATACACTCGAGAGATCTTTTAGAAAAAATAGTTCTCGGAGGTGTGTGAAGTCTACCAATTGGCACGTGGCCAGCGCGGTGGACTATGGGCTAAAACCCGTGCCCAGCAGTGGGACAATAATGGATTGACGACTAGTTTATACGACGAAACAAGGTCCGTATCATTTGTGTAATTACCTGTGAACAAAATCAAACTAAGATTACTTCTACACTACTTACTGGACCATCAAAAATTTTGAAAATATCTATTATACACCCCACTACACACGAAAAATCTATCTAGTTTAAGAGCAAACTTGAAAACACTATGACTCCACTTCTAAGTATGCAATGTCACGCCTTATTAAGATAACGAGAATCATAGAATTTTATGGATATGTTAAATTCTTTCGCGGTGAAGTCATAAAATTTAGATTTTATTAGTTGTCAACTAGAGCATAAGAAATTGACTTAGGTACTAAAATTTTAGGGGTCAAGTAGGTCGAATTGATAATATAAATTGACCCAGACAAATATAAGTTGGTTTAGAAAAGAAGGATATAACTATAGATATGGCAACGGATACATACGTCTTTTGTAATATGATAAATGATACTGATATAGTTATTTTCATAAAACCCAAACGCATTTACATTTCACTCACACAGAGATAATCTTAGCTGTATAAGAAATTTTAGAGCAAAACAAAGTTTCCCGTCACTCATTCTCATATATTCATAGGAAACATCGACCTTATCGATCCATAAAAAAAAAAATTTAAACAAAAAATACAACCGACTTCCATGCCACATAAAAGTAAAAAATAATTTAAATGCATGTTGGTTTAGAGCAAACACAGTACTTAGTACATAGTTCCGAAGTCGGCGCTCATATAAGACACATATAGTTTCGTCGTGATCCAACGAAATATGGTGAGCGCCGACTTCGGGACTATGTACTAAGTGCTGTGTTTGCTCTAAACCAACATGCATTTAAATTATTTTTTACTTTTATGTGGCATGGAAGTCGGTTGTATTTTTTGTTTAAATTTTTTTTTTCACGCTTTTTAGTGACAATAAAATCAGTTATACGAGACCGTGTAATACATAGTATCCATAAGACTGCATAGTGCATGCATAAATGGAAACGTTATTATAAACTCAACCTTATATGTCAAGTCAAACAAAAGCCTAAGCGATATCTTACATTACTGTTACAATGCGTATGAACTGAGCGCAACCGCTCGCAGGGCGCTACCGCGCCCTGCTCGCTTAGTTTCTATATTTTCTTTTAAGTTCCAACCTAACCTAACCCATCCTATGTAAAAAGGTTGGCAGTACTCCTGCATCGTCCAGGTGTTTGTAATCATAATTATGTCCTCTCTGGAACTAATTGTTTGTATTGCGAACAATAATTACCAAACTCACATAGCTTAGGCAGGCTGTATACCTATGGTTTAAACTTGAAGGACTCCAGCATTATCATTGTTGGGGAGTTAAAGGTCAAATTTATCATGTCATATCTTAGCTTAGTAGTCTCATTACATATACGTTAGCACCATAGGGTCGATGCCTATGGCTTAAACTTGGAAGACCCCAGCATTATCACGGTTGAGGAGTTAAAGTTAAAATTTTTCATGTCATCTTTTCTATGTAATCTCATTGCATACACGCAAGCAACAGATGCTCAACTTCTATGGCTTGGGCTTGCAGTACCCTGCATCATCAGGGTTGAGGAGTTGAAGGTCATTTTTCTTATCATATGTCTTTGCTTTGTAAATATATTACATATCCATGAGTATCAAATGGCCAACGCCTATGCTTTAAGTCTGAAGTACCCTTGCATCATCAGAGCTGAAGAGTTGAAGGTCAAAACTATAATGTTATATCTTTGCTCAGTAATCTCATTACATATACGTTAGCACCATATGGCCAACGCCTATGGTTTAAGCTTGAAGGACCCCATCATTATCAGGGTTGAGGAGTTGAAGGTCATTTTTTTATCATACGTCTTTACTTTATAAATATATTACATACCCATAAGCATTAAATGGCCAATACCTATAGTTTAAGCTTTAAGAACCCCTGCAACATCAGAGTTGAGGAGTTGAAGGTCAAATTTTTCATTTTTTATATTTGCTTAGTAATCTTATCAGATATACGTAAGCACAGTGTGGCCAAGGCCTATAGTTTAAGCTTGAAGCACCCCAGCATCATCAGGGCTGAGAAGTTGAAGGTCCAATTATCCATCGTATATAGCCATTTGTTTAATGTTCTACCTTATATCTTTTTAATCTTATTTTAAATGCGTAAGCATGAAATAGCTAAGTTTTATGGCTTAGGCATTCAATACCCCTGCATCATCAGGATTGAGGAGTTGAAGGTCCAATTTTTCGTCGTATACCTTTGCTTAGCAATGTTATTATAAATCCGTAAGCAACAAATGTCCAACGCTTATGGTTTAGGCCTGCAGTACCCCTGCATCATCAGGGTTGAGGAGTTGAAGGTCAAATTTATCATCGTATATCTTTGCCTTGCTATCTTATTATATATCCGTAAGCACCAAATGGCCATCACCTACGGCTTGGGCTTACAGCACCTTGCATCATCAGGGTTGAGGAGTTGAAGGTCAATTTTTTCATCATGTGTCTTTGCTTAATATTGTTATACCATACTCATAGGCACCAATAGCCAACCCCTATGGTTTAGGCTTGAGGCATCCCTGCATCATCAGGATTGAGGAGTTGAAGGTCAAATTTTTCATCACATGTCTCTGCTTAGTAGTCTTATTACATATATGTAAGCACCAAATAGCTAATGTTATAGTTTAGGATAGGTGTAACCCTGCATCATCAGGATCGAGGAGTTGAAGGTCAAATTTTTCGTCACCCTATATATATTCCAAGTTTCATCAGAATCGATTCGGCAGAAGTCGAGTTATCTCAAATTATCTAAAAAACTTGAGGAGTGGTGGTTTCCACCCCATAACTCAAAGAGTTACATCACAGCATACCCATGTTCAAGAGAAAAAGTTGCGTGGTAAAATTTCCTATCAAATGAAAGAAAGAAAATGGAAATCGGTTTAGAAACACCCAAGTTATTCAAGATTTTAAGAAACCGACATTTTCCAATTTTCCGGGAAAACCGCCGGAAGGTTTTCATTTTCCTCAATATGGGACTGCCTGTGAAACTAGCCGCATACAATGTCGTATGGCTCGTGTCGGTAGGTCGACGATTTCTGGCCAATTCGCCCGAACATACATAAAAAAATAATAATAATAATAATATACGTGACGAATAGATAACCTCTTTCCTTTGGGAAGTCGGTTAAAAAGTTACTTTTTAATAGCATTAAAGTAGCAAATGGGAATGCGGTTCACCTGATATTGATAATAAGTGGTCACTACTAGCCATGGACCCTACATGGACTACAAGTGAGTCCCTTTCATCGGTTTCTTTTAGCGTGAAGCAGTTCTTTCGTTTCGTTGGAAGGGTGTGGTTGCCGGCACACTTTTATATGAGGCGACTATCTTAGTCCTCGGAAGTAGTAAAACATTTAAAATTCACTATAGATAGAACCCTTTTTCTGCATGAAGTTGCTTACAGTTGTTCACGGCGGGCAGTTACCGCATTCCATCATGTGCACTGCATACACGTTTGCTAGTTCAATCACTTCACAGTATAAAACAAAGTCGCTTCCCGTTGTCTGTCTCTAAGTATGCTTAGATCTTTAAAATTACGCTACGGATTTTAATGCAGATAGATATGCTTTTTTTATAGATAGAGTGATTCAAGAGGAAGGTTTGTATGTATAATACATGAAAACAAATAAATGGTGTTTTGTAATATTACAATGTAAGAAAATTTAGATTTAAAGCACTGGGTGTTTTCCTAATAAAATGAAATAAAATAAAAACAATATATTGGAGAAACAGTGATAATTTAGATTATAATGTGATGTCGTACTTTTAGACGGAACGATGTTCGCCAGAAATATGTAGCTAGAAAGAAGCTAGAAATATGTAGCTGTTGTACCTCCTCGATTGTAACAAAATCGTGCAACCATTTTGTGTACATGCTTATTGGCTGCTTCCGATACACAAACAAATTTTGTTGTTTGACGTTATAAAAATATTGATGACAATGATAATTCAAAATGTCACCAGCGTTATAAATTAAAAGCAAAGTAGCAATACAATCAAACGAAAACGATGAGCATCTTTCATCAAGGCTACTATTGACTTTTGGTTATTTATTGTTACAAAAGATTGTTTATTTTTCAACATAATTAATTAACAACAATTCGTTAAGAATTTATTAGTAATTTGCAATATTATTTCACTGTATTAATTCGCCTTGGCTGTGTTATTGAAACTAA
Source organism: Spicauda simplicius (assembly GCA_949699795.1). Lineage (NCBI taxonomy): Eukaryota > Metazoa > Arthropoda > Insecta > Lepidoptera > Hesperiidae > Spicauda > Spicauda simplicius. The sequence goes on from OX453058.1 coordinate 15,928,857, forward strand.
TAGGAAGAGGTTGCAAAAATATTGCTAAAAATCTATTATGACAAATGATAGGTGAAATAATAATCAGTTTACGTAAACAAATAAACAAAACATATGTATTACCACGGTAATAATATCTACTATTGACGTGAAATTACTCAATACTCTTTCTACATTTATATGTTATTCATAAAATTTTGATTAAACCTCCATTTAATACTTATCTTCCATCCTCTAATCTATAACAATGAGTAAAATTTAAGTGTTTGTGTAAGTGTAAAGGTTTAGTGTAACAAATATATTGTTATACTTAAGTAAAGTATACCAATTTCCACTGTGCATTGTGGAGTACGGCCTCTCTCTCATTCTAAGGCAAAACTAGTGGGCAGTATGGGAACAATATGTGTCAACGACGAAATAATTGTTTTACAAAAAAATCTAAACACACTTTATGTTGTTAAAACATACAGCGTGTTTGTTCTTCACAGTCGTTATGTTATACTAAAGATAGCTGATACAATTCGGCTCACATGTCTCAATTTATTAGTATAGATGATTGCACACGTGTATAAAGCCATTGTATTTGATATTATTATTACTTTATATAAGATTGATGGCAAGTGGTTATTGACGTCCACGGATATCTGTAAGAAGCTTCATATTAACAAGGGCTCTATATGAAGTATAGATAGGCATATATACGTTGCTGCTCCCGAGGACTTAGATGGCAGCCACGTGTAAAACCGAGCCGACAACCACACCCTTCACCCAAATTCTTTGGACATTTAAGTGACTTTTGGTGCTTGACGCTATTATTATAATATTATTCCTTCAAATCTCCGGGTAACATAGCGTTTAAGAGAGTCGTTATTTCCTCTTTCTAAATGTTCAAAGAAATTGAATATACGTATGTATTTGTTAGTATTACCGCCTTATAATACTAACTTCTTCGAGTATGAAGTGGTTCGTCCGAAATTCTGTCCTCTTAATCTCTAGCATTCTTAACCAGTACCACTCTCTAATGGATTATTATTAGCAGCATATCTTGTTATCCACTTTTTGCAATTTTCATACCCGTTCCCCATAAAGAAAAAGGTAAAGAAAAAACTTAAGATTATATCAGCCGGATCTTATTAATACACCTATCACTAAAATCCGGTCTTTTCATCCTGTTCAGTCGTTTGATAACAAAAGTAAAGGAAAATAAACAAATATTATTTGAATATTTAAACGACGAAATAGCACTCTACGTGTAATAATTTGGATTCGCATACAATAAAAGATTGTTCACATTTAGCAATAAAAAATGGATAAATCAATTTTCCTCCCAAATTGTAGGAATAAAAAGTCGGATCGTGTGCAAACTGCCTTAAGGACCGTCAATCATGTTTACTTTGCGCGTACAAATCTTGAAGACAAGCTCTTGTAAAAATAAACCTCTTGTAAAAAATTATTACAAATTCTCATCTCGCGTTGTTCTTTGTTCGAAACACTCGAAATTTTATCGTGTGATCCGAGGCCCTTTTCGCCTTTTCCTTGATGATTACAATATTTTCTCCAATGAATTCCCTCTTTGTTGTGCGTATTCTTGAATCATAATCGGGCTTTCGTACGATTATTTGATTGACGCTTGTTGCTTTGTTGTAATGGTACCGGATTTCCCTGTGCAGATATAATGTTCCTGCACTATGAGCTCATATTTAATAACAAAGCTCTGAAATTATTTCCATTTCATTAATACAGAATCGGCAAAAGAAGTGCAGGCCGCCCCTGACCCTGACGACTGATAATAATAATAATAATAATAACTGATAACTAATAACCTGATGACCTGAAGAAGACGGCGTTTAACCGCTGGATTCAGATGGCTCAGGACCGGTCGAAGTGGCGCAGAATAAGGGGAGGCCTATATCCAGTAGTGGACTTTCAAAGGCTGATAGATGGATGGATGGATGGAATACAGAATCGTATCTTATAATTATTACGGTTGCGAAAGTTTTTGGGGATGTATGTATGTGTGTTTATATTCTATCACACTAGAGGTTGGATTATCGGCTAGAGCTGAAAATTGGCACATACATAGAATACTATTATTGTGGTACACATGAACGAAGCTAGTGAAACTGTGAAAATAGCCTAGTATATGGTATTTAGTTTTTACCTAAAATTACATTCAATTCACATTACGATCAGTCTTGATTCGCTATGGATAGCCTGGTATCTGAACCTGGTAACAGATTTAACCGGACTGATTATGTACAAAGGTTCTTGAGCCTCAAAAACTACGTACCGTCAGGTGGACTACAAGATAGCTTGCTACTTTATTTGTATAAATAATAGAACCAATTTAGGTGGTAGAACCAGTGTATTTTGCCCGGGGAAGTACCACCGCCACACTTATTTCTAGCGTGTAGCATTTCTTGCGTTTCGATGGATGGGTGTGGTTGCCGGCACACTTTTATATGAGGCGACCATCATAGTCCTCGGGAATAGCAACGCATCTATGATTGATTTCGGGGAAAACGTATCTATATGAAGTTGCTTACAAATGTCCATGGGCAGCAGTGACCACTTACCTTTAGGTGGACTGCATGCTCGTTTGCTACTTCAATATTATAAAAAAATAAACATAACGCTATACTATTGCTATAAGAGTGAAATAGGTCTAACTATACTAAGTGCCAACTGTGGAAATCTTCCAACAATTCCAACAGGAATTCCTAATGCATCTCCAAGCGACATTCAGTATTCAAATGGTCATCAAAACTTGGTGTGAAGTGTTATAAATTAGTCCAAGTTGCATCTTCCGCCAATCAAGCGTGCTCGGTTTCCCATGACACAGCACAATAGGATTTTAGTTATAAACTTTGTTAGCGGGCGGCCAAGATTGTAGATTTCCCACCGGACCTAAACCAGTTTCAACTTGGCCGACTATATCGATAACTTCCTCTGACACCCTCTTAGTTATTTATCTTCGAATACTTGCCAATGTTTATAATTTACAATTGTATTAGTTGGATGGCCTAAATATTTCGGAAATACGGAAGACAAGAACGCGTCTAGGCACAAAAATCTTCATCAAATTAGCTCCAACAAGCTATTCAAGGGCAATAACTGCGACTAAATCCTCTTGCTAGTGAAGATCTAGTAAAGTTTTTAGTTCATAGTCTAACTTACGTCATTTAATACTTATTAACTTACTCCAATCAGCTATTATGTCCCATTAAATGGTATTAATCACAAATTTTAAAATATACAAGTAATCGTTCATCGTCAACCCATAATTGTACCACTCTTGGGCACGGGTATTCTGTCAGAATGAGAGAGTTTTAGGCCCTAGCCCACTGCGCTGGCCAAGTATGTATTGGTGGACTTCACACACCTCCGAGAACTTTTTGTTTAAAGAATTCTCGGGTGTGTAGGTTTCCTCACGATGTTTTTCTTCACTAAAAAGCATAGATAATTAATTTCTAATACCCACGTAATTCTTAGAAAAATCAATGCTGCGTGCGCGTGCGTGCCTGGGTTTGCACCTCGAACCTCCCGATTGAGAGGGCAAGTTTCAACCATTAAGCTATCACTGCTCTACGTCATTTGATAGTTATTAATTTACTCCGATAAGCTTTGACGTATCGTTAAATGGGTTTAATCACGAATTATATATAATAATATATATAGAATATTATATATAATTATGATAAAGTATATACGTTACGTACACGTATTCATGATATTTTCGTTCAATAAACATAACTATTTTCCAGTTGATAACTATATTCATTGTAAGATTGAAACTGCGTATTTACCGGTAAACATTCTTATATAATGTGATCGTAGGATGAGTCAAGATCTGAGAAATAATTAGCTTAAAAAGTGATGTTAATAAAGACAGAAGTTTATGATCCAGGTAAAAGGTTATAAAAGTAATGATGATGCGCTTATATGGACGCTACTTGCAATTGGAATATTTTTAGACTTAGTTAACTAAGAAACGTTTAACTGTAGGTACTAGTCACCCCTCGCATCGGTCGAAATTCGACCGTAATTTAAATTAAAAAACTATACTTCATATTGTCAAAAGTAGCACCAATATTTCTCTAATTTAAATATTTTTTTATAATTTTTAACTTATTTTAAATACCTTTATATTGGAGAAGTTAAACTTATTATGATGAATTATAAAGGCACATACAAACAATTAAGAATATTTAAATACATATTTAGTTTAGCGAAACTAAAAGTTAAGTATTGTGCAGGTGGACGTAAAAAATATAAATAGGAAAAAAAAATTAATATCGTAGGCCTGTATTTTTTCTTCCGCACTTGTGACTAAGACGAAGTGTAATTCATTTGATATAATTCTTATGGAGCGTGCACCTACTACCCTTTATCCAAAAATCGTCAAAATATAACAAAACAAAACAGGTTACTATAATATATTGCCTTCGATCAGACTTCAGATCGGTAAATTCCCAACGCCACTGATTTTAAACATATCGAATTAAACTGAATCTAACCAAAGATCTTAAAATTGAATATGCTAGTAAAATTATAAAAATAACACTTACATGAAATACACCGTTCAAAACTTCAGTTTGTGGCAAAGTGCCCACATCCGAGCAGTGTTTAATTTAATTTAAGCAAAATAGACTCGCATATCAATATCGGGTAGTTTTTTTCAATATCGTACAATATAATAGTGTATACAGCTTATACACATCTTAGCCAGTTCAATAAGAGTCCAGGATCACTTCTATATTCTCTCTCGAAAAGCTATCATGATAAGAGCGTGCCAAGATGCAGCTATTTCTAACGGGAATAAGAAAAGTGAGAAAATAGTGACTGCATTTTAGAAGTTTGCGTGACACAAATAAATAAATATTGTAAAATAAATATTATTGCTTATTATTAAAACATTTTTTATTTAATTTTATACTACACTGAAGTACCAAAGTACGAAGTCCACGTAAAAATAAGTGTTACAGTAATACGACGTAATAATAAATAACTTGTAGAACAGCGATTCTATCTGTCAATCATTTTTGCTTTGTTATACTCGAACAGTAAAATGGCCGCCTCATATGAAAGCGAGCACACAAATTTAGTTAAAGTCAAAACCAGATTATTTAGCTACATAAATCATTTCTCACTAGTTGACCCGGCGAACTTCGTTCCGCCTAAAAGTCAAAAATCTAAAATTATCAGGGTTCCTCCACTATATCATGCATGTATTATACGTAAAAACCTTCCTCTTGAATCCACTATATCTATTAAAAAAAACCGCTTAAAAATCCGAAGCGTAGTTTTAAAGATCTAGGCGAACATAGGGACAGACAGCGAGAAGCTACTTTGATTTATACTATGTAGTGATTATTATTTTAAGATGGTAAAATCTTATGCCGTTCGACCCCAGTGGTTATACCACTTTATGACTAATAACAGGAGTATTAGGTACTGCTTTGTTTTGGTCTGAAAGGCGTAAGTAGGGGGAGATACAATAGTTAATGTAGATGTCCATAGGCCGCGGTGGCTCGTTGTAAAGACTAGACGGAGCGGTGGGCCCAGCCGCCCATCTGGGAGGAGCCCGATGGGGCAATGCGCTCAGAGGATTCCGGTTGCGTTTCTTTGGAGATTCCGGAGTCTTTTTGTAGCTCTGAGGACGGCCACTGGCGGGGGGGTTATATTGCGGTAAAAATCACACATAATCCTGCGTCGCTTCCACGCTGTGGGTTACCTTTTAAGGTTTCCCCCTCGGAAAAAAAGGCCGCGGTGGCTACTAGCTGTCAAGTGAATAGCACGCTCGTTTGTTACTTCATGGAAAATGACATTGGAACATCATAGCTTTACAATCAAAACTGCGAGAGTGATCTTGTATTAAAGTAGATTTAATACTATACTTTACTAACATTTACGGCTGTTTTCAATTACATGATGTGTACATGAACCGTCGCTTCGTCAGTGCAAAGTCAAATAGTGTTCGGGCAACTTAGCTAAGTAGGTTATGTAGGTTACAGCTACTTGGCCGGTAAACACTTGGGGAATAGATTGGTGCTAAATTGAGCTCTTGTTACGTAAAAACATATGGAAACACTTTGTAAGGTAGTATAACAAGTGTGAGCAGAGATAGCTTAATGGTTGAAACTTGCCCTCTCAATCGGGAGGTCGAGGTTCAAATCCAGGCACGGACTACCGATTTATGTGCGTATTAGGAATTAATTATCACCACTTTTCGGCGAAGGAAAACAATGTGAAGAAACCTACACACCCGAGAGTTCTTTAAAAAAAGTTCTCGGAGGTGTGTGAAGTCGACCAATTCGCACTTGGCCAGCGTCCAGCTTGGTGGACTATGGCTTTAAACTCTCTCATTCCAAGAGAAGACTCATGCCCAGCCCTTGTTATCATCATCAACCCATTATTGCCCAGTAGGACAATAATGGGTTGATGATGATAACAAGTGTGGTTCAATCGCAGAGGTACTAGTGCACGTTTTTCAGTCATGAAGTAGATTTTGCGTTACGGTACGGTGGTAGGGACTGACTGCCGGGTCGCTTTCATATACGGTCACTATTTGACTTCTCGGAAATACCAACGCATCTGTAAATGACTTCAAATAAAACTTCTTTTTATTGCGTGCTTTACATGCGTGGCAGTGACCACTCGCCATCAGGTAGACTCCTTGTTCGACGCACTTCAATGTAAGAAAAAAAAAGGTTAAAGTGGTATCAAAAAAAGTGCAAAAATTAGAAAAAACAACGTGAGGCACTCGGGGACTGCCGCGGTAAAGCTATTGCAGCTGAACCACAATACATGGGGTTCTACAATGTTATAATAAAACTTTCGATAAAATTGTATGGAGAATATTAAAATCAACAACAAAATATTATTTCAGCGATAGAGTTCAGAAAGGCTCTACCGAATTCGCCCGATAAGCCGAGCCGATACGATTGCGCCAAATCAAACACTCCCTTGACGGCGCATAAGCGGAGAAGCAATTGGGGGCTTCGAAGGAAAATATGGAAGGCTTACAATTTTGGGTTATTTATGTTTTTTTTTCACATCCTTAGATTTTTGTTTTGCTAAGTTTTTGAAAAGTAATGATAGTTAACCATTACCGGATTATAGACGAGACGGAGTATTTAAAAAATGTACATACAGTGATTTTGATATATTTTTGATTTTAAACCTACAAGTATCTACCTACCTACTTTAGCATTTCTGAAGCTAATTACAGTTAATAAGTTGTGTGAGTACATTCAAAAGATGAGACAATATACGAGTATAATGTAGATTTTATTAAATGTCGCTAAAATACTTAATAATATTAATTTAAGAATGCAATAAATTTTAACACAAGCTCCTGAATTAACCCAATAAACGCTTACACACTTTTGCTTAATCAAACATCCCTGTGTTTGATCGTTTTTAGAAGTTTCTTCTGAAAATATTGAAATCAGTGCCGGTATATTAATTGCAGAATTCCATACCGTTCAGTATAAGCTCCGAGTTCACTCAATAAGTCGTGTCGATACGATTGCGCCAAATCAAATACTCCTTGACGCCGTATAAGCGGAGAACCGAACACTGGACATTTACAATTTACTTGAGACCTTCATTAATAAATTATACATTACATACAATTATACAGACATTATTAAAGTTTACATATTTTTTATTTTTTCACGTATACATACATATATTTATTAAAAAATTAAAAGTGAGCAATGATAAATGCTTAGGTACTTGTGTTTCAATTAGTCACAAAGCGCCACTAGGTATTCAATTAGTAAATTCGACAAAACCAGACAATGTACGCAGTAATTATTAGTTTCTTCTAAAAATCCACATCGAAATATTAATTTCAGAATTCCGTACCGTTCAGTATAAGCTCCGAGTTCACTCGATAAGTCGAGTCGATACGATTGCACCAAATCAAACACCCCCTTGACGGGGCATAAGCAGAGAAGCGATTGGGGGCACCGAAGGAAAATATGGCAGCGAACACTGAACACGTTTACAATTCGCTTGGGGATTTTTCACGTTCCTAGGTTTAGACTCGTATAAATTTAAGACCGTCTTAAGCAAATTGAAACTCGCAATGCAGTGGAGTTACTTATTTCGAAAACGACCCAGATTTCATTAAGAATTTTATGCTCATAGCTACTCTGCAGTAAAATTCTTTAGAAATTTCGGTGTTTGCTGCGTAAAAGTTTCAAAGGCAAAGGAGAAAAAATGTTGATAAAGTGTACTACTATATAGATACTTGCTTATTTGAAGTACATTACTTTAAATTAACCTTTTGTTGTTACATTCCGATTAATATTCCTAAGCAATATAAGCTTATGGTATATCGTCATTGTAGTCGAAATGTGACAGAAGCTAAACCAATATAAAAACAATACTTAATGTTGATCAAAGTGTGGCCATTACCGACATGTCAACATTTGTTACCTATGCGGCTTATTTTAAACATTTTTTCAGGTTCTTACGAAAAAAAGTTTCAAAGTACATACTTAAAGGATTTTTTCTTCTTCTTCTTCTTTATAAAAATGAATGTCTGTATGTCCTCTATGGAATCGTAAACTATTCATTGGATCATGTGATTATCTTTAGCAAAGTTTTTATTCATGAGATTACGAAGGTTTCTGGTGTATTTCTTTGGCGTAGCAACGTTCAGGATACAGCTAGTAAAATATAAATGTAACGTTATTTTTTTCTAAAAATTGGATATGAACAAATTTACATACATACAACATACATACATACAAATTGTGAAGTTTACTTAAAGATTGTATAAAACCTAAATTATTATGAGACCTCTTATCAGTTGCTTGCGTAATCAAGACCCATTATTGAGCTATATATTTTGTGTCATAAATATTAATGGACATTAAAGTTTACATAATAAAATGCATCTAATGATATCAAATTTCATTATATTCATCCAGTTTTATAAATGACTGTTCAGAGGAGAGAAGTTCTCGATTCTTCACGTAAGTAGGCACATAATTTAAGAAACCGAATAACTCTTAGCTCTTTAATTTTTTTTAGTTAGTATAAGTTATCAACGGTGTTTATAGCCTACAAAGATACAACTCAGCCCCGTCGTGGACGATGCAGTGAAAGTCACTTAGTCTTTTTTTAAATAAAAAAGTCTTGACGACTCAATTTTACAGGACTCCACTTAAATTAGAGTCCAGTCGATAAACCGTTTATGTTCGTCATAGTTGTAAGTCATTTACGATCTAACTCATATACCTACGTCATTTATTTTTCGAGTATTAGTTTGAGAATCTACCACGGACTATAACATGTGAAGAATTTGTCAATGAATCCTTTAAAAATGTTTTAGAAAATGTCTCAGCCATTTAAACTTAGTGTTTAGTCTTATGCTTAAAAAAACTGAGTCTTAAAACGCTAGTCAAGCCATGAGTTGGTAAAAATATTTTTAAGTAATAAGAGTGTTTAAAATAGGACTTAAAAAGTGAGTTTTTTAATCCCTAGAAATATAAATGACTCTAGAAACATAAATGACACACTTTGCATACTGTCTCCCTATCGTATACACTGCGCCCAGCAATGGAAAACTAATGGATTGACTATGGAATTAAATATGTATGTTCCCACGATTTATTGTAATAAGTATTAACCGAATTAAGAAGTGTTTATATATATGTTGGTTGATGTGACACAAAACTGAAACCAAATATTTAGAGAAGCCAAAAGCTCCCAAGAGCAAAGGTCGAAGTTATTGTGAAGGGACCGGTCTGTTTATAGAAATTCCCTACGCAACAATAAGAAGATATTTCTGACCAATAGAAGAAATAAACAAATAAGAAATTTCTTCGTACAAAACTAAGCCAATAGTTTTCCAAGACAAATAATTCTGTAATGCTAACTAAGATAACACTATATTTTAAATGACGTAGATAGGTTACTTTTGTTTTAAATGTTGTATCGAAATCATTTCCTGCTAACAAATAACACCTAACTTCTGCAATGTGGAGTTACTGATGTTGAAACAGCTAGAATAGTTTATTGTAGTTACTTCCACAGCATTATGTCTTATGGTATACTGCTGGGGGGTTGTTCTTCAGACCTTAATACTTCATGTGTATCTTTGTGTTGCAGAAGAGGTCTGTTCGAGCCATTTTTAATGTAAGTCCAAAAACGTCACTTAAAGAAATATTCAAAGATATAAATTTTCTAACTGTTGTATCCCAATTTATATATGAGAATTTAATTTATGTTTGGAAAAAAATCAAACTCACCGAGTTTTTTGCCGGATCTTCTCAGTTGAGGTCGTGTTCTGATCCGGTGGTAGTGTAAAAAAATATGTAATTGACAATTTGTAAGCGCCCCGTAGGCCTATGCAAAATAAAGACATTTCGTTTCATTTCACTAGATTTGGCAGATTCGTATAAAATACAGTTTTTGAAGTGAAACTTCTTTATCGGGGTTGGAAAACAAAAGTGAAACTTCTTTATCGGGATTGGAAAAAAAATTGTGTAACATTTTTTCGTTACGCGCCATCTTTTTTTTTCCGTTACGCGCCATCTTTTTCTTATCCCTACCACGCGTGATATTAGATACATTATTATAGATTAGATTATTAGATAAATAAATAATAAAAGGCTTTTATTAATCTTTATCTAATTAACCTTTATTTAACCAATTTCTGTAAAGTTGCATATAGTAAATTATTTTTTGAAAAATAACGTCATAAAGAAGTTTCACTTCTTACGAGTGTACGCTACTAGACGCACACATTTTTTATAACAAAGGCTCTGTAAATTTGTCCTGTCACGTTGAAAGGTTTTTCATACTATAATTATATAATTACACCCATCTCCTAAATTACCATATAAGGAAATGCTAAACTACTATATAAATAGCTATGCACAATACATCAAAGACCCAGTTAACGTATCATGTTACAAAATTTAATTATATAACACATATAACACAAACCGATTAGACGCAAATTAATTTTGTGGAGACATTTATTAAGTGTTGTGCTACTTCTCGAAAAAATCTTGACCCATTATTTATCGGTCGTGGATTTATACGTATATATGAATTATCATTATAATTTTGTATGTAGTTCTTGATGATTTCTTGGACTGTGATCTGCGTGGCGGAGCGGTCACCATACCGGTCTGACGCGCATTGGGTCTCGGGTTCGATTCCCGGCCAGACAGGAATCTGAATGATGAGTTTAGATTCCTGTTCTATGTCTGAGTGTTTGTGTATTCGTCTTGTGTGTGATCATGTTACCCACGACACTGGAGAAAATCCTACTGTGGGGCTATGAGTGTAGAAAGCGTGTCTAGATGTATTTTGAGAGGTGTACAAGACTTTTCATAGTTAAAGTTAATGTTCAGAGTCGCAAAAATATTTATTATGTATGTACTCGTATGGATGTACAAATATAACAAATAAGTTAAAATATATTTATTTCCTCCTTTACCTTATCAGTAAAGCTGACAAAATAAAACAAATAATGTCAACAATATAGCTTAGTTTCTAATGTTGTCTGTAATTGGTGTTTGTAAGTCAAAAATGAATATCCAGGCAAAAAAAAAAATAAGTTTTCTAGTAGATACATAGATACTTTTCTATCACACATAACCTTTACAAGTCATTAATTTGGTTCCACGAGTTTGGTTTATTTATTTGCATAAGTAAACCAAATCATTTTCGCTTTGGAACATTATGGAATAATATTATGTCACAGTCATTTACATAGCAAGAATTTAAATCCGTATAATGTCCTTTTGTGCGATAATAAGTCCTTATTTAAATTTATCGTAAACATAATTATATAGACTAGCCTCTCTCCCGCGACAACACTTATATAAAAATATTGACTTTTTAATGTCATTATATCTCCAAATATTTTCAGATTTTTATCCCAGAGAAATTAAAAGTTATTATAGTATTTTGCACTTCAAAATGACAGTTAAATTAATTTGTGAATAAAATCCGGCTCATCATTTAGTTACTCGTCTTATAAAAATGTACACCTATTTAAATAAAGAAAAGCAATTGTCAAAATAATCATTATTTGGCTTCAATAGATGTATTTCTATCATGAATTCAGTCAATAAAAATACGTGTGTTGAATTTGTGAGCTCTTTTATCTGACATCCACATATTATTTCTTACATCTCACATATTCATTCTTAGTAGAAATGAATTGTGAATTGGATACATAAGTTGTACACTACCGGTATCAGAATACACCAGTAGTATAATACTATTATGCCATATATTCTGAAGGTGTTAGAACCAGTGTAGGTCGACCGGGGAAGTACCACCGTCACACCTATTTCTAGCGTGAAGCATTTCTTCGTTTCGATGGAAGGGTGAGGTTGCCGGCACACTTTCACATGAGGCGACCAGTATAGCCCTCGTGAGTAGCAACGCATCTGTGATTCACTTTAGATGGAACCCATATTCTGTATGAAGTTGATTACAGACGTCCATTGACTACTTACCATCAGGTGGACTGCATGCTCGTTTGCTACTTAGATAATTATGTTAGTTTCTTTCGTTTCTTATACGACTGATATTACAAACAAAAAAAGCAGTCCACTTGGTTCTAAGTGGTCTATGGGCGGACATGGACATAATTATGTAATGAACTATATATACAACAAGGGTTCTGTCTCAAGCATGCGTAGCTGCTCCCTAGGACTAAGTAAGTGAGGCGGCAAACACAACCTGCCATCAAAACGAGAGCTGTTTCAAGCTAGGAATAGGTGTGGCGGTAGATCTCCGTTTGAACTACCATCTGGAAAATTATATAGTTATGATTTATAAATTAGTATTGTTCTTATTGCTACCGTGAATAACCGCTACGCTCCGCTTATAGATAACTTATGTTGTATCGACAAATTATGCAATAAATAACTGCATATTTAGACAAGACGTCTCGTTTCCGTTCTGGGGATAAAATACAATAATCATATTTCACTGGAAGTAAGCTTCGTGCTTTGTTCTAAAAAGTTTTTATAATATAAAAGGTAACAAACAAACACGCAATTGACCTCATGGTTAGTGGCCACTGCAGGCCACAGACATCAGTAATTACAACACGCTTCTAATCAGAAAAAACAGCGTATAACACTACTATTAGGTAAGTGGTCACTGCCGCCTATGGACATCTGTAAGCATCTTCATATGGAACATGGGTTCTATCTGAAATCAATCACAGATGCGTTGCTTTTCCCGAGGACTATGATGATCGCCTCATATAAAAGTGTGCCGGCAACCACACCCTTCCATCAAAACGCAAGAAATGCTTCACGCTAGAAAGAGGTTTGGTGGTACTTCACCGGTCGAACTACACTGGTTCTACCGCCTATCATTAGTACATACATATAGTATTAGGTACATTTGTATCTAATACCATATACAATAGTATTAGGTACAAATTAGGTTGTCCGGAGTCAAACAACAAAGACCATTAAAGTATGTTAAGCCAAAACCAGTCTAGTTTAAATTTAGCTGTATGGCAATGAGACCATGACATCATATCATGTCATACCCCTTGTCTACATGACTTGAAGGCACCATCATCATTACTCATGCAGGATGTCCTATAAATGACACCAGGGCCGGTCTGCGTCAACATGACTTTAAGGTAATAAATACCTAAATAGTTCATGCTAACTAGCTATTCATAGGGTTGCTGGACGAGTTATATAAGCTACAAGTAAGCTTCAACTGTGGACGGTTACTTGGTAAAGGTGTCGTGTACTTAATGAAATTTTAATTGGCAAGCAACTAAAATTTTAGTAAAACGTCTTTTAATAAAACTATTTCACGTTTGGTTGAGTATTTTGTAATCTTTAGGTGTGCTATAACAATAACTGTCGAATAACTAATCGATTTTCAATTCTCTCATTAACGCAATATTGGCCCACTGCGGAGCACGGGTCTTCTCTCAGAACGAGAGCGTTTAGGCCACAGTCCACCGCGCTGACCAAGTGCGAATTGGGGGGATTTTCAAATAAATTTCGAAATTGAATTAATATAGGAAACTTATTAAAGATATGACGCAAGCAAAATTAATTGAACAATAAACTTAAGAATCCTACTTAATGTTTTAGATTTGAAGAATGTCAAATTAGATGATATAAAGGTTTAAAAATCCATATATACTAAACTAGCAGACCCTCGCAACTTCGTTCGCACGAACCCTAACCCATCCATTAGACTTTTAACTGACTGTCCACTGCTGGACATCCCCCCTCCACGTTTTGTCAACAGTCACTATATTGAAATCCAAGGCCAAAAACGAAGTTTGAGCTTGCATAAAATTGGGCGGATTTTCAGAAATACTTTCAACCCCTATTTTAGCCTCGTAGAATTTTATGAAAATGGTGAAAAAGATTTTCCATTATATCAAACCCATAAGACAAATACTAAGTTTCGTTACATTAGTATTTTTCATAGTTGTATTGTTGTGCATTGATATATCAGCCATTAGTTACGTCAGTCAGATTTACTTTACAAAGATGTTTCAAAAACAAAATATAATTCAACTCAAAAACATTAAGGAGTATCGATGCAACAATCCCAAAATAAGTTTCTACCCAATTAGGCGAAGCATTTCATTAAAATACGAAACACTTTTTCAATCAATTGTTAAAGAATGTTTACCTGAAATTTCAAGTACATTGTACCAAAAAATCACGTTGTCCCATACAAACTTTGTCCCCGTCTTTCACTTCCTTAGGGAGCGAATTTCCACAATTCCTTTCTTAGTGCTCACTAGTTCTAGTTTCTTAGAACTCTTATGACAAATTTCAAGTTTCTAGGTAGTTTCTAGGTTCGGCTGTAGTTGATATGTTAATAGGTAAGACAGTTATCCCTATTTTATATATAGATTTATATTTTTATAAAACAAATCACAACAATTCAAATATTTTTAATAATCATTATTGACTTGTATTTTTAGGTATCCGTATCCAAGGGGTAAACATGGGACCGATTACTAAGACTCCTTTCCGTCTGTCCCTCTGTCTGTCAACAAGTCTACGAAAAGCTGAATAAAACATATATTTCAAGGGGGCTCTCATCCAACAAACATGATTTTATTTACTGTTTTTAAAACAGAATGGTACAGAACACTACATTCAATAATTTGACTCGCACTTGGCCGATTTTATTATTTCTTGTCAAGTTGATGTCAAAATCAACCTAGTTTTTTTACACAAAGAAATCCTACCAACTTTGGTATTATTAGAAAATATTTATTATCAAACAACTTCTGAGTCGTAATAATTTCAGACCAGTTATGACATAATTAGCAACATTTCAACTATTCGGCCTTGCTTAGCAGAGGTCGTCTGCCACGAGTTTAGGAAAATTAAATAGAAAATAAATCAAAGTAATTTATTCCGTCGGTAGGCAACAACATTGTTCGTATTTGTAATTCTACTTTTAATGTACCGCCTTTACGCTTTATAAGGCTTAATGCTTATTGTTGACGACCCACGTGGCCGAGCGGTTACCATACCGGTCTGACGCACAATGGGTTCCGGGTTCGATTCCCGGCTAGACAGGTATCTCAATGATGAGTTTAGATTCCTGTTCTGGATCTGGGTGTTTGTGTACTCGTCTTTGTGTGTGTTCATGGTACCCCCGACACATGACAAAATCCTAGTGTGGGGCTATGAGTGTAGAAAGCGTGTGCGTGGGTTTGTATTTTATTTGAAACAAACAAACATTCAATCCTCCTGATGATGGTTATAGATGCGATGCTTCCTCGGAAAACTTAGTGTGAACGCCTCTGATATAAGCAGCGATTAACGCTGTAGTTATTGGGCAGAAGTAGATGCTGTAGTGATGGCTTTAAGTTTAATATAAAGTGTTCTATCACGTTCCCCATTAAAATATTTATTCATTTATCTTATTAGCGCTGTCTATCGTATCTTGAGTTAGTACATGAAAGGAATAACTTGTTGAGTTGGATGTTTTGTTGGTTTAGATTGCTTTCTTATTATCAATTTCAATAGTTGCATTTTTATATTTATTTTTCCTTATGCACATAACATCCATTCAAATAGTTATATTATTATACTGGTCATATTTAGAAACAATTTAATATTTTTATTAAGAAAGCACATTTGCACATTTACGTCAGCACTCATTATTTTAATATTAATTTATTTACCAAAATAACAAACATCAGGAAAGATGCTTTTAGTAGAACTGCACTTTTTGTGTTTATTAGTGACGTATTGGTGTTTTTTAATCCATTGAAGTAGTAAAAGAACATGCAGTCCTCCCGATCGTAAGTGGTTACAACCACCCATAAAGATGCCTGTAAGCAATTTTATTTAGAATAGCAGTTCTATCTGAAGTCATTCACAGATGCGTTGCTACTTCCGAGCACTAAAGTGGTCGCCCCATATGCAAGTGAGCTGACAATCACATCCTTCCACTGAAACGGAAAAACCGCTTCACGCTAGAAATAGGATGAACTATATTTACCACCTTTTATTTCGAGGGGGAAACCATCAAAAGGTACCCGACGCCGTGAGTGCGTCGCAGGGGATGTGGGATTCTTACCGCACTAACCCCCCCCCCCCCCCCCGGTGGCTTCCTCGGCGCTTCCTAAAACCTATTAAATAGCGCTAGTTTTTTGTATACACAGGGCCAGAACACTGGTAAGAAGCTTGAATAAGATTTGTCTAGATAATTTTGTTGTTTTTTTGTATGAGTCAGGTATAATAAATGATTACTCATTAACCGGTAGAAAGGTCAAACTTTATTATATCATTGGTAATAGTCAACGAAATCTTTCTTTTGTGTTTTATTCTTATAATTATCATTTAGCATACCTAGGAGATGACGAGAAGATTATGTAAATAATACTTAATTATATTTATAGAATATTGGATAATTGGAATATTGGTTAGTTACAACCTATTATTGTCCCACTGTTGGGCACGCCCATTTTCATTCTTAGAGAAGATCCACGGATCTTCCCTAAGAATGAAAAAGTTTTAGGCCATAGTCCACCGCGCTGGCCAATTGCGAATTGGTGGACTTCACACACCTCCGAGATTCTTTTGTTTTTTAAAGAACTCTTGGGTGTGTAGTAGGTTTCCTCACGATGTTTCCCTTCACCAAAAAAAAAGTTATAATTAATTTCTATTACGCACAAAATCAGTGGTGTGCGCCTGGGTTTGAACCTCGAACCCCCCGATTGAGACGGCAAGTTTCAATTAGGCTATGACTGCTCTCTGCTTATAGAATATGCATACAGTGTTGTATTTACTAGCTTTTATTTGGTACCCTTATTGTTATAATTAAAAAAACGCCCCCTACCCCTTTTTGTCTGCTTGCATGCTCCAAATTGTGTCACTCCGATATAGTCCAGCGATTACAATTCGTTAAGCTGCCTGGGCTGTAGCGCGTGCTAAAAAAATGGACTTACATACTTACGTTACATACTTATACAAACACTAGTTGACCCGGCAAACCTAAGGCGAAACGAGTGTTCCTCCACTATATAATGCATGTATTATAAAAACCTTCCTTTTAAATCACTCTAACTATTAAAAAAATACATTACATTCCGTAGCGTAGTTTCAAAGATCTAAGCATACATACGGACAGACAGCGGGAAGCGACTTTGTTTTATACTATGTAGTGTTTCATACATAAGCTCAACAAGCATGACATTCTCACTCTGTCGGATAGAAATTCATAGTCTACGGTTTTGTTAACATTTACCACTTATTAAATATTTAACTCATAACACAGTCGCGCCGTATATTAGAGACAATCCTACGAATTAACATACATTCGTTACAGGATATATACGAGGAATCCGATTATATCAATAAAGGAACGGCCTTGACTCGTGCACATTATAAATAATAGATCACCGAATTTAAATTAAAACTGCTAAAATCAGAACTGAACCCGCTCAGTAGATCATTCGAACAGCTGTTATGTGGTTTTATTTATTGCTGTCGCCGGTCCGTCGCGTCATTATGCCGCATTGTTTTGCTTTTTGGAATCGTAAATTTATACAACTATATAAAATTGAAATATCTGTTTGTGATTTTGTTTAAATTTTTATTAGTTTGATTTGGCTTTCTGTTAATGTAAATACCTTTTAACACGGGCAGGTGCTAAACCGATCTAGACACAACGATGACTCTTAGATAGGCGTTGAAAGAGATTGACACAGGATATTTATTTTTATCCCAAATAGATCTAGGGTTAAAGGTATAACTAACTATGACGCAGACGAGCTTCGTAATGGAAATCATCGACCATAGCATATAGGTTTAAAATACCAAAGGAATAATAAATGCATAGCCCGTTTATAAGAAGAATACATTTTTGGACATTTTTAGAACATCCTCATTTCATAGAACTCCAGCAATGTCATAGGAGGAAGATCATTTGATATCTTGTACTTTTGTGATTAAAAATACCTACAAACAGAACTGCGAAAGACCCATACGATTGATGTGGATGGAACGTCTTCCTAAAGTGTTGCAACGAGGGGCGGGTGTTGTAGAGACAAATCATAGAATTTCTGTAGGTCCGAGTTTTAAACCCAGGCACGCACCGCTGACTTTTCTAAAATTATGTGCTTATTAGAAATTAATTATCACTGCTTTTCGGCGAAGGAAAAAATTGCGAGGAAACGTACACATCCGAGAGTTCTTTTAAAAAAATAAAATTCTCGGAGGTGTGTGAAGTCCACCACTTCGCACTTGGCCAGCGTGGTGGACTATGGCCTAAACTCTTATTCAGAGAAGACCCGTGCCCAGCAGTGAGACATAATGGGTTGACGAGAGGGGCAGGGTGAGAATCTATATTATTTTATGAGTAATAATTATAATAACTTTACAGTTGGTGTGAAATTGTGGCATCATCTGTTATCATAACGTCATACTTCCTTTCATGAATTAGCTTACATTTGCCTCACTTTAAGCTCAAACCCGATAAAACTAATTTTCGCTAAGGTAATCACCGTGCTGCGCGGCTATTTCACACAATAAATACGGAAAACATTAAAATTGACTCATAAATTCCAGATTAAAAACCAGTTCACATACCTTAAATTCCTTAACAAGGAACAAATTGCCATATATTTTAAAACATAATCGAACGAGTCTTCATTTGAAGTGTTTGATATATCCGGTAATTTAATTTTATTTATTTAAATTGTTAATATGTGTACGGATTTATAGACCTAATCTACTTTGCTTAACTATTCAATTAGGCAACAAAAATGTCGTAATCTCTAATTTTATTGAAGTTATGATACGTATTAGACATATTTTATTTCTTGCTTCCGTAGCAAATTAAAAATATAAGCGAAAACCTGCTTGAGAGTTCTTTATGATGTTCTTATACAAATCTATAAAGTTTCTGTAAACTTTAGACCCGTACAAAAAAACAAACCAATAGTATGATAACATTTGTTGGTGGGAAAATAAACGATAAGTAAGATGGTCGCCTCATTTAAAAGTGTGCCGGCAACCACACCCTTCCACCGAAACGCAAGAAGTGCTTCACGCTAGAAATATATGTGGCGATGATACTTCCCCAGTCGAACTACACCTGCCAAAATAATAAATAATAGTTAAATGAGCCATTCAATATATTTTTCAAAGATACCAATGCATCTATGCCTGATTGGTATAAGCGGCAGTGGCCGCTAACCATTATGTGGACTATTTGCACAATTAGTAGTATCCATCCATCCAACAGCCCTCAGAAGTCCACTTCTGGATATAGGCCTCCCCTAAATAACGCCACTCCTACCGGTCCTGTGCCTTCTGAATCCAACGGTTTCCCGGTGTCTTCTTCAGGTCATCTGTCCACCTGGTGGGGATTTCAACCAATGCTCTTTTTTTCTAATCGACGACCCGCGTGCGTGCGTGGTGCAGCGGTTATCATACCGGTCTAACACGCAGTGGTTCCCGGGTTCGATTCCCTGTCACAGGTATCTGAATGATGAGTTTAGATTCTTATTCTGGGTCTGGGTGTTTGTGTGTGACCATGGCCCATCCACCCACGACACAGGTGAAAATCCTACGTTGGGGCTATGAGTGTAGAAAGCGTTTTTTGAAGTGAAACTTCTTTAGGCGCATGAGGGTAAAATTTTTACAGATGAAACGTCACGCCGGTATGCAACGGAAGTGTCGGAAAAGAGAGAGAGAGTGATCGAGACCGATTGAGAGAGAGTAAGACAGGGCGAACGTAGCATGAGCAACTAGCCGTGGAGTGAGAGTAGGGAGCAAGCGAGTGAGAAAGATTGAGAGAAAAAGTGAGACAGAGCGAACGTCGTATCACGCCTTTTTCCCTTCCTCTTAATCTTGGAAATTTAAAGTTTTAGATTTGTATAAATATAAACAAGATTTATAAATTAGTTCGCCAAAGAAGTTTCACTTCTGACATGTGTACTTTGTACGCACGCATGTTTTTTTTTAAATG
Organism: Spicauda simplicius; assembly: GCA_949699795.1. NCBI lineage: Eukaryota > Metazoa > Arthropoda > Insecta > Lepidoptera > Hesperiidae > Spicauda > Spicauda simplicius. The sequence goes on from OX453058.1 coordinate 15,949,314, forward strand.
TGGTTCCCACTCGAGGAAAGTCCTCGAGTGTGACCACGATAAGGCATACGTTAGGCACATATAGAGCTTCCCCATCGATTATCGGCCCTACGAACAATGTGGCCGGCCCATTGCCTCTTCAAACCGCAAATTTTGAGAGCTATGTATGAGCTTTGTTAAGCTATCTTTTCTTTTTTTATGTATTAATATTTAAATACTTATGACACTACTTTCTTAAGCCTTATTTTCTTTTTTACGTATTAATATTTAAATACTTATGACACTTCCAGCCTTTGTTTACTCTGCTACCAAAAACCCATAAAATAAATGACGTAAGAAACGCAAGACCATTTAACGGTATTGTAGGTCCTGAAATGAAAGGGTGGGCGTAACAGGAACTTGATACTGTTATGCCCGCACAAGTTACGTCTTTGTATCGAAGACACACATAACTCGCTTTATATTTATATTTTGGCATTGTTTTTCGGGTTTTGTATATCATTATTATCTTTAACAGTTATACCACATGAGTCCCGTAATAATTCAGTTTGATTAAATTTGGCCACCCTTGTCCCTTTTTTAAATGAGATAGTCTTATAAAAAATATCTATTTATATATTTCGTATATAAATATAACTTCTCTTTTTTAGTCCATCTGGCGGTGGTCACTACTGGTCATGATGAATTGTAAGCAACTTCATACAGATCTAAACTTCAATCTCGATTAAATCATATATGAGTTTTTAATGCCGTTGAGTACCAAACAGTGTATGGTTTGTAACCACACTCTATCACCGTAACGTAAGAAATGCTTCACAAATAGGTGTGGCTATAGTAGCTTCCCGGTCAAATCACGTGCGTTATATTACCTTGCTAAGACAACTATAATACGTAGGCATTATAGGTGCGACTAATACGAACACTAGTAATGAAACTAGACGTTCACGGGTCTGCCAAAACGACGGTTTGAGGTTCGAGGTCCAAACAGTCAAAAAATAATTTTTTGGGTCTGGCTACATAAATATGTACGAAATGTAAAAAAATATTGATGTAAAAACCTATTTATAATCATTGTGCAATTATTCTTTAAACAATTGGTATAAAGTAATAACAGACTTTATATTGTATGCCTATACACAAGGAAAAGCGTATAGCTGTCAATAAAGATATAAATCAATTAGAGTAACTACAAATCAAAGAATATCACGATTCATTCTAACTTTATAATGCGGTCGATACGTAGTTTTTATACTTTTCCAATAAACTAACCACTTACTAAGTATTGAAGCAGGAACCGCAATATCAACAGTAATGAAATCTATATATTAATACATGAAGCAAAAACTTGTGAAGCATTTTTAAGTAATATGCCGCGGACGGATTAATATGAAACTTTGCAGGGTTATAGTGGACGTAGAGAAGGGGTGCAGAATGTTGATATATTTTTCAAATAATGCTTAAAACATATATAAAATCAACTAAAAAATTAAAACACACACTACGGTGCATTTTTCACAAATACATAAATAATAAACGAAATAGAACATGCAATGTCTATGAAAACACATAACGTCAGAAATGTCAGTGTCTTTGTCAAAATACCCGCTCTTGCTTTTAATTTAATTATGTAAACAATGACGATCATATTCGTATTTATTAAAGAAATTCAAATTCATTTTGGTTTAATAAAAGGAGTAATTTGAGTTAAATGTGGAAGTATTGTAGTTTGTAAGATTTTTTTTAATAAATCACGATTCATGGGTGTGAATCATATTTATCAGAATCGGAAGTATCATTCAATTAATCGGAATTCGAATAGGACGCGTTTTTACTTGTTTTGATATTCGATATCATATATAACATTTAGTCATCAAATACATACATTCAGTGGCTTTAGTTTCAAATTATCATACTGTCTTACCTTAGAGAGCTTATAAAGTGATTATACATTTTCATAATCCTTGTATCACATTAACAAAATTACATGAACAAAGCTAAGTAAACTGTTTATTTTTTTGTTCATAATTTTTTTGGTCAAAGCAAAAGCTTCTAATTCGAGAGCCGCGAAAAATTCGCTTAGCGCTGCAAGTGGCCGTCCCTGTAGCTCCGGGATCAGAACAGGGCTACGGCATCCCCTGCCTGTCGTAAGAGGTGACTAAATGGGGCTTCCGGGGTTGCAGACGGCTAGAGTGGGAGCTCGAACCGTTCGGTCAGGCAATCCCGGGAAGGACGGCGATATGTGTGGTCGCATAGCGTCGTAAAGACTAGACGGAGCGGTGGGCCCAGCCGCCCATCTGGGAGGAGCCCGATGGGGCAGCGCGCCCAGAGGATTCCGGTTGAAGTCGTTTCGAGATCCCGGAGTCCTCCTTTTCAGCGCCGAGGACGGCCATCGGAGGGATTTTAGTGCGGTAAAAATTCCACGTAACCCTGCGTCGCTTCCACGGCGTCGGGTACCTTTTGAAGGTTTCCCCCTCGAAAACAAAATAAAAAAAAAGCGCTGCAAGTGGCAGAATTGAGCAAACTTTAACAAATCTATATATTAATACGTGAAGCAAAAACTTGAGACCCGTTTTTAAGATACTTTCCGCAGACGAAGAAGTATGAAATTACGCACCGTTATAGTTGATGTAGAGCAGGATTACGGAATACATTTTTTTTTTAAATAATGTAGAAAACATACATAAAATCTACTAAAAACACATCACACACACTACCTTGCATTAGACAGAAACACTTATATAATAAACGACATAAAACATTCTATATCTTACTATGAAAATACACAGACAAAAATGTCACATATTTTTTTAAAATACCCGGTATTGCTTTTAAATGTGGCTTAGCTAATTAATCTTCTTTTATCTTTAAACTAACTTAAATATTAATAGAATTTGGTAAATATTTTTTATTGGCAACATGTGTTATTTTGGTCAATATCATGTTTAACATGTTTAAATTTCATACATAATTTTCTTTTAACGCTCATTGATGTCACGTGTGATATCCAATGAATGATATTTGATGAGGCTGCTTTGTGGTGTTCGGCAGCCTATAAAATCAAGCCTCGCAGGAGCAGAGGCCGACTACTAAATCCGGATTCGTCTCGGAACCGGACGCAGCATTAATTAGATATGTCATCTTCCAGACATATTGACATATTTCTCGATATGCGTTCACTCTATATTCATTATTACGAACCGTAGAACCCTTCCTATTCTGACGTGTAGTCTGATGACCGTTAAGATTGCGTAGTTGCAAACTACATTTCTATACCAATAAGATCATCGACGAAAAATATTACCCATCTAGCAAATGTGCAATTATAAGTTATTAGCATAATAATGTATTATAATATTATATCGGACGTATCGTTAATTCAATGTCAATTTTATCGAAATACAGAAATCTTTGCCGGACGCTACGTAAATTACTTTTAACAATCTCTACTATAATAATAATATAGTAATTAATTGTATATTTTTATGATCTGAAACTACATTTTCACTATCATGAAACACAAAGATAATTAACAATACAGCTTTGTGCACAATAAATAACTTGTCAAAGCAAACGCTTCTAAGAAATCAAGACGCGCTGGAGCAGACGCCAGCTACTAGAGCCGGATTCGTCCCGGAACCGGACGCGGCGTTAATTGAATATGTCAGCTCCCAGCCGCGAGATAGTTCCCGACTCGCGTTTACACATCATTCATTATTAGAACCCTGTCTGTTCTGGCGTGTAGTCTGATTACCGTTAAAATTGCATACTGATGGGATTGTGGAAAAAAATTATAAGTAACAATAATTAAATAAAAAAAATATTGCGCACCAAAAAATTGGAGTCTTTAATGTATAAATTATTTTAAAATAAATATGTTACTTAATTCAAAGAAGCAAATTTTACTATAATCGATAGATGTCTTATTAATATATGATTAATAACAATTTAACTCAAATTTTCGCAGGTTACTATAAACTTTCTCTATTACAATAATAAATTTGTATGTAATTAACACTTTTATGATCTGTTATTATATTTTGAATATCACAAAACACAAAGTTAATTAACAATACAGCTTTGTGCACAATAAATAACTTGTCAAAGCAAACGCTTCTAAGAAATCAAGACGCGCTGGAGCAGACGCCAGCTACTAGAGCCGGATTCGTCCCGGAACCGGACGCAGCGTTAATTGGATATGTCAGCTCCCAGCCGCGAGATAGTTCCCGACTCGCGTTTACACATCATTCATTATTAGAACCCTGTCTGTTCTGGCGTGTAGTCTGATTACCGTTAAAATTGCATACACTGTCCTGATTGGCACGTTAAAGAAAAATTATACGTAGCTGTAATTTAATTTAAAAAATATTGCGCAGACAACAATAGGTGTCTTTATCTTTAGGTACGAATTATTTTAAATGAAATATGTTACTTAATTCAAAGAAGCAAATTTTACTATAGTCGAAATATTTCTTATTAATATATGATTAATTTCAATTTAACTCAAATTTTCGCAGGTTACTGTTAACTTTCTCTATAACAATAATAAATTTGTACGTAATTAACACTTTTATGATCTGTTATTATATTTTGAATATCACAAAATACAAAATTAATTAACAATATAGCTTTGTGTGCATTAAATAACTTGTCAAAGCGAACGCTTCTAAGAAATCAAGACGCGCTGGAGCAGACGCCAGCTACTAGAGCCGGATTCGTCCCGGAACCGGACGCAGCGTTAATTGGATATGTCAGCTCCCAGCCGCGAGATAGTTCCCGACTCGCGTTTACACCACATTCATTATTAGAACCCTCTCTGTTCTGGCGTGTAATATGATTACCGTTAAAATTGCATACACTATTCAGATTGGGTCGTTCAAGTTTGTATTGAATTATACTTATTTACATAGTTTGAAGTAACATACTCCAAACTATGTTAATAAGTATAATTAAATAGAAAAATGTCCGCGCGAAACGAATTAGGTGTCTTAAATTTGCTAATATTAAAAAAATGTGTCGTATCGTTGCGTCGTATTTTATTTACTGCAACAATAAATAAATTAAAGAAAAACAATATTTTATCCCAAGTTATCTCATTAATTAATTGGGAATCATGACCAAATCATTTTTTATTATTTATTATCACCTCCTAGTTATTTTAATAATTACTTATGATTAAAATGAGTAAAGAGAAATTTAATTTCTTATAGCCTCTTATCGTGTAAAAGCCCTGTAATATAAGTATCAGAGAAATATATATCTATACTTCTATACTATGTACCTATACTGATATTATAAAGAGGGTAACTTTGTATTTTTGTTTGTTTGTTATGAAATAACTTAAAAACTACTAAACCGATTTTAAAAATTCTTTCACCATTAGAATGCTACATTATTCCTAAGTAACAAGGGTTTTTATATTACTAGAATATATAAGGCGTTCTTTCTAAAACTTCAGTAACGTGAATCAAGGTAAAAAACAATTTGCTTAAACAATTATTTCATTGCATACGCTGCGGCAAATGGCCAGGGACATGTCCTGATGTGGATCTCAAATGTGTACTGGTCGGATAGATTACATTATACTCTGCGCGAACGAAGTCGCGTGGATTCTGCTAGTAGTTTATAATTTGTTATCCTCGTGTACAAAGTAACATCAGTTAAAATTATTGTATCAGGAACCACTATTAGTCACAACGAGCACCGTAACTTCTGTTAATTAACATTTAAACAAAGATTCTCTATTAATTTTCATGATTCAAGTGTAGCTTTATAACTGGCTTAATTACCTAGGATACTGATGACTCCTATAAGCATTGCGCGAAACGTATTTTGCACTTTGCCAGATAAAATCTAGTAGTTAACTGGATTCTCGATGCGGAATTTTAAATTTATACTGTTATCGTGGGTTATTTTGTTTAACCCACGATACGTACCGTACTTACCCACGATATAAGTTGTGGTGGTCTTCTCTTATGACTCACTGTTAGGTCCTGTAGCCTCGGGGTCAGAATAGGGCTACGGTATCCCCTGCCTGTCGTAAGAGGCGACTAAAAGGGGCTTCCGGGGTTGCAGACGGCTAGAGTGGGAGCTCGAACCGTTCGGTCAGGCAATCCCGGGAAGGACGGCGGTATGTGTGGTCGCATACCGTCGTAAAGACTAGACGGAGCGGTGGGCCCAGCCGCCCATCTGGGAGGAGCCCGATGGGGCAGCGCGCTCGGAGGATTCCGGTTGAAGTCGTTTCGAGATCCCGGAGTCCGCCTTTTTAGCGCCGAGGACGGCCACCGGGGGGGTTTTAGTGCGGTAAAAATCCCACATAACCCTGCGTCGCTCCCACGGCGTCGGGTACCTTTTGAAGGTTTCCCCCTCGAAAACAAACAAAAAAAAAAAAGATGTCTTAAAAAATGAACTTGAGTATCACTATGTTGCTCTTTAGTAAACTGGTGAAGGTACAAAATGGATGTCAAATATTTTTAAAGCGCTAGGTAATAACCGTATATAGAACCTGAAAGGGCTCTAAATACGAAAGCATGATAAAAAAAAAATCAACCATGTAACAATTTATCGTGACTCTAGATTGCTTATTATTATTATTACTATTAACACGTCCAACTGATAATGGTCACATAAATGGTAAATGGTCACTACTCTATAGATAACTGTAATGAATTCCACATAGAACAGAGGTACTACCTAAAGTCGAAAACAGACACTAATGAAAACTAAGACGGCTGCTTAGTTAGATGACCCAGTGTTAAACGTATGAACTGCTTTAAGCTAGAAAGAGGTGTCAGAGTTGTACCGCCTCGGTTAAATCGTACTGGTTTTAGAACCTTGCTTCAAAAGCCATACGGCTCTCGAACCTTTATTTCAACCACAAATATTAGAATTTATAGTGATTGAACTTAACGTAGCGATTTAACTATCTGACACCACCATACACACCGATACACCCTTTTCTGGAGATTGAACTGTGTAGAAATACAAGAAACATAAAAAGTGTTCTAATTAAATGCTCAAAATTCTTGTAACAATGATTTGTTAAATTAGTAGTCCGTTGATTTTAAACATAATACGTACATATGCGATACAGGGACATTAATGCCGTACCTATCGTATTAGATATTTTATGAACAAACCGTAAATTATTGAGCTATTGCATAGTTTTTATCGCGGGGTTTGAGCGCGGCGACCGAATCAAAAAAATCCGTAACGAAAAAAACCTAACACGGGGGGTGTTAGGTTTTTTTCGTTACGAATTTTTTCCTCCGCGTACCATGTAGCGTGGCCGAGCGTTCGCTTAACGTGTATGTATATGATAGGACAGTACGAAGCTCGCACGGATCGAGAGAAGCTGCTCGGAAATCGGACGAATAAGTGAGCAGCTGTTTGTGAGAAAGTTTAAAGTATCAAAGAAAAAAAACTTGAATTAATATGACAAAAAACACTTCATAAATACATAATTATAATTGCACAAGTTGATAAAAACCGCGGCAGTCGCCGAGTGCCGCACTTTTTACATTCCTATGCTTCTTATACAATATTTGAAATGCTCTGAGTATATTGCATTTGCATATAATTGTCACTAAAACCATACAAAATACTCTAATTATTTTTGTCTGGCTTTATTTGTTCATATTATTAAATGAATCCTTGTTTCCTTTAAAATGTAGCAAAATAGATAATTCGTTTTTAAAGTTCTCTGTAGAAAATAAATTATACGACACAGGACATTTACAGTTTGTGAAAGAAATTGCCAGACAAAAATGTCTGACATTAATGCGCTTAACATTTTCTTTGTAGAAATAGTTTTATTAGAATGCACGAACAACGTTAAATTTTCTTGTAAATTGTCAACAATTTTACGATTAAAATAATATTTAAATTATCATATGTAATTTTCATTAAATACATATTAAAAACTTACTGCATACGTACATTAAATATTGTGATTGATTAAAACTACCTTAGTCCCGCAGCGCCAGCTGTTCACTATTGTAATTAATATTATATGTGGTAATCCACGTCGTCAACTATGTATCTGTGTGACAAATGCCATCGAAATCAATCTATAGTTTTTGAGTTAAATACTACCAAACTGTCTACCAATTCGCACTTGACCAGCGCGCAAGACTATGGCCTAAAACCAGCGACAACATAGCCTTAGGCTGTGTTGTCGTTGCCTAAAACTCTCTCATTCTGAGAGAAGACCTGTGCCCAGCAGTGGGACAGTAATGGGTTTATAACTGATGACTGACTACCTATCATATTTAAATATTATAGACAGATTGATATAATTGCATTTCACTTTTATGTGTCAAACAGAATTATTAGCATTTAAGTAGCGTTAAGTTAATGGCCGAGACATGCCACTTCCGTAATCCAATACTAAAAGTTGGAACATCCATCACTTTCTTACGAGAATTACGGAATATGAGACGAAAACGGAAATCAACTTCGCGAACTTCATTACTATATCGAAAAACGAATATCGCGAAATGCACACTGTTCGGTGCTGAGGTAATATTTCAAGCACATCTTTCAAAAAGATCTGCTGATATAAAAGTAATTCCATCGCTTAAGAGTTGCGACTGGCAAGATTGATTGATGGAGGTGCCAACGACAAATTCACTTCTCCAAATACTGGAGAGAAAATGTTCAAGCGAACGAAAATTCCGAATTTCACTGGTATTATTAAACTGGGAGTAAATCCTTTCAAACATTATTTATCCCTTGAAAGCTGAGGATTGATTTGAACCTAATGATAGTGTTTATAATTTAGATTAATAACTGAATTATAGCTGGTAGATTCAATGAAGTTTTGATCTGACACGTCAACTAATTCTGATGAATGGGCGGCGTAATCAATTTAGTTGCTAATCCTAACTGAATGTAGCTTTAGCCTTCACTGAAACTTTAAACCACAATTATTGTATGTTGAAACTGTTTTTAACGCTGTTTACCAACCTCTATATAATGATTAGACGACCCGCGTGACGGAGCGGTCACCGTACTGGTCTGACATGCAGTAGGTTCCGGGTTCGATCCCCGGCCAGACAGATGTCTGAAGGATGACATTAGGTTTTTGTTCTAGGTTTGGATGTTTATGAATTCGTCTTTGTGTGTATCCGTGGCACCCACGTCACAAAAATCCTAGTTTGGGGCTATGAGTGTAGAAAGCGTGTGTTTTTTTAATGTTAGTGGTGAATATACCCACAGTATAAAGACTATGAAGTCAATGTCTTCTTGATTACCTAGACATTTTGCGCCATATGTATGGAGACTATAAAGATATTGTATAATTACATCTCATATTGCAGTTATTAATACCACTAGTGATGTAAGGTGTTCTTCCTGGTTGTGTTTGCCTAGACTGATCTCTAATGCGTTGTTTATGCAAAAGCCGCGGTTTATATTTCCACATTCCATTAAAACTAGAAATTTCTTACTTCGATACTTGTGTCATATTTGACTTATTTAAATGAACTTGAAATAAATTTGATGGATATCTATAAAAAAATGAGTTTGTGTGTTTGTATGTTTTAAATATAATTAAAGTATTGGAATAAAAACGTTTATAGAATCCAAATAGTCCAATGGTGCAATGGTGGCCACGTGCTCATTAAATTAATTTCTGAAATATCAAGAGTGAGTCAGACGCATCTTGAGTGGCAATTCTCTACGAAATACATTTAAAACGAATTAATAGTAATATGTAGTAAGCGAAAATAAATTTCTTATTTATTTGGCCTTGCTAGTTCGTATTTTGTGAAGGTCAAATGTTGCAAATTAATATTGAACACACACTTTCTATACTTACAGCCCCACAGTAGGATTTTCTCCTGTGTCGTGGGTGCCACGCACATACAAAAATCCAATATGGCAGACGCCACAACATGGTGGATAATTTTTTTATGCACTTCTATGATATGGGTATAAAATAAAATAATGTTTCTTTCTTTCCTTTTAATTTTCTGGTAAGATTACAATAGTGTTATGAAGCGTGATTTAAAAAAAAAACATGTTCTATGTATTTATTGATATCCAGATAGCATTTGCTGGGAAGATAACTTAATTTTAGGTATTAAACTTAGAAGTAACAAGTTAACATTTTACTTAAAAATAAAAAGCGATAGGGTATCAATTATTTCATAATAATTTTACTTGTTAAGATGTATTTTAAATTACATTTTAACATGATTTATTGAATCATATAACACACATGAAAACCGCAAATTTCAAAGAAGAGTCAGCTATAATTAAAATACTTTTTTTATTTTTATTTAGTAAATTAACTAAGTTTAAATAAATAAAAAAACACATAAATTGCATTAACCACGGCGTAGTTAGAGCACGAAATTTTAATTGTAAGCTTATTTGGTTAACTCAATCTTTAACTTGAAATTGACGAATTATGAATTTTGCAGTTATTTTTTATTCGATTGAAGTCACAAACGACGACGTTGTCCACCTGATGGTAAGTGATCACTACAGCCCATGTACATTTATAAGCTACTTCATATAGGACAGGGTTCTATACGAAGTCGATCGCTGATGCGTTGCTACTTCAGAGTTGGTCTTTACTACCTAGTATAAGACAAAGTCGCTTACCGCTGTCTGTCCCTATGTATGCTTAGATCTTTAAAACTATGCTACGGATTTTAATACAGTTTTTTTAGTAGATATAGTGATACAAGAAGAAGGTTTTTAAGTATAATACGTGCATAATGTAGTAGAAGAACACTGATTATTATAGATTTTTGACTTTTAGGCGGAGCGAAGTTCGCCGGGTCAATTTGTTATATATAAAAAAGAGCCGACAACCATTATTTTCCACCGAAATGCAAGAACTACTTTACGCTAAAAATATACACTGGATTTACCACCTGGTATTTTTTAAATCTTAAAATTTTAAATTCTTTAATGTTGCCTAAATTCGTGTCGTTAAGAATTATTTATGTAATAGTTTCCTTACTACACGTGTTAGCGATAAAAATATATGTAAACCGTGTGTTCTAGAAAAGGTCATAGCACGGTCGTAGACCCACAACAATTATTATGTATGGATTGTGAATACATAAACGAACTTAGATACATTCGAAGGCTCGTTTTGAGTGGATTTCCCAAGAATTAAGATAAGTTTTAATTAAGAAATGTTGAAAAATAAGTAGCTTTAGAATTAAAATGATTTCGTTTACATAAATAGCGGATGTTACTTTTCTAATGTTGTTGATTTATTTGAAACTGAAACACTACAGCCTTGGCTATTAACAACTTCTAACAATACTGTTTTCTGATTTAAAGTATGTGTATGAAAAATAGATACAAGTCATATTTTGTCAAATTTACTTTTTATACCAAATTGTTTGGAAAACGAAGATCTATCGATAATTCTTAGTTATATGTTTCGATTCATGGTCTGGGTCTGGGTGTATGTGTATAGGTACCTCTTGAGTGTGTTCATGGTACCTACGACACAGCAAAAAAATAGTGTGAAGCTATGAGTATAGAAAGCGTATATTTAAAGGTTTTTCTAAAATGAGATTTATTAATATTTTTTTTAACTAAACAAAGTCAATTTGGCAATAATAAGACGCATCTGTGATTGCATGCATGCAAAACGCAAGAAATGTTTTACGCTAGAAATAGGTCCTCGGTGGAAATACACTGGTTCTACCACCGGTGAAACTGCTTACTTCTTGCTTGCTAGTTTAATTTTATAAAAAAATACGACCACATAAAATGATCAATTAACCTACTGTTTTGAAGAAATCTGATATCATGCACATACCTAAGATTTTTGTCGCCAATTCTCATATTATTAAAACGTTCTAAGGTTACCTCGAAACGACTCAATGATTTCTTGGAAATTATTCGAAAACAATGTAAGGACCCAAAAATTTCCTCAATACGAGATAGCTAATGTCCAACAAAGATCTCGAAGAAATATTACAAAACATTTTATTACCTTTTATCGAATCTCCGCGCGAATTAAATCTCATTTATATGCCAAAATTCTCATGCACTGAGAGGTATAAAGGTCTTGAAATAACCCGGCAGTGGATTCCTTTTGCCGATAAAGTACTTTTGACATACAGAGTGCCAAAAATAACATTCATTTTTATTAACTGAAGTTGAAATTATATCATTTTATTCGCCAGGGTCATATTCGTCTGATAGAGCACGTTTAATGTCATCTATTTTATACCGATCTATCCTATATACTCGCATTTTGACACAAACCCCTCACACGAATCTTATATTTTTTATATTATCTACACAAACGTTTTTAACCGTTTATATTTTAAAATTCACATGAACCCCAATGTCGCTCTACCAAACTATATTGATACTATTAAATCTTTATAAGGCTTATAACACATGCCTAAAAAACCTCACAAATGGGGATTTGTAAGCGCTTAACGATTTTGAGGACATACAGATTTTTATATTAATTTGTAAGTTTGTGAGTATGTATATGTGATTGTCACTCTCACACATAAATTTGATCGCAATGCGCTTAAATTAGACACATAGATAGTTTATGATCTGGATTAACACTAGGGATTTTTATAATTATTATATTAATACGTGAAGCAAAAATTTGTGACGGATTTTTAAGTAATATGCCGCGGAAGGATTAGTATGAAATTTTGCACGGTTATAGTGGCCGTAGAGAAGGAGTGCAGAATGTTAATATTTTTTTCAAATAATGCATTTTTCATACATAAAATCAACTAAAAACACATTACACACACTGCCTTGCATTTGTCACAAACACATATGTACTTAGTAAATGAAAATGAAAAGACACAACGTCAAGAATGTCAGATGACATTTGATTTTTAATTTAAATTACGGTCGAATTTCGGCCGATGCTACGGGTGACTAGTCTTTATAATTTTAAACGTGATCAATGCAGGTGGAGAAGTGTAAATAAGCTAATTCACACTTGATATAAAGTCAAAAAACATTACTTCATGTTACTAAAGTCATAAATCACGTGTTCTTTCGGCGAGGCACGGACGCTGCTGCCGCGCATGCTTATCTGTAAACTGCAGGGAGCGAAGCGCAGTTGGCGTGCTGATAAGAGAATTGGTAATGACTGCTAATTTACGTCTAAGACGTAACAGAAAAACCAATTGACGATCCGCTTTGTGAAGCAGCCACATTAATTGTCTGAGAAGCAGTGGGTGCGGAAACCACTGTTACTTGATCGCCGGTACTTGAATCGCGAATTTAGATTCTTGAGAAAATCCTAGCGTTGGGCTACGAGTGCATAAAGTCTTATTTATATATCCAATTACGAAATGCTTACATTTATTAAAATTTAGCTGTAAAAAAAATAAGGTACTTGGATTTAACTTCAGTAAAGATGCTTGTTTACTTTTTGCTCGTTCAGTTTGTAACTTGTTTACAATAATTCAATGCGATAAATAAAACAAATGAAAAGAGTATTAACGTGCTATGAGGCACGGCCACTTCAACCGCAGCGTATGTTTGTCTGTAATATGCAGCGAAACGAAGCGCAGTGGCCGTGCTGATGAAATATTAGGAGATTTGGGGAAACCGCTGCTAATTTACGGTTAAAATGTAACAGAAAACCAATGAACAACTTTACGCGTTGCTTAAACTTGAAGATAATATTTTTTTAGTTAATGAGATATTTACTATTTGTTTGTTTACCTTGTTACCAAATGAAAAATGCATAAAGGCATTAAATATAACAAATGAAATACGTACGTTCGTTAATATAATATGGTTTAAATTAATGCCAAAAACACTGTGGTTTACACATTTTGCGCACTAAACTCATAAACCACGCGGCCGTTCTATGAGGCACGGTCGCTGCAGCCGCAGCGCGTGCTTATCTGTAATTTTCAGTGTAATGCAGCGCAAAGTTGGGGCGTTGATGAAATATTGGAGGATTTGATGTTACCACGATCTATTTTGATATAAAGATACTACGTGTTAAACAGATACTGACGCGATGTAAAATGTTTTTACGTGATTTTAAGTAGAATGTTTTTAAACTAAGCAAAGAATATAAAAACTGCTATATGTTATGGAAAAAAGAGTGTCAGTGTATATCTCTCATATCTGTTGAACATTTGAAAAAAAAAATAGTGAAGTAACGCTTTTTTATAAATGTCTGTCTAGAAGTTATCTTAAAAATAACTATATATTTCTATACGTAAACTTAAACTTTGTGCTAGTTAAAAATATAGTGACGGCATATTTTTAAAATTTTGATATGAAATCTTTGATTAAATATTCTTACTTTATTTTATTCACGTATTTTTTTACAAACATGGAAGCTATTACTGTTGTATATCCTATTTTAAGTTTAAGGGAGCGCTTAATTAGGCAACCATCCGCGTGGCGGAGCGGTTACCATACCGGTCTGACGTCCCGGGTTCGATTCTCGGTTAGACAGGTATCCGAATGATGAGTTTAAGTTCATGTTCTGGGTCTGGGTATTTGTGTATTCGTCTTGTGTATGTCCATGGTACTCACGACACAGGAGTAAATCCTAGTGTGGGGCTATGAGCGTAGAAAGCATGTTTTTTAATTAAAAAAAAGAAAAACAACTGTATATCACATTTATACCTATCATAGCTTCAAATTTCGTTAAAACATTTTATATTCCAATTTTCGAAGTGCCAGGCGCAGCGAGTAGGTTAATAGAAGTAAATGTGAGTATAAAATAAGAATGTACATACGTTGAAAATAGTAACCAAACTTGTACGTATAATTTGTACAATTGTACAGATTTTTTTCTGTTTTCTATGGCAAACTTGAAATCCTTGGACACTGCAATTGGATTACATTTTGAGCACTGACCAATAAATCAAGCGTTCTTTCCACAGGCACGGCCGCTGCGGCTGCGGGACGTGCTTATCTGTTATTTGCAGCTAAACGCAGCGCACTGGTGACGTGTTGATAAAATATTTGGAGATACATGTAACTACTGACTGCTGGTGTCATGGGACTTGTACATAATGCTGTAAGCAAGACTGAATAAATTCCATGTTTGATTTAGGACTCTGTTCTGGTGATTGATGGTTGTGCTCCTATCTCTTGTGCGTTTATGTTAATGGGTGTAAATATGGCATGTGGTAAGTGTAAATTACAATGTTAGCACAGCCGATAAAATATTTTTTTAAACGGAAGGACTTTTCTTGTTTTTTTTACTAAGCAATTTCACACTTTATCTCTGTACAAGAGTGATAGTTTCAGCGACTAGCCAACCTGCTTTTTCACTGATAAATGGTGTTACTCTCCTGTTGATAAAGCTGTACCATTGGCAATTAATAGTTGTCATTAATTACCAGTACCCTTTGAAACACAATTATTAATGCAACATACTAAACGCGAAATCGCAGATTCTGCAATTATACAATAACACACGTAATATTGTATGTAATAAGTTACAACTTACGGGCATTTTATAGATGTTTCTATGGAAAACGTTAACTGTCTGGACACCGCGATCGGATTACATACTGACCAATAAATCAAGCGTTCTTTCCACAGGCACGGCCGCTGCGGCTGCGGGACGTGCTTATCTGTTATTTGCAGCTAAACGCAGCGCACTGGTGACGTGTTGATAAAATATTTGGAGATACATGTAACTACTGACTGCTGGTGTCATGGGACTTGTACATAATGCTGTAAGCAGAACTGAATAAATTCCAGGTTTGATTTAGGACTCTGTTCTGATGATGGATGTTTGTGGTCCTATCTGGTTTGCACTTATGTTAATGTGTGTAAAGTATGGCTTGTCGTAAGTGTAAATAAATACCGTGGATGTTCATGAGGGAGGTATCAGAGGATCTAAACATAGCCATACCCATAGTATAGCCGAGATAATATATTTTCAGAAGGACCTTTTTGGTATAGGCAAATTTAGCAGCTTATTTATTGTGGACTTTCGCTTTATATGGTGCGAAACTAGCTAATTTCCTAGACCATCTTACCTTTTTCAACCGACCGATGGTGATAGTCTCTGTCCTTAACGATGCTTTGTTCAGGGTATCTACTAGTACCTTTTTAAATATTTCACATTTAACAACTACTTATTGTACATTCTTAAGTATTTTATTGATCTTTTGTCTTAATATATCCATTATTAGGTAACCACTTGAATTTGGATAATACTCTTTCTATAATGGAAGTAGCATGATCTATATGACGATATTTTATAGCTGGTCCTTCCTTAATATTTACTACTTACTTTCCTTTACTACGTAATTTCTGTGCCATATAAAACAAATCTAATCTTTTGTATGTATCATTATCCTTTGTGTTTCTTTTTAGTTGTTTTGGGTAGCTTTCCTTTTAATGTAATTAACATATTTTGGTTTGTTATGTTCACCTGTAAGTGAATATACATTTATTTGAAACTTCATTAGCTCATAAGATAACGTGCCATATTGAAATTTAATAATCGGAAATTTAATAATAGGAAATTTATTTATTTAATTTATTAACACCACCTTGTTAATAAAATAAATAAATACATTTCCCGTTTCAACCTTAACGAAGAAGTTTATCCAGTCGTTGCAATATGAATTATATGCCGAATTAATACCCTTTAAAGTGCATATTAAAGCAAATTATCACGATTTTGCGAATTTAACTGAATATTACTACTGCACCTGTTACCGTTACTGCACCTGTCAATGTGAAGTTTACTACTAACCAATCCCGAATCAAATGTTATCAAATAAGTACCGATTAAGGAGACGTTCGATTAAGGATTATTAAGGTTTATAAAGATAAAAATGTTATGGACGATTTCTCGTAATAACAACGGTAAAGAAATTCAAACAGTTCGATAATTTTAATGCACTTATTCTGAACAAGTGCTTTTTAATTTCTCCGCGTATTACAGTAGTCGTTATAAACTTACTCTGTGAATATTTCCGAATTTTTGCAACTCCGATTCGTTTTTAAATTAAAATCTATATTTTAATAGTTTGTACTCAATTTTATATACCTACCACAAAGTATCGCTGTCGCCAAGGGTTGACTGGTAGAGAATTCTTTTAGGCATTAAGTTCATCCTTGTAACCCTTAGGTTAAGGTGTTTCAAAATATCGAATTAATTGTTTTACATATTAATCTAAGAGCATCAAATTGACATGCATCATAAATGGTACCTACGTAAATAAACTCACAAATTGACAAATTCGACTGGTACTACGCACAACTCTACAATTTCCGCTTTTAAATGAAACCCTAAAAGGGTTTTACTGATCAAATAGTGAAATATAACTGCACTAGGCTATTGAAATGTATGTATTTATTGTGTTTCTATTTATTGAGTACACTTTTTATATGGTGTAATGAGCAATCATACATGAAGTTCACCTGACAATTACGCCCTGATAACATGAGTCCTGCTTGAGGCCGGCAGATATGCGTTACTACCTAGCAGAGCTAAGATGGAACGCCTGGAATGACTATGTGTTCCCTACCACCCACTTCAAGATAGAATAGAGTAGAACAAATAATAATAATCTTTCCAGATTTATACCGAGGTTATATTTTAATACTATGCTTAGGTACACTGCATGAGTGCAACTTCTATCTTATAAAAAATATGTACCATATAATTATGTATGTCACCCGTCGCAACGGTCGAAATTCGATTGTCATTTAAATAAAAAAACTAAACTTCAAAAGCAAAAAGAGGTTAAATTGGCTAAGCTGCATTTAAAAGCGGGTATTTTGACAAAGATATCTGACATTATTGACGTTACGTGTTTTCATAGTAAGACATTGAATGTTCTATTTCGATTATTATTTATGTCTGTGAAATCTACGGCAGTTTGTGTAATGTTTTTCTAGTTGATTTTGTGTCGGTTGTATGTATTATTTGAAAAAAATATTAGCATTGGATAATTCCTTCTAATATAAACGTGCATAATTTCATACTCCTCCGTCTGCGGCAAGTATCTTAAAAACGGATCACAAGTTTTTGCCACGTATTAGTATATTTAAGTTTCATTTAAACGGTTTTACTGTATCGAATTTGTAAAGGTATCTATATACTTAATTACGAAGCCTCTGCGAATAGCACTTAATCTTTGCACATTAATAACACGGTAGGTATAGTTTTGTAAACATGAGAAGAGCATCAATCAAAGCAGCTTAATGGCTAATCCAAATCAATTAGAAACTTGAGGCGGGTTCTCTATGACTATCACTCATAGTAAAGTTTGGCTCCCATGTTATTTCACTAATCTGTGGAGTATTTTTTAAATACTACCCGGTTTAAGTAGATTTTTAAATTACTACACGAGAATAAAGTTATACAATACAATATTATACACTCGATAACAATTCAAGTGGAGAATTCTATCGAGAATACTGGACGAATCAAATCAGGGCGAAATATCAAAATAAATCTGAATTTACGCTTAACATTTTGTTTAAATTAAACTACTTCAAAACTAAAAGCAAATGATAATCAAATACCAATTTATACATATATTGCTACTTTGCTGATCTGACGTTTTTTATTTGCAGAATTATAAAAAATAAGTGCAATAAATTTGTTGTTAATCAATAATTGAATACGAATATTGATTGATTATAACTTATGTTTTTATTTCAATTTATTTCTTATTTTCAATACAAATCAATCAAACACACACACACACAAACTAAAAAATAGCTTATGTCTGTGTGTGTGTTTGTTTGATCTCTTGGTTTGATCTCTTGTGTCATATACACCTCTACACACACATATACAAGACCTCGTTAACGCTAGAGCGCATTTCTGTACTTTTAAATCAATGTCTGTCTCGCTATTATATGTTGTAAAAAGATATGCATGCATATATCTATCCTCTTGATACCTACTGTCTTGGAAGATAAGTCACCATACCATCGTACAGATGCCTTCGACGTATTTCAGACCAAAATCTCCTTTGTTCGGAGATTGAACGGACGCGCTGCCAATACAGGGACTTATAAGGAATATCTGAGGTGCCAATACCAGGACCAATCTTGAACGAGCTTCTCCACAATACGAGGAGCATGCATGTTAAATTTTATTTACAGATGTTAGTGCTTTTAGTTTGACCGGAACATCACACCTATATTAATCTATGGTCCCTACGTATAAACTGATATGTCAAAATTTTTGTTATGAAATTTTATACTATAACATGAAATACAATTCAACACTTAATTTTTGACATGTCGCTTTTGGGTAGGGACCGTCTATTTATTTTATTATTTATTGTAAGCTTAGAGATAACAAGGGCGAGTTTAAAGCCTGTTGGTATTTTCTAACGGCTTACCCTTGGTCATGGCAAAGTTGCGGTTAGTGCAAGAATATCACCAGGTGGTAGAATCAGTTTAGTTCAAGGTGCCAACACCACACCCATTTCTAGCGTAAATCAGCGCTTTGTTTAGGGTGTAACGGTGTGGTTAACTATTATAAGGCGACTGTCTTAGTTTTCGAAGGTGTCAACGTATTCTTGATTGATTTTAAAATAACCTCGTTTTTATATGATGTTAATTACCACCATATATCTATGGGCTGTAGTGGTCACCTTTTTGCTACTTTAAAATAATAATAGCGCTCCACGCCATTACTATCATAATTTTACTTGCAAAGTCATCATTGGACCACAGTTCCTATATGGCTTTGAAAATCCAAAAAGGTTAACTAACTACTGTCTTTTTGAGCACCCGCCTCTTCTATATGTTAGGCTTAATTATAGTCAAAATGTAGTATTAATGGCATATTATGTTCCGTTCACCAATTTGTTTTTAGTATATACTTCAATAATTTCTGAGATCAGAGCCCATTCCATATTATTTACAATGTGGTTACATTAAATAACAAATAAAATGAGATAATCACAATATATTGCGTTTGTAACCTCTATTTGCCAAAACAATCCTTTATATCTTTTTATCTCAGTCAATTTGGGGGCCAACGAATCGTATTAAAAAAGGACTTACAGCCATATTTTATATCCAATTGTGGTGTACACCTACTGCCTCATACTGTCAAGATTTCTCATTTTTATTATAAAGCTTAAGGGTTTAATAGTATATGTACTACTGTGTCTACGTCTGAAATTATTATAAAGGAAAATGTATTTATAAACATTTTGTTTTTATAACTTTTTCCTGCACTCGGTAAATAGCAAGTACCATGGATTCTTTAACTTAAAATCTATTGTATCAAATTATATAAGCACTCATAAGTGTGGTTTTTAACTTTTAATTTAAGCAGTTTATATGTACAGTATTTTTTATATGACTGATGTAGCAAACGAGCATGCAGTCCACCTGATGGTAAGTGGTCACTGCCGCCCATGGACGTCTGTAATCAACTTCATATAGAACATGCGTTCTGTCTGAAGTCAATCTCAGATGAGTTGCTAGTTCCGAGGTCTATGATGATGTGAAAGTGTGCCGGCTACCATCGAAACGCAAGAAATGCTTCACGCTAGAAATAGGTGTGGGGCTGGTACTTCCCCGGTCGAATTACACTGATTCTACCACCTTATTATTCAATATGTAAGAAAATACAACACAATATTATAATTTATGTC
This sequence comes from Spicauda simplicius, assembly GCA_949699795.1. Lineage (NCBI taxonomy): Eukaryota > Metazoa > Arthropoda > Insecta > Lepidoptera > Hesperiidae > Spicauda > Spicauda simplicius. Next base: position 15,969,875 of record OX453058.1, read on the forward strand.
CAATTAGGTTAAAGAATACCATACAATTATAATAATTTAAGTTCCATCAGACTCTAATATAAAGAGATTACCGAACACCATACAATTATGTATAAAAATCCATATCTCTTTTAATTTATTTCAGTAAAGTAGACAATGTCGTTGGCAGGTCCATGTCAATGACATATCCGTCTGCGTGAGAGATGATATAGCAATAAACGTATTGTTATTTTTGAAAATATTTACCTAAGCGCTTTCATTTGTTATTGTTTATCCCGCCCTGTACTCGGATTATGAAAATTACTTTTATTCAAAAGGATGTTAAATATTTTGAAACCGCAATGAAAGAGGAAAATTTTGTTAATGTTTACGTTCTAACTGTATGTTGTGATAACGTATATGATGATATACAATCCGATAGACCTTTTTTTTTGTTTTCGAGGGGGAAACCTTCAAAAGGTACCCGACGCCATGGGAGCGACGCAGGGTTATGTGGGATTTTTACCGCACTAAAACCCCCCCGGTGGCCGTCCTCGGCGCTGAAAAGGAGGACTCCGGGATCTCGAAACGACTTCAACCGGAATCCTCCGAGCACGTTGCCCCATCGGGCTCCTCCCAGATGGGCGGCTGGGCCCACCGCTCCGTCTAGTCTTTACGACGGTATGCGACCACACATACCGCCGTCCTTCCCGGGATTGCCTGACCGAACGGTTCGAGCTCCCACTCTAGCCGTCTGCAACCCCGGAAGCCCCTTTTAGTCGCCTCTTACGACAGGTAGGGGATGCCGTAGCCCTATTCTGATCCCGGAACTACAGGGCGTGACAATCCGATAGACCTAATATAAAATTATATTACGTAGAATGCTTTGTGGTTCAAATCTGGAGGCAATACCTATTTCTGCCTAATAACAACAAGTGTTAAGCGCTGCTCTGTTCTCATCTGAAGGGTCTAGTATGCAGTATATATTAATCGGAGTTGGACTTAGATTACTGACAACAATACTCCGTTAATACACTAGATTATATGACAAGACGAGGTAATTATAAGATATTATATATATATATATATATATATATATATATATATATATGTATATATACAAATTATGAAATTATGAAGGAGTCATCAAGTAGTAGAGTAGCACTATATTTAAAACGGTTGATATTTTTTTTTTATCAATCTATTTTAAACCATTTATTTTGATGTTACTCTCCCGAAGATCATATTTAGATTGCAAGCCCTTTTATACTAAATTCCCTAAAAAATATCAAATAATTTTCTTTATTATTTGTAATCACCCAAATTTTGTATTAAGAATGACGTCACTAAACTAAAAATGTCGCCAACCGTGCCTGCACAATTTCAGTTAAATGGATGCCGGGGAAGTCTGCAAAATCCTTGCAAGATTTGTAAGCATTCAAGCATAAAAATGTGTGATTTAATCACATGTCATCATGTGTAGAACATGTAAAATTACAGATGAACATGACATTCCAAGAACGTCATCAAATAGATTAATAATTTACGTAGATATAATCTTTACGTTATCTATAATTATGTTATTATATTTCCGGTATTGAAATTAAGTCATAAATTTACTTTACAATACAGTTTAATGGATACCAAACCAATTCTTTGTTTCCTTCCGTTGCGTCAACTTTTTAATTAATAAACATAGATATAAATTAGACTTAACCGAGTTAGTCACGTTTTTTTAATTTAGATAAAAATAAGGCCAGTACAAGGTACAGTAAGGCCAAATTATATATTTAAAAATAAAATTTCAGAATAATAATAAAGTAAATGAATAGAAATATATAAATATGAAGAAATTCATAGTTACATATAACATCGTAGTGTTAAGCAACACCCATTTCAATACTCGTAGACTGTAAATGGCAATTATTTTCGAGCTTTGGATAACACTAAGACATTCATTAATTTATTTCGCCTAAGCATAACATTAATAATATGTTTTTCGAAAGACAGGAATATACCCCTTAATGTAACAAACAGAGCGGTATTAAAGACATAGAAACTACATAATTTATTACAAATACGAGTACCAAATTTGATGAATTTAATAAAAACTCCAAACAAATACATAATTTAAACTAGTGTCAAAACTCGTAAAACAACAGAGTTAATTAACTACGAAGTATATTATTATACATATTTGCATAAGTTATGTGTAGTTCAAAATGAATTTGACTTGATGGTATAAATTTAAATTAATAATGGTCTAAACTCTAAATAGTTTTGGCGCCGCGTTGATGGTTTTATTACGATCAATAACCGTAGTGGAAAGTGATACTTTTATGATATAGATATATTTTAACGTGAAACTTTCTATACTTTCTTACATAAATAAGAAAGCAACGAAAAAGACGTAAAGCGCAAAACTTATTAGGACTTATAATATTAAGTTATAAAGATATGTGCATTATGTTTACGTTTTATTCAACTAAATCAATATATTTAACTATCTTAGTTCCAAATGATTGTAGAAATATTATTGATTCCACTTAGCAAAATACATTTCCACACTTATTTTCACTTTAATTTAGCGCTGTTGAACTCTGTACAAAGAGCGTATTCAGAGGAAGTATTGACGAAGACTTTTCATAAGATAAAACAGAAAGCAACGCATTTGTATCTTCTAGGTAGGTGTCAGATAGTCTACATATTTCAATTTGTTATGTAACGGTTACTACCGGTACAATTTATATATTAAAACCTCCTGTCTTGTATCTTTTCATAATAAAAGTACAAATTTCGTCATAATATTGGTTTTAATTCATACAATCATCGATCGATTTAATGAATCAGTCGATAAGCTACTTCATTAATTTGTATGAATCATGGTAAATACTGTAAGGAAAATAAAAGGAGGGAATTCACCAAACAGGAAGTCAACGGTGATTTTCGATTTTTGTGCAAAAAACATATAACTTATAATCATAGATTTTTCACAAAGCTCAAAAACTGTAGGATGCTTCATTTTATTTCTCATTAATACTGTAAGGATTCATGCTTATGTCTTTGTTACTCTTTTGCGGTAATATTTCCGGTCGGAATTTGTTAAAATTTGGCACACATATAGATTATGACCGACATTAACACGTAAGATACGCATTATCGTGAAAGACGTCTCCGAACTTGGCGAAGCCTAATAACTGATAAACATATTTCGAAGCTTTTTAAAGCTTGCAAACTGAGGTCCGCTTTATATACTCGTATATAAATGTTATATCTCGTCAACCCATTATTGTCCCAATGCTGGGCACGGGTCTTCTCTCAGAATGAGAGAGTTATGGGCCATAGTCCACCGCGCTGGCCAAGTGCGAATTGGTGGACTTCAGACACCTCCGAGATTTTTTTTCTTTAAGAACTCTCGGGTGTGTAGGTTTCCCGACGATGTTTTCTTTCACCGAATAGCAGTGATAATTAATTTCAAATACGCACATAACTCAGTGGTGCGTGCCTGAGTGTGAACCTCAGACCTCCCGATTGAGAGGGCAAGTTTCAACCATTAGGCTATCACTGCTCTGTATATATTTTTACGTTTAAACGTTATTAATTATAGTAAATTGAATTACATGTATATTTAAGACGTAAATTTCGAGTATGTACAACTGAAAAATTCAATTAAATTAACATAACACAATGTCACGGAAAACCCGTAAGTTGAACCGGACAATTGTATCTGTGCGTCACAACACTGACCATGTAGAGTTGTTAAACTCCGTCCAAATCGTAGTTTTGCTAAACCGTAGCGCGTGTTATTATTTACGATTCCTGCAAAATGGTAAATAGTCGTATTATTTGTTTATATATAGACATCATGTATTTTTTGATACAGATGTTATGGATTGTATAAATTTCGTTATACATTTACGTATTTAATTTACAAATTAATAATAGATGTCTGTCGTTAACCCATTATTGCCCCACTCCTGGGCACGGGTCTTCTCTCAGAATGAGAGAGTTATAGGCGATAGTCCACCGCGGCGGCCAAGTGCGAGTTGGTGGACAGATAATAGATATTAACGCTCATTGCTTACTATAAGTAAACATCTAATAAAGAAATAGCGATATGGGTTCATGTATAGATGATAAATGTGTAAGTGTAAATTGGAAAAAACATCTTAATATTTTTGGTAAATATTTTATAACATATTTTCCAATATATCATTAACAAATTTTTTACATATTTTTTTTAAACTTCTGCATTCAAACGTAAATGTGTTGGTTTGGATCATGCCTTATTTTTAACGGACTCATGCTCAAAGTTCTTAGAATGTCCAACAAGCGACGGTTTAGATATTTTAAGTTACATTTGATGTTTAGTTTATTGCGTCCTTTCCATGAACATTTTTGAGTCAGGTAAAGAATGATTTCTTAGGAAATTATTATTTTCCTAAAAAATATTATAATAGGTCTGGTAAATTCATGTCTAGTTATATTATACTCAGTTATAAATTTAATGTAACCCTTCATTAAAATTAATATTTTTTACAATGTAATATTTTTTAGCTTATAAAATTATCAGTTGTTAATCAGTCTTTACTACATGCTAACGTCAGCTCTGATTTAATCTTAGTCGCTTAAACTTATAGATGTAATACAATACACATTTAAACTGCGTAAACCTTATAAAGTTCAAAATATTTTGTATACCATATTCGAGCGCAAATAAGCAAATCAAATAGATAAAGGCGCCTGGCCATAAAAAATAATCGATACATAATCAATATGGAATGGAATTTGATTTTAATTTACTAAACAAACAAGTCTTGTGATCCAATTCAGATTGACAGAACATAAATTATTACTTTATCGTGTTTTTATTGTAATACACGAATAACAACCGTTTTCGTTTTAATTAGGTTTAATAGGTTTTATCGATAGAATAATAATTTATTGGTTTATAAATGACTAGCTGAAGCTTGGCAGCTTGGCCCGCGTTAAAAAAAACGATATATGGATTGTCCCGTGGGAATGAGATGTTTTCCCAGATTAAACTCCCTACCAAATTTTATGAAAATCGCTCCAGCCGTTTAGACGTGAAGAAGTAACAAACATACACTCACAAACTTTCCTCTTTATAATATTAATATAAAGTATGACGTATGATTGGTGTTATCGTTTGCGTTGGTAACATAGATAAGAAATATACTGAAAACAAAAAACAAACATCCATTCCATCCACTTCGAATGACATTACTGTTCTTAGGCCTCCCGTGAATGGGCCACTCAGATGCTGTTTCGTCTGAATCCAGCGCAGCGGTTTCTCGCTGTCTTCTTCAGGTCCGCAGTCCACGCGGTTCAAACCTGTCCTTCTTTTCCCTAAACGCAGTTGCCAGTCGACAACCTTTTTTCTTCTTCATGTAGGTATATGCATCAACCATTTATTGTTATTGGTAATAGAATATAAAATTATTAGATTTTATAATTCTCGTCAGCCTATTACTGTCCTACTGCTGGGCACGGGTCTTCTCTCAGAATGAGAGAGTTTAAGCCACAGTCCACCGCGCTGGCTAAGTTCGAATTGGTGGACAGTGCGATTGTATAATTATTATGACAAATTTAGGAATTCAATCCTGACAATATTAATAAGCAAAGATATTGAATTAATGACTTTAGATTGGAATTTGTCATTTGAATTTATAAGATGACAGGCATTTATAGGTGGAACTTGGCGAATTTTTGTACAAATATTTTTGTTTTAGATTTGAAATTGAATGTAAGAGAGATATACATACTTATTTACGGCTTTCCAACTACGGGTAGCTTGTTAAGAACACAAATATGGCGAAGCTCATAGGACTTGAATTTTTTTTTCTGATAGGAGTAGCAAACGAGCATGCAGTCCACCTGCTGGTAAGTGGTCACTGCCGCCCATTGACATCTGTAAGCAACTCATATTGAACATGGGTTCTATCTGAAGTCAATCACAGATGCGTTGCTGCTCCCGAGGACTAGGATGGTCGCCTCCATTCCACTCCACCATATAAAAGTGTGCCGGCAACCACACCCTTCCATCGGAACTCAAAAAATGCCTCACGCTGAAAATATATGTGGGGGTGGTACTTCCCATGTCGACCTCCCATGTCCCTACACTGGTTCTACTTACCTGTGAATGTGAATCCTTATTGGGATTAATAACTTATGTTCATTGGCGGCAGTGGACTTTTACTTGTATAATCAAACGAACTGCATGCTCGTATCCTGTTACTACGTTAAAATAAAAAAAATAATCAACTCTATTCAATATCAAAAAAATAACCACAATTTAACGAGTCATTGTATGTCAAATAACCGACGTATGTCTTGTTTTTTGGACCATTTCGCGTATAAAGACATATTATTTGACCACTACAATTAGGCGCATAAAACAAAAGCGGTTCAATACCCCGCATCTCGCTTCTTACCCCGCGCATCCCCTAGTGACGTGTAGTTGTGTATCGTTGTAGATAGATATTTACGTTAGCCAGCACGTGTTTAATGTTCCTTATAATGTTAGTTTAATGAGTGATTGTTGAATTTTCAAAGTTATTATTAAATTAGTTGATTATTCGTCAATAAACCTCAAAATATGTAGGAAAAAGACTATTCGTGGAAGAGAAAGGACTCTTACATTCAAAATATGCAATTATTCTTAACAAGAGAAGAGTATTGGGCTCAGTAGTCCTGTCTCCAAAGTCGAAAATCGAATGTGTACTGCAACAGGCATCAGTCTCTTAAACACATAAAAAAGAAAGAAAATATTCCACGTCTGCAAATATATTAAACACAAGAAAGTGCTTTAATAAATACTCGACTACTGAAAATACACCATTAAGGTGTATGTTTTAATAATGATATACATACATACTCTTGGTATTTGGTAATAGAATATACTTCGTATCGGGATGGGGAATCCCTAGTTCTAATGACGTTTCAACTGTCGTGCGCCTAATTGTTTTGGTCGAGTAGTACTCGAAACTGTACTTGTCACACAATCTTGTTTATAATCTAAGATTTGCTACTTATCAATGAACTATATGTCAGTATGAAATTTCATTACCATAAAGGATTTCGTTTGCATTTTGATCAACTGATAAATTATATCGTGCGTCGATGCAATGACTCATGTTCATCTTATTACATTGTACTCGTATTTAAGAGAAGTTCATCGCGCGGCGCTGTCTGAGTACAACTGCGTACAAATTTTATTCTGTTTGGTAAAATTAAAGTTGGAGACTACAGCTAGTTTTTATTATTCAAGTTTAAAACAGGATGGTATATAAAAAAATAAGCAACATATATAATATGTACAGGTTCATTAATTTCCTGTCGGATATTTTCACTTGAAGTCAATTTCTAATTTCAGTCTTGTGGTAGTGTAGGAAAAATGTTGACAATGACATTTTGTGGTTGCCGGCATACTTTTATATGACGTGACCATTTCAGTCCTCGGAATCAGATAGAACCTATGTTCTATATGAAGTTGCTTATACATGTCCATGGGTGGCAGTGACCACTTAATATCAAGTGGACTGCATTCTCGTTTGCTACTTTGATCATTTAAAAAAGAGGCACGTAAGGTTATTGAAAAAAAGAAATTTTATTTTATGTCGATTCTTACCATTTTAGGTATGAAAATAGCCTATGCCTTTACACAGCTAAGTTTAAAGAACATTATTATCTTAATCCGATCAGCCAAATCAAGATAAATCTTATATTTGCAAAATTTATTTATGGTTTTCCTTTTTTATATATAAATAAACAATATGTTGTTTATTATGTATATACTAAGTAAGCAAAAATAAATGATCTTAATTTAAAAGTACCGACAGAAATCCCAATATTATTCGTAAAGATGCCGGAAGTTCGTCTTCGCATATTTTATAAGAACCACTTAATTAAACCATACGAATAAAATAAATCACGCACAGTGCGAAATTATTTATTTTTCCTTTTTAACAATTCAATTCAAGATTGTATGTTGTGTGATATTTTGATTTGCATACATACAGTAATTTATTTATTCTTCTCAGCATTTTCATTCAATGGATTCATGAAATGAGAAGGTATTCAATCCAAAGAATACTGAAGTGAATTATGCAGCTTTTTGACTATTTTTCATGACAATACTAGGATGCAGATATGCCGTGTGACAAAATCTTTTGAATTCGATTTTTGATTATATTTTTGAGAAGGACCGAATGTTAAGTAAAAGTGTTCCTCTTGATACACGTGAATATATGTCAATATGTTTGTACATTTAAGTACAAAATGGCATGATATTGACAAGCCGAGAGAAGAGCACAGTCCAAACACCTCATTTTGAGACGTGCAATGTACATAAAGAAATGTATAACATATAAAAGTACTGTAACAAAGTTATTATTTGCTTATTTGTAAATGTGTAACGCATCAATAAATTTCAAACCTTTATGTCAGTGAATGTAATATACGATTATAATAAACTAACTGACAAGGCGAACTTTGTTCCGCCTAAAAGTTAAAAAATCTAAAATTTTCGGTGTTCCTCCATTATATGTATAATGCATGTATTATACATAAAAACATTCCTCTTGAATCACTATATCTATTAAAAAAATGCATTAAAATCCGTAGCGTAGTTTTAAAGATCTAAGCATACATCGGGAAAGACAGCGCGAAGCGACTTTGTTTTATACTATGTAGTGATACTTAAAACCAATTAACAATACATTTTATTTGATAGTATCGGAAGCTACGGAGATAAAAATGACTCCCATTACGAGAAAACAAACCAATAAAAGGCCAGTTATATATAAAGTTTTAATATGCGAACGAAAAATAAAGAAAATATAGTCCACTCTATAAAGAGTTCAAAGCCATCGGTAAACACAAATATTTTTGTAAAAATAATATAAATAATCGAAAGAATGTCCACAATACCGCCCACGTACGAATTGATTAACTTTGTTTTGAAACATTTTGCTCCAGTTTAGGTTTGCTTCAATGATAAAACCATAAAGATGCAAAATATTTGGCAATCGGGGCCGCTCGGATCGGAAACTTGCTAAATACAAATTTGCTACTAAATATTCTAGAAAACTCGACAATATCTCTTATTTCATTAAAAAAAAATATGCTTTTAGACTAGTATTATCGCGGAATTGATACATTTTGATACTTAACGGGTACTTTCGATATGCGGTTTGTGAATTCTAATACAATTATTTTTGCCGATGATTCGACCCAGTTGCATGAATCGTAGTTACGGCCAAACAGTTTGGCATATCGTGAGTACCCGTTAAGAACTAAAAGTATTAAAAAAAATGTTTAACAATTACTAATAAATGTTTAATAAATATTAATGATAATCAAAATGTAAAGAGCAAGAAATTATTTAAAAAATAAATATAAGTGACTTATTATTATATAAACTCTATTTCTAGTAGGAAGCTGGTTAAACGTATGTTATTTCATTAACAGTATCATTATTTCACTTATTTCCACCTATTAACAGTAGCGTCAAATGATGATCTGTTTTGTTTCTAAAGATAATAATTATGGTTAGGGAGCAACTTCAGACCATTGCATTTTAATTCCATTACTATATATATTTTCATTGTATTAGGAAACGAGCTTGCACTCCATCTGACAGTAAGTTAACGCCATCCATCGACATCTAAGCAGCTTTTTATAGAACAAAGGGTCTATGTGAAGTCATTCACAGGTGCGTTGCTATTTCCGAAGGCTAAGATGTTCGTCTCAGATGTTGTAACCACACTCTTCAAACGTTGGAACAGCCTTATGCTAGAAATAGGTGTGACGGTGGTTGGCAACCATCAAACTATACTCGTTATACCTTTTGTTCATTTTACACCATAATTCGAACAAAATCGTACGCAGTACAGTTAAGTTGCAAGTAGATGTGTTTTTCAAGGTGGTAGAACCAGTGTAGTTCGACCGGGGAAGTACCACCGCCACACTTATTTCTAGCGTGAAGCATTTATTGCGGTTTGATTGAAGGGTGTGGTTGCCGGCACACTTTTACATGAGGCGACCATCATAGTCCTCGGAAGTAGCAACGCATCTGTGATTGACTGATTGATGACCCATGTTCTGTATGTAGTTGATTACAGATGTCCATGGGCGGCAGTGACCACTTACCATCAAGTGGACTGCATGGTCGTTTGCTACTTCAGTCAGATAAAAAAATGTTATAATCGTGATATTATTTATGTCGGATTTTTTAGAATAAAATGTCTTTTTATGGCCTGTCTAACCTAAAGAAGACAGCGAGAAACCGCTACATTTAGGAGGTACAGGAAAATTTGGAATGGATCCATTTAGGAGACGCCCGTGTCTATCAGTGGACCTCAAAAAGCTGATAGATGGGTGTGAGATCATTAGTACACGACTATTACTTACAGTTAGTACGCTTTTGTAAGTCAAAATCAATTCCCATTAGTCACGATCAGTATTAACGACAACGTGTGAGCCATGGTTTTGCTCGTGTTCAAAAAAAAAATAATAATTGTAATAAGTTTTGATAGAGTGAGTGTTTTTTATAGAAACTTAATTTAGTCATATTTTATTACTTGAACCAATATTTACAATAGAGTATCAAACATTCCACAAAATATACATTTACAAAATACACATAATAACAAAAAAACTATGTATTTTAATGAAATAAACACATAATATTATTACCTTAAGATACGAACAATAAATACATTGAAATCTTTCGTTAAATTCAGTAGGTACCTACTTTTAGCTTTAGCGCCTTTAAAAACAAACTGCCCAAAACATAGAAATGTAAAAAAACTATTTTGCGAATATATGCGATTATGCACACATGTGGAACTTTCATTTTTATTATATGTACGGATTATAACAGCAATAATTCAGTAGCAATTTAGCGAGTTAACACATCAGTTAAATTATTTTGATATAAAAGGAATGAGGTAGTTAGCAATAAACGCAACAATACATATAAAAAGTGTTTACGATTTCCGAATTCCGCTTTTAAATACTTTTTCTTTTTGCAAATTCAATCATTAGAACTAATACATACAAATAATATTGTTTGTTTGTGCGTATTGAATACCTGACAGTTATTATTAATCACCATGTCTACACAGTATACAAATTATGTTTCTTAATATACCTTCTCTAACTGTATTTTCGTAATATAATAAAAAAAAATGTTTTTTTGGGTTTCTTGACCAAAGGGAAAAAACGGGACTCTGTTACTAAGACTCCGCCTTCCGTCTGTTTGTCTATCCGTCCGTCCATTTGTCTGTCTGTCTGTCTGTCTGTCACCAGGCTGTACCTCATGAACCGTGATGATTATTTAATATTGTTGCCGCTATAACAAATATTACTAAAAATATAATAAAAAAATATTTCAGGGGGGCTCCCAGGCCCTAATGCAAAGGCAGACTAATGTGATTTTTTAGCTCTATATAAATAACGGCAACACGTAGACGCTTGAAATATTTACATAATATTTCGTTTTATTTAGATTAACATTAAGTAAGTAAATGAAAATTAATTAAATATTTTATGAGTAGCCTTACAACAAACGTTATTTTAGCCGTTTTTACAGACAACGGGGGCCCTTCGTGTGCGAGTTGCAATAGGCCAGTTATTTATCCATGAGGATTACCCATTGAAAGGTCTGTTATTTATACTGGCATATTCACCTAGACTTGAAATATATGCCTAACTTTTTTATGAGAATAGGACTAATAAAGGCTGAATGTGAAACACTGTGCCTACCTATTATATATTTGGAATTGAAATATGCAACAATAATCATTAAAATTATACTCGTAATCCAATATTTTTACCCTAATACAAAATCATATTATTATTTTTTAAATCGTACGCCCAACGGTACGAGCGGTCTGGTGTACGAGGAGCTTAAAATAATGATGCACTAACGATTAGAAGAGCCATTTATTTTGCTGAAACGTTCTTTTATAAATATTTAATCTCTTAGAAGGCGTTTATTGTTTATTAGGAATGAGGTCTCAATAAAAGATAGAAAGCACCGCCTCCGTTAAGGTAAAATTTACGATCTAATAGATAAATTATAAGCTCTATATAAAACTGTTTGTTTTTTTAATATAAAGAAAACGGGTTAACATTCTATCAATTTTGGTTTTGATAGACTATAATTATTTTAATGGGTTTTCACTGTACAAATTGAAATGTATACGACTGAAAGATCGATGTGTGTTGATTTTAGATGATATATTGTAATAATTAATTAGATTGTCTGAGCACTCATGTAGTAAACACAGTGAAAAAAAATTGACTTTAAATATGTCAGAACAGTAATATTAACATTTTTTTCAAATTATTTGTCATACCTTTACATCAGATTATATGTACTACCAAATGCCAAAATATGCGTGCACTATAAAAGTGCGAAATATGCACAAAAATGGTAAATATACCCAAAATATGCATTATAAAAACACAATTTTTGGTTGTGAAACTGAACTTTTTTTTTGGTCGTCAACCTGCAATCAGTATACATTCGATGATCTATTTTTTCGTCTTGAACTATGATAGTAGTTAGCCAACTAAAAAAAGAAATCGAGAACTATTTTGCCCAATACTAATGAAAAAGTACCAAATTATGCACTAACGCTATGAAACTGTCATTATATGCATTTGCATAAGCAAGTATGCAAATGCATAAAATCAGATGTCTAGTCGTGAACTATATAATACATAGGTAAGCAAAGCATTCTTCCTTAGTCCTCAGAGGTAGCAACGAATCTTAGGCAAACCTAAGACTGATCTTATTTTAAAAATGTACTAATACCAAAATCAATTCAATAAGTATGCATAAATCATTCCATAATGTTCCAACGGACAAAGCCGCAGAGCAACCTAGTGTATTTTTCGGTTTAGTAACGTGTGAGGCGTCTGAGGTCATCGGATCCACGCGGCCTTGTGCGGTCGCCGACCAAAGATGACACCGCGACCTGCGACATTTCGAATACCATGTCTCGAAATATAAATTATGAATGCTTTCAAAACATACTATGTCATATTCGTAGAACATAGGGCGCACTTTGAAATAACGTGGACAATGTTTGCATACATTTTATCGAAGTAGAATTTGCACAAGTTCTCATAATTGGAGCAGAAAACTATGCACCAGTAAAAATGGGTATTAGTATGAATTTTCACAATTCAACTTATATATTTGTTAGGAAAACGGAAAACTTTTGATAGACTTGGGATTTGCTAAAACACGATCTGTCAAGATAAAGACATGGTGATACTTACTTTTCTCATAATTTGAGGAAAAAAATAGCAAAAAATAGATACAAACCCATTTTCACTAGGCGCATAAAAATATGTAAGGTAAGAAATGACACTCAATTATTATATTCGAATGCAGAGTGTGGCTTAGAGGCTTAACGGTTTTTCGTTTTACTTTATAATTTTAGCTTTCAAAGGCTTACACGTATATTCTACTAGCGTTTTAATTTGAACACAGTTGTTTATCATTCTCACATCTCATTTATAATCAATAACGTTTTTAGTGGTTGAGTCTATAATTATTGTGACTGGTGAGTATTTACGGCGGAGGTAGTGAGTAGAACTGTTCGGCACGGTTTTTTCATTTTGACCTAAAACCTGTGATTGATATCTTCATTTAATGTTAAAGTATTGGAACTCTATTGGTGAACAGCGATTCTAATCATCTGTTTAACTGTTAACCGTCCGTTATTGAGGACTTAAACGCTATTTAATCGAGTGCATGACGTTCCGATTAAACTGACAAATTGCTAAGTTCCGCTAACTGTAAATTTAATTAAAATAAAAGTTTTTCGTTTTCGTAATTTATTCTTTGAAACAATAGGTTAGTCAGCGTTATCGTTGTGGAGGCGGCGATAAATTGGTCCATTAGCGCCCCTGAATGACAAATCCCATGCATTTGAACTGACATGAAAAAGGGAGAAGCACCAGCATAAGGTTATCATGGTACCGTTACTTGTTAATTTAAGGATCCTCCAAACTTATCCAACTGGTGGGAAGTACACCGTTATAGTCATCTCCGACGCCTGTCACCGCTCGATATGTATTGAATAGTTATAAATTGACTCAAGCATCTCCCGTGAAAGTGATTTATCAAAGTTTTAGCTTATCACGTTTTCTTGTACAAATTGAATACACGAAATATTTTTTACACTAAACAATTAACTATTCCGACATTTTTGATACGAGATTCTTGAATTTAATTTGTATTTGACTGGTTGCGACGTTGATAGAACTGCATCGATATTTTCAAAATTTAAAATTAAATTTCAAACCTAGATAAGACGAAAAGTTGCTTTTAACTTTAAATTATCATCGCCCGTTATTGTCCCACTACTCGCATTGATAGGTGAGATTGAGAAGAGCTTCGAAATTTTACTTATTCGTGTATTTTTTTATAAAGAAAAACATTCTTAATTCACACCTATTACTGCATCAATCAAATTACACCAATATACAATTTATAGCATTTGATAAGTAAAGCCAATTAAATCGAATTAAACTTGCTTGACGTGCGCTCTCCGGCGCCGTCCTCAATAACCGAATCGCTCCATAACCGAAAACAGGAATCTGTAAGAATGTACGGAATGTGGCTATTAAATGTTGATCGGGCGGATGTAGGCGCTGGCGTCACACGCAGGCGCCAGGCGCACGCGCATAAATATCGCGGAATTGCACCCTACGTTGTCATGCGCTGTGCAGTGGTTCAGTTTTCTTTTTTATTTTTGTCCGGTTGAAATAACAAATGTGCAGTCCATGTGGTGAGCGGTTGTCGTCGCCAATGGACTGCAAATTCAAATAGGATCAGGGTTCTATCTACAGTTATAGATAAAATTGCTAATACGAACCACATGGTAACCACATCCTTCTATTGAAACGCCAGGTCTGAGTCAAGTTCGAAACAGGAGTGTCGGTCTTTCACAGACGTGTTACCTAAAGTTAGTTTACGTTAATGGATTTTTTACAGCTTTTTGTTATATTTTTGTTTTAAAACCGAAAATTGATTTCTATTTTTAATATTAAGTAATATTTATTATTTGGAATTTTGATGCCTTATAATAAGTGCAATGTTACGAACATTACACTTATGTAGCATATTAAACAACATTAGGTAGTCACTTAAACCAACGAAATATTGGTGGTGTCGAAAAAATGGTTAGCTGTAGTGATATAGATAGGCTTTTTAATAGTTTATTTTTACCAAAGGAAATCATGTATTTACTGTGCAAAAAAAATAAATTAAAGTGTGAACTAATAACATAGATACATAATATACATGACAGAATTATAACACGGATATTTCCCAATATGGTGTTACACGCAATTAAACGTTATTTCTATGTATATTGTATTAGTTTTGTCGCGTCTCTAAATAATAACCACGCGAATAGCATTATTTATATTTACATAATAATATTTGAACCAAATATTTCCACCATAAATTCCAAACGAGTTAATTAACTGGCAATTTTTCATGCTTTATTTTACGCGAAATTATCATTTTCCGGCAATTACGTTGCCCACGCCTTAACCTTTATGAATAATATACTAGTTTCAATTAATATTTGAAATAACTTCAAAAAATGTAGTTATATTAATAAAACATAAATAGAATTGTTGTTTCTATAGGCGTGTGTTTATGTGCACGTGTTTAGTCTTGATTTTAGTAGGAAGTTAGACGCGAGAAGCACGTGGGCGGCTGTGCTTTACTCTACGTCAATAATATTCCTCGAGATGCTAAGAGATGGCGCTTTAAATCTTTTTCAATTTCCTTTTTAGGATTCTCTACTCAAAATATAATTAAATAATAATAAAAGAAATTCAAAATATTTTTCATATCAAGCTTTTATTTCAATGCACTGAAAAGAAAAAAAAAATGTAGTAATCAAATACATCATTTTAATGCGTCGTACAATTTTCTATCATATAAAAGCTTGTCGCGAGATTGTCTATATTACATTTACTCAGATCTAGGTCTGTGGTTTCCTGAATTATTCTCACACAAGCAACTTGTATTTTTTGTTGTATCAAAACATGCAACAGCGTGACGCCAAGGTTTTCAAAAAATTACTACAAAGGTTATTTTTTTGCCGTTGTTTATAAATAATGATTCGGAACCACTCGTACGCCCTACTCGCACTTAGCCGGTTTTTTGTTTCGAATTCCCTCGTGATTGTTTAACTTTTCATCAATATATATAGGAGTTTTCGTTTAATATTTTTTCTGTTAAATATATAAAACTCGAGTTACTGTAAACTTATAATATTTTAGTTATGGATATTAAAAAACTACTTTGCATGCTCTTCATTATTCTATGATGAAATAAGATCAACCAGTAAGATCAATCTATAGTGTAGACACAATAGCATAATCACATGTCAAGTAACCGCCTTAAATTTTAAACAAGAGGTTAAGAAGTGGCATTACAATCACACACGCAAATAGACGAAAGGTTAAATTCGTACGTTATGTGCACATGAACTGGTTTACATCAAGTCTGCTGAAGTAAAATGGCATTTGAATTCCGCGTTTATATTTTCTTAGGACTTATAAATAATCCGCATCTGGATAATAACAAATTTTTGGTCAAACTTACCTAAATAATACTTAAGTTTGTATATTTATTGAATTTTAGTTAGGTAAAAAGTTAAAAATCTGGTAAAAATCCCACTTAACACTGCGTCGCTCCCACGGCGTCGGGTACCTTTTGAAGGTTTCCCCCTCGACAACAAAAAAAAGGTAAAAAGTTAAGAAAATAAATGAAGAAAAAATGAGGATTTTTATATTGTCATTATTATATTCTGTGATTAATTTTGAATGGTTGCCGCACATTATTATATGAGGCGACCATCGTAGTCTTAAGTAGCAGCATTCCATCTGCAATTGACTTCAGATAGAAACTATATTCTGTATGAAATTTCTGACAGACATTTATGGGCGGCAGTGAACACTTACTATTAGGTGGGCTACATACTCTGTTGCTACTTAAATCTTTTATAAAGCCAAAAAGTTAATTAAGAAAACAAATCATAAGTCTTAATATTGTCATTGTGATAAATTCTTACCTTTATTGTGATAAATTATCTTTATTGTGATAAATTCTTAGCTAACCAACTGAAACTACACGTAAATTAAACGAGTCGCCCAAATTGAATGTAACAAATCGATGATGCATGATTGAGGTTCGACTAATGATTTAGTAATAAATCAATTAATTCGTAAATGGCCCGATACTGGTATAAAATTCCATGGAGAGGTCGTCCATTGTTAGTTATTCGAAATGCTTCTGCTAGCATTGAGTGATACAGGAAGAAGTATCTCTTTGTGTTCTGGCCTCTACGGATACTTGTAGGGACATCATGTTAGTTATTTGGAACTAATTATATAAGTATTAGTGATGTAACGAATGTATGTGAGCATTCGCGAATACGAATGCGTATATCCTTTATCGACATGTTGTTTTTTCAGTTTTCGGTGCAAAGGGCTGGAGGGTCTAGATTTGGTGACCTTTGTTTCAGTGGTCAAACTACAGTTCGATTTCAATTTAAATAAATTTGGCGACCTATTTTTGCGAAGCATTGCAATTCAATATTTGAAAAACATTCGCACCAAGTCTTGCGAATGCAAATGCGAGTATAAAAACATGCAAATATTCGTTACATCACTAAAAAGTATTTCCGAATTCAGTAACTCTAAGTCAGTAACACAAGTTACGTGTAACTTACGTATAACACAGAGCCGTTTGATTTGATTTTAATATACATGGCACGAACTATAAAGTGGTTACTATTCTACGTTAACACAGATGATGGGTACCAAAACCAGATTGATTGGGAGATCCATTCGAGATAGATCATAACTATAGTGCAAAAGATATTTCATGTATCCATATACTACATATAAAATTCTCGCGTTTTTTTATTTGCATAAAACTGTTTGGAGAATTGAGAATAAATAATAATGGATGTTTCTATATCTGTCTGCCTAATTAAGTGTTACAAACCGCATCAATCCAAAACTCTTCCGTTTAATGTATTACAATTATATTTATACTCCATATCTTGATGAAGGAAGTAATATTTATTTCACTAATACAGGTTTAGGTTTACAGAATCTTTATTTCTCATAAGACATACAAAGTATATCGTAACTTAAAATGAGAAACTTAACAATTAATAGTGTAGTAATGCTCGGTACATGTACATTATTTTTTCTTTATCCGAGTATGTGTTTGTGTAAATTGGTGCGTGTGTGTAGTCCATGCGTGCGTGTGTGTGACTGTGATTTGTATGTATATGCTTGACATAGTATCATTATTGTCTTCGTATTTTTAGTATGCTTAGTGCATGTTACAATAGATATGAATCTACAATAATATACAATAATATCAATCTACGTTATTAAACTTATTGAAATTTAAAAGTTAAGTTATGTAACATTTCTCAAATACGGGCAAAACCGCGAGGCGCAGGGCTTAAAAGTTTCAATAATTAATGTTCTGAGGGAATATTTGGTTATTAGTGTAAATATCGATATCCTTAAATAAAAGATTATATCAATTTAATTAACCTTTTTGCGACACATATTTCACATTATAATATTATATCTCACGTGATATAAATATAAAAGTATGTTGAACTTAGTAACGAGTTTTGCGAAGATATTTATTTTCCAGAACTTGCTTTAAATATATCTCGTCCCTCAAAAGGTTTCTGTAGAAATATTTACTTCCACAGGTATTAATATTCGTAAGTTATTTTCACGCGTGGATCTTGATATAGTATAAGCCGTATGAAAACAGCATGGTTGAACATACAAAACATCGATGTATAATGTATTTTTTTCTGTTTTATTTGTAGTTTTTTTGTTAATCCTACCAGTAAAGTTGGAAGATCAATAGTCATCAACAACTATATTTTTTAACGAATTGACAAAAACCTTGCATTTCTTTAAAAAAAGAGCTTTGTGCCTTTTTAATAAAATCGTAAACAATTGCATCATTGTGAAGATTGTCATCAAGTTGCAATTCGCTTCACAGATAGGCGTTTCAGTGTACTTCCAGCTACGAAGGACTTATAAAGGCAATATGAAGTTAGGAATATGTGTGCCTTTGCCAAAAACATGGATTGAATATATAAAGGTATGGTTTAATAATAGAATAGATAAATTTGAAATGCAAAAGGAACCGTCATAAGTTGTTTTTCTCAATTTCAACAATACCAATGGAATCAAGGATGCGTTCAAAAAGGAAACAAAATAAATGTCATGGTTTGTGGGCGCGACGTGCGGTGCCAAAAACTCGAGTAAGGACGGCCGCGAAGGTCGCATTCTTTGGTTTTTTATTTTTCTTTTTTACCATAAAACGCAAACGCATAAAGGGATCACTGATCCGCGTTTGGGTTACCGAGAAACTTGCCGCAATTTAGTATCAGATCTTCAACGAAGTGTTTGGAATTTTCAGCGAAAAACAATTGCTACTATTTGTCCCTGGCTCGAATCGGACGACAAATTCTTTGAAGATTTTTGCGATTAAGATTTGATTTATTTCTACGTAAATACCACACATATGAAGTTGTTATTTAATTCACGCTACTTTCGTGTCTATAACTTTGGTATTCTTTTTTATCGTAATAATGTTAATTTATTTAATTTTTTATGGTTATCTGGACTAGAAATAAAAATCTTTATTAATTAAAAAAAAAAACATTTTTTAAATAAAATATTGCATATTAAGTGTTAAGTTTAAACAGTTCTTAAACTAATATAACAAAAGCTTTCTATAATCATAGGCCCACACTAGGATTTTTCCTGTGTTGTGGGTGCCATGAACACACACAAGACGAATACACAAGCACCCAGACCCAGAACTGGGAGTCAGATATGGCAACCGCTGCGCCATCCAGGTCGTCGCAATGTATAACGTATAAAGATATTTATTATAATATATACTTTGATATCTTAGTTATCAATAGATCTCTTCAGCTTATCTAACACGATATATTCATCAGATTTGTACTGTTGTATTAGACAATCTGGTACAATGTTCTATAGGTCGAATACGGAAATATCAGGTACAGCAATAAAGGAAAAGCTTAGATAGATTCTTCTTTACATATCTCCTAATTCCATTACACTAACTGGATGTTTTAATAAAAAAAAAGCTAACTTCCATTTATTAAATATAAAAACTATGTCGTCTTTTGTTAATGTAAATATTATGTATAAACATAACATGATATAGCTTTTTGTTATTGAATTGTGAAACGTATCTTAACACAATGATAATAATATCGTTAAATAATAAGCTTATTTCTCAAAAGAAAAATATTTTTGTAGATCAATAAAGTTCAGTCTTTCAGAAAAATTCAAAGCTACATAGATGTAAATCGACGTACCTATTTTATATCTAGAATAATTCATCACTGGGGCAGGTTTATAATGTCAGTTTAGTAATAAGGAAATACTGCAACCCGAGTTGATTAGAAATTAAAATTTGATGGAGTATTGAAGATGATTTTCAGAAGAAAATGCCAGCTTATTCAAGGTGTTACTTCTCCATTGTATGCCCAATTATTAAGTTGCTAAAAGCCATTGTATTGTTTTTCCGAAATATTACTTTAGCATTTTATAATAGGTACATTTTTTTCTCGTGAATGAGTTTACTCTCCGTTACATATTAAATTGGATGATTGGTTGACCATATCTATTTATAGCTAACAATTAACATTGTTTTGAAGAGTGCGGCATCGTTTTCAAAGCAACGTTATAGTACGAGAGTCATAGTAATTCAATACCCTCCAACTTAGTGCAAGTTAAATTTAATCTACGGGCGAAAAGGGACCGCGGTCCGTTTTCCGAGTGGTCCCTTTTGACCAACGACTCTAAGTACCAACGCATCCATGATCGACTTCAGGTAGAACTCTTATCTTATCTGGGGTCGATAACAGGCGTCAACGAGAGACAGTTATCATCAAAAAGTCTGCAATCTTAATTTAAAAATATTTCTACCTGCAATGTATTAAGGATTATGTTCGAACATTTAGCGTAAATATATTAGCCTTCTAACATTCAGAGCAGGACACAGACATTTAACACTGTAGCTAATAAATATATCGTTTTAGAATTTTATAAAAAATAAGTAGAAGTGGTAGTGGTGCTGTTGGAATTGAAGGGAAGCCCTTCGAAAAACCTTGCGTTGTTGTCGTGATTTTTTAAGGAACACAAAATATTGTATCACCAAGAATCATTTAAAATTATCAGCCGAGTGGTATTCTCTTAGAGACAAGTCGTTGATTGAAAGAATATACACTAAGTTTGTCTAGACCAGCTATTATTACGTGAACTTTTGAATCTGACTTTTGAACTTATCAATAGTTCACGTATTTTTATTTCGTTATACATATATGCAACTAACAGTCACTCGTCTTATTTAATATAGTTGCATATTTAACAAAAATGGAGATAAAAATAATTTTGAAAATTCCTTAGTTGTATTCTAATGATCCTAGTATTTTTTTGTATTATTACTATTTTGTATTATATGTATATAAAATATTTCCTGTATTTTTTTATTTTTAAATATGTATGGGCAATTAGACCTACATCTCAAATATTAACCAAAGTTATCAAATCGATATCAAATCGAAATAAATTCGTTAGGGTACTTAACCACAGCATATTATTATTGGCTCTGAAATGCACTTCTGATAAATATGTATTATGTATAATAGGCAAGCGCAAACGCTGAGCTGAACAATTTTTAAAAGTGTGTGTTACACTCTATTAATAATAATAATGTAAGACTAACCGTCTGGAATATATTTAGATTGATATTTTTTTTACTATATTTCATTATACACAGAAAATCTATTAAAGGCGAGATTTCTTAGTTTTTATAGATATGTATTTATTTATTTATTTATCTATATATATATTATATTTATATATATATATATATATTATTTATTATTAAAAAAAAGGTATGTATTTATTGTTGCTGGTTGAATGGAAATTGCATCGCTACATACAATCTTAATTTATGAAGTGAAAGATTCCAGAAAAGGATGTATTCTAGTATATAAATTGTATATTTTACACATTAACTATAAAACAGTTATTCAAAATTCGTATTAAAATTAATTGAATTTTAAAATTAGAGTGAAAGATGTCTTAAATGACTGTGCAAAATTAAATGTCCAGTAATGCAGACAATCATAAAAGTTTCTAACGTCGATTTAACCCAAAAACACTGCATTTGACAAACACAAATAATAATTCGAACTGTTTTATATGTGTTTTACATATACACAATATGATGTACACATAATTAAGCTTTGCTTTGTTATTAGAAACTTCTATTTAAACATTATTTATGCAGAATGCTGCAGCCGTGATTTCTCTTTGTATGTATGTACTCAGTAATTAATTGTGTGAGCTCAGTTGTACAAATCGAAATTGTAGTCTTTTTAAAAATAATAGTAGAATCAGTAATCAGAGCCAATAATAGTAGTTCAGTATCAGTAAAATGTATAAGGAATTGTCAATTGTTTTAATTTAGAAAAACTATGTAAATAACCAACTCTATACCTATGATCCGCCCTTAAAGTCAGTTAATAAAGTTAAACTTAATAATAATTGCATTGAAATAGAAAATTAGTAGTTATTAAATATGAAAAAATCGGACACCGTCATGTTGTCCGATTGCCAGCAGAACTCAAAACTAAGAAAAAAATTACTAAATTTTTGGACAATCCACAGTCACGGATAGATGTCGCACACTTACTAGTATGACTACGTCACACCATTTTGGTGACGCCAACCCGTAAGTTTTCCCTCCATCAAAAATTATACAACGGTACTAAAGAAATTAAACAACACAATATTAAATGAATCATATGCTTATTATTCATAGTCGAGATAACTACTGAATTTCTAAGTTGATATTTATTTAAATGAACAGTTCCTTGGTGGTTTACCTTTGTTTTTGTTTTCCTGTCAAAGCGTCAGCTTTAATATCTTATTTCTTTTGCTTCTTAACCAATTTTCTTTTGTCGTTCTTTGGCAATTTTTGGAGAGTCTATTATTAATGTCGAGGATGGCACTGGGCAAAAACTATGTAGTTAGCAAGATAAAACATAGGTTTTAAATTAATCTTGTAATCTATTCAAATTTGTTTAAATATATGAATTTAAACTTAATCAACTCTAGTTAGAAAAAATTACACGGAATAACATAGACTTTTTAGAACAAAATTCATGCTACTTGCGTAAAAACCGAAAAATCGTGCGCATTCACGCGAGCGAACCCGCACGCGAAGCTCCTACGAAATTATGTTTGTAGGTCAAAGTAGATGTAAAGTATTAATATGGAAAAGATAACGCAAACATTGATTGAAAAGTAACAACATTCCTTCACCGACCTCAATGGACATATTTGAATTTATTTTATCAATACCTACTAATGTGTAAGCAAACTTTATCAAAGTCCGATTTTGGTTTCGTTTTTAAGGCGAGCGTATAAGTAGTCGAGAAAGGTGCTAATTGATAATATATGGCGCCTATGGAATATAATACTTCTACATTTTACGATTGATTCAACAGGTTGTATGGTAAGTCAAGGAGAAATTAGTAATCATTATTAACGGAAAAAATACTTAAATATTATAGAAAAATGTTTAAACAAGGCAACGGCTATTGTACACGAAAATTAAATTGTAATAAAGATGATCTTTCATGCAATATTGTCATGTAATATTTTATATCCTACGTTCAATTATATAATTCTCCATTAGTTAATCCAAATGTTGGTTACGTGTAGTATACATAAGTCAGTATAATAAAGTTTTTAACACAATAAACCTACCGCAAAATAATATAAGAGATTGACTTATTAGTGTTTGAAGTATTTGTCATCTTCATTTACTAACAAAAACCTATAGTAAAGTACATATCTAATAGTAATACACAATAATAACTGTGTTATAAACGAGAAAGAAAAGAGTGAGAACAAAAAATAAATAAATTCAAAGAATGTCGCGGTGTTAACGAGTCAAATTGTTGTAAAGCAATAAATCTCCGAATAGATTGAAGGTGAATTTTTCACACGCAAAACGAGTTTAGTCGTCGTCTGTCTATCTGTCGCGATGTTATATTATTACTTTCTACGAATTGACACTTTTATTTGTTGAGTAGTTTAAACACGAGGCGCCGAACTTCATAAATCCGCGAATTTTATCAGTTTTCATGATAAAAGCTTACATTTATTTTGACTGTTAATTTTGTTTTACTACTTTTGATGCTGAATCTAAAAACATACGAGTACAATTGTCATTCATTTTTAATATCGGTAATAATGCACGGCGTCGATAACATCCATTATTATAAGGTAGTCGTCAGCACATTAATGCTACACTGCTGGGCGCAGTTCCTCTCTTATAATGAGAATTTAACCCATAATTCACCCGCTGGCTAACCTTGAATAACTAATACACGTTCGAGTTCGAGTACATTTTTAAAAACTCTCAGTTGTGTTCTTTTCAATGTTTTCCTTCGCCGTAACGCGCGATGAAAAAATATTTCTAATACGCATATATTGAGTGCTGGGGGTGCTGGGGGGTATTAACATCACAACCCCAAAGGGGTGCTGGGGGGTATTAACATCACAACCCCAAATGTCAACCTCACCTGCACGTGGTGCACCCTGCTGATCGACAGACGAGGCTATGACGTCCGACTGATGGCGGGATAACCATCCAAAATCTGCTAGGTAAAATTAAACAGGCAGCGGCGGGCAGCAGCGACGCTGTTCATGAAGATGCCTAGCACTGCGATCACCAATCCGCTTGCCCAGCGTGGTGATTAGGGCAAAACAACCCCGCATGATTAGTGCCACAAAACAACGGCCCCCAGTTCCCGGCGGCTCTGCTATTCCTGGCCACGGTAGCGGCCATGGTCACGGTAGGGCGGGGGGTGCGAAGAATCCCCGGGTTACGGCAGGCTACCACCGACGACTGTATTTGGCAACCTACAACGGAAGAACACTGCGGCTGGACGAACACATTAAGGAACTCGAAGTAGAGTTGAGTCATATAAAATGGCACATTCTAGGGTTATCTGAAGTCCGAAGAGAGGGCGAGGACACAGTAACCTTAGACTCTGGAAATCTCCTCTATTTTCGAGAGGAACTGGAAAATTTGGTTTAAATCGTCCGTAACGTGGGTCGGAAGCACTTTGGGCAACGTCGAAACACTAGAGAGTCCAAACTCTCAAACGAAACTCTGGAAGCTATGAGGAAAAGACGAGAAATGACACAGGCCGAATCAGATTGGCAGATTTCCAGCAAAGTCATCAAAAGAATGATAAGAAGAGACTTACGTCGCTCGAACACTCTCAAGATTCGGGAAGTGATCGAGCGAAATAAGGGGTTTAAGGGCCGGCACTCATATGACGGAGCGCAGCGCAGCGCATTTTTTGCTGTCAAACTATTATCGTCATTGTCCCTTTAGAAATAATATCCAAAATTAAATAACAGCAATTTATTTCTGAGGAGCATGGAAGCGCATGCTCGCGCATCCGCGCGCATTCGCGCGCATCCGCGCGCATTCTCCCAGTAATTAGCGCGAATTTCGGCTAGTGTGTGATTCGTTAAGAAAATTTCGCGGGCATGCGCTGCGCTGCGCTGCGCTGCGCCGCGCTGCGCTGCGCTGCGCTGCGCTGCGCTCCGTCATATGTGCGCCGGCCCTAAGACCTTATCGAAACCGCTGGGAAAAAGCCATCTGAATACACTCCGCACACAACATGGCACACTCGTCTCTTCTACTCCAGAAATTCTCGCAACAACTGCAGAATTCTATACAGATCTGTATTCCGCACGTGCACCTAGGCCTTCGACTCACGTGGATGATCAAAGAGCTGAATTGACACGACACTTCACCGAAGACCTCCCAGATGTAGACCTGGGCGAGATCAGAATTGCTCTGGGACAGCTTAAAACCAACAAAGCCCCGGGTGAAGACGGAGTGACAACAGAACTTCTAAGAGCTGGAGGATTACCACTACTTTACGAGTTACAGAGGCTGTTTAACTCCGTCCTTCATAATGGTACAACACCGGAAGCGTGGAGCAGGAGTGCGACAGTGCTGTTCTTTAAAAAGGGAGACAAAACCCTTTTGAAGAACTATAGGCCTATCGCACTCCTGAGTCACGTTTACAAGCTGTTTTCAAGGGTAATTACGAATCGTCTCGCCCAGAGACTTGACGACTTCCAGCCTCCGGAACAGGCAGGTTTTCGAAAAGGCTACAGTACCGTAGACCACATCTATACAGTACGGCAGATTATACAGAAAACTCATGAGTATAATCTGCCTCTTTGTCTGGCGTTTGTGGATTACGAAAAAGCCTTCGACTCCATCGAAATCTGGGCTGTTCTGGATTCACTGCAGAGATGCCGTATAGATTGGCGTTACATAGAGGTGTTGAAATGTCTCTACAAAGCTGCCACGATGACCGTCCAGATTCGAAACCAACAGACAAGCCCTATCCAACTGCGTCGAGGTGTGCGGCAGGGCGATATAATATCGCCGAAACTGTTTACGAACGCGTTGGAGGACGTTTTTAAAACGCTAAACTGGGATGGACGAGGCATCAACATCAATGGCGAGTACATTTCTCATCTCCGATTTGCTGATGACATCGTCATCTTGGCGGAGTCTCTGCAGGATATCGAAGAGATGCTGCACAGCTTGAACGATGCATCCCGTCGTGTTGGTCTTGGTATGAATCTCGACAAGACAAAAGTCATGTTTAACGAGCATGTCATGCCAAGACCGGTGGTCATCGAAGCGTCGACTATTGAAGTTGTGGATGAATACATCTACCTGGGTCAAGTTATAAGACTCGGCAAAAACAACTTCAATAGGGAAGTCGATAGACGTATACAGTTGGGCTGGGCAGCGTTTCAGAAATTCCGTCAAGTCTTCTCGTCACCATTGCCTCAATGCCTAAAGACTAGGGTCTTCAATCAGTGCGTCTTGCCAGTCATGACCTACGCGGCCGAAACGTGGACTCTGACATTGGGACTAGTCCACAAGTTCAGAATAGCTCAGCGAGCGATGGAACGAGCTATGCTTGGCGTTTCTTTGCGGGATAAAATCCGTAATACGGAGATCCGGCAAAGAACCAAGGTAACCGACATAGCCGTACGAATTAGCAAGCTGAAGTGGCAGTGGGCTGGCCACATATGTCGCAGAACCGATGGCCGATGGGGCAGACGAGTTCTCGAATGGAGACCACGATCCGGCAGACGTAGTGTGGGACGCCCTCCGGCTCGCTGGACTGATGACCTTAAGAGGGTTGGAGGCAGTGCTTGGATGAGAGTAGCTGATGACCGAGCATTGTGGCACAGCATGGGGGAGGCCTATGTCCAGCAGTGGAATGATAAAGGCTGATGATGATGATGATGATGATGATGATGATGATGATATATTGAGTATATGTTGAGTAGGATTTGAACCTTGGACCCTCGACTGAGAGGTCGTGTCTCAAGTATTAGGGTTTAATTGTTCGACTCTCGACTGAGAGGACGAGTTGCATGTCTATGTCAATTAATTTTTTTCAAGGCACGTTTTTGGAAAATCCCAATGTATGGAAAATAAGTAGCTATCATTTCTAAACATTTACTTAGAGTTCCAAGTAATCGTAAATTTTTATAAATGATGGAGTGACACTTAAATTTCAATCACTTGTTTAAAAGATGTAAATAGCGACAGTAATGTGAATTAACGATATCTTTTCTGTCATTATAATAATATTCATATAACTATAAATCTTTTTTTTCTCTCATTTGAGTGTTTGGAATGTCTGTTAGAAATTTATTATTTGTTTTATGGTGATATAACATTATGTTTTCTCTGTGGGTGGGCAGAGATAGCCTTAAGTTGAAAGTTTATAGCACGAGTCGTCCATGTATTCGGCTTTGAAGAAGATATGTTTTGCTTGTTCATAAGTAGCCTAAATTATTAAGCAAGTAGTCATTAAAAAGTAAGTTTACTCCGCATATAACGCATAACTGGAAGGTTAATTTGAGGCTTTGATTAATACTCCGTTGTAGCAAATCTGCAATGGACTTCAGATAAAACCCCTGTTATATACGTATATATGATTACAGATGTCGATGGTCCGCGGGTGCCACTCACCATCAGATGGACGGTAGCAAACGAGTGGTTCTTTTATTTTCTAGCAAAAAAAAAGCTGGTCTAATGTTATAGGTACAGTTCAGTTACATGTGTCAATGGGCGGTAGTAAGCATCACTAAATAGTATAAAACAAAGTCGCTTCCCGCTGTCTGTCCCTATGTATGCTTAGTTATTTTAAACTACTTTCCGGATCTTAGTGAAGTTTTTTGCTAATAGATAGAGTGATTCAAGAGGAAGGTTTTTATGTATAATATAGGGGAGAAACACGGATAATTTAAGATTTATAACATTAGGCGGAACGAAGTTCGCCGGGTCAACTAGTTAACTATAACTTAATGTATGCATGCTCGTTTGTTACTTCAATCATATATTCACGAAATCCAATTTAACCTTAGCGTACAATACGGACTGTCAATAACACAACTTCTAGATAAAATCAATCACCGATTCGTTGTAGTACTTGTATGATGTAACACACATTCACGGCAAAACCTAAAAGGTCCTCACAATTGCTACACGGAAACGAAGATAAGACATCTCAAATAAATAAACTGGATAGTTATTTGTGCAAGTGAGTGTCACTTACACGCGCACTACGCACTCCCTCTTTTTTTTTAACGATGACCCGCGTGGCGCGCAATGGGTCCCGGGTTCGATTCCCGGCCAGACAGGTATCTGAATAATGAGTTTAGATTCATGTTCTGGGTCTGGGTGTTTGTGTATTCGTCTTGTGTGAGTCTATGGTACCCACGACATAGGAAAAAATCCTAGTGTGGGGCTATGAGTGTAGAAAGCGTGTGTGTTTTAATCGATTAAATAGCAAACAAGCATGCAGTCCATCTTAAAGTGAGTGGTCATTGTCACCTATTTGCACCTGTATACCACTTTGTATCTGAAGTCAATCACTGATGCGTTGCTACTCCCGAGGACTAAGATATGAAAGTGAGGCAACCACACCTTTTCCAGAACGAAACGCAAGAACTGCATTACGCTTAGAAGTATGGTGGTGATACTTCCCCGGTCCAAATAAACTGGTTCTACTACCTGGCATATAACTTATTTATTTAAATATGACTAGTCACCAGTCACATCGGTCGAAATTCGACCGTAATTTCAATTAAAAAACTAAACTTCATATTGTCCAAAGTGGTACGAATAATTCTTTAATTCAAATAAACTGTAATAATTTTCAAGTAATTTTGAAGGTACCCGTTAAATATAAAAAGAGGTTTAATTAGCTAAACCGCAACTTAAAAATGCTTCATAAGTTTTTGTTTCACGTATTAATATACGTGAAACAAAAACATATGAAATGAAATATATGAAGGTGGTAGAACCAGTGCAGTTCGACCGGGGAAGTACCACCGCCACACCTATTTCTAGCGTGAAGCATTTCTTGCGTTTCGATAGAAGGGTGTGGTTGCCGGCACACTTTTACATGAGGCGACCATCATAGTCCTCGGGAGTAGCAACGCATCTGTGATCTGTGTGTTCTATATGAAGTTGATTACAGATGTCCATGGGCGGCAGTGACCACTTACCATCAGGTGGACTGCATGCTCGTTTGCACTGAAGTATCAGTCAAATAAAAAAATAAAAAAATATATATAGATTTAACTGAACTTATACATTTCTGTGTTTACATTAAATGAATTCATTTTACCGTTTTGCGAGCTTGCCAAATCGCGATTGCTTACTGTTCCAGAATGTCAATACTAAGTACTAACGCATCATGACCTTTTAACTTAAACTACAATATATTAAAGCTTATGACAGTGTTAACTTACGCTCTTGCTTTAAGCCTTACGTAATTACATGGGAATGTGTATATGCTTACTTATTTAGACATTTTTATTAAGTGGAAGTAGTAGTTCTGCCAGCTCATTTTTATATACTTTTATATATATACTTTCTTATTAGTCAGCCGTAGTAACTCATTAGTTCTTGAATTTAGAACTCCTTTCTATATAAAGTTGCTTACCCCCCTTTTCTATATAAAGGCGTCCATGGGCGGCAGTGGCCACTTACCATCAGAATTTATGGTTGTTTGCGATTTCAATCGAGAAAAAAGGAAATGCATATGCTCCTCTTAAATTATACGGCAATTATAATCGGAAGTTCTATATTTTTAGAATTGGCTAATGTGGCTAACTGAATAGTAAATAAGAACATTCCATGTGCCTGAATCTGCATTTTCAAAACACAACAGCACTGCTTAACACTGATATTATGTTCCATTAATCATTTGTAGAAATATATTATGCAAATAATATGCTAGTAGCAACGAGCATGTAGTCAATCAGATGGTAAGTAGCCACTGAGTTATGGACATTTGGAATCAATCTTAGATTATATTTTTACCTAAAGTAAAGTAAAAATAAGATAAAAAATATAGTAAGAGATGCATATCCTGCATACTGCAGGATATGCATCTCTTACTATATTTTTTATCTGACTGAAGTAGCAAACGAGCATGCAGCCACCTGATGGTAAATGGCTACTACCGGTCATGGACATCTGTAATCAACTTCATACAGAACATGGGTTCTATTTGAAATCAATCACAGATGCGTTTTTACTCCTGAGGACTATTATGGTCGCCTCATATAAAAAGTGTGCCGGAAACCACACCCTTCCATCGAAACGCAAGAAATGCTTCACGCTAGAAATAGGTGGCGGTGGTCGCACTGCACTGGTTCTACTACCTTCTAAAACTTTTAAATCAGTGCTTTGCACTGCTATTTTTTTAACAAAACACGATGTAGCGGTGTTTCTGCAGTGGAACCTTAAATAGTTCTGCCATCTTAAGAATAACGTTTTGCCTCCCAAGATCAGTAGCATCAGCCATCAATTATGCGTTAATCTGGACAAAGAAGTATAAACAAGCGTGCTTATTAGATAAAATTGCGGCCCTATTAACGAACGAAAAACTTTTTTGATTAATTACATTAATTTGTTACTTGGCTGACTCGGTCGCTTGTTCCGTTGTCCTCTAAAGATTTTCTATTTAGAAATGGTACTGTATTTAACGGGCGTCTTTTTTATGATGTATGATTTTCACTATGAGATTAATGATACTTCTTAAGAGATTGAACATTGAAAGACATTGAACTCTGACCGGAGAACTCAGGCGCCACATCTAACTATTGTGCTAAGAACCAGTAGTAATTGGTACTTGGTAGTAAAAATGTGTAATTTGACAGATTATATTGAGCCAATGATAAGACAAACTTTATAAAATATATATTTATAGTAGGTATATTCCTTATTACGTTAGAATGTTGTAATAGTTTTAAGTGTTTATATTATAGTTAAATATTTATTGTCTTTAAAAGTTCTTTTTATTTTTTTAAGTTCTTATATGTACCTATATAAAAATTTAGTTTTAGATAATTGTCTATCTATATAAAAATGTGATTTAAGAAAATATTCATTATAGGTAATACAAACCTAATTAAAATTTAACCAATTAATACATAATAAATATCTACAACAATTATTTAAGTCCTAATTTTTCATACATATCTAGAAATAATATTTCCAAAAAAAGTTATGAAACTATCAAGTCGGTTTTATTTAAATCAAGTTTATTTTAACAATTAAGACCATACCGTGTCGGAATCATAGGAATCAGTACTCAAAATATTTAAGATTGATTCACTTCCCGAATCGAGGATTTCTCAGTGGGTCAGTCCTTGTAGTAGATAAGAAAAACTTTTTGATTAAATTATGCTAATATATCAAGTAACGCGTTTACATTATTTATCTCTTGTGGTGACAGTTTTCCGGTGATTTTTATTATTTGATTAAGAACTTGACACTAACAGTGAAATAAAGGGTAGGCTCGGAGTAAGAAAGTGATCGTATACATTATTGAATTAGTCATAAAACAATTAAAAAATTGTAAAATGTCTACCGGAATTTTTTTATTTGTCCCCTTTATTTACATGTAATAGCTGTCTGGCTAAACAGCCGAATAACATGACTTTATTAATTAAGCTGCAAAATAGATAAATTATAAATTTCTTGCCCACTTGTTTTGACGACCCGCGTGGCATAGCGGTCCGTGATACCGGTCTCATACTCAGTAGGTTTCAGGTTCTATCGGGTAGATGTTATGTATTTGTCTTTTCGTGTATACATATGGTGAACAACAGATAGTATGGGGCAATGTATGCTCATTAAAAACACTAGTCGTATTCCATCATTAGTATTCCATCATTGTATCAACAATGGACAACAACTTTTAGACAAGGTTTCCTTTTTAAGGCGAGAGGGTTTTCAGTGTCAGTCACATTCCACAGTGGTCACGTGTGGATTGATTAATTTCATATACTTTTGTGATCTTTCTTTTCAACAACTTTAGGTGCGTTGACTTCTTCACAAAATGTTCCTTCACAGTTCAGTAAGTGACAAATATAATTTCTAATACGTTAACTGTGAAAAATCGGGGATTCGCGTCTAAGTTTCAAACTTAGGAACCCTCGACTAAGAGGCAAAGTTTCAACCACTAACAATCTAGGCTTTACCGCTTTTTAATAACTCACAAGTATATCTGATAACAACATTATAAAAGCACTCCAGAGGGAGAGAGAGAGTGGAGGGTGAGGTGTCTCATATCTCAGCAAGATAGAGAGATATACATATTTTCGAACGTAATAGGCACTATGTGCTTAAGGATTATAGGCAGTCATTTCATTTGATCTTCGTCAAGATCCGAATGTAAATATTCACACCAAGTCCTAAATATCCCTAACAAAATTGAAAAATATAAGTATTTCATCCGATGAGGATTTTATGTACATGCATACAGTATGCGAATAACGGTTCAAATATCATGTTACCAAATTTTTACGATGCCTTAAATATACAATTGGTATGCTACTTACACATAATTTATAGGACAATTTATATTCCTGCTGTGGTTATTGGCGCTTGGAAATTTCTTCTTAATTAACCATTTTAGGTTTATGGCTTTTCAAATAACAATCGAAATGAGCGTCGGGTTTTACTTTTGTTCATTTTATCATAAACAAGTCTAGTGTAACTTATTAATAATATCAAAGCAAAATGATACTCATAAAAAATGATATTTTATATAATAAACGCAGGGTTATGTGGGATTTTTACCGCACTGAAGCCCCCCCCCCCCTCTCCCCACCGATGGCAGGAACAGCAGACAGTGATGCTGCCGTCCGTGGAAACCTGTCGTCAAAGCCAAACATGGTCAGAATCCTATTTATCCTATTAAATTAACGACCGTACCTACTTTACCTTGAACATACATTGTTATGCAATTATTTTGTATTTATTTTTTAATATATTTATAACACTGAAGTAGCAAACGAGCGTATAGTCTACGTGATGATAAGTGGGCACTGCAGCCATACGAAACAAAGGTTCTATCTAAAGTTAATCACAGATGCGTCGTTACTGCCGAGAAATAAGGTGATTGCCTCATATAAAAGTGAATCGGCTACTTCCTTCCACCGAAAAGCAAAAACTGATTCACACTACAATGTTGATGCGGTGGTACCTTACTAGTCAAACCACATAGGTAATTAGGTACGTTCTACCTTGCAAAAAGTGTTTATTTACAGAAACAACGATAAATGCAAAAGCGCTAAAAGTAATGCAGGTCAGATTAAATGTATATAAGCTGGGCCTAAAATATATTCTTCTGAAATATGATACAATGCCATATTTTCATCTGATATTGATTATTATCCGACCGCATTTAAAATATAACAGCTATTTAACAATCCATAACGGGCGTAGAGGTCAGTTCATATGACTAACATGTCCCAAATACACAAACAAAATTATGAATCTTTCTTTTTTTTGTTAAATATAAAGTACCGACTGAATAATAGGGTACTCCATATCAATTACAATCTAGCCTTATATAAGGCTAATGAGTAATTCTAATCTAACTTAAACTGCTAAATAATTGTATATTGAAGGAGGCGTCCACTGGCACTGCACTTCTTTGTTCTAACATAAAGGGGTAGATACATTGTTCTTGTGTTATATAATTTAAATTAAGTCACTATTTCACTAACACTACACTATGTTATATCACTAGCTCAAAGGGCTTAGTCCGTTTGAGTCTTCTCACTAGGTCCGTCGTAAGAATCTTTTAATGTATAAAAGTAACATAATATGAAATAGTATGAAATTTGAATTCAGTCTCTCTTCACAACACAATCCTGGGTTACCCTACATTATACTGTCGGTAATTCGAAAAATAACGTAATGGGATTTTTTTAATAAGTGTCTATAATTAAATTATTTGCTCGAATTTACCTAATTATCATCTTTTGCCAATGCTGGTCAAAGACATGAAATTAAATAGATAATGCATGTATAACCTGTATAAAAACAAGCGTGACATATTACGATGCTGTAAAAACTTTTTAGTAATGGGAAGTCCGTCTTGCAATAAGTTACAATACTCGCTAACATAAAGGTTCACGTTGATTTGTACAAGCTATTCCAGCAGTCATATCTTCGTCTGTTTGTCTGTATATCCTATACAGAATCGTAAACTATTCATTTGATCATGTGATGATCTTTAACAAAGTTGTAATTCATGAGCTAGTGAAAGTTTCTGGTGTATTTTTTTGGGATGGCGTAGCAACGCGCGCAGGGCACAGCTTAAAAATAATTAATTGTCTATAAAATTCTTACACTACCCCTTAATTGACACTCGAAATACACTTATAGCGTCTATTTAGATGTATACAAAATGGCCATTTCCTTTTGTTTTATAAGATTGAAGAAGCAAACGATCATGCTGCCCTCTTGATGGTAAGTGGTCTCTGCCGTCCATGGACTGTAAGCAACTTCAAATGTTGTATTTGAAGTTCGAAAATGATGTATTGATAGTTCTGAAGTCAATTACACATACGGTACTACTCCCAAGAACTAAGATTATGGCCTCTAATTATATTGAATCGATAACCACTTTTGTTCCGCTGAACGCAAGAACTTTACGCTAGAAATAGGTATGGAGTAGTACCGCCCCGTTCAAACGGTCAAGCAACTTGCTCTTCGTTCGTACTTATAAATTATGTTTTCATAAAATAATATTATTGGGATTTTATTTGCCGGTAAATATGGCCTGATTACTCGGTATTTTCTATGAATAAAATCATAAATAATAAGCATAGTTCCATGAACAGTATTTTCGTCATAAAACTGTAATAATAAGGAAACATCATAATTCAAGGAAATGACAAACAATTTGTCGCGACGGATCCTAATTTCGAAATATGCATGTAATTATAATGAGTTATAATAATAGCAATATTGAGGAAAATGAAAATACCATTTATTGTTTTGCTTATGTAAACCAATATTTCATCTAAGTAGGTAGGTACATAAATATGTTATCAATGTTATGAAATTTTATGAAATATTAGATTTTCGAACTCTTAGTATGTTGCTTTGTTCGAATTATGATGGATTTTTTCGATTAGAAGAGGCATTTTTTTCTACTAGGGGGAAACCTTCTAAAGGCACCCGACGCCGTGGGAGCGAAGTGGGTTATGTGGGATTCTTACCGCACTAAAATCCACTCGGTGGCCGTCCTCAGCTCTGCGTGGGCGGGTAATCATACCTAGGTACAGACAGCGAGAAGCGACTTTTTTATACTATGTGAAATAGTTAAGGAGCTTGCAGTCTCTTAGGAAGTAGTTACAGCCACCCATAGAAATCTGTCTAGAAACTATCTCTATCTAGCACGGAAACCCTATCTGTTGTCGATCATTAACATCTCCTGAGGACTAAGATCGTCGTCTAACTAATAAGGCAGCCGGCATTTACTCCCTTTCACCGAAACTTAGAATTACTTCACGTTAAAAATATGTAGATGCCACCATGGTACATTTGCAGTTTACAGTAGAGAAAGATTAAAATATGTCAATTTTCATAAATTTAGTTATATTTACCCGAATTCTTAAAGCAAAAAGGCTATCTGTTCATCACGTATATATACCTATATATTTTTTAATATTCATTTTTAGATATTTCTCGTTTGTAATAAAAAGAATGTATCGCCATAAATTCACAATCAAAGCAAATCAACGTAAAAATAATATAACTTTATTTTTATCCTCTGAACAATGTATAACGGAATTGCATACAACAACATCCAGTAATAAAGTGTAACTGAGCCAACTCGGGACGTTTTCATTTGATTCGAACTACAGACTTAGAGACAAATAGAATTGACAAGCTTTTTTTGTAGTCGGTTTTTTCGCCAACGTAGTGAGTGCTTATGGTTTGGTGCGTACAATGAATGGGTGCTATAATAAAAATAAAGTATGAAGATTATAAAATACTGCGATAGTGTTACCTAAATTTAAGTACGTTACCATAAAACTTTTCAAAATATCACGAGTAGCAAATCTTATACTATTAATCAACACACGATATACCTAAAGCAGAAAACATAAATGTTGGAGTGTACATTGTGAGCTGTTCTTTGTATGTCCACGACATGTATATTTAACAATTCAAATCAGGGCAATTCTAGCGGGCGTTGCCTCTGTGGTCTGAACGTACATTTTTCATCAGGTCTGTCATCAAAGTTAGGTTATGTTCTGAACGTGAAATATTTTTATTTCGTACCCGGAAATCGGCAAAGAATGCATATCTCGGATAAAATTAAGTCAGTGAACTTCCGAGGTCGCATACATTTTAAAACTTAATGATAATCCGAAGTATTGATTCAGTATAAAGGGAGTATAAACTTTAAGTTAACATCGTTTTGATAAGGTAAAGTCCATAATCATTGCATTAAGCGATGTTGCTATGTTTTTGGTTACAACTTCTTGGTTCCGACTGAGACATTGCTTGTATAAACAAACATTTTATGGGAATTCCAAGTTTACAATTAGTATTATCGTTAAAAAATAAAAGAAAAATGAAACGGATACTGTCATTGATTTTGATAGTACCATAAAGTTATACATTGAATGGTGATTTATTTAAATAAAAAATATTAATTTCAATAAGATTTTACTCCAATTATTATTATTGTATTCCTTGGTTTTCAAGTGTTTTATAATTATTTAAAATTATTATAAGCTTGTACGAGCATTTATGCATTAGGTAACGTGACTCAAAATTGAAAGAACAATTAAGATGTAAAGTTAAATAAATAAATAAGTAAAAGTTAGGTATAATAAATACTCTATGAAATAATTTCAACCACGTGTTTCCCAGTTTTGATTTCATTCGTTTCAAGTTTCATTCGTGTATTTCAATTGTGAAATTTGTATTAATTACAGCAAAACAAAAAAAAAACCTAATGTTTGAAACTTGCCCTCTCGATCGGGATGTCCCAGGCACGCACGCTAATTTATGTGCGTATTAGAAATTAATTATCACTGCTTTTCGGTGAAGGAAAACATCATGAGGAAACCTACACACCCGAGAGTACTTAAAAAAAAGTTCTCGGAGGTGTGTGATTTCCATCAATTCGCACTTGGCAAGCGCGGTGGTCTATGGCCTAAACTCTCTCATTCTGGGAGAAGACGCGTTCCCAGCAGTAGGCCAATAATGGGAAAAACATATTCTTCGTCACAATCTCTCATTTAACAACAAATTTTAGTATCGATGTCCAATTTATTTATGGACGTATATTTGATATTTATAAACCGCATTTTTGTCTTTCATTAACGATTAAGAGAAACGGTAAACATGAGCAAAACATACATAAAAACTTCTTCCTTAAACGTATCATTTTAATCCTTTACCGTATAATTGCCGAAAAATATATGAATAGATAGCTAATAGAAAAAACATTAGCGCCACTGCTCATGACGTGCGCCAGATTCAATTCATCACTTAAAGGTGTTGTCTCACTACTAAAGAGTAACGAGTAATGACTCATTTGAGGCATTTCGCCTTGTTACTTCAAAATATTTTATATATCCAAAATTTTATCTTACAAATACTATAGTCAGATCAATTACTACTTCCAAAAAAGCGACGATGTAATATGATTCTGTATTTTAAAAAAATATTTTTTTATCTGTATCGCTGTTTAACAATTATTTATGA
The DNA here is from genome assembly GCA_949699795.1 of Spicauda simplicius. Lineage (NCBI taxonomy): Eukaryota > Metazoa > Arthropoda > Insecta > Lepidoptera > Hesperiidae > Spicauda > Spicauda simplicius. The sequence goes on from OX453058.1 coordinate 16,008,168, forward strand.
TAATTTGGTTCAAATTCTGCCAGCATTATTCTCCTATAGTATTAAAAAAAGAATCAATGGTTAGCTTGAGCGATTCTTAAAAGACGGTATTAGTTCTAATATGATGTTCTGTGAGCAATTTAATGTCTTCTTCTAATTTAACATCTATAAGCATTTTAGTTGTTATCATTTTTATTTTTTCCCTATTCCTCTCCAAAAGAGTGTAGATAGACTGTCATTTTGCTGATGGTGCAAATACTAATGGTATGATCTAAACAATCGGTTTAATTAAAATATATACAACTTTCCAAATAGTTGAAAAACTTTAGCGATAAAATCCGACTATCGCTTGCAGCTCGCGGTGTGACAGTAGAATCAGCTTAACTAGAGGTTACAAGTTAAGTGGCGACCGCGCATTCATGTCAAATTATGTGGATACGTTGAGGAATTAAGTATTCATTGAAACGTATATCCCGGTTAAGTTCCGCGGTATTCAATCATCACATACCAGTAATATCAGCAAAAAACCGCAACTGATCAATACATTTTCATTGCGACCCCAATTTGTCTAACAGTACACTTCATTACTCACAATTGAAAAGGATGCTTGTTAGTAGGTACCAACTTGTACTAGAAACATAGATGCCTATTTATTTTTGAACCTAATGAGCACAATCAATTCCTTTCATAATTAATTAATCATCATTACAAAATTAAAAACAGATGCATCAATCAATCAAAATCATTTGTACGACTCTAATGCTTAGAATTGTTTATTGAATAAAGAATTATTTCTTGGTAATTTTATGGTAAATTAATTAATTGTGGTTCTTTATAACCGAAGAAATATCAGACCGTACTAACTTTCCTCCTATATGAGAATGCTTTTACATAAATGACCTCATCGCAGAATGAGGAGCTTCATTCAAAGAGCTTTCTTTGTTTTTGTCGCTCTATGTATTTACTTTTTTTTAATGAAAGCTTAATTTATCGGTTTATTCCATCAAGTCCTACCAGTAGTTCGATAGTTGAACTCTATTGACTTATAATGAGTAAACATAGTCATGTAGTCCGTACAGAGTAAAGCAATGTTGTATGCCTTCAAGAATTGGTTAGGCAACGGCCAGTTGCCAAAATTTAATACGCTTCTGTGGTTCATGAGAAATGTATGCTGTTGGTTTTAATATTGATTCAGGATGGTACATGCGAGACATGATGTTGCAGACAAAATATTACATACAACGTACATAAAATGAACACATACAAAGGTATATGTAGATTCTGCGTATCTGCTGTGCGTTTTAAAGCTACTGTATTTTGAATGTGTTTTAATATCATAAAAGATACGAGTCGCATTTATAGTATGTTATGTCACTATACACGTGCGTATCGACGCGTACTCAGGCATTAGCATACTGCCTTCACCTGTATTTCATTAAACAGTAACATTGCATATTTATTCATAAGTACCGGTATCCAGTGGTGCCGGCGCATCGTCTTTGTTTTATGAAAACAAATTGATTCAAAAATGTTTTTCGTTTTTATAAATAAATGATGTAGCATACGAGCAAGTAGCCTGATGGTAAATGCTTTCTGCCGCTTAATTGACATCTGTAATTAACTTTATATAGAACAGGGATTTTATTTGAAGTCAATTATTGATACGTTGCTACTCCCGAGTACCACTTGAGTACTACTCCCTAGTTGCTACTACCAATATAAGGTATGTTTTTATAAAGTCATTGTAATGCTAAACATTTTCTGTGGTTACGCCACGCCTAACGATTTTATTTTTTATCTGATTAATGCCCCAGATTGATGAGAAGAGTGGTGTGGATTTACCGAATATTTTTTGGCTTTTTGAACGTTATACACATCATAATCATCATAATAGGTACAACCCATTATTGTCCCACTGCTGGGCACGAGAGCTCTCTCAGAATGAGAGAGTTTTTAGGCCATAGTCCACCGCGCTGGCTAAGTGCAAAATGGTGGATCAGAATCATCATAATAAGAAAAACCATTACACACAAAAAATATGGTTTTGTGCTACAGCATTTGGGTGTTTTAATTTATTTAAAGAGGCAAAAAGAGTCTACGTCTACGTTTTCTATGAATGAATTATAATTAATTTATCATTTTTAGTTTCTTTATAGATCTATCTAGGATAGTAGGATACTTATTGGATATTAAATTCGCCATTCAAATGCAGTCGTCATAATATTCATAACATCGCGGAAACTCCCAAGAATTTGATTCACTTCCGTTTATCAAAAATCTTCGAATGTGACAAATATTTTGCGAATTATATTAATTTTGTTTACGCATTCCGGTAGCCGCTGGCGCCGCTTAGACGACATCTTTCCACGTAAACCATTTAATAAGAACCATATCACGGAAAATTCTCAGGAATGTGACAAATTTCCGTCTCAAATGTTATTGATTCGTTGAAACATCGGACTTAGAATCATTATTGTGACGCGGATATAAAATAAACATTAAAATTAATAGCCGTCCCGAATAAACTCGTTCATGCATTATCTGCTAATATTTGTCTTAGTAAAATTCACCGCTATCGTTAAAGAAAATTTCATGTTTTTTTATTGATGACACGAAAGCTATCAAAAAATATATAGATAGACAAAAAAGGCTATTTAACTCATTTGTCTTTACTTACTTATGTATGAGCAAAATATTGTTTCAATGTTCAAATTTTAACCATAATAGTACATTACCCATTTTTTTAATAATTTTATTCGAATAATATCATAAAAGCTCATTAATATTGTCTTAGCTTATGTATACGTTCATACAATAATTTGATTAATTAATATATTAATACGTGAAGTAAAAACTTGTGATTCGTTTTTAAGATACTTGCCGCGGATGGAGGAGGATGAAATTATTGACCGTTACAGTTAATGTAGAGAAAGATTACCAAATGCTAATATTTTTTTCAAATAATTCATAAAACGTACCTAAAATCACATAAAACACATTACACACACTACTTTGCATTTGACACAAACACATAATTAATAAACGAAATAATTCATTCAATGTCTTACTATGAAAACACATAATTTCAAACGTCAGATGCCTTTGTTAAAATACCCGCTATTGCTTTTAAATGCAGCTTAGTTAATTAAAACCTTAACGGGTAATTTCAATCAATAAAATGAATACAATTTATTAATTGAGAAATTCGTGCTACTTTGGACAATATGAAGTTTAGTTTTTTAAGTTAAATTACGGTCAAAATTCGACTGTTGAGACGGTTGACTAGGCAATAAGTAATAGCTGTTGTATTAAACACATTTTTTTAAATTATTTTATAAGGGATAAAGTCTAAAACTTTCTTAATCGATTGCGCAAAGGTATGGTGTAAGTAATAAGAACACTTATATTAAAAACGTTTACTCTTATAATACGTAGATTTATTAAAAAAACAGGGTGTCAAGAGAAACGATTTAATTTGTTTTGATGTAAGAAAATCATAAATTTCAAACGCTACTTTAAACCAGATCAGATAATGATCTCGATGATTAATTATTTAAATTAATTTACAATTGTTACTATATTTAGTTAATTAGCGGGATATGATGGCTTCTGGTATTTTTATAGTCGTTAAATAATTTTATAGGTAATAAATACATTTACATAACCTCGATTTGGGTAACTTTGAACATTTTTTACAATATTTGTGATATTAAAATCTGTTTTATATTTATTGAACCTTGTTTTTATTAAATGAATAGTGTCCTTTTTAGCTGGTTTATTAATCTAACACAATAAATTTACGGAGAAAACAATTAAACTATCCACAATTACCCCTAAAACTCAAATTCAAAGTTATCCTTAGTTTTGGGTAACTTTGAATATAATTTTTTGAGGATATAAAATCCGTCATTAATCGAATATTTTAAGGTCTGAGTAAAATTAATTAACATATTTTTGTTAATTAAAACCAAATCTATAAAAAATACATTTATTTTGATATATAAATACAATGGTCTTGCCATATGAATCAAGGTCGATCAATTTGGTGGTAAAATAAGATACTAGTTTTTTTTTTTATTATTTATTCCATCCATCCATAGGATGGACGGAACATCGGGTACCTTTGGAAGGTTTCCCCCTCGAAAACAAAAAAAAAAAGGATGGACGGAACATGGACATAACATAGGCCTCCCCTAAATGGCGCCACTCCAACCGGTCCTGTGTCCTCTGATCCAACGGTTTCCCGCTGTCTTCTTCAGGTCACCGGTCCATCTGGTAGGGGGGCGACCGGTACTCCTTTTGCCTAAACATGGTCGCCACTCGAGGACCTTTCTTCCCCATCGGTTATCGGTCCTACGAGCGATGTGGCGGCCCATTGCCACTTCAGCCTGCTAATTTTGAGAGCTATGTCGGTAAGCTTCGTTCGTCTACGGATTTCATCGTTGCGAATCATGTCTCGTAGCGAAATTCCGAGCATAACCCTCTCCATAGCACGCTGAGCGACCCTGAGCCTCCGAAAGAAATATTTTTTTATGATACAGGTAACTTTGAACCGTTCAAAGTTACCCATATAACATCCAATTTCGACGTCGTCAAAAGTTTAACAGTTTTACGCAATATTCAACATGGGATACGGATAGTACAGTTTCAAAATAATAATATACAATATACATTTTAAAGATAAACACCAAAACACACCTGTTTACGGTAAGTTTTATATTATAATTGCTATTTCAAAATGAAGCATCAAACACTTGCAACAACTTCACCACGGAAAAGGCGGTATTTTTTAAAATTATAACATTGACAGGTACCTTTTTTTGCTTTCATTGCTATTACAACATTTTGGCAAACCATTTTACGCAGGTACGATATTGAAACAACAAGAAGTTTCCATGTAATAAATTAATATATTTTTTTCACAAGTTTGTTCAAAGTTACACCGCTGTTCAATGTTACCCAAATTGATTGTACATTACATAAATATTATTGTCGCCATCACTTATAAATAATTGTAACAGTTAAAGCAGTTAAAATTCCTAGGTCGGCGTTATTGAAAGAGAACATATAAAACACCAGCCCCAGCAGTGTTATTAAAATCATAAGCCATAAAATTTAAGTTTACTCCAAGTATACTATAAACTATCGTTCCATTATACAAACGTTTTACTAATTACGTATAGACACGAATATGTAAAAGCGTCTTCAACCCAGTATTGGTAGAATTGGTAGACTTCACATATCTGTGAGATTTTTTAAAGGGATTCTCAGGTGTGTCGGTTTCCTCGCGGTGTTTTCTTTCGCCTTAAGGTCATTAATACGTACACCATTTTAGAAAAAAATGAGTTTAGAAAAAATAGAGTTGCGTGTCTGAAATTCGTAGATTGAGAGGTCGAGTTTCAATGATTAAGCTATCTCTATTCAACTAGGCTATCACTGCTCCACAAATTAAGACTTCGGTCTAGATGTCAAACTATCGGTAGCCTTAAATATAAGAATTAAAAGCCGTTAAATTCCTTTTCTCATCAGTGCTCTGAACAAAACCTTACAGTATCTGTACAAAGATCATCACGCCTCATAACGGTACCGTCAGCCAGATACGTACTTCATTGAACAATAACGTTATACGGATCAAACTGCAGGTACAGATAACGGATCATGGTTTTGAACTGGATTTCAGCTGCGGGTCAAATAAATATATATAATATTGTTGAGAAAAAAAATACGTATATTATTTTGGATTTTGAATATTAAATTATTGATATGCGATAAAAATTTAAGTTTTTTAATTATGGTAATGATATGATTTACTGCCTTTTACTATGCAGGTTTAGGATTCAAATAAGGAAAATATAATTAAGCATTTATTAATATTTTAAAGTTAAGTGTATCTTAGGAATGAATAGCTTGCTTGCTCTAACGATATAGAAATACACATTACTGTAAAAACATAAAGTATGAATTTGATCAATCCACACATATCAAATTCGTTGACTACACCACAGCATTTTTTGTGTAACTACCCCACTTTGTGTACTAACTATGTAATTTTTGACACTAAAAATGATGTAAGAATCCTAACCTATTAGAAATGGAATACACGAATCACACACTTTTGCGTATTCTTTTCTCAAAAATATCTTCCGTACACAGACAACATGTTAAGATTTTTATTGAATTAAAGATGACTTGACCCGATTCGGTGAAATGCGTATAAAATATCCCAATCAGCTTTTACGCCGGGTTCCTTAAAAAACGAAACAAACGTGCCTCAAGAAATCATTATAATGCCCCCACTTTCAACGGTAAACTCGATGCCTTAAGTATTTCCTTACATCAAAGGGTCAGATGGAGAGTTCAATTTTTTAGATGAGTCGAATCGATGAAATGTACATACAATGTAGGTACTCCCATACGATAATATTATTTTGCACTTAATTTTTACTGACATGAAGCTTAAATAATACAACATACTATTTTTACTCGACTGTGTAAGGAGAGATACCGAGTGATAGCCTAATGGTTGAAGCTTGCCCTCCCTATCGTGAAGTCCGAGGTTCGAACCCAGGCACGCACCACTGATTTATGAACTTATTTAAAAATAAATTGTCACTGCTTTTCGGCGAAGGAAAACATCACGAGGAAACCTACACATCCGAGAATTCTTAAAAAAATGTTTTCAGAGGTGGGTGAAGTCCGCCAATTTGCACATAGCCAGCGCGGTGACTATGGCCTATAACTCTCTCATTCTGAGAGATGACCCGTGCCCAGCAGTGGGACAATAAAGGGTTGGCGAGAGTGTAAGGAGGATGCTTTTTTAGGATTCAAGTAGGAAACGAGCATGCAGTCCGCCTGATGGCAAGTTGCTTTTAATGCACATCTGTATACTTCATATAGTACAGAAGTTCTATCTGAAGTCAATCACTTTATCGTTGCTACTCCCGTACGCAAAAACGACTTCGCGGAAGAAATAGGTATTTTATTATATATATTTAACGTAAAGATAAGGCAGACGAGCTACCTGATGGAAAGTAGTCGCCTATGGACATTCGCAACACCAGAGAAGTCGCCAATGCATCGCCAGCTTTGAAGGAGATCTCTTTTCGCACCTTTTTTGAAGAACCCCATGTCATAGCGCTCCGGGAATACCTCAGGAGGAAGCAGGACGAAGGTGTGGTACCTGCTGTCAACTGGTCAAACCATTGAGTAAAATAGATCCCTTGTTCTATCTGAAGTTACTAATAGATGTCCATAGGCAGCGAAGACCACTTACCATCAGGTAGACAACATGCTCGTTTGCTATTTCAATACAATAAAAAATAATAACTCGCAAAAGTTTATATAGCTTATGTAAGAAATATGGACAAAATTAAAGTTAATAGTCCCAATAGATGTATCCATTAGATCAATTTGATCCCCCGCTCTCTATATTTAGAGTCCGCCTACGGACACGTGAAAGTCACAGAATTGTGAAAAGTTATTGTAGCGTAGGCATTTTGGTAATAATGAAATATAAACATACATTTTTACTTATCTTGCTAATTTGGTACTAGGTTTTACTTTTGTTGAATGAAAGAGCAGTGATAGCCTAATGGTTAAAACTTGCCCCCTCGATCGGGAGGTCCGAGGTTCAAACCCAGGCACGCTCCACTGATTTATGTGCGTATTATACATTAATTATCACTGCTTTTCCGAGAGTTCCTGCACCCGAGAGTTCTTTAAAAAAAAAATAGTTCTCGGAGGTGTGTGAAGTCCACCAATTCGCACTTGGCCAGCTCGGTGGACTATGGCCTAAACTCTCTCATTCTGAGAGAAGACCTGTGCCCAGCAGTGGGACAGTAATGGGTTGACGATGATGATGATGATGGAATGAAATATTACTGGTAGTCTGTAGCTCTTTAAGCATCTTTATTAGCCAAGGACTTTTATAATATTTAGCAGAGCAATAAAAAGAAATGAACAATCAATCAGCAAGATCAATCGACGTTGTCTGAATAAAATGAAGTTAGAAAAATATTTAATTAATTAACACAATTACTATTTGCAACTATTTAAATATATATCGTGATCTATTTAAATATATAACGCGTGATCAGACAAAAAATAGTATTTGTGAAGCACTCATGTAAATTTGCCTCTAGCGGTCACCCATCCAACTTTGACCGCTAACGTTGCTTTAATTTGAAAATCAATTTGCAATACTATATTTACACTACGTCAGCATTATGTCTCTATAATAAAACACCGTTTAAACTTAGCAAACAGTAAGTATCGTCTTTAATATCATAACAGGCGTGTAATTGTTAAATGCAGTTGACGGATAATTGGTATCTGGTTTTATGACTGGTACTGCCCGTATTGTAAAGTACGATGAAATGAATTGTAACGGTAATAAGGTGTAATTTTGGACGATGACCGCGATAGCATATTTTTACCTTCATTTGGCTCTTTAAAGGTGTATTGCTATGTGTTTAATAGATGAAAATTAATGCAAGTGCTTGTGGCTTTAACTGAGATATCTAAAAATACCTATATGTTTTGTCCAAATAGTGCATATATCATGCTTAATGAATCCAAGCTTATAAAAAAAATAAGATGATAATCAATAAATGCTAATGTGAAGATGAAGCCTTGATATATCTGTAAGCTACGAAATTCTTGGGAAGACCGCTATTACACTATGACAAAATTATCTTTATTATGTAGTTTATGTGAAAAAAGATAATAAATAATGATAAATAAGCATAAGACGGTAATCTTAATTAATCATATAAGATTTCTGCCTGGCCAGAAAACGAACCCAGAACTTCGCGTGACGGATGTATATAGCGCATGAATCACGCGAGTAGTAATTGTAAACACATAATCTTATTTAAGCAGAAAAGTTAAAAAAATCTTTATCAGGTATGTCATCGAATATTTTCGTGGGCAAACCCGATCATTAAGAAATTGTTACGAACCCTGCCTCTTTATGCTAAATATGTACAATTAATAACGCGAAGTAACAAGGCCGCGCTAGTTTCGGAATGCAGCGAGATAATTAATAAACTTAGAAATACATAGAAATACCCAACTATTTAGGACTTATTTTTTTTCTATATGCATCGTAGAACGTATACTACTCGGTAGATTGAGGTAGAAACTTATCTGCGACCGACTTCCGTTAAAACTCCAATGCTATTTGGAATAGCTGTTGATCGATCGATATTGATCTATGTAGTTCATAGATGGTAGTGGCCTCTTATCAACAGATGCATGACTACCCCTCCTGTTACTTAAAGTTATAAAGAAAAGCTTCATCATAATTGTATTTTTTTCAGTCAGTTTTTTTGTCTAATGCTATTTTTTATATTCAAGAACATCTCTATATTTACAAGGATAAGATACAAGTCAATCTTTGATAGGTTAAATCACCTAACAAAAAAATATAATTTTCAATGGACGTAAAAATGCAATTTTTGCATAGGATCAGAAACTCAACCATCAGTAAAGAAGATAATAATATAAATAAAAAGAGAACTTACTATTTATATTCTAGGTAATCAACAAAAGTTTACCAAGTTACAGTAAATTACAAAACTACATATTTTGTAATCTATTCCAATTTCACGTTTCATATTATTATGTTGAAAACCCATAGGAATACTCATCGAGGAACGTAATCGTAGCGACAAATCTCTTACACAGGATAAGATATTACCAATGATTCCTTAATTTTGTTCTTTATAATATTGAGAAGTGAATCAAGCGTTCGAAATTAAAATAAAACATAAATATGATTATATTGTGAGGTTATGAATTTCCCGAATAAGGTAAATGATACCTCCCAAATAAAGTTCGTGCAATTGATGTGATTCATATATTTACGACGCCCTTATACTTTGATATGTCTGTGAATCACTAAATTAAGATAAACTCTCCTGTTATTTTACCCATTTCAAGATATTAGTAAATTTATAAAGAATTTATCATTAACATAATGATTTCTTATAGATGTTTATGACGTAGATGTATATGTAAAATAATAATGTACGTCAACATTACCGTAGATTCCAGATGCGAGATGATTCACATATCTACGAAGATGTGATAGCGAGGAATTCCCATTTACCTAGAGAGAAAATTTTAAAATAACTACGAACTTAATGTATGACACCGATACCCCAATAAAGTAACGAATCAACAATGGTATGCAAAGATGATAAAAAAATACGTAGAACTGCGGATGTGTGCGTGTTTCTCGTGACGTCGTGACGTAGCGCGGGTGTGTGCTCTGAGGATGAGTTGATGTTGCAAATGTATAAAAGCGAAGCGTCGATTTCGAAATCAACATAATGATTTGAAATTCTCTAAGGTGCACACATAAGTTGAACCGTGAACGAATTTCCGCATAGTGATCGCGTAGTGAACAGAACAAGTGATTCGAACTGTAACATTGCTGTGCTCCGAACAGTTTCAGTGTATCCAGGATGCTTTCTTTCAAGGTTTGGATTTTTTTACATTTTTTATTTAACGTGGAAAATATTTTTTTATTTTTTGGAACCAAAATTACCACATTTTTTGTATTTGAATTTTTATATATTTTTTTCTATTTAATATTTCTTTCGTTTTTAACTTAATTGAAATGTATTTTTTCCATATCCATCAACCCATTATTGGCCCACTGCTGAGCATGGGTCTTCTCCCAGAATGAGAGAGTTTTTAGGCCATTTTTTCCATATATTGGAACAAATCTTGTACAAATATTTTTATGGTTCTTTCTTTAATTTTTTTCTCTAACATACAAATAATTGATATTTACAGTACGTGATCGCAATCTGCGTAGTGGCGGTAGCTGGCGCGCCTTCGCCCAGTCAAGACGGCAAATGGAATCCCTATAAATATGGCGATACTGGCAAGTAAGTAAATGTCACTGCGATTTATGTTAATTTCTTTGTTTGTCGCATACAACATCTTAGCTTCACTTGCAATAGAAACTAGCAATTCAAGTCTTAATGATTGCGGATGTTGGTAAATCTACAGCTCTGGCAATTAATAAGAGATGTAACTTGCTATTTCTGTTCTGCGATTTATTTTATGAATTTTCATTTGATAATTTTATTGATAGCAAAAATTTTTAGTACAATTTCCAGTTGAAGTATTACAGTTGTTCTGAGCAATATAATTAATACTTCATATTTCATATTCGGAAAATTAAAAAAAAAAAAACAAATAATCCCAAAAATTATTTGTTTTAGAAGCATTTATATTACAGAGAAAAAGTTTTAAATGTAACGTGTTATTTCAACACAAATCTAAAATACGTATTTCTTCCCCAGATACATCCCCACCGATGAGGGTAAATACATCCACATACCGAACCCTTACATCCACTTGGACAATCCATACGACGGTGGCTTCGGGCCCTATAGCCACGACTATGAGCCATATGTGGGCGAGGCCTCAGTAGATCAGTACAAGTTGGTGCTCGAGCCGCCCAAAGACCAAGTGCCCTTCTACAAGGACGGTTACTACAAGAACAACGGTATTAAGATCATCAGGCAAAAACACATCTATGATGAAGATAAATACGACTTCGAGTAAGTATATGTCTTTTTTCACTTTTATAAGTAATATTTTCTTACACTAGAACTAGACTAGACTACTGTTTTTACTATTCCCTCGAAAGCTTTTTAAGGCATAAATTCTTTCATCCCACAAACACAACATACATCGCAAATTTTATAAAGTTCTGGTAATTTATTGTGTAAAGGATTATTTAATAAAGTGTTAGTAGTATTAGTGGACGTAAATCGTTCTCTCTATTGCTATTATCAGGATTTCAAACCGTTAGATACTAATTATTTCTTTTAAAGGAAAGAAAATTTTGAAATGTATCGATATAAAAAATATTCATTAGTAATAAAATCGCAATAAATAATAAATTAAGGGAAGCATATTATTTATACGCGGCAGGTATATGTATAATCACTTCGAATCGAACTTTCAGCCTAAAAAGCGAGATTTACAGCATTAGTCTCAACTCATACGTAGTGATTCTGGATTTTAATCGTAGTATAAATTGCTTATTCAACAATGGTAAAATACTATTTATCACCTTATAGGCCTTCATTAATCTTCATTTGTCAGATAATTCCTTTTAAGCACCACCTGACTGAGGACACGCAAAAAAGTTGTAAAAATTGACCTTTTTATAAATTATTTGCATTGTGCCCAAACAATGAGGATATGACGTAAAAAGTGACTAAATTATTAATGGGCATGTTAGTAATATGCATATTAACATAATATTAAGTATACGTTGTATGAAATTTATTAGTTTCTCGACTAAACAAAGGCAACCTTGCTAGATGATCGGCGAGCTTATCATTGATATTTGCATATGAGATAGTGAAGATACACCGTTATGCTAATTGATTTGCTTGGAATTTCAATAATGTTTTTGGAATAAATTAAAAATCAAAATGACTAAGTGAACTAGTTGGCAATAATGTTTCATGATATTCAAAATATGACCGTGAACGCAGTAAACAGGAAGTTCGAGCTAAAAGTCAATAAACTTTCCAAAGCATCTAACATCTTTCGAAGCGGAACAGCGCAGAATCTCCGACCTTGACCAACTATGTTATTCGGCTCTTACGTGTCTCAACTGCTCGCGGTCAGAGTTCAAATCCATTTATAATCATTTACGATACTCAAATTGACACTAATATATAGCACAACAATCAAATGCATAAGGCATGATATTAACTTTGAAATTACTGCAATGTTTGTGCTCTTTATGACTCAATCGGAACTATTAGCAAGATATAAATCAAAAGTTCAATCATAATTTTCCAATCTACAAATAGTACCTGGATTTCCAAGGACTACGGAAATTTGAATAGATATAATTTTTTAACGTATATTGTTACTCCTAATCACCTCTCAATTTAAGTATCAAATTATTGAAAATCAAAAATAATTATTATTTTTTTCTTTCAGTTTCGAGACCGAAAACAAAATCCGCGCTAAGGAGAACGCAGTCCTGAAGAACGCAAACACAATTGACGAGGGTATCGCTTCATCAGGATTCTATGAATACATCGGTCCCGATGGCTTCATGTACAGGGTCGACTACACTGCCGACGAAAACGGATTCCGCCCCAAAGTGAAGAGGCTAGAAACCCCATACTCCGGAAAGTGGGTGTTAGAAAAAGTCAACTAGATAAATTACTCGAGGCACCAAATACTCACTTCCTATCACTTTCCTCAGCGAATCAGTATTTTGAAAGTAGACGATACCATGTACCCGAAGTTATGAATCCAACTAAATACTTAACCTAACCGGAAGTTTTGTACATAAGTCACGACCGAAATTGTGTCACGGATGTGACATTTCAAATCGGTTTTACATTTTATTTCTGTACTTAATAGACGATGTTTGTCCTTACGTTAAAATAATCGTGTACTTAACATTTGGCTTTACGACAATGTAATAAATTCAGAGTACAAATGTATCTTCAAATAGACATGGATGTTCCTCGTCTTGGAAAGTTTTGTGTCTGCTTAGCTTATCGTAATTTATACTTTAGACATAAGATCTTAGACATTCCAATTTAGATACCTATTTATAAAATGTGATAATAAATTTATATTTGTACACAAGTCTTTATTCTTATACAAACTCCCAGTAATTCAATACGCACAAATACATAACATGTAATACTTATTTTTTTAAATTTGAACAACATTCAGTAAACTATTTATGAAAGATGACATATCACCAGTTAATAAAAAAAACAAGCACAATTATAATTATATTCCAATTTTTTTTGCCACAATCGTAAAATAAAATCACCCGTACTAAAGAAATATATTACTCCAATTGATGGATATTGACGTTCCAAAATTGAATTCTGTTGAATGCTCCAAATCTGTGTGGCCTGTTAGACAAAAGATTGATGTTTAGAAAACTGTTACTGGTTAATTGAAACGTGGCGGTAAATTTTCTGAACAATTAAACACTTCCACACGAAATAAAATTTGGCAAAACGTTGTTCGATATACAAGCAAATCTACGAAAAACAATTGTTTTTTTAATGTGGATACTTAGAATCGAGTATTTCCAATGGATGTTTATTTAAAAACTTTAGCACTTATTTAAGAAACGGAGAATGTCGAACATAAATATATAAACAAAAGTTTTTTAAGTATTAACTGCAATTAACAGAGATTGCAACGGGTATAAATATGTAGATTGAAAATAAATTGGAGACATTATTTAAGATGAAATAAACAGTAACCTGGAACCGGAATGTAACGTATTATCAGATAAGGCTGGGCATAAAATATAAGTATCGAGGCGCCTTTAATTTCAACAAAAATATCAAGAGGGGCGTCAAAAATAAACGAGTACCATTGCGAAAGACGCGGAAGATCGTAAAGTCATGCGTGTTAGGGCACTGGCAAGAATTTTGGCGAAATTGTTTTGGCTCAAGCTTGTAGAGGCATTTATGGAGGCGGGGGACGTTGACCGAGAGCTCTGCCAAGTAGCCGGCGCCGTTCAGCCCGACGCAATGTGATCGGATGCTGCACTGCGCACCGCCTTATCTGCTGCCTTACTTCTTTACCCAGAAATTTACGAGCGTGACGATATATTTCCCAGCCAAATATGTCTATTCATTATTATCCAACAGAACTTACCATTAATAAGATGTAAATTAAGAAGCATCTCATCGCAAGTTTTACAGCCTACTCGGGTGCAACGAACTCGTTTCATGAAAGGGGCATAAAGTCCCAATGGCGATGTGTTGTTTAAATTCGACCCGAATATAAGCTATAAGTGGTGTCCGTATGCAAATGAGTCTGGTTCGATTAGCGTATCGTCCGTTGGAAGACGTTTATTGCTACTTTGTTACGCGAACCTGATACGTTATTTTAAGTTACAGTGTAAATAAGAGTTCTTATATCTTCTTAACGATAAACTGCTGACCCGTTAATTATACGCGATGTGGGTTTATCACGTTGTGTGAATTCATTATTTACAAACAGTTACATTAATGTGCTTACAAGAAATGTTTGTTAATTCATTTTCGTGTAAATGTTTTAACTAGCAAAAACCCATTTTTTTCGGAACGCAATCACAATAAAACTTGAACGAAAAATGGTTGCACCATTTTCAATCGTACTAAAAGCAAAATTCGTATCATTCGGGCAAAAGTAGCGCTGAGAAATTAAGACAGGAATAAAAATTGATTCCCACAGGAGATCGCTTGTTAATGCCTACACACAGCTTGGGAGAGCGATTTAGCGGTCGCGAAAGACCGGAAGAAAGGCGGACGTCGGCGCCTGCTGCCTTAATTGGCTACCGACCAACTTTCCAAAAAGAATCCCCGGGAACGTGATGCGGTTAAACGGAAAAGGATAGAGCGGAAAACTACATAATTTTCGGCACTATTTTTAGCTCAATGGTAGAATTTTTCGCATTTTCTTTCTTTAGTGGAATTATACACGTTAATGATTTTGCAATTTTATTTAGTGGATGTAATTGATTTTGGTAACAGTTTTATTTGTAACATATTTTTGTTATGTGTCCGACGTTTGGCATATTAGGTATTTGATATATTTGGTCCAGTGCATTACAAAGTGTTTTTTTAATTACTTCTCTTAAATACTCCTGTGCAGTATCTCTTTTGATCTTAATTTCCAAGGATCGTTTAAATTCCAATATATTTTAAGAGTTTAAAAGTATTTGAAATAATAATTTGTTAAAGTGACATAATTTACTTGTAAAGAAAATTAACTTTTTGTAGTTACACTATAATATTAATATCGCAATATATTTAGTGTCTTTATTGTATAAGAAATGTTTATGTTTAATGTGCCTTATATAGCTTTTACCTCAAAAGTTCAAACTTAACTTACTATTCAGCCGTAGCGGCGCTTCTGTATTTGACCACTTTTAAAATTGATGATTTTAAATGTTGATTTTAAAAGTCCATGCACGGTAGTGATCTCTACGTAAAATAAATACTCATATAATACATCAATTTCATGAAAGAACTCATTTCTATTCGATTTCGGCTTTATTTTCTATCATCATTTCCCTCGTTAATTGCTATGAATCAGCAATGTACTAATGAATTAAATTTATTCATCTAAAATGAGGTGTTTTTGATTGACTTTGGATTCGTATTAATATATTTTGAATGATCTGAACATTAAACTAATATTACGGTACTTAATAAACATACTCCGAGTTATAAGGCATTTTTGCTCTATAACATGTTGAAATAAAAATAAGAATGTTACCTAAGTAATTATTTGGAAGTTGCCTAATTTCGACTTTGAACATGACCCGGATTTTGCCCATCCAGTTTCATTATTTGTCAAATCGAATGAATACTTTAACATAATCTACTAATAATTTGCTATAGTGATAAATCTGTTAAACAAGTTTAACAAAGTTGAAGTGCCGCTTCAGGAAGTATTGTTGATATAAGTTCAACGACACATTATGTGATTACGTAAAATACAAAATTACGTATGACAAAATTGTGGTTTTGTGTGTGCTACACACGTTTCACTGTAGACGGATAAACTATAAATAATAAATTTCTAAAGAAAGATATATAACGTATGACTAATAGTAAGTATAGTAGTAGTAAAATAATATAATGAGTACGATAAATATTTGAAAAAGAAAACGGCACGATTATGACGCAAAAACAAATAAACATTTAATGAAATCTTTTTTGGCTAGACTGTTGTCTCTGCATTTTTTTATAGCAATATTCTCCCAAAGCGCAAATGTATGAAACATTTGCGCTTTGGAAGAAATATTACTACTTATCTTATAATTTTATATACCTACTTTAATTTGTAATACAGAAGTAAAAATGCGTAACAGATCAATTTCTCTATAATAGAACTCCTATGTTTTAATTTTACTAAGCATTTCTATACTACTTTTCACACTTTTCACCTTGTCTACTTTTTTGCCTCTAATTGTTTAATGTTTACACTAAATTACACCTACAGGTGTAATTTAGTGTAAACATTAAAATATCAGATACATGACACCTTACAAGGTGTCTGTATCTGATATTATGAATCAAATCTATGAAATTATTTAAGTTTGTACTTCATCTTTACAAAACTTAACCTTCGCAACACTCCGAAGAGTATTACCAATCATTACGCAAATGTACCGTTCATTTTGATCCTGCGTCAGGACGTCGACCCTTGTATCAATGTTACTTAAGTGTTTAATTAATTATCCAAAACACTCATCATCATTTACAATACAAGCATAATCATTCTTGTAAGTATCTTTATTAGGTACAAGAACAACAAGAAACGCAAGACATGATTCTCCCGTTACAGGATCATGTCATTTGTACTCGAACATTAAAGCCTGTTTCTTTAACTACTGGTTTGTTACGGCAATTGATTTATTGCCAACGATGTCTACGGAAGTAAAAAAGCAGACCATCTGATTTAAAATGATCAGCGCAAGTCTTTGATATCTGCAATAAATCTCAAATATAATTTCGGGTCTATTTGAGTTCATCGCTGACTGTATATAAATGTTTCACGGGCTTGTTAATATAATATTTGACGCATTTATTTATAACAGTTTTTTTATAGTTAGACCTTACGATAAGGCTATCGGGCCACCTGATAGAAAGCAGTCACCGTCGCCTATGAACATTTGCAACACCAGAGGAATCGCCAATGCATCGCCGGCTTTAATGTTTTTATTACTAGAACATGTAAATTCACCCTAATGGGAAAGAGAAGACATTTTAAAGTAATATGATGTATACCTCATATAACTTTAGTAATGACTACGAACTCAATACAAATAATATAGGAAATTCGCAGCTGCAGTTGAACTAAGCGAAGGTGAATCGTAGGTCAATTTCTTCCAAGAGCATTCTTAAATTTTTTCGAAAGCTAAATTAAGTGACAGATTTACGTGTTTGAAGATCTGCAATCAAACCTTGCATAGATCTACCTTAAGAACGTAACTGTCTTCCCATAGAGAATTTAGAACTTTCGAGAAATTTGCAAATATTTGTAATGGAACTAGCTTCACTGTCTCTGGAGTTAACCGCAAAATGTCTGCCAGACGTTTTCCGGTTACACGAGTAGGCAGTTTGGGAAGTGTCCAGTAGGGACGGGAGAGATTTAGGATCTAAGATTTTGGATGTCAGACATCGTAAACTGGTCTGCAAGACGTTAAATTATCGATTGTAAATTCAATCATTTTAGTAGCAAACTTAATAGTAAGTGGATAAAATTAAGAAGCCTATGAGCCCTAAAGAATGAAAAAAATGCTTAAGAACGAGAGATATATTTATAGAATGTTTATTTTTTTAATTTTAACGTTTTAAATGTTAACATAATCTGATTCACGTTAGGTACACAATATCAATATATTCGTTATAAAACTGGTCCTGCTTTGTAAGGTTTCGGCCATATTCAAGTGTTTTTCTTACTATCAATTTAATTATTTTTTCTTACAATCAATATTACAAACAACATAATAATGGTTGATTAGACTTTTTAAATTAAAATTTTATAAATTTAACACTATTAATTAAAATAAGATGTAATTCCTGCAAACAAATATGTCTCATCAAACTCAGATAGATAGGTAAAAAATCCTAACTGTATTAGGCTACAGACGCGTTACTATCTCGAAGGATCACGTTGGCGCATTTAGTTAATCTCCACAATATTCACGAACACCTTTACGTAGTACGTGGTACGTAGATTTTTTCTGATTGTATTGAGTAAACGTAAAAAATATAGATACATACGCCGAAAACAATAAAACGGTTCATAAATGATGTGGGCCTTGAAGGTAATGTTGGGGGTTTATATGTATATGTGTAGGCTGTTAAGGCTTTGTTTTCACTGGGCGTTTCATTATTGTATAAAAAGAAGGTTCTAAGCCAAATCTCTTAAACACATATTTTGAAGGAAATGGTGAACGTCTTACAAGTTTTTTTCTGAAATATTGAAACTGTAAATAGTGTATTGAATTATGTAACGTAAAGTTCGATTATATAGAAATATTTCAGCAACATTATATTGTTATGTAAAATATTATATTTTCAGAAGTATCTTTACAATCAAGAGAATCAAAATCCTAGTAGACCCAAACAATACACTATGAGACTAAGTAGGGCATCTTCATATTATAGTAACATAAATTAGACTTGAAATGTGAATCCATATACATATAAAGTTCATTTTTATAATATTGTAGTAGCAAACGAGCATGCAGTCCACCTGATAGTGAGTGGTCATAGCCACTCAAGAACATCTGTAAGCAGCTTCATGTAGAACAAAGGTTCTATATGAAGTCAAACACAGATGCGTTGCTACTCCCGAGAACTGAGCTGGTCGCCTCATGTAAAAGTGAGCCGGCAACCACACATTTCCATCGAAACCCAAGAAATGCTTCACACTAGAAATAGGTGTGGCGGTGGTACTGCCCCGGTACTTACTTTTTCCTTTCTTCGTTCAATCAAGGCAATATGTATTTTGTATCAATATTCAGGTTAAAGTTACTTGGTAGTAACTTTAACCTCAATATATTAATGTTTTAAACTTGAGTATTTCTGAAGCCATTAAATAGCGACATAAGTTCTTAGCTGTGTTGCTGAGTAACTATACCAAAATTGCCACGTCACCCAATAAGTTTTACAATAAAAGTTCCTAATATACTTTTAACTAAAATACACTATGCGTGTCGATTTTATACATAAATTAGATCGTACCTATTGATGCATCAGCAGCTATAGTAAGTTGAAGTCTACTGCGATCGCGGCCTAAAGGAACTGAGACACTCAACCTTTTTCGTTACTTCAACAATCAAGTACCTAATCCTACTTAATTTTATTAACGCCAAACCTAATATAATCGCGGTTTATTGTATGGAGTTAGGATGCAGTTATTTTTAATAGTCGTAAGTTTTATTTTATTTTGAACCGCAGCAATAAAAATTGTATTTTGCTTAAAGCAATTCCTTTATACAAATAACGTTAGCTACCTGGTTCTTAAATCCTGTCTGTCCTAATATCAATGACCTAATCTTAATTATTATCTCATTAATACAAAAACAAAAATTTCAAAGGATATCAGGTATATTGATTACGATCCTTTCGGAGTAAAACTTGGTTTATACGAATATTGAAATATGAGAATAATGCTATCGGCCAAAACAGTTAGTCTCAATACGTTTTCAGTTAAGCCACATTGAAATAACATAAAAGTTCATTTTGTGAGCTTGGCCCAATTCCAAATAAGGTAACTGTCGCCAACATTCGCTCGTGTGCTGCAAACTTCTCTTATGCTGGCTTCTGACGGCCCGTGTTTAATCGTCCATTGTCCGGCGTTGGAAGAGTATTATCAGAGTGATTCTTGGTAGCTGGCAATGTGAATGGGCAACTTTAAAAGCAATATTGGAACCTCTCACGTAGCATATTACAGTAATGACATTTTAGCTTAAAATTTCAATGACTTTAAGATACGCATCGTTAAAGCGACTTAGTGCGGTCCGTGGCTGTCATGGTAATTTGCTGTCCGTTTATAAATCCGTAGAGTTGCGAACCGTGAGTATCCGTTATTATAGTGCAGCTGACCTCAGTTTCAACAATGTGGGCACATTGCATGGGCGTTAGAAATAGGATTTAAGTGTTTTCTTCAGATATAACATGACACTTGCTATATCTGAAGCAAATCTATACTTTTTATTTGTGATTGATATTCTTTTAACGATTTCATTGTATAATTTTATAGAAAATATCTTGAATGAAACTTATTGATATTTTAAATCGAACGAAGTTGAGTTTGTTGGGAAACAGTTTTAAAATGTACAAAAATGCAGTTTTTAATGCAATAAAATAAGTTGTTCAAATTAGCATAAGAATCCATATTACTTAATTCAGTAGCGCATCCTATTACACAATATACAATGTCGTTCGAACGACGCGTAGGCGTACATTTTTTCTGCTTCTTAACTAATGATAATGATAATTTCAATAAACATATGGTAATATCATATTAATAATGCATTTTATATAGAATATGACAACAATGTGCGAGTGCAACCAGAGCTATAATAAAGAAAGAGAAAAGAGAAATAATATCTAATTTTAAGTTTGTTTGTTTTTAAGAGAAATAATGTCCACCAATTCGCACTTGGCCAGCGCGGTGGACTATGGCCTAAACTCTCTCATTCTCAGAGAAGACCCGTGCCTAGCAGTGGGACAATAATGGATTGACGCGAATAACTAATTTGCAGCATGGTAATAATAGTAATGATGTTACTATTGTTACTATGCAGTAAATGAGATATTAACATTCTAAAAGTGGCCACATAAATTCTATAGATAGTTCTTCGTAGACGATTTCCACTTTATGTTTGACAACTATAAATATTTATAAAATAATTGATTGTAGGCAAATTAACTAATACATTTAACTTTTTCATATTCCATTTCCGTCAAAAACAACAAACAAATTAAATACTATTTGATAACTCATACACTATATCTGCTAACATTGTACACACCTCAAAATGGTAAATGGTCATTTGGCTCGCCTTATATAGAAGAAGATAAAATAAATATTTCGCTTAGTAATTAAATGTTATTTCATCAATGACACTATTTATTTACCCATTTACTAACCCATCTACATATTGTACATATTTAATGTACATAATTCAAGCATTTTAAAACTTAAATGTTTACTTCATTTTTAAAATCCATTAAAAGGCAATCCGAGTCGAATCACTCAACATTTATGTATTTTGAAAGCCATTCGATTTAGGCATAGAATTTAATGTCGCATCAAACTATTAAAATTGGGACATTTAGAAGTGAACTAATTCTGAAAATAATATTTTTGGAGAGTTGGCTATAAGAAATATGACATAAGATTCAAAAATCTGATCAGATTCTGAATTTCATCCTCGTTAACCCATTATTGTCCCACTGCTGGGCACGGGTCTTCTCTTAGTATGAGAGAGTTTTAGGCCATAGTCCACCGCGCTGGCCAAGTGCGAATTAGTGGACATTCTGAACTTAAGTAATCTTAAAGAAAAAAGATAATAAAGTAAGCTATTTTTAATATCTATTAGTCACCGTTACACAGTTACGTATGTATGTGTTTTAGACAATAACCTTACTCGCCTTTCAAGCTATTAAGCATGCGTAAAGAGCAATACAGGCGTAGTAATGGATCATACACTGTTGTGTTAATATATTGGAAATTCCAATATATAAAAAGTTTCTAGCCGGTAACCTTTCAAATTGTATAGATCATAGGCACGTCCACTTAATTTGCATTAAAACTGGCAATTCCTAACATTAAATTACATTGCGCCCGTTCGCGACATACATACATTTCCACAAAATAAACGTATCTAGAACGATCGATGCATTCGTTGAATATTTTATTGCCTCCTGTTTGGATTCGGTCTGTCTGTGTACAGGCTTAACAGTGAACAAATAAAAAATACTATCAATGCCATAAAACGGCTTTGAGCCGTAGCATATTCAAATATTTGCGATAAAAGATCTAAATTGCACCGGCTGTCCGAATATGAGGTTAATATATATTAATATGAGACATAAATACTTCCTACCCCTTAACTAATACTACGCGCACAAAGTAGTGTAAGATAAAGCATAGCGAAAGTTAATACAAATTTATATTTCTGTCCAATACGACGGTTTCTGTCCAATAATAAAACACGCTATTGCCTAAAAATGTGACTTAACCACAAACATTTATTTTTCTAAAATAATTTCGATATATTATGAAAAATAAAGCTTATTGACTTTTTTACTCGTATGGTTTTTTTTTTCTACACTCAATAATTACTTCAACTAAAGTTGATAAAAACATCTGTTGATATTGACAAATATTCATATTGCTCTATGAAAATTGTCTACATATTTAGCTTTTTATATAGTTTAATTACGTCCGAATTTCGACCTCTGTGACGGTCAACTAGTATTCGTAAATCGTTATCATTGTACTAGGAATGACCGTTTAATAA
Source organism: Spicauda simplicius (assembly GCA_949699795.1). Classification (NCBI taxonomy): domain Eukaryota; kingdom Metazoa; phylum Arthropoda; class Insecta; order Lepidoptera; family Hesperiidae; genus Spicauda; species Spicauda simplicius. The sequence continues at coordinate 16,031,212 of OX453058.1, forward strand.
CGGGCTAATTAGCTAGTTCCGGCCGATTTATAATATCGATCACTTATACCAATAACTTATTCATAGTTAATTTACTATCTTTACAACTACAAAAGCATTGCTTAGACTCACATGGCTTGGCTAGTGCAGTGATATCAATAGACGTTCACTTTAAAATACAAAAAATATTCTGTAGTAGGTACTAGGGAGCGTGCATGTACCTATTATGTTATTTTTTATTATCTGACTGAAGTACAAAACGAGCATACAGTCCACCTGATGGTAAGTGGTCACTGCCGCCCATGGACATCTGTAATCAACTTCATACAGAAAATGGATTCCCCCTAAAGTCAATCACAGATACGTTGCTACTCCCGAGGACTATGATGGTGGCCTAATGTGAAAGAGTGCCGGCGACCGCACCATTCCATCGAAAAGCAAGCAAGAAATGCTTCACGCTAGAAATAGGTGTGGCGGTGTTACTTCCCCGGTCGAACTACGCTGGTTCCATTATCTTCTTTTCGGTAGCAACGCATTTATGACCAACTTCAAGTTACACTCGGTGCGTGTTACACATGGACGTGTAAGATGTGGAATGAGGTTTCTCCTGAGGTATTCCCGGAGCGTTATGTCATGGGGCTCTTCAAAAAAGGATCGAAAAGAGCTCTCCTTCAAAGCTGGCAACGCATTGGCGACTCCTCTGGTTTTGCAACCATGGTGGCGACGGGGACTACTTTCCATCAGGCAGCCCGTCTGCCTTATCGTCAGGTTCAAGTATAACAAAAACACTAGTTATATCTGGCAATTACAGGTGTCCATGGGTGGCAGTTGACACTTACCATTAGTTTGACTTCGTGTTTGTTTGCTGCATCTATATTATTAAAAACAAGTTACAGCTATTGCTCATATTCTTATGGAATTCCTCGGCAAGTATATCCACTACGTCACCAATGTTAGTCATGTCACTGGCATTTGTTCTCAATGCTAATTAATCAATTTCAGAAGTATAAATATGTATGTGCTTTAAAAATATTATTTATGTATTTCATATGATTCTACGGCACTGTTGAAGGTTACAAATTGACTTGCCAAATGCTAAACAACTATTTCGCACTAAACTAAATTTTAACACTAATATTTTATACTTCTGATAGTGTATTTATATCTAGCTTATAAGATAATCTAAGTCTCTTCCTTTAAGTTCCATGTCGAGTATTAATTTTTTAGTCATGATATCTAGCATGGACTTAATTAAAAAATACTTCGGCCATAATTAACATTCTATGTATTAGATCTGTCTGTTTTCTGACTTCTATCTTCTCTTTTCTTTGTCTTTTAATGTTCAGAAGATAAAGTTGATCTAAATAAAACTAAATAATTTATAGCCTTTGTCTTAGCCAAAGTGTATTACGTGTATTTTATCCTATAAATCCTCAATCAATCAATCGACGATAATAATAATAATTCAATTTTTTGACATAAATACACCTATATCAATATCACATTAAACAATAAAACAAGTCGAACGCAAACGGTAAAGCAGCAATTAGTTAATGCTCAAGTAATTTTCAAAGCAATATAATGGCTATAAAAGTCAATAAGCTCTCAGCTGCATTGCCCGGACCGCTCATGGAAACCGTCCCCTAAAACTAGAGTTGCATAACTATCGATAGTTTAACTATCGATAGTTGACCTCGAAAACTAGTTAGGATATCGATAGTAGTATCGATAGTATTGACACATGACAATACTATTGATACTATCGATAGTATCGATAGCTCTATAGTGGCAATACTATTGATTCCAGCAATACTATCGATACTATCGATATTTTTACGTTCAATACTATCGATAGTATTGTAAATTTGGACAATAATAACAAAAACTATCGATAGGTCTTGACTATCGATAGTTGACCATGTTTCGATACTATTTTAAATGAATACGAATCTATAAGGCGTCTAGAGCTATCTCTGGCAGAGTATGGTCAGTTTAAATTAACTTTATCTTTATAGCTTAAAATATTCTTATACTTAAAGCTCGAAAGATTTCCATATTAGGTTGCTGCCAATAATGGAGAAAAAAGGTAAATTGACAATAGTTTTTGTGTGTTTAGTGCTTAATTCATTAAAATATAAATACGTACATACCATACGACCATAAAGTCCACCTGATGATAAGTAGTAACCGTCGCCCATGGATATCTGTAAGCAACTTCATATATAACATGGGTTCTATCTGAAGTTTGAGTTGCCTCTCCTGAGGACTAGGATGGTCGCCTCATATAAAAGTGTGTGGCAACCACACCCTTCCATCGAAACGCTGGAATGCTTCCAAGGGCGTAGCCAGGATTTAGTTTAGGGGGGGACAGGCAAGTAAAAATGTTTCACAGGTGGTCCTATATTAGGGAAATTGAAAAATTATCAGTAGTTTTCCCGGGAAATTGGAAAATTGAAAAATTGAAATTTTTGATTGAATTCAGACACTGTCTATGAATAATACGTTTTCTATTCGAATATTTTTTGAGATATTTTTAGCTATGTAATTGATTTTTGGAAGGCAATACTATCGCAGTTCATTGAACTATCGATAGTGTGAGTTATTGATATTATCAATACTATCGATACTATTACTCCTAAACGTATATCGGTCTTCGATAGTATCGATACTATCGATAGTATTAATACTATTGAAGCTAATACCTTCGATAGTATTGATACTATTTCTTTATAACAATACTATTGCCCTAAATTATACTATCAATAGTATCGATAGTGTCGATACTATCGATACTATCGATAGGCTATCGATACTATTTATATGACGTCAACTATCGATAGTCTATCGATATTTTAGCAATAGTCGACTATCGATAGGCAACTCTACCTAAAACTACAATCGTAAAACTAATGTAGTTTAAAGGCACGTCAGATGATCTTTAAATATAAGACTGTAAAGCATAAAACTGATTGAACCTTAGCCATCGTGACTTGCTTCGGCTTTGCCGGCACCGTCTTGAGGGTAACGTATGCTAAAAAATGCAAACAGGAAAATTTAATGGTTCGTGAAGTAAACCAGCCAGCAGTAAAGGCAGAGCTCTACGGGATTGCCCTCTATATTCGCCACTACCATAGATTCGTGAATTAAATTATTCTCGGATGCAACTCGATCGTTCCTCGTTAAAGGGAGAATATATAAACTTTGAAAATTGTTTTAAATATTCTGAAAGGTCGATGTTCTCTTGAGTTATCCAAAACGCATATCATGCCATAATTTCATTTCATCTCTACCCATACATCTATACCATTAATGGAATAATCGTTACATATCATGAATTTATTACCAATTTTCGACTATCGGAATTATTTTAATTTCTATCAATGTTTTTTATGTAACTTATAATAAATATAAAAAAAGATTTCATCAAACATATTCAATCATATTGCTTACATTTTCTTAAAACATTGGATTTGAAACCAACTTCTAGTGCAAACATTCTTACTTACCATACGTGAGGCTTAAACAAATTCAATTACTATATCGAGTATCGATAGTAATCACCGAAAGGGGAGTATAATATAAATTATTTTTATAATACTTACTATCGCTTATTATTCCGGGTTATTGAGTCGAACATGAAAATTGCGTTTCGTATTGTTTACTTTGGGGAGACGCATGTCTTACGCGATAAGAGTACCTACAAATAGCGTGAAGCACATTTTTAACTTGCAAATACTATAGCGAGATACATAAATCTTGGGTTCGAACGGGGGTTTATTATTCAATGTTCAGGATAAAAGATAAAGTGGTAATAGTTCTTAAACCTTTTACCCAACTGCATCAGAATGAGGGTAATGTATTTCGAGTGTATCCTTGGAATGTTATTATATCCCTGTGTGTATTGTTTTTATATCTCTGGAAGGACGGCGGCATATGTGGCTGCATGTTGTCGTACACCGAAAGGCGTAGGGGACAGTCACGCTCCCTAAGAGATGAGCCCGTAAGGGGCGCCGCGCTAAGGGGCATCGGTGGTATCCATTGGAGGTCCGGGGTTCCTCTGCAAGCGCATAGGTAGGCCACCGAGGAGGTTTTAGTGGGTAAAAATCCCACATAACCCGGAGTCTCTCCCAAGGCTTCGGTGTACCTTTTGAATGTTTCCTCCCCGTCATAAAAAATATATTTTTATTTGCATATCCGCTTACTTGGCACGCACTACAGCCTAAACGGTTTGATGAATTGTAACATAATTACGACATATCATTTGAAGCGATGCTGTTGCGTGAGTAAAATAGGCGATATAATTTTAAAATATGGCGCCTGCGGTCAGCGAAATAAAGGGGAAGAAACGACTGTTTTATCATAACAATTTGAATGTCAAATGAAAACTAGTTAGTAGACCATTAGAAACATATATGCATTGTAATACTATTGTTCATTATAATCCATAATATTATTTTTCTTAAGCCATCGTTTGTTTTATTTAACGAAGTTTCTTGTTAGAGTCAAAGGATGATGTTTTTAGTAATAATTATTACATTTGTTTTTATCATAAGTCATTTGCAGTTTTTTTACTTTTATGGACGACGTAATTATATATATTAGGTACTAATGCGATTAAATCTGCTAACTTTTAAATCGTAAGTCAGTTAAAGCAATTTATTACCGCTTTGTGATGAGAAAATAAATTTTTTTTTTTTTTTTAATTTTTTTTTTATATTACGAACAGCAATTGCATTGAGCGAAATATATAGCATATTCCATAACGAAAATCAAATGTAGGCAGATTGTTTTAGCTTTATACGTGATATTCCTCTTTTCATTTTACAGGTATACTAAATTAAGTGTGTAAACGTAGTAGAACGTCAGATAATTCGATTCCCGTAGCGCTACTATCATACACCAAAATGGCAATTAACTGATAAAAATAGTGTATTAATATAGTGTACACTCAAAGGAAGTTGAACAATTACAAGAACAAAAATGATTGATTAAAAATATTATTATTAATATGCATCGACAGTGTAACCATCCCGGTTACAAAATATGTTACACCAATATTTTTTATCTTAACAAAAAAATATTTGCGATCCTTACACAGCCATTTTCCATTAGGTCCTCCTTCGGACAGTGACCTGAGATTATCGATCTCGAGAGCTTATGTGCCACCGAAACAAAAATAGGTACCTACCGAGTACAATACTCCAATGTAATTAACAAAAACGCTAAACAAGGCACATTACAAGAACACTCAGCATCGCTAGGTAAGTGTCACTTCAGTATTTAATTAAACGAAAGTGAAAAAGAAACTGAGAAGGTAGGGTAATTTGTCAAAATTAATTAAAAAGAAAACGAAGGAACTGACGAATTACAGTTACTTAACAAGACGTCCCTCTCAAGTGCTTGGGCGCTGTTTGTTTTCTAACTAATTACACAATTTGATGGGAGCCTTGTGAACCAACATAGTGAATCATCATTTTGAATATAAAACAAGTTTCCAAACTTAGAAACAATAAAATACATGCTTCTTAGACTCATAAAGTCTAAGATAGCTCCGAGATTATACACTAAATCTAACCTCAAAAGGACGACCTGCATGCTCAAATAATTCATCTAGATCTGTAGCCTCGGGGTCAGAATAAGGCTACGGTATCCCCTGCCTGTCGTAAGAGGCGACTAAAAGGGGCTTCCGGGGTTGCAGACGGCTGGAGTGGGAGCTCAAACCGTTCGGTTAGGCAATCCCGGGAAGGACGGCGGTATGTGTGGTCGCATACCGTCGTAAAGACTAGACGGAGCGGTGGGCCCAGCCGCCCATCTGGGAGGAGCCCGATGGGGCAGCGCGCTCGGAGGATTCCGGTTGAAGTCGTTTCGAGAACCCGGAGTCCTCCTTTTCAGCACCGAGGACGGCCACCGGGTGGGTTTTAGTGCGGTAAAAATCCCACATAACCCTGCGTCGCTCCCACGGCGTCGGGTACCTTTTGAAAGTTTCCCCCTCGAAAACAAAAAAAAAGAAGATTGTGGTTGCCGGGACACTTTCACATGAGGCGACCATCATAGTCCTCGGGAGTAGCAACGATTCTGTGATTGACTGCAGATGGAACCCATGTTCTGTATGAAGTTGATTACAGATGTCCATGGGCGGCAGTGACCACTTACCATCAGGTGGACTGCATGCTTGTTTGCTACTTCAGTCAGATAAAAAAAACTAAGATTATCTCCTGTGTCGTGACTAATATATACACATAACGAAGAATACACAAACACCCAGACCCAAAACAGGAATCTAAATTCAACATTCGGATATCTGTCTGGCCGAGGATCGAACTCGAAACCCATTGCGCGTCAGACCGGTATGGTAAACGTCATGAGGGCCGTCAAATTTGATGCAAGCTGATGTTACTGGGGGAAAATGACAGTAATAATAGTATTAGGAAACATATGATAATTTCGTGATTGAAATTATATTACTTGATTATAAATATTCTATAAGTACGCAGTCGCCCTTTAAATCCAGCATTTGGTCTTAACGATGCATTGCCTATATAATTCTGATGTTATCGAGTTCTATTTGACATCCACTAACAAGTAAATACCGTAGCTTTATCATATATTTATAAATTTAATAAGCAAACAATAAATAGTCAATTCTTTATCAACGTTTTACAATGATTTATTTATTGGTAAGTAAGGAGTGGCCATAAACAACATAAATATATCTGTATCACTGTACAGAAATATATCCATTGCATGGTTTAAAGTACATGCGTCAGTAACTTAACATTTTTTTAAGTTAACTAAATATTTTCTAATCGAAAAATATTTATTTTACAATAATATCTTAGTTTAGATGTAGAACAAAACATAAAATCATTTAAAATGAAAATAATAACTAAATAGTTACCAAATGATACTTGTAGGAGAAGAAACGAACATTACACACATAATTAAATGTAATTCGAGTCCAAAAAATAAAGCTTACAACAAAACAAAGAAACGAAAGTCATTAACACATCGCGTTAATAAATATTAGCAATCAGAATCTTGTAAACACAATTTTCAATTTAAAAATCAAACACATCAAAAGCTTAAATGAAATAGACCTTCAATTTCGTGATATTACTTTATTAATATTTAGCAGGCATTTTACTGAAGATAGCAAATAAAATATTTGAGTTGTGTTGAATAACTCAGACGAGTAGATTTTTGCAATTTTACTCTAGTACATAGTTACCCGTCGCAGTCCAAATTCAACCGTAGATTAAAGTAAATATAAACTAAATTTGATACATTGAAGTGTAATATAAAAAGATCTTCATTTCTTTTGTTCAATTACTTTTTATTTTTACAAGATTCAATATTCGAAAACGGTTTTTTAAATACTGTAAAGTTTATTGTTTTATTTATGTTTCGTCTGCGTATTAATTTGCGAGACATTAAGTGAACAGAAAATACAGAGAAAACGAACTTTGACTAAGCTGCATTTAGAAGCATTTATATATTTACTAGTCACCCGTAGCAACGGTTTCTTAATTTAAATTCGGCCGTAATTTAAATTAAGAAACTAAACTTCATATAGTCCAAAGTAGCACCAATATTTTTCTCTAATTTAAATAAATTCCAGTAATTTTCAAGTTATGTTGAACGCAGCCGTTTAAGGTAAAAAGAGGTCTATTATCTAAGCTGCATTTAAATAGCGAGTATTTTGACAAAGCCATCTGACATTTTTGACGTTATGTATTTTCATAGTAAGACATTGAATGTTCTATTTCGTTTACAATGCGTTTGTGTCAGATAAAAGGTACTGTGTGTAATGTGTTTTAGTTGATTTTATGTATGTTTTATGCATTATTTTAATAAAATATTGGCATTCCGCAATCCTTCTTCTCTACATCAACTATAACCGTGTGTAATTTCATACTCCTCCGCCTGTGGCAAGTATCTTAAAAACGAATCACAAATTTTTGCTTCACGTATTAATATATAGATAATAATTTTATTTAATTTAACACTTTGTGGACTTACATATATTTGTGTTGGGATATTTATAACTATTCTTTCTATCAAAGAATCCACCTGCCCCTTTTCTCTGATTGCGGGTATCACTCCTCTTCACTGGAGGATTCCAATGATATTTCATATGTTATTGTGAGTATGACATATAATACAATACATGCATCCGAAAAATATCAACCGTCTTCTGACGCAGTCATTTAATACACGCAAGTTGTAAGTTAGTGTGAAATATGAGATAGGTCGTTTGGAAGTAGTTAACTTTGATATTTATTTTGAGTTTATTTTCCGAACTTTTAATTAGTTTTGACAACAACAGTATTGACGTTTAATGTATTTAAGTTTGTCGTAGCGCAGAAATAATTAGGGCTTCTCACCCAAAGGGCAAATGGAACCCTATTACTAAGACTTTTCTGGCTATCTGTGCGTCTGTCTGTCTATAATAGGCTGCATCATATAAACCGTGATAGCTCGACAGTTGAAATTTTCACAGATGATGTAGGTATTACTGTTGCCGCTATAACAACAAATTCTAAAAATAGACTAACAAAAATATCAAGGGTGGCTACAATTAACGTGATATAATAATAATAATAATAATAATAATTTATTTCAGAAAACATGTCCAATAATTATCACGTTATTCATTAAAAGTACAGTACAAATCATTTTTTAAATACAAAACAACCTCATTACATTAGAATTTAAATTAACAAACCTATAAAAATTAAAAATACACGTCAATTAAATTTCCAATCAAATTACACGCAAATTTAAAATAAGTCCATTTTTAAACAATTACAAAAGTAAAAAGCATTATATTAATAAATCCGCAAATTGAATTATAATAAATCAAATCTGTAATTAAGATTAAATCAAAATTAAAATTAAAATCAATATTAAAATCAAAATCAAAATTAAAATTAAAAATAAGGTTAAAATTAAAAGTCAAAAATAAAAATAAAAATCAAAATTAAAATTAATTAATTAATTAAAATTAAATTAAAATTAAAATTAATGTTATGTAAATGTAAATGTAAATGTAAAATTATGTCGTGTTTTATAAATAATGTTAAGGAACCCGTCGAGCGCGAGTTCGACTTGCACTTAGACGGTTTTTTACACATACGATAGATAGATAAGAAAATGACTTACATTTGTAAGATCGCGTTAACTCATTCCTATTTCAGGCGTGAATAATGGAACATTATATCGAGACTAGCTTTACATAAATATCGCACAAAGCCGTGACCCATCGAAGGCGGAAAAGGAGGGACATAGTTCAATCAGAGAAGGCAATTCGGTCTTTTGTATGTAAAGACCGCATCCGGATAGAGGGCGCTACGCCACAACTCTTTGTACCGATCCACCTCTTTATACGCTATTGTGCTAAGAGCCGTATTTGGAAGATTTGGCGAACGAAAATAATGTGTGAACTTTTATGGCACTTTTTAAATATTTCGTACTTATTCATACGCACGAGAACATAAACCTTTGTAAATATAATATGCCATCTCTATTCAAAGTTCTCTTTAATGACATCATTGCTTAGAATAATTTACCCCTAATTTCTTAATATCAGGAACATTTATTTATAGTAGCATGAATATCGACTGACTTACGGATGCTCCTTATTTGTATTTCTTATCATATTTATTATTTATATTTTCGTAATATCTTAGTGCTAAGGATTGTCGACGCATGTATGAGCTTCAGATAGGACATTTATCACTCCACCTTATCTACAATTCCGTATAAGTACGGGTATCCTATATATAATGACATACGAAATATCATTGGAATCATCCAGTTATCAAAGAGGAGTGATACCCGCGATCAGAGAAAAGGGGGAGATGAAATGAAATGAAATGAAATGTCTTTATTTTGTATAGGCCTGCGGGGGCACTTACAAATTGTCAGTTACATTTTTTTCTTACACTACCACCGGATCGGAATACGACCTCAACTGAGAAGATCCGGCAAGAAACTCAGCGGGTTTGTCTTTTTTTCTTATTTATATCCAATTTTTTTAAATATTATTACAATCATGTTTTTTTTTACATGGTAATGAAAGTTAGCTCCAGTATTTTGCCTTACAGTTCAATAAAAGAAAGCCCTGTTTGGCAAGATACGATGAATGCTTTGATAGAAGGAATGGTTATAAATATACCAACACAAATATATGTAAATCCAAAAGGTTTTAGATTAAATAAAATTATTATAACTAGAAAAACTCGACTGTCTAGAAACAATCTACTAAAGCTAAAGGCAATGAATCGTTTTTAATAGTCGTTTTTTTTAATAAACTGTCTGTGTTACTTGTTTTTGAAATATTTAGTCAAGTCAAATACGCTTACGTGATGAAAAATGGACGCTTTTATAGACTTTCCCGTGTCCGTGCGACATCTGCGTTTAGATTCCTCCGGGGTTAAAGTCATAAGGTTTGTAGTTCATTTAAATATATACCTAATCAATTTGTAAAACTACATTTTTACAATTTATAAAAATTGTACAAGAACAATTACCAATATTATTCTTTGAACCGTGTGCTGGGGCAGTTCCCATATCGGAATCCCGGATCGGAAGGAATGGGTTTCAGGTTTGATCGCCGGCCACCCAAATTTCTGAATAAATAAGATTTCTATTCTGGAACGATACACAAACATATTCTACCATAGGGCTATACATGTAGAAAGCGTTAAAACGCTATAAAGTTATGTAAGGCAACCATTAAGAGTCGTAACCCATTTTGGCTTTTAATGACCTATAACAAAAGACGATCAATATAAATGCATGACAAATGGAATCTTGTTCAAATGATTCGCTTGATGTTATATCTTAGCAGTCACTGCTTAGTGTTAGAGCTCCGCTTAGGTGTTCAAGAATCATATAAGGACAGGGTCCTAAGATTACTTGTTTAATAAATCGAGAAATCTCCATCAGACAGGATGTAGGCGCACAACATTTTTGGCTGTGACCAAATTTTTAAAAACAAGCTAACCGCTATAAATGATACTGGCCAATGGAATGCTTGATGGCTCGAGTCGTGATGTATTTGTTGTTTGATTACCATATTAAAACGACTTTACAACCAATTATACAAAACTGAACCACATTCATACACTTTTTTAACAAACTCGTGCCTACAGATTATATGGTGCATTCCGAGAAACAAAACAAATAGCTTGATAATTCCGATGTAATTTTCATTTAAATTAATATTGATATTAATAATGCGGTTTTAAACCCGGAAGGATGATCTTCCGGGTTAATAGTTAACTACGTTCTATTAAAATTATTGTTGTTATTTTTTATTTATGTCTCTAAATTGAACGGAAATTAAAATTCCATAATTAAATCATTGCATTAACCGCAATTATTCAAAATAGTATCTGTAACTAATATTATTTCATTTCTTACGTTGTCTCAAAAATGTTTTTATTTACATATTTCACATGTCTAAATTTAAACTCAGATATGTTTAAGCAATTTAGAAATAAAATGTGTGCATAATTATGTGCCATATTTGTTGAGGCGCGTAAACCCTTTAATATTTGTAACTATCATTTACTTTTTACTAATACTTTCATCTGTATAATTAATACACGATTAAAAACATTAAAATAAACGATTTATAATCAAATATTTTTTTACACACACACAATATTTGTGTACTAATTAAGCAAATTTTCAATTTACACCATTATCTTTATAAGAAAACACTATAATTATAATTATGACAAAACTTTATCAATAAAAGCACATAAATTTAGTCACTATAAATGCTAACATAATGTTTCTTTTTATGTTCAAAGCACATTAACTAAAGAAAATTCGAATAGCAATCATAACAAAACGATGTACAAGGAAAAAATAACTGCACAAACCTACATATAATAATCATACAATTTTCAGGAAGTCGTAACCCTCGCAAATAAAATAGTTGTAGATTGCGCTGATTTCGAGGGCAGCAGTTGCACTGTTCCTATTGTCGACGAAAATCGGAATCAAAGGCGTAGACACAAAAATTGAAAAATCTCAATGAAAGAAGGGGAAACGAACTCGTCAGCAATGTGTCGACCGGGAGCCAATTGAATTTCAAAGCTGACAAGCCTCCACCGCGAAATTTATTCAAAGAATAAATCTGAAAATTTGTAGATCTAAGGCATAGAGACAAAGTGGTGCCGACGCGTCAACACAAAGGAATTTCTAAATTTCACGATTTCCGACTCGAGTGTTTGTGTTTGTATGAGAGGGTAAGGGGTCTAAGGGTTGAGGCTTAAGGCGTAACGAATGACAAACGAGTGCGAAACTGCAGGCGGTAGTGTCGACAAGGACGTCACAATAGCCGCGGGGAGAGTCTACTATCAATAGTTGAGTAGTATACGACTGGATGGCAAATAAGTCCAGTATGACTTATTTCAGTGCCGGATCAAGCCAGCGCGGGTCCTGTAGCAAATTCTGACTGAAGGCCCATAGTTTGCCTTAAGTAAGTGCCTTAGTAAACTTTTCTGGAATCAATCTGGGAAAATTTAGAGATGACACTTTCTATATCTTCCTGCAGTTTACAATTTTTAGGATAGCAAAATTAGTAAAATATAAATAGCAGGTAGGTATTGGACCGAGGGGCCCCTTAGGTCGCGGGGTCTGTAGCATTTGCTATTCTTGCTATGTGGCTAATCCGGCACTGACTTATTTGCATGCTCATAGAGAGCTAACTGACTTCATACTGACGCAACCTTATACTGAACCGTTGGTATGTATGTACTAAGATACATTTTATCATAATAAATGTATATGTCGATTAAAATCCAATTTTTTGGATGCTTGTCATTTATGTTTTACAATGTATGAGCGAAAACAACCATTATCTAACACTCTTTATAGAAATAGAATTTGCAATTCTTTAAGTCACACGTACAATTACACCATACCTCAAAAATTTTTAAACAAAAAATACAACCGACTTCCATGCCACATAAAAGTAAAAAATAATTTAAATACATGTTGGTTTAGAGCAAACACAGTTCTTAGTACATAGTCCCGAAGTCGGCGCTCACCATATTTTGCTGGATCATGACGAAACTACATGTATCTTATATGAGCGCCGACTTCGGGACTATGTACTAAGAACTGTGTTTGCTCTAAACCAACATGTATTTAAATTATTTTTTACTTTTATGTGGCATGGAAGTCGGTTGTATTTTTTGTTTAAAAATTTTTTTTTCACGCTTTTCAGTCACGATAAAATCAGTTATGGCTGTTGCTAGTCGTCCGCTAACCGGATGAATAAAATTAATTATTCGTCCGATTTTCGGATGAATAAAATTATGTGCTGACGTCATCATATAAAAATAGACTTCTTTGACACAACCGGTCGGGGGCGCTACCGCGCCCCCTCCCTTAGATTTTGAATTGGAAAAATCTGTTCGAACCTAACCTAACCGAATAAAACAACTTTTTCTGAGTAAACATTTATTTAAAGAATAGACCTATGATTATCAATATTTAAAGTAGAAAAAGTAATATAAACCTTATAACTAAGAGTATAATTCAACTGATACTGATAAAAATAACCCATCCAATTTAAAAAGGTTGGTGGTACTCTTGCATCTTTCAGGTAATTGTATTCAAAGTGGAATTTTTGATCATAATTATATCCTCTCCGAAACTCATTGTTGGTATTGTGAACAACAACATTATGTATACGTAAGCACAATATGGTCGATGCCTACGGTTTAAACTTGAAGGACCCCAGCATTATCAGGGTTGAGGAGTTGAAGGTCAAAATTATCATGTCATATCTTTGCTTAGTAATCTCATTACATATACGTAAGCACCATATGGCCGATGCTTATGATTTAAACTTGCAGTACCCTGCATCATCAGGGTTGAGGAGTTGAAGGTCAATTTTCTTATCATACGTCTTTGCTTTGTAAATATATTACATATCCATAAGTATCAAATGGCCAACGCCTATGGTTTAAGCCTGAAGTACCCCAGCATCATCAGGGCCGAAGAGTTGAAGGTCAAAATTATCATGTCATATCTTTTCTATGTAATCTCATCGCATGCACGTAAGCAACAGATCCCCAACTTCTATAGCTTGGGCTTACAGTACCCTGCATCATCAGGGTTGAGGAGTTGAAGGTCAACTTTTTATCATACGTCTTCGCTTTGTAAATATATTACATACCCATAAGCATCAAATGGCCAACGCCTATAGTTTAAGCCTGAAGTACCCCTGCATCATCAGAGTTGAGGAGTTGAAGGTCAAATTTTTCATCTTATATCTTTGCTTAGTAATCTTATCAGATATACTTAGCGATCATGTAGCTAACGCCTATGGTTTAAGCTTGAAGCACCCCAGCATCATCAGGATTGAGGAGTTGAAGGTCTAATTTTCCACCGTATACAACCATTTTTCTAATGTTTTACCTTACATTTTTTTAAATATCATTTTGAATGCGTAAGATTGAAATAGCTAAGTTTTATGGCTTAGGCATTCAATACCCCTGCATCATCAGGATTGAGGAGTTGAAGGTCCAATTTTTCGTCGTATACCTTTGCTTAGCAATGTTATTACAAATCCGTGAGCAACAAATGTCTAACATTTATGGTTTAAGCCTGCAGTACCCCTGCATCATCAGGGTTGAGGAGTTGAAGGTCAAATTTGTCATCGTACATCTTTGCCTTGCTATCTTATTATATATCCGTAAGCACTAAATGGCCATCACCTACGGCTTGGGCTTACAGCACCCTGCATCATCAGGATTGAGGAGTTGAAGGTCAATTTTTTTGTCATATGTCTATGGTTAGTATTGTTATTACACATCCATAAGCACCAAATGGTCAACCCCTATGGTTTAGGCTTGAGGCACCCCTGCATCATCAGGATTGAGGAGTTGAAGGTCAAATTTTTCATCACATGTCTCTGCTTAGTAGTCTTGTTACATATATGTAAGCACCAAATAGCTAATGTTATAGTTTAGGATAGCTGTAACCCTGCATCATCAGGATCGAAGAGTTGAAGGTCAAATTTTTCGTCAACCTATATAAGCATAGATATATAATACATATTCCAAGTTTCATAAGAATCGATTCGGCAGAAGCCGAGTTATCTCAAATTATCTAAAAAACTTGAGGAGTGGTGGTGGTTTCCACCCCATAACTCAAAGAGTTAAGCCTCTCAGCATACCCATGTCCAGGAGAAAAAGTTGCGTGACAAAATTTCCTATCAAATGAAAGAAAGAAAATGGAAATCGGTTTATAAACACCCAAGTTATTCAAGATTTTAAGAAACCGACATTTTCCAATTTTCCGGGAAAACCGCTGGAAGGTTTTCATTTTCCTCAATATGGGACTGCCTGTGAAACTAGTCGCATACAATGTCGTATGAATCGTGTCGGTAGGTCGACGATTTCTAGCCATTTCGCCCGAACATACATAAAAAAAAAAAAAAAAAATATACGTGACGAATAGATAACCTCTTTCCTTTGGGAAGTCGGTTAAAAACAGCGTGAGCGTATGCAAACTTGTATCAAAATACAAAGTTCTAAGCACACAGACCACATTTTTCCGTCCCAATCAACAGTTTGGACGAAACTGACTATATCACAGCCACAATGCAACCACTGGCGTCACGCATGAGACTCATTTTAGTTATGCTACAAAAATTTGTAGCTATCCACATGTATCCCTAGCTTGCTGACATTTTCTGGAAAGAATGCAGTTTGGTATGATTATGGTACATGAGAATAGGCACTAAGGTCCTACAATGAAAAGCATAAGCAAAATTCTACAAGCGAGATTTTGCTCTCTAAATTATTGTAGGCGCATTGCAAACTGATTAAAAGTAGAGACCGTTTCCACCAACCTAGAATTCTCGTATGTGTTCTTAAATTGGATTAGAATTCATTTGATGTTTTTAACAAAATCTCGGGGTATATATTTTAATTCATGCATCGTTTATTAAGTTGTTATTGACTTATTTCTTAAACAGCTAAGTTTACTCACATCTAGCTGCAGGCGTTTCCAGTTTGAAAAAAAAAATACTATAAATATGTTGAAGAAATATGTTGCTTATATTACATTAAAATTCGTACATATGATTTTACATTCGAAAGTAAAGAAAAATAACAGAGATTAAATAAAAATAAAATACGATAAAATAATGAAAATTTTGAGCAAAAAAAAAATACTATAACAAAGTAAATAACCATTATAGCAGGATCAGTTAATTCTATATAATAAAAAAAATCTTTTTTGTATCCTCAATTTATTGCGCCTTAAGTAAACCTACAGCAAAATTTCTATAATGTGAGTATTCTATTGCTTTTTTTGTGTTTATAAATTTGAAGTAGCAAACGAGCATGCCTGATGGTAAGTGATAACTGCCGCCCATAGACATCTGTAAATAAGTTTATACAGAACAATAGTACAATCTGAACTCAATCACAGATGCGTTGCTACTCCCGACGTATAAGATGGTCGCCGCAAATGAAAGTGTGCCGGCAACCACACCCTTGTGCTGAAACGCAAGAACTGCTTCACGTTAGAAATAGGTGTGGCGGTGGTGCTTCCCCGGTTGAACCATTGTTCTATCATCTTTAAGATTCATTGTGTCGAGCCTTTTTTATTTCATGCTTGACAAGAAATTGCATTTCATATAATATACTTCAAACTTTACTATTAATTATTGCTATGAACCTTATCACCTCAACTTACGCGACCTAAACTTACGCGATTTTAGAATGTCGTCGATCCGTCTTTTGTGTGAGCATCACACAATCTTTATATTACCCCACACTATTGTTTAGCTAAATCACGTATTTTGACTCGTCGAACTTCGACTCCGACCGGGACTCCGACTTACGCGGTTATCATTAAGTTTTAACTATCGTGCAAGTTCGCGGTATTAATGTATTTGTATTAGGTATAAATTGTGATGATATAAAGAGTATCTGTTCATTATGCTCTTTAAACAACAAAACAAACCACCAGTTTTTGACTTGCGCAATACCATATCAAGTTATTTATGATTTAACATTTTTATTTTTATTTTAGCATCATATAATTTTATTTTAAATGGTTTATAAGTAAAGTTAGTACAAAATACAACTTCCCCCAAATAAGTTAGTATTGTTAAAGTTTTAGATGGGTGAGTTTATGCTCGTCTTATTTCATTGTAGAGCAGGAAGAAGAGAATAATTAATTCAACTACAAACTTCTTACAGAGGTACGTTCTTGTACTTTTGCGATTTTAATAAGATCTTAACTTATAAACTTACAAATAACTTACTGACTTTACAAAGTCTTCAAAGAAAATTACGACATATTTGAAATCTATAATTATTCGTTTACTTCCAGGAAAGTTTTATAATTTGGTGCAAAATTGTAATTTCCAAGTAATGAGTTAGCGCCTGTATTAATTTTAACTCAATATCACATGAATGTTGCGATTTATTTCAGTAAGGTTCTGTATTAAAGCCTGACTCGTTCAGCCTCACAGATGCGTTGCTACTCCCGAGGACTGAGATGGTTGTCTCAAATAAAAGTATGCCGGCAATCACACCTTTCCATCGAAACGCAATAAATGGTTCACGCTAGAAATAGGTATAACGGTGGTACTTCCCCGGTTGAACTACAGTGGTTGTAACACCTGGCAAATCTGTTTTTTTCTTATTTTCCAAAGTCAGTGTGTTTCTCAAAGTGGAATACACGTGGAGTACCACTTGATGTTCGCTTGTTAATCGTAGGAGATACGCAGCAAAATTTACGTAATGGCTAGTACATATGCAACACGCACGAAGATGTACCTAAGCGCAACAAAAAACTTAAATGGCTTCTACAAACAAGTAACAAAAAACAAGACCAGAGAATTAATGAAAATAAATAGCTATTTGTCGCATTGTTTATATTTTTATTAATAACTTATGTGGTTTATCTTTAACCTTTTTTACATGCTTTATATTACCTTGGGTTGTATGTATGAATTAATCTTTCAGCTCAAATTTCACCACTTTCCAGAATCCTAATAATTTATGACAATGCAAGCATATGAAAAAAAATGTTTTTTTTCTTTTTCATAAAAGCGTGTTTTTTTAGTTTTTACTAAAATATGTTAATTGAAAGCCGTTATGACGAAAATCGAATATAATTTATAATGCAACGTGAAGTTATAGTTTGAGAAACCTTGTCCTAAGTAATACTTTGAGTAGATTTAATTAGACTACAATGGATAGTAAACTGTTCGTGTTGGAAGTTGCGAACTAAAAGTTAAACTTTTTCCACTGTAGAGTATTTCTACTCTACAGTACATAAGTACTTATTGTTCTTTTTCTTCTAATAGTAACTATTAATCTAGATTTATTAGCTTTGTCACTAGGTACTATAATTTTCATCATATTAATATTATAAATGCGAAAATTTGTGAGATTGAATGAATGAATCAGAATGCATTGTGTTTGATAGTCTTCAACGCAAAAATTACTGGTTGTATTTTGCTGAAATTTCGCACACAGATTATGAGTTTGATCAAGGTTTCGCAAAGTGGGCTACGCGAACGCAAAGTGGGGATAGCCATTCGATGGCAAGTTCGCGACAAGATTTACGTAATAAAAATATAAAATTATTCGTAAAATTGAGTCCATTTGTGGCAACAAACAAGCACGCCCATCACATTAATAGTAGTAAAAAACATTATTGTCTGCAACAGTTTATTTTATTGTTTTCTTCGGGGTAGGGGGGGATTTAATTACTTAGTTAAGTTAAGGGGATCCGCTGTCACTTGAAAACTTTAATAGGGGTACGTGGAGCCGAAAGTTTGAGAAACCCTGACCTAGATTAACACATAGGATTCATTACTATGGTAGATGTGACCGAAACGGGCAAAGCTACGGGAATTATCTAGTTGACATATTTTATTTAAACGTGTAAAAATTGATTGATATGTATTTTTAATGTCAATGTATTTTGACATTAAAAATACATACCATTTACCATTTATATTTATTTTATTTCAAGTAAGTACCTACTTAATAAATAGGCAGTCCTTCCAAGGTGATCGCCTTGAATTCACACCTTTTTATTGAAGTTTCTATACAACTAGGAGGTATACTGCATTCCTACTTGAGCGCTCTGCTTCAATGAAATCCCATATGAATTAAATAAAATGCTCCACCATTTTATTTAATTCATATGGGATTTCATAAGGTAAGGTAAGGGTTGTAAACCGGTCACTTTTTTCCCTTTCAAAATAATTTTACCTGTATTCCAAAAAACACGTAAAAACTCAGTGCAACTTAAATATAAACTACAAAACTGTTTCTGAATTATCAATATCATATCATGGTATGTATCAAAATGGTAAAATATTCACAAATAACTATCACCAAATTAAATGCATTCGAAATTCTCAAAATTCTATTAACGTTTCCAAAGTAAACAAATATATAATACACTTTTGATGACTGTCTCTTTCTATTTATGGACGCATTTTAATCACTTTTCCATTCGATTACTATTAAATCCTGTTCTGTTATGCCGCAATGATGCTCATAACACTCCGGTCGCGTGAGAAAACCCGTACCAAAAGCTTAGATCTTAAATTAATTTATCCGATGTAAATATCAGGCTTACACTTCGAGACAAATAAAATTATCATGTGATGATATTATGTCCATTTAAATAAAACCAAGTAATTCTCTCTATCATATGTAAAATATTGGATATAATGGAATGTTCAAATGTTTAATGTTTGACAATTGACATTTGACATATTTATTTATCAGCTTAAAATGTAGTTGTTAACTTGTTAGTTTCTTTACAGTTTGCACCAACAAACTGTTAAAACATTTTATAAAATGTTGTTACTTATAATGTTTGATAAGTTATGTTTCAAAATCCATCATAAATATATTTCAAGTAATAAGTGGGAGTTAACAGAGTTATTTTTGAGAAATTTTTACATCAAATTAATCCTAGCTAATCGTTTTAATTATCTTGCACTTAAATAAATCTGCGGCAGCAATGCATTCTTTTAACTAAACATATTTATAAATATAAAAATATATTATTTTTCACATGGTTCGCGGTAATATTATTACGTACCAGATAATAATTCACAAATGCATTACAATGAACGCCATTAAATCCTAAATTAGTAATATTAAAGCCAATAAAAAAATATACAATATTTATACTTTACTTTGATCTGCGGTGTACGGGACGGGTTCGGTGTTGCGTTCCAATAAATCAGTAGAAATGAAACGCGTTAAGCAGTCAGCGCTATGGGTGGCCAGCGGGAGACTTCACGCTCATTTCACTGCAAATAAAAGACAAGTGTTGACACGGAAATAGTTTTATTGAAACGATGTGTATGGATGGAAAGTGCGAATTGTTTTACAATGGCTAAATTTTATGAAATTAGCAATCCCTTTGTTAGAAAGTAGGATATCTGGGACACTGTGACATGTCTTTTAAACTTAAAAACAACGAAACAAGAATTATGTGTAGTTTGTATTGTAGAACATATTATTTGGAGTCAAACGTCAAAAATTGAGATTTTTTAGATTTTTCTCGAAAGCACTAAGTTTTATCAACTCACATAGGATCGATGAGTATTTTTAAAACTTTATTTGTAATGATTAACCGTAGATCTCACCAATCACCAATATTTGGCTTTCCGGGTTTTTTTTTGTTATTTTGAATGTCTACATTATTGGCCGGACTATTAGATACATTTATTTAGACGCCGTTGAGAGAAAAGGATATAATTATTCTGAATTAATATTCCTTAAGCAACAAGTCAGTTCCCAACATATACACTGAATTTCAAACAAATAGGTAACTTATAATCTTTCAGGTTGAACAATCTTTTATATCTATAAAGTAAAGAATCTTCTGTTACATCGACTCAAACTTAGACAGATAACCTAGACTACATAATTAAGTCCTTTCGAGTCAAAAAATCCGTATAAAGAAAGAAGCTTTTCATAAAATCTTGGAATAATAGATTCATCTTTTTCTACGAAATTCAGTATCCACATTTCGCGCTTTCGCCTGGTTGGTGCTCATCTAGTGTAAGCGAGATCTTATTTTAGCCACTCTTCTTATCTAAAACGATGAGCGTATGAAGAAAGAACATTTAAATGTTAATAGAAATATAAAAAAGAAAAAGTGAGTATACTTATTTTACAATTATTTATTTCCATTCATGACGACATAGAGGCGACATATTCAGATTAATATTATGAACAATCGTTAAAAGTTATAATTCTTTGGCGTAACACGATAAAATCTTTAAAAAAATATCTTTCGCCTCATTCTACATCTGTATAAAAACCACACTAACAATGGACAAAACTAGTGTGTGTCGATTTTTTGTGACGGTGTGTGCGCGCATCGTAAAACTATTTTTTTTTACTATAGCCACAGTACAAATATCTACAGTAGTCTAACTCCATAGAAGCACACGAAACGCAAGTTATACCTACGCGCCTCGATTTCGGTTTGCATTCGGTATACAAACAGACCCGAATGTGCCGTAGAGACGAGCGGACGGTGTAACGGTTTTTTGAGCAGTGATTTTTTTATTTTACTAATAATATGGCGAAGAAGAATTGTAGACAATATTGTGCTGTTTTTGGTTGTTTGAATTCTACATTAACACATCCAAAGATAACATTTTTTAAATTGCCTTGAAACTACGAAAGGTAAGACAATTATAATGTTTTTTAATGTACTAGAACTACCTTCTTTCTTTGTTTCTTTTTTAATAAATTGGTTTTTAGCTTTTCTATTGAACGTAATACCTAGATCCATAAATAATTAAAGGTTATTATGATAAAGGGAAGTGACATAAGTAAGTATGTGTGTCCTACCTGCCATTGGCGAAGTGTATCTCTTGTCAATAAAGTACATTGTTATAGGTTAGTGATATTTTTGCAATAAATAGAATATTGTTCGATAAATAAATAACTACATAAAATAAATAAATCATTTTAAATTTATAATTACATTTTTAAACCTTTTTTTTTGTTGTCGAGGGGGAAACTTTCAAAAGGTACCCGACGCCGTGGGAGCGACGCAGGGTTATGTGTGATTTTTACCGCACTAAAACCCCCCCGGTGGCCGTCCTCGGCGCTAAAAAGGAGGACTCCGGGATCTCGAAACGACTTCAACCGGAATCCTCAGAGCGCGTTGCCCCATCGGGCTCCTCCCAGGTGGGCGTTTGGGCCCACCACTTCGTCTAGTCTTTACGACGGTATGCGACCACACATACCGCCGTCCTTCCCGGGATTGCCTGACCGAACGGTTCGAGCTCTCACTATAGCCGTCTATAAACACGGAAGCCCCTTTTAGTCGCCTCTTACGACAGGCTTGATGACAGACTTGCCTGAAAAAAAACCTCTTTTTTATATTTGTGGATATCTCCTAAAACGTTGTTTGGAGAAAGATGATTGACAAGCCTTGAAGTCATATATAAAGCCCGATCATAGAAGCCATAATTTCAGCGAAGAGAGTCGGTATTTAAGGTACCGGGACTACTGCAAAAATAATTTACAAAGTTTTTTAATAATACCCAGGGATGATTTTGTGCAATATGTAGAAAAATTGGAGGAAATGTTTCAAACTTCATTTAAAACAACACATATAAATTGTAAAGTAGCTGCAGGTATTTATAACCACATGAAAGATATTCCTTTTCTCCACCATGTCAATGTTTCCCAAAATTATTTTTTATTATGCTTTTTATCCGAATGCGAATTTTCTATACTATTAAATTTAATAATAAAGCTTTTCGTACGTCTCAGTCGAGGCGCAAATATTTTTCAGTGTCAAATTTGTAATTATTATTAGTAAAATAATGATTTGTTATTAAAAGTCTCACATATTAAAATAATAGTTATTTTTTATAACCTAAATCGACTAATTAAAAAACATTACATGTATTCAACACTTCCTATACAATTCACCATGAATTGTATTTGTTTAAATAAAAATATATAATAATTACTATCAAAAATCTAGAAAGAAAGTATTCATACTGGCAGATGTAATTAAAATACTATAGGCAGGCAGCCCTAACGCAATCTTTCGCCCAACGCCTCTGTAGGTATAAAATTCAAGGACACGGCAGAGTTAGACTACTGTATGATAATAATACTGTGCTATAGCTTACTTCAGGGTATCGGTTTATCGTGACCATGTGATTGCGTAAAAAATTAGTTACATATTTTGTCCCTAACGTGCCAAAAGAATTAAAACCAACTTCTCGAGAACGTCGTTTTGTTTTCTTATTATAACTTCTCAAAAAATCCTATCATTTTGAAACCTGACTGTGCATAAAAAATAATTGGACTGTCATATGTTGACGTTCGCCATATTAGATCTAAAATGAAATCATTAATCATGCATTACCATCCAAGCAAATAGTATATACAAAATTTTAGCTCAATCAATCTCCAGGAAATGGATTGTAATTTGGTAGGTTTACAAACATACGTATACAAATTATTTGGGGTCAAACGTCATCCGCGCGGCGGAGCGGTTACTATACCGGCCTGACGCGAAATGGGTTCCGGGTTCGATTCCCGGCCAGACAGGTATCTGAATGATGAGTTTAGATTTATATTCTGGGTCTGAGTGTTTGTGTATTCGTCTTGTGTACGTGCATGGTACCCACGATACAGGAGAAAATCCTAGAATGGGGCTATGGGTGCGTGTTTTATAAGTATACAGTTAAAATTCAATAACGCCTTTCATTGCAAGGATAAAAAATTGTGATAGATAGATAATTATATCAAAACAAAACTATAGTTTAGCAAATATGATTCTACAGGAGAAAAAATGTGTAACAACGCTCCTTTTTTCTCTGTTATTGTCCTCAATTCAATATTGTCCCAATTCTGTGAATGGGTCTCCTTTTAAAGTGATAAGAGTTTAGACGACTGCGCTGGCCAAGTGCAAATTGATAGAGTTTTACATAATTATGTACCTTTGAGAATATTCTACTTAGAACTGTCAGATTTGTATATTTTCCCACGATATTTTTATTGTTATATTTATGATATTTATTATCTAATACATATAAGGGTTTGCAAAATCAGTGGGACGTTCCTTGGATTAAAACCTCGAACCTCTCGATCATGAAGTCAACATTCCATCAAATGATTATCACCGTACTATTTATTATCACTCTATTTTTATTTTAGCAGACATTTTTGCTCTTCCATCTTGGCACACTAATTATTCAATCTATTCTGAGTAAATTTTATTTAAGTTGAATCTTTTGTACAGAGAAGTTGTAAACGAGCATGCAAATCATCTAACAGTAATTAGCTACTGCCGCACATTGACATACGGTAACAACCTCTATAAGATCAGTCTTACCCGAGGTTGCCTACACATGCTTTGCTACTGATTTGAAACATCTTGGATAAGTGAGTCCAACTTTTTTTGTTTTCGAGGGGAAAACCTTCAAAAAGTACCCGTCGCCACGCCGTGGAAGCGACACGGGATTATGTCGGATTTTTACCGCACTAAACCCCCTGAGTCCTCTGAACTTAACTTAACTTTTAAAGTTTGGCCTAGAAGTCTTTATGAAGCTCTTTTCATTTTTTTCATATACTTTAAAATAATAATAATTAATAATAGTAATAAAATAAATTAAATAATTGGCACAGATTATATGTGACAACTTCTAGTTATCCGTTTGAATTGAGACAAGTCTCTAATTCCGGCGCAGGTTTTTAATTTCTTTCTCTCTTTGAATTAAAATTCAGCGCCCGGTGAATACGAAATACGACTGCGCCTGAGCGTGATTTTATAAAATTGTTATGAACCTCAATTCAAAAGACTATTGAATAAAAAGAAAGTTTGCCGTGCCATATGGACATTTAAATAACTTTTGAATTTATTAAACTTACAATTTTATTCACCTATGAATGTAAATAGAAACGTTTACGTGAAATAAGTTTTAGAACTCCACGGCATCGAATGTAGGCGCTCATTAACATAAACTTTAATTAAATCCGCCGTCTGCGGAGAAAACTCGATTGCCTAGCGCAGGTATTCAAACTTTTATTCAATACGAAACAAATTCCATTCCAACATTAACCGCTCGTAAGTAAACGAAGCACAAAAAACGAGAACAAGTCGACAGCAGAACACAAATTACATTTTTCAGGTGAGAAACAAACAAGAGTACAACAACTTGAAACAATTTACAGAGGCGCCACTCGAAAGTGTTAAGTGAATTTGAAAACGTTAGGTAAAACGGCGCGTCAGGCGGAGAGGGCACGAATTGAGTCAAACAAACGAAACTCATCGACAAGATTCTATCTCGCGGAGTTTAAGAGCAATTTTTCTCTTAAAGCCAAACAAATGAGGCACCATTAGATGGAGTGAGAGCGCTTAATCTATTTCTGACGAGTTCAGTGACGCCGACAAAGACAAATCGACATTAGCCTACCCACACGGCGCGAAGGCGTTCCACTTCTGTTTCAATTCCACTTTTATTTGCGGATTAACTTCTTATTAGTCATTGCGCTGCGATGGGACTCCAGTCTGCTATCACAAGCCTTATGAATGGCTCAATTATTCTGCCGACTCAGAGCGGATCCATCTAGGGAATTTAAACTGTATTCTCTCTGCGTGAATTATTTGCATTCCATTGAGCACCTTGTTATCATGATGTACGTTTATTTAACCATATTGTGGCTACAGGCGCCCCTTGCGACTAAGGACAAAAAATATAGATACACAATGATGAGATATGAGTGTAACATGTGGTCGGAAGTCTTTAGTATCTCGTCTCGAGTATTAATATACCGCTAACGTATTTATGTTTTCAGAATGCTTAAAATAATGACCTCTATAAATTTTATGTAAGTTAATATACCAATGATCTAAGCACTGACGACGTATAAATGTTTTCAAAAGTGACAACAAATAAACATTTATATTAAAATATTATTTAAAAGACGCAAATGTAAAATACGTGTTTAGCTAATTAACCTATTGTGACCGAATTAGCCTTTCAAAAATTAGACCATCTTTTGTGACTTCAACGTTTCACATTTAATTTGATTGTGTTTCGTTATAAATAGCTTACACCTTACAGTACGTAAAAGTAAACTCTATACTCGTTCACTAAGATTTATAATGAATACTAAAGCGTTGATGATTCAAACGTCTCTAGCGACGAAATAAAAGGGAATGGTAAGCGACCGTTTCAAACACGACAAGTTGAAAAATGTCGAAATGTGTCATCTGTCACTTGGTGTTTAAACGATATGTTATTTCGAAAGTGTTGGTTGAAGGGGCAGCTTCTCGTCTAAATAGTCAAGGCAGCTGTCTCGTTATAAAGATGGGAAGTTTTCAGAGAAGCCAATGAAAATTCCAACGTCTTTAAGACGACTTTCGTTAGTGCGTAACGTAAATGGAGAGGACCTTCTGAGTTTATTCACTCTTATATTTGTTTCAGCTGTTATTTGAATAATGTCTATAAGTATGGAAGCACCAAAAATGCACTCTAAATAAAATTATGTCTTGTATTGTTGCAACAGCACTGCAAGTAAACACTGTTATTACTTTCACGCCTTTTTAGTTATATATTTTTTAAGTCTTATTAAACGCTAAAAATTAAATATTTACTAGCTAGGTTTATTTATGGAAATAATATTTTATACTTTATAAGCATGGTGGTGGTAGTTTTGGTTTATCATTGACCATGAGAAATTAAAAAATATATTATTTCCTACTATGTCGGATAGTAGGAAATAATATATTTTTTAATTTCTTAATATTTATGGTAATATTAGTCAACAGCCGTTAGTCTACTAGGCTAGTTCCTGATTCTGTTTTATTTCATTTACTAGCTGTACCCGCAGCTTTGCCCGCGTGCAAATCAACGATTCACAAAGTTTTTCCCGCGCAAATCTCGACACCGTGGGAATTCTATGATAAAAAGTAGTAACATTAAAATCGGTTTGGCCGCTCAAGGATTACCTGGTCAAACACAGGGTGAAAAAACGAATTGGAAAATACTATTTGAAGTAATTTTGGCGGATTCAAAGTTCTAAGTAAGATTATAGGTAAACCTACTTTTAATATTAATTTGTGTTCAGGAGTTCCGGAAGGCATTAAGGAATTCAAAAATTCTGTCGGATAATGTACTGCTTCCTCCATCTCAATGACTGTGTCTACCGAATAGTAGATCTGTGACGCTGCTTTAAATTTTGAAAAAAATAAATCATTTATTTTATCGACACGTTCATTGGTGGGTGGGTATATAGCCGTCTTTTGGAACCAATTTATAGTGTTATTGGTTGTATTAACAATATCGGGATATACTTTTTCAATCAACTCCTCCACATTTAAACGAAGACGTATCGATATAAAGATTAATTTTAACTTTTCTGGATAACAAAGCACTATTATCTACTTGAAGTAAATCATTAGAAAATTGGAATATCACTGAACAGCGACATATATTCTAAGTTCATATTTTGTTTCATGTGGCCAAAGATAAAATCTTTTAAGAGGTGCATCGGGCTATTTGTGTGCGTAAATCCCGCATTGTTCTTTGTAAAGCAGAAAACATAATCAAAACACTTTTACAATTCATACGAACAGGGCGCACCCGCTCGCAGGGCGCTGCCGCACCCTGCTCGCTTATTTTTTATGTTTTCTTTTATGTTCCAACCTAACCTAACCCAACCTGTTTAAAAAGCTACAACTAAATTCAACTCTTAACAATAACATGACAATATTCCTGCATTTTCAGGATTTAGGTATTCAAAGTGACACTTTTCACGATAATGTTCTCTCAGGAACGGGTTCTAATGTATTGTAATCAATAAGTACCAAACTCGTACGGCTTAAGTAGGTTGTGTAATTAAATTATCAGGGTTGATGAATTGAAGTTTAATTTATTAATCACATTTCAGTTTAATGAGCTGTCATTAAACTTATAATATATCCTAAAAACAACCGTAAGCATTATGTGACTACCTTTTATAATTTAGGCTTGCACTATCCCACATTATCAGGGAGGAGTTGAAGGTAAAAAAACATATCCCGTGTCTTTGCTTAGTATTCTTGTTACTTATAAGTAAGCACTTGCGAGCCAACTTCTATAGCTTGGGCTTGCAGTACCCTGCATCATCAGGGCTGAGAAGCTTAAGATCGAAATTGTCATCATGTGTCTTTGCTTTGTAATTATATTACATACCCGAAAGCATTAAATGGCCAACTCCTGTGGCTTAGGCTTGCAGTACCCTGCATCATCAGGCTTGAGGAGTTGAAGATCGAAATTTTCATCTTGTGTCTTTGCTTAGTAATTATATTACATACCCAAAAGCACTAAATAGCTAACTTCTATGGCTTAGGCTTGAAGCACCCCTGCATCATCAGGGTTGAGGAGATGATGGTCAGTCAAAATTTTTATCTTGTGTCTTTGCTTAGTAATTATATTACATACCCGAAAGCATTAAATGGCCAACTCCTATGGCTTAGGCTTGCAGTACCCTGCAGCATCAGGCTTGAGGAGTTGAAGATCGAAATTTTCATCTTGTGTCTTTGCTTAGTAATTATATTACATACCCGAAAGCACTAAATAGCTAACTTCTATGGCTTAGGCTTGAAGTACCCCTGCATCATCAGGATTGAGGAGTTAAAGGTCAAAATTTTCATCACGTGTCTTTGCTTTATTATTGTATTACATACCTGAAAGCACTAAATAGCTAACTGCTATGGCTTAGGCTTGAAGTACCCCTGCATCATCAGGGTTGAGGAGTTAAAGATAAAAATTTTCATCATGTGTCTTTGCTTAGTAATTATATTAAATACCTGTAAGCGCCAAATGCCCATCTCGTATAGTTTAGGCTAGCAGTATCCTGCATCATCAGGGGTGAGGAGTTGAAGGTCGAAATTTTCATTTTGTGTCTTTGCTTAGTAATCATATTACATACCCGAAAGCACCAAATGGCCATCTCCTATGGCTTAGGCTTGAAGTAACCCTGCATCATCAGGGTTGAGGAGTTGAAGGTCAAAATTTTTACCGTGTATCTTTGCTTGGTATCTTTATTACATAACCGTAAGTTCCAAATAGCCAACTCTTACGGTTTAGTCTTGAAATACTCTTACATTATCAGGGTTGAGGAGTTGAAGATCAAATTTTTGTCCCATGAATTTGTTTAACAATCTTATTATATATCCATAAAAACAAATTGACTCACTTCTACGGACCAGGCTAGCAGTACCCCTGCATCATCAGGATTGAAGAGTTGCAGGTCAATTTTTTTAGGAAATATCTGCTTAATAATCTCATTCTACATTCAACCCAATTGGACTCCTACAGCTTAGGTTTGGCCGAGTATCGCTAATTTCGTTAATTGGCTTCAAAGAAATGGATCCAATGATCAGAACCGTATCAAACTCATCAGAGTACCCTTGAAGTACATTCTTTCAAATAAAAGAAAAATCATCAAAATCGGTTGGCGGGAAATTGAGATAATCATCTATTTATCGCGCACATCGTTAATGCAAATATCAGACTTATGCGCTTTTCTTATGGATGCCACTGTCAAAAGTGAACTAAAAATAAATGAGACCCCATGACACGCACTACCTTTCAAATGAAAAAAAAAATCATCCAAATCCGTCCACCCAGAGCGGAGATATCGAGTAACAAATATAAAATTTAAAAAAAATGCAGACGAATTGATAACCTCCTCCTTTTTGGAAGTCGGTTTAAAACTATGTTTTAACATAAAAAATAAAGCGAAATACTAAATTTTGTTGAGGTAGCCTCAAAATTGACTGACTTTCATACAAACTTACATCTCCTATTTGGGTTAAATTGGGGGGGGGGGATCAGAAAATTAATTCTTAACTGACGTCTACGTCATAAAAGGAACCCCTAGTAAAAATCATATTCGTATCTTTAGCAGTTTAGGCTCTACGATGTTTATTCAATAGATGAGTGAGAGACCATCCTTTCGTTTTTATATAAGTATATAATAGATATAGAGATATAGATTTGTATAGTATCAAATAACATAGGTACACACATAACCAATAAAAAATACATAACAAAGGAATACATTTTACAGACCATAACATGTTTAGTTTCAACTATGCAGTTACTTATCTTATTCACACTTATCGAACACAGAATAAATACTGCGTAGTTTTAAATTGACATAACTTTTTTATTTATAAACTTATTTACATAAAATAAACACTAAATGTTAAGTGAAGTTTCCCACAACACATCGGTGAAAATTATATTCAAATTGGATAAGCCGTTTCTGAGATTAGCGTTTTCAAACACACAGACAAACAGACAAACAGACAAACAGACAAACAGACAAACAGACAAACAGACAAACAGACAAACAGATAAACAGACAAACAGACAAACAGAAAAGATTTCTAAAAACTATTATTTTGGGTTCTATATCGTATTAAAGACCTCTAGAAATGGTTTTCACCTAAATTTATTCCATGTACAGACAGCGACCTCTTACAGATTTATTATAGTATAGAAGAAGAAGATAGAAGATAGAAGATAGATTATACTCATGTGTGATTTTCTTAACTGATTTAGATCAATGGGATCAATACTTTTTTCATTTATAAATTTGTTTTCTACTCTTTCAAATACCCCAAGTGGACCGCTTGCTCTACTTTGCAAATTGTAAATAAGAATGGTCGTCAAGCCATTATTATCTGAGAGAAATAGTTTTAGGCCATAGCCCGGCGCGTTAGCCAAGTGCGAATCGGTTGGCTTCATACACCTTTAAACACTTTTTAAAGAACTCTTAAGCATGAGTAGATTTTCTCGGGATATATTCTTTCATCACGATAATTACCATCTATTCCGTACATCGTTTTATCAGAAAAATCTGCGATGAATGCTCGAGTTAGAATCACGGACTTCTTCAATTAATAGGCTATCGCTGCTCTAGAAACGTATTTTTTGCTAATATTTTATACACCATAAAATATATTCGTATAGTTCAAATAGCTTTGTTTACACATTCGGGTGAATATCAACACGTATTGTTATAATAATACAATACGGAAAACACAGTTACGTATGCTACAAGCCCGTGTTGTAGTAATGCGATTACATCTCGGGGTTCGTTACATCGCAGTGCCGGCAGCTATGCGCAATATGTATACTAAAATTAATACTGCCAAGTTGCATTGTTTTATACACATTCTATGTGAATTAAATACTAAATTATATCTTCTATCTGATACTTTAAATCCATTATTTATCAGCTTTATAAAATTCAACAACAGCCATTACCTTTCTGTAACTAAACCTACTGCTATTGGCTGATTCTGTTAAAAATACTTTCTTATATTCATGTGAGATTTATTTCATTGTTGAGTAATTCCATAGCTTCTATCTTACTTTCTATTTTTTGTATGTAAGCCAGAAGTTGTTTTAAAAATAACGCTTTTATAAATTTTGAACAGTTTTCTTTGCGAATAACTTTTAGCTAAACTATACGCAATATTTGTCTCGTATAGTTCTAATAGATATATTATCACTACATTCGGGTAAATTACAACACGTATAGTTATAACAATACAATACTGCAAACACAGTTACGTTTGCTACAAGCCCGTGTTGTAGTAATGCGATTACATCTCAGGGCTCGTTACATCGCAGTGCCGGCAGCTATGCGCAATATGTATACTAAAATCAACACTGCCAACTTGCATTATCTTGTACACACTATATGTGAATTTAATTCTTAACATTTCCTTTTATTTAACACTTAAAATCCATTTTTGCCCCCATAAAAAATATCTACAAGCACTACTTTTAAGTAAGTTCTGCTATTATGTAAGCATGATGCTATTTGCTGCTTGTGTTTTTTTCTTATATTAATGTTGAATCTATTTAATTGATAAATGATTCCATCAAATGCTACCTTACTTTCTATTGTCCTTACCTAAGCCTGAAGTTATTTAAAAAATAATGCATTTGAAAAGTCTGAGCAGTTTTCTTTGCGAATTAAAAATTAATATGATTCTATGCAGAATAATTTGTACAAGGCGTATCGTTCTAATATCTTTATCCCACATCCGGGTAAATATTAACACGTATTGTTATAATAATACAATACGGAAAATACAGTTATGTTTGGTGTAAGCTCGTGTTGTAGTAATGCGATTACATCTCGGGGTTCGTTACATCGCAGTGCCGGCAGCTATGCGCAATATGTATACTAAAATCAATACTGCCAACTTGCATTATCTTGTACACACTATATGTGAATTTAATTCTTAACATTACCTTTTATTTAACACTTACAATCCATTTTTACCCACATAAAAATATCTACAAGCACTATTTTTAAGTAAGTTCTGCTATTATGTAAGCATAATATTATTTGCTGGTTGTGTTTTATTTTTTTTCTTATATTCATGTTGGATATATTTAATTGACAAGTGGTTCCAACAACGTCTACCTTACTTTCTATTGTCTTTACCTAGGCCAAAAGTTATTTAAAAAATAATGCATTTGAAAAGTCTGAGCAGTTTTCTTTGCGAATTAAAAATTAATATGATTCTATGCAAAATAATTTGTACAAGGCGTATCGTTCTTATATCTTTATCCCACATCCGGGTAAATATTAACACGTATTGTTATAATAATACAATACGGAAAATACAGTTATGTTCGCTACAAGCTTGTGTTGTAGTAATGCGATTACATCTTGGGGTTCGTTACATCGCAGTGCCGGCAGCTATGCGCAATATGAATACTAAAATCGATACTGCCAACTTGCAATATCTTGTACACACTCAATGTGAATTGATTCTTAACATTACCTTTGATTTAACACTTTAAATCCATTTTTATCCACTTAAAAAATATCAACAAGCACTACTTTTAAGTCTGCTGTTATGTAAGCATGATGCTATTTTGATTGGGTTTTATTTTTTTTCTTATATTCATGTTAGATTTATATAATTGATAAGTGGTTCCATCAACTTCTACCTTACTTTCTATTGTCTTTACCTAAGCCTGAAGTTATTTAAAAATTAATGCATTTGAAAACTCTGAGCAGTTATCTTTGCGAATTAAAAATTAATATGGTTCTATGCAGAATAATTTGTACAAGGCGTATCGTTCTAATATCTTTATCCCACGTCCGGGTAAATATTAACACGTATTGTTATAATAATACAATACGGAAAATACAGTTATGTTCGGTACAAGCTCGTGTTATAGTAATGCGATTACATCTCGGGGTTCGTTACCTCGCAGTGCCGGCAGCTATGCGCAATATGTATACTAAAATTAATACTGCCAAGTTGCATTGCTTTATTCACATTATATGTGAATTAAATACTAACTTATATCTTCTATCGGATACTTTAAATCCATTATTTATCAGCTTTATAAAATTCAACATCAGCCATTACCTTTCTGTAACTAAACCTACTGCTATTGGCTGATTCTGTTAAAATACCTTCTTATATTCATGTGAGATTTATTTCATTGTTGAGTAATTCCATAGCTTTTATCTTACTTTCTATTTTTTGTATTTAAGCCAGAAGATGCTTTAAAACTAATGCTTTTATAAAGTTTTAACAGTTTTCTTTGTGAATAAATACTTTTAGCTAATTGTTCTAATATATTTATTATCACTACATTCGCGGTAATACCAACACGTATTGTTATAACAATACAATACTGAAAACACAGTTACGTTTGCTACAAGCCCGTGTTATAGTAATGCGATTACATCTCGGGGTTCGTTACATCGCAGTGCCGGCAGCTATGCGCAATATACTAAAATACTAAAATCAATACTGCCAACTTGCAATATTTTGTACGTATGTGGATTTTATTGTGGATTTAAATGGTAAAATATACAGTTCACAAATAATAATTGTGTGTTTTACTTTTTAAACCATAAACAGCCCGGGCAAAAATATGCTAAAATTATGATCCCTCATAGCAACAGTATTCAAAATGGTAGAGCCAGTGCAGGTCGACCGGGGAAGTACCACCGCCAAACTAATTTCTAGGGTGACTAATTTCTTGCGTTTCGATAGAAGGGTGTGGTTGCCGGCACACTTTCACATGAGGCGACCATCATAGTCTTCGGAAGTAGCAACGCATCTGTGATTGACTGCAGATGGAACCCATGTTCTGTATAAAGTTGCTTACAGATGTCCATGAGCGGCAGTGACCACTTAGCATCAGGTGGACTATGCAGTCCACCATGTAGCAGCATGCGCTCGTTTGCTACTTCAATCTAATAAAAAAAAGTATACGTTGCTATTAAGCAGGAATAAGTGTAGCGGTAGTGCCTTCGGACTCAAACTTTAAAGTTCTGCCACGGCCATGACGCATATGTAAATGGTTTATACCTACGTAAAAATCTGTTATTTACGGTATATTATATAAATATAACTGTAATAATGTATTTATGATATGAAGTTATATAAAAGCATAAATAAGTAAGAAATATATGTTCCTCGTTTGTCGTAGAAAAGATTTAGGTCGTTACGAGTACTACAAAAGGTTTAACTTCACCGTACAGATCCTGGCGACAATTACCCGGACATACCCTCGCACCGGATCACGGCAATCGACATGTTCCGTGAGAAATGGGTAAGGTCGTACCTATCTTTAGACAAAGACGTAAAAGAATAAAAGTAGCCGATAAAGCAATATTGCGAACTTTCATATCGTGCTTCCGGATTTATCGAATTCTTTGAGCTAATTGTTCATTGAAAAGAAATAGTTTGTAGAACAACATTTTATCTATATACGTATCAAGTGAAGCAAAAACTTGTGACGCATTTTTAAGTAATTTGCTGCGGACGGATTAATATGAAATTGTGCACGGTTATAGTGGACGTAGAGAAAGAGTGCAGAATGTTAATATTTTTTCCGATTAATGCATATGACATACATAAAATCAACTAAAAACACATTACACACACTACCGTGCATTTGACACAAACACATAAATAATAACAAACGAAATAGAACATTCGATGTCTTACTGTGAAAACACATAACGTCAGAAATGTCAGTGTCTTTGTCAAAATACCCGCTATTGTTTTTAAATGCGGCTTATTTAGTTAAACCTCTTGTTATATTTAACGGGTGATTCTAATCAATAAAATCAATAAAATTTATTAATTGAGAAATATTCGTGCTACTTTGGACAATATGAAGTTTAGTTTTTGGGTTTCATCT
The DNA here is from genome assembly GCA_949699795.1 of Spicauda simplicius. Lineage (NCBI taxonomy): Eukaryota > Metazoa > Arthropoda > Insecta > Lepidoptera > Hesperiidae > Spicauda > Spicauda simplicius. The sequence continues at coordinate 16,066,451 of OX453058.1, forward strand.
CCGACCTCAATGATGTTGAATTAATACTTCTTTTCTGGATTAGGGCGTTTGTTTATTCGTCTTTATGTGTGTCCATGGCTCTCACGACGCATCAGAAAAGTTTAGTGTGAGGATATGAGTGTAGAGAGAGTTAAGAGTTATTATTTCTCTTTTTTTCAACAAAATTTCCATTATTCTTAATACTTAATAACGCGTATGTATTTGTACTTACGTAAATTCGTAACATTATATGACGTTCTTTTTTTTAAACACGCTAACACCCCGTAGGATAGTACATAGCACAGTAGGATTTTCTCCTGTGTCATGGGTACCATTGATACGCACAAGAAGAATACACAAACACCCAGACCCAGAACACGAATCTAAACTCAGCATTCAGATACCTGTCTGCCCGAGAATCGAACCCGGGACCCATTACGCGTCAGACCGGTATGGTAACCGCGCCGCCACGCAGGTCGTCATTCATTCATATACTACGTTCATATAATATATATATATATATATTTTTAATTTACTTTATATTTTACATATCTATCATAATTAAACTTTCAGATAGGTACTGACTTGAATATAAATTTTACCGTTTTGCTTTAAAATAGTTTAAAGTGAGTAAAGCTTGCAATCTGTTAAGCAAGCAAAAGTTACACTCGCCTACTTAGCGCACCTTGCTGAACGGCGTTCTGAAACTTTGTTGATCAGTCCATTAAAACCAACAAGCGTACTATAGACCCAGGTTGTTGGTAGGTGCTGTTGTCTACACTAACATTTATTACTCGTACCCTTCGAACACAACCGGTATAGCTGTTAATTTTAATTTGCAGACTAACCTAAGGAGGTTTCATAAATAAGAACCCTCAAGATATTAGAACTGTACTGGTTAATAGAAATGTTTATGGTAACATTTTTAAATGTAAGTAGGAGACGATTATCTAGTTCAACTGATAGTAGTTAAGACCAGAATCTTAACTGAGGTTGGTCATAGATACAATGCTACCCATGAGGAGTAAGTTAAGTTGAAACGACTCTGTTAAACATGTATCCGTTATCACAGGCATCAAACAAGAATACAGCAACGTTTAACACAGCTATTTAAAGAATAAATGAAGACCTGGAATTTCACAAATGTACAAACTTTAAAATATAGGTTTCATTTTTAAATAAACGTTAAACACTCTCCTTTTTATGCAGGTACATATAAGGGCCCAAGAAATGCTTAGTTCATGAAATAATAGTATAACTGCCTAACTGCATGAGGTTTCGAATTTAATCAATAAAAATATCAGAGATTTTTTTCAAACAACGCATTAACAATACAAACAATTTAATATAAATCTCAGCCAAGACTGGACTAACAAATAGATTTCTTTACTTTACAAGGCAAAGTATAGCCAACAATGGAGTACTTTTAATAAAACACGGTAATGTTCTTGTTTTGCCAACTCTTGTTCAAACTGACCACTTCCATGGAGTATTATGTTGCTCGCTCAGCAGTCGTGCACTTGAAATGTTTAACCCTGTATCATATTGTCGAAAGACAGCGGAAGCGTATAGAAAATCCGCCACATTAAGCTGCTGAATACTGGAAACCAACATAAGAATAAAGTAGTACTGTAAATCAGTCGATTCCAATGATATGTGCAATATTTGGACTGTAGCATATTCTAAATAAATGGACATGCATACAAACATACGAACACACATTTATGAATGCATACACTCGAAAAAAGTCACCATTATTCTGACGCAGTCGCATAAATAGTACTTAATAAAATCGAAATCTAGCAGAAAATTTTAAAAACCCTAATGACTGGTAAATTAAGTACAAAATAAACTATTGTAAGGAAGAAAAGGTTTTTATCTGATTGAAGTAGCAAACGAGCATGCAGTTCGCCTGATGGTTAGTGGTCACTGCCGCCCATAGGTATCTGTAAGCAATTTCATATAGGACATAGGTTCTATCTGAAGTCAATCAGAGATGTGTTGCTACTCCCGTGGACTGAGATCCTCATGTAAAAGTGTGCCGGCAACCACACCTCTCCGCCGACACGCAAGAAATGCTTCACGCTAGAAATAGGTGTGGCGGTGGTACTTCCCCAGTTGAACTACATTGCTTCTACCACCTATCTATAAATGAATATAAACTGTAATATCTTCCTACGATACTAAAAAGTAAGGTAGGTAATAAGATTAATTAAACAGCGTAGGTAAGCTTTTAACTGTTATGATTATTACCTTGTAGAAGAATCTTTTCGAGATTCCTTATGTAGCAAGTACTACGATATCGTCGATTTAATTGTTGGGTTTATAAATCGAATTAACTAAAATGCAAATTATTTGAAAATATCGTATTTAATTTTATTTATTAAATAGAAAAAAATATTATAAAATTAAGTAATTTTAATATTAAATGGTCCACATTAATTTCTATTTTAATTGCTGATATGTAGTGTGTCTTTACACGTAGACCTGTTGATATAAGTTTTTTAAAAAGTGAAATTCTTGGACATTTGTTCTGTGGTTACAACGGATCGCAGTAATAACGGTTTTCCGCAAACTCTAGGTAATAGCTGTTTCGACTTTATATCGAATGCATCGCGATTTTGGCTCGTTATTTTCGACTTCTTCACAGTTCTTTTATAAGTTTTCCTTTGTGATAAAGTAAATGTAGGGTGTACATTTTTCTTAAAAAATCATATTCTAGCATTTTTATCTCTCATTTTATGTCTCATTTTTAGCTTTGTTGAACTATTTTAGAACTGAAATTATTTTTAAAAACACAAGAACAATGTCTTTACATCACAATTATCTTATTACTAATTTTAATTAAGAAATTCCATTGTTATATTTACCACAAATATTAATGGTCCAAGTTCTGCAAAGCAAGGTATTCATAATCGGCTATATGTAAGTTTTTGTTTATAATTATATCTGAGTAAATGGGTTGTACTATACAGTTAATATCAGGTAAACTGCGAACGCGTTTCTCATTTTAAATCAAATAAAATGATGATTTAAAGGTCAACAAATAAATAGTTTTTTTTTAGTTCTCGAGGGGGAAACCTTCAAAAGGTACCCGACGCCGTGGGAGCGACGCAGGATTATGTGGGATTTTTACCGCAGTAAAACCCCCCCGGTTGCCATCTTCGGCACTATAAAGAGGAGATAGAGTTAAAGATTCAGAATCACAATAAATCATCACGCAATAATTTAACTCTATCATACCTACATCAAAATGCAATAAACCGTTTATAATAAAGGGCACGATCGTCATATACATTTCCTCCTTACACCCGCATTTTATAGTTAGTGTGTTATATTGATGTGTCACAAAACTTTTTACTTTAACTCTTTTTAATAAACCGTCACTCAGAACTTACACGAACAATCACTCAAGTCTTTGAAGCTTATCTCGTTTTGTTTATAGATAGCCATAAATTTTAGGCGTTGGAATTTATTTGCCCTCATCTGGCGAGATAAATGAAATCGTACCCCGGTTATATAAATAAGCTGACGTCGGTTCTATTTGTAAATAAAAATTTAAAGGGTAATTTATACGTGAAATAAAATTTAAATGGACGAAGACTCGGTGACATATTTTACTTTCAACTAAAAGCTTTTGATTTGGTTTTGGCAATAGAAAGTTAAAATAGAGTGTTAAGTACACTTTATTTTAGAAGCATTTCTACATATCGTGCGCTTAAATAATCTAGGTCAACTAGAGGCAGTTCATTCTGCATCTATATATTAATACGTGAATCAATTATATACGGTTGAATTGAGAAACCTCCTCCTTTTTTGAAGTCGGTTAAAAACTTGTGATCCGTTTTAACATACTTACCGACTACGGAGGATAATAAAATTACGCACGGTTATAGTTGATGTAGAGAAGGATTACGGAATGCTATTTTTTTTCAAATAATGCATTTAACAAATATAAAATTAACTAAAACACATTACACACACTACCGTGTATTTGACACAAACACATAAATAATAAACGAAATAAAACATTCAATGTCCTACTATGAAAACCCATAACGGCGAAAATGTCAGATGTCATTGTTTGATACTACACGTTGAAATTTAACATGTATAACACATCTAAGTTAAAAGGGTGTAAAAATCTCAAATTGTCAAGAAAGATCCTGAGCCCTATCAGCGAAGCCTTATCCGACCCTCATCAGTAAGGGTCGAATAAGGCAACTTGATATGTGACATTAGCACAACATATTACATAGTATATAGTTTAGATTCTGCTATATAACGTGAAATTGGAGTTGATAAAATATTACTCCCTATATTTTAAGGTATTGCATAGCTTTTATCGCGAGTTTTGAGCGCGGCGACCGAATCAAGCAATTTCGTAACGAAAAAAACCTACAACTCTCACTCCGCCTACCATGTAGCGCGGCCGAGCTTTCGCTTATACTTACTTATACTTTATTACTTACTTATTTATTTATTTTATTTATTTGCAGGGAAATGGGTACACAAAATGTTCTAAATCACAAAATACGTAATAAATGTATACATATAAGTTCGCCAAGGTCCACCTGTCAAGGCATGCAAATTTATAAAATATACAAATTTAAATTACATTAATTTACAATCATCATTATTATTACATAGTCAGATAAATTATTAATATAATCAAATTATTACAATATTTAATTAATATAAAAATTATTATATCAATCAATGAAATCTATGTCAAATTCAGATACCTAATAAATTAATTACACACAGTTCAGTTTCGTACAATGTCATATGAAAGTGTCATATTAGGAATACTAACATCTTACTTATACTTTATTCTGTGTCTGAAGGTGGGCGTAAATGGCTGCGACACAGTTTTTTAACTGTTGTAGCTGTGTATCATGTATATTTGATCGATATACGAATATATGGTACGATAGTACGAAGCTTGCATGTATCAAGACGTGCTTCTCGGAAATCGGACGAATATGTAAGCAGCTGTTTGTGAGAAAGTGTAAAGTATCAAAGCAAAAAACTTGAATTAATATCAACGAAAAAAATACTCCATAAATAAATAAATAATTATAATTGCTTATGTTAATAAAAATGCTATCCAATAGCTTTGACGCAGCATTCAATGTGGTAGAACCAGTGTAGTTCGACCTGGGAAGTACCACCGCCACACCTATTCCTAGCGTGAAGCATTTCTTGCGTTTCGTTGGAAGGGTGTGGTTGCCGGCACACTTTCACATGAGGCGACCATCATAGTCCTCGGGTGTAGCAACGCATCTGTGATTGACTTCTATATGAAGTTGATTACAGATATCCATGGGCGGCAGTGCTACTTTAGTTAGATAATAAAAAAAGTCCCCGTGTGCCACACGTTGTTTTACACATTTAACAATAGGTGGCCCTTTTTGAATATGACAGGTATAAAATTATTACACGTTCGTTACAGTTAAAGTTACTTAATTTAATTAAACGTCTCTTAGATATTCTTATTTTTTAAGTAAATATTACTCAAAGTTAGTGATGTAACGAATATTAACATTCGCATTCGAATTCGCAAGGATTATGCGATTTTTTGCGAATACTGAACTGCACTTAGATAACAGAAAAAAAGGTCGCCGAATTTATAACAATTTACGTCGAACTGCGCATGAATCGGTCGCGGATAATTGTATTCGCATTCGGGAATATTGGAATGATATCATTACTTACGTCACTACTTCAAATATTGAATATATAACTTAACTACTAATATTCCAATCCAATGCATGGATCGTGGTTACGGCGTAGTTCAGCAAAAAGCGACCACCATCCCCGAAGCTAGGTCGAAATATATGTTGTCCCTGTAGTTCCGGGACCAGAATAGGACTACGGTACCCTCTGCCTGTCGTAAAAGGCGACTAAAAGAGGCTTCTGGGGTTGCGGGCGGGAAGAGTGGGAGCTCGAACCGTCCGGTCAAGTGACCCCGGGAAGGACGGCGGCATGTGTGGTTGCATGTTGCCGTAAAAACCAGAAGGTGCGGTGAGCAGTTCACGCCCACCAGAGAAGAGCCCGATGGGGCACACGCTGAGGACACCGGCGGCGGTCAACTGGAGTTCCCGGAGTCCTCTTCGCAGCGTCGAGGTCGGCCACCGGGGGGGTTTTAGTGCGGTAAGAATCCCACATAACCCGCGTCGCTCCTACGACGTCGGGTACTTTTTGAAATTTTCCCCCCGAAAACAAAAAAAGAAAAAAAAAAAAGGTCGAAATATATGTAGGAAAGAAAATAAACCGCGTATTGTAAATTTTTAATTATTAATTATTTTGTATTTAAAGGTGGCAGAACCAATGTAGTTCGACCGGGGAAGTACCATCGCCACACCTATGTCTAGCTTCAAGCATTCTTGCGTTTCGATGGAAGGGTGTAATTGCCGGCACACTTTCACATGAGGCGACCATCATAGTCCTCGGGAGTAGCAACATATCTGTGATTGACTTCAGATGGAACCTATGTTATGTATGTAGTTGATTACTGGTGTCGATGGGCAGTGCCCAGGTAAGTGATCAGGTGGACTGCATGCTCGTTTGCTACTTCAGTCAGATAAAAAAAACCGTTTACACATTAAAATACATCATAATGGGCTAAAATATTAGTTTAAAATCATATATTAGGTTAACAGACATCTATTTTGTAGTAAGACAATGATATTCCGATCCATAGTTCTTAGCTTAGTTGTCTTCGTGGTTAGGACCATTGGATTAGGACCACTTAGAGAACACCTAAATCCATCAGAGGACCTCTTAACATAATGGGCATAAGGAGTATGAGATTAATAGGTATATCTAGTCTACATAGTTTGAGGACATTACAGGGATTTGTCAGATATATCGGGTTACTAAGCATATCTGGAGTGTGAACTCGAACCTTCGAAATGGCATGTTTAACTATTGGGCTGTTATTACACACGTACTTGTATTACTGAACTGTGTATATATATAAAACTGCTGCATAAGGAACCATATTTGTACAAATCTACTAAATGAAGCTCTATGACTTACTGATTGGTCTAGTGCACTTAAAGGCAAATGCCAGGTTCGCGGACCGTTTGCAGTCCACATAGGTTTAGACTGCGGAGGTTACAGGAGCGGCAAAAATTATAATTATAAGAAAAATTGAAAGCTTTTCCTCATCCACCTTTTTAGATTTAAAAGTAACAAACGAGCATTCAGTTTACTTGCTGATAAGCGATCACTTTCGTCCATTGACATATGTAAGCAACTTCATATAGAAAAGAGTGTGGCGACCTCCCGCAACTCATCAAGAGATGGCGCTGCTAGTATTTTGAAACACGCTATCGAAGTTTTCTCAGAATCCTGCATATATACAAATTCCGAATAAAGATTGTCGGAGCCGCTCCCCAGTCTTGATCACCTAGCCTTGCCAAAAGATGTTATATCTCACTCGTTGTACTCTTTTCAAAGGGCGGCTCAATACTATTTCCAGCTTTTTTGCTACTTAGTACGACCTGTCAATAGATAAGTTTCACAACCTATGGCTTAACATACTTAAATTAGCGCCGCTTAAAAAGGTTACACATCTGGATATAGTGGAATGAAATTTTGCTCAAGACTCTTATAATAAAGATAAACATAAAATCTCTAGAGAGTATATAGCGGATAAGAGGTTCTCAGTATTTAAGATTGTGAAAGCTTATATCCGATCGGTGTATACTTATAAAATGATCATTTTCTGACACATATTATCCACACCATAACGAAGCAACAACAGAGATTTTAATTATTAATTAGCAATGAATATCGCAGTCAATGATTGAGTGAAGCCGGTATAATCACGAAGATAAAAACAAGGAAGTAATTACATTAAAAAGTAATTAAACTTGCGGATTCGTAATTCAAAATCGCTAGCTCGCGTAAATTACTTTTACTTTTGAGATTTCTGTAATTAATAAATAATGAATATTGCGAAAGTAATAATCATCGAGAATAAAATTTATAATTAATTATTTGCAAGGTGATAGAATGATTATAATTCCAACACTAAGAGACCGCCGCCATATTTACTTTTAGCATAAAGCAGTTGCTGCGTTTTCGTGGAAAGGTGTGGTTGTCGGTTCACGGTGATTTTCTTTTCTGATATAAGTATTTATTAACCCTGTACTATTTCCGACATATGTGACATAAAAAACTCATATCAGATATGTCGACCAGACTTATTGGAGCTTCCGGAAACCAAATAGCTGGCGGCTACTTTGCACAACGTTTAAGCCTCGCCGTACAGCAAGGTAATGCCGCTAGTGTTTTGGGAACCATGACTCACACGGCCATTTTAAATGGTTTATTTTATTTGAAGTAATAGTTTCCCTTCATTTTATTTTTTTAAAATTTATTTATGTATTAAAAATCGAAATAGTGACATTTCTACAAAAATAATTAAAAAAGTGCCTAATTATTCAACGCAACGTCTCTGGAATAAATTTATCAACCGTTAAAAACAATTTAAAGAAATTTCAAATTGAACTATATAAGGGAACTATTGACTAAAATGCTAAATTTATGAAGCTATACGACATACTAGTAATACACACACACACATATGAAACAGTCCACTTGATGGATTGTAATTATTTAATAAGCTTGAGATTGTTCTATAAACTGAACGTTCTTTTAATACTTCCATCACAAAGAACTAACTAAGCAAATTGTGCATAACTTTTTTACTTCAAAGAAAAAAACAAATAGTGCACTTGGCAAAAATTAAGAATAGAAGCTAAATCCTATCGGTGTTCTCGACGTCCGTGGTGTAATTCGGGATTTCGGTATTTATTGCGATCCCGAAGCTAAAAATTTACGGTAGAGATAAAAGATCTGTAGTTTTGTAACGCGCGGTTGGCTCGTATGGACTTGAGTACTGCCTTTGGCTTATTTGGGATACATTTAGGAAAGTTAAAGATTGGATGCGAAAAGTGTTTGGATCTTGTTATAAAGATGATGTGTTTACGTCATCATGGTAATATGATATTACGTACAGTATCGTTTATAGGTATATGAAAAGTTAAGAAAAGTGATTCAGGTATGAATAAAGAGTACTCGCGTACATTTTAACACTTACATGTATTTTAAAATGTAGAATTAGTTTTTTTTTAGTTTCTATCTGACTGAAGTAGCAAACGAGCATGCAGTCCACCTGATGGTAAGTGGTCACTGCCGCCCATGGACATCTGTAATCAACTTCATACAGAACATGAGTTCCATCTGAAGTCAATCCCAGATGCTACTTCCGAGGACTATGATGGTCGCCTCATGTGAAAGTGTGCCGGTAACCACACCCTTCCAACGAAACGCAAAAAATGTATTGTATTTTTATTACGTAAATTTTGTCGCGAACTTGCCATCAAATGGCGAACGCTTAGGTCGCATATCCCACTTTGCGAAATCCTGGTTCAACTTAAGTATTTTAGTGACATATTAATCTATAATGAAATAATGAACTAATGTCGGTAATAAATGTCAATAACTAATGATTTTATGATAGAAAATAAAGTAAATTTAGTCGTGTTAACGCTTTCGATATCACCGAAGTTCAGATATATATTACTGAAACTGCAAATTTAGGAAGTAATAAAAATGTACTTTCTCACCAGTCTAGTTCGGAAAATCTAAGGAAACTAATGGTCCGATAGGCTCAGTAGAGATTCTTTTAGCAGTCTAAGAGCTTAGTAAGCTTTCTGATAATGGCCCAAAAATTCGGTGATATATTTCGGATAATTCTCATTGATCAGATTTCTTAAGCAAGTTTAGCACGAACTAGGCTTAGTAAGTCCACAAAGAAAGTAAAGTTATAAATCCAATAAATGTTGATCTCAAAGAGATTACAATGTCTTTCTATCCAGTTTTTTAATATTTTATGTAACGATATAAATTATACTTTGACTACCACTGTGAACGGATCCGCTTTGATAGTTCTATCTAAGTATCGTTTATTTTAAATAACAAATTATACCGTGTTATATCTATCTTGATTAAACATTTCACTCCACGATTCCACGATTCGATTCGCTCTACGACTACATTTTCTGGGGATGTCGTAGATACCTTTTTTTTTTTTTGTTTTCGAGGGGGAAACTTTCAAAAAGTACCCGACGTCGTGGGAGCGACGCGGGTTATGTGGGATTCTTACCGCACTAAAACCCCCCCGGTGGCCGACGTCGACGCTGCGAAGAGGACTCCGGGAACTCCACTTGACCGCCGCCGGTGTCCTCTGCGTGTGCTCCATCGGGCTCTTCTCTGGTGGGCGTGAACTGCTCACCGCACCTTCTGGTTTTTATGGCAACATGCAACCACACATGCCGCTGTCCTTCCCGGGGTCACTTGACCGGACGGTTCGAGCTCCCACTCTTCCCGCCCGCAACCCCGGAAGCCTCTTTTAGTCGCCTTTTACGACAGGCAGAGGGTACCGTAGTCCTATTCTGGTCCTGGAACTACAGGGACAATATCGTAGATACCTAGGAACATAATCAGGGAGATGGTCAGCAGCGTATTTCCATGTAACATCAACACCAGCTGCCAACGTGCGTGCCTGATGCGCCGACTATTGTCAAAAACCATTTAACAAAACAAGCATTCAACCACTAACAGGCTGATAGATGGATTAATCAAATGTTCATTTAGTGATATATATGCGCTTTATTGTAAATTCATTTTTTATTTTTTATAGACAGCTATAAAGCATCAAACAAAAAATAAATGAATATCGCTTGATACGAAAGAGATAGAGATACTAAGCAGTTTTGTAAATAGTTATAAACTCAAATACGAGTCAAAAATCGTTCACAAATATTTGAAACCATACATATTTATTATGTTTACACAATCAAAACTCCACAAACATAACCTCAGGATTGTATTTACATCGATACAATCGCTCTAACACGAGTTTGAAAAACCAATCCGCGTTTACAGAGCACTTGTTATGCTTTCATTAAAAGAATGTAATGGGGGTTGGAAATAATTAAATCAAAATTTGCAATGTTTGCTCTACCAGCGAACAAATAACGCTCGTATGAACACGGCCAATAAATCCCGCCACGCACGCGTCTGGCTACCCGCAACAATGAAAATAAAGAGCAGAAGTTCAAATACGTACAAAATAAAAAAATAAAATATAGATTTTTTATCTAATCGAAGTAGCAAACGAGCATGCAGTCCACCTGATGGTCAGTCACTGCCGCCCATGGACATCTGTAAACAACTTCATATAGAACATGGGTTCTATCTAAAGTCCATCACAGATGCGTTACTACTCCCAAGGACTGAGATGGTCACCTCATATAAAAGTATGCCGGCAACCACACCCTTCCACCTAAACGCAAAAATGCTTCACGTTAGAAATAGGTGTGGCGGCGATACTTCCCCGGTCGAACTGGTTCACTTTAATGTCGTTTATTACTATGAAAAAAAACTATCCAGTGAGGACATAGCTCATAAAGATTAATTGATGTTGGCGCCACCCAGGTAATGCTAATGGTAAGTAATCTCTGCTGTTCATTGACTACTGTAATCAATCTTAAATCTAAAAAAAATATCTATGATTAGAATCCTTCTTAATCTTATCCATGGAGGCACTGTTGAAGACTAAGGTATATCAGGTATATCTCCCTTATTCCTCACACCACGACATATATAGAAACCCTGCAGACTGGTATCATAAGGCAGAAATAGGCGTAACAGTGTTTCTGGAGTTAAACCACAAGGGTTCCCTCCCTTTTGCATCCAGTGATTATTAAATAACTTCTTTAGTTTGTCGTCACACTTAATATCAAGATACCCTGAACATATTTTTCCAATTTTGCTTAGTTTCCGTATTTATCTTGTTTGCTACTGAAAAAATATTCTACGAGTTAAACCACAAGGGTTCCCTCCCTTTTGCATCCAGTGATTATTAAATAACTTCTTTAGTTTGTCGTCACACTTAATATCAAGATACCCTGAACATATTTTTCCAATTTTGCTTAGTTTCCGTATTTATCTTGTTTGCTACTGAAAAAATATTCTACGCCGTTGAATGTCAATGTCATGAAATTGTCAATATACATTGATGTATATTGACAATTTCACTTATGAGCAGCTCCAGCCTACTAATTACAACCAACTTACAAACTAGATACAATATAAATAAGATAGGCCTGCTTGGTCTACCCAAAAAGTAAAGTTTTATTTCATATAAAACTTCAAGCAAGTAATAATACTGCTATGAATATTCTTTACCCCCTGCTTTTAAGGAAAGTCAACCCACTGTATCCTTTTTATTCTGTGTGGACAGACAACGATGGCAACAAAGTAATTTCAGTTGCATCGGCGTTATACAGCTAGGTTTATCCACTTGCGAAAAGGGCAATAAGCCGGTTAGGAACGTGCTAAAGTTATACGAGCGTAGTTAAGCAAATGTTTATTAAATTATTAAAATTCATACAATAATGAGTTTTAATGAAACCTGAGAAATATTGGAGGGAGGTTGTTTTAGTAGTACTTATAGTGTTGGTTATTTTGTTTTCCGTTTTCTGATAAAAATATTACTAACTAGCTTATTCCCACGGTTCCACCCGTTTTGATCACATTGTAATGGAAATACCCCCCCCCCCCCCCTGAAGGGATCTCCACGTTGACGTGGTGAGGGGGCTTAGTAAACGTGGCTTGAACCACCACGGTGAAGCCAAGCTGACGCTTCGAGTGGGCTTGGCCTAGGCCCACTCTGAATGCATCCGAAGTGGCTGTGGGGGCTAGTGTTTTCTGTCATCTGCAGCCAGAAAGAGTCGCGGGAGCAGAGGTGTCTCTGTGTGTCGTTGCCGAACACCCTGTCTCCTGCGACCGAACGGGAGCACACCGTCAGATGCGTTGGCGGTGGGGCCGCAGAGGAAGAAAAGATGCGGTGGTTTGCGGCGGAACCAAGGAGCGGTTCCGTTGCTGGGTGTAGGAGGTCGGTGCCCGTAAAGTGTAGAAGGCTTTGCGGCTGTCTGCTTGTCCATGACCACGGCTTCTAGGTGGCGGTCTCAGGGTTGGTCCGTAGCCCTGCGTATTGGGGCCTTGGAGGTAAGGCAAGTCTTTGTGTTTTCTGGCACGCCTTGCTGTTGAAGGGGAGGTACATGCTTCACGCGGGTGCGGCCAGGCACCGTCGGGTTTGCGGATGAATGCGAAACCGTGTCCATATTTTCCGCCGTACGTTGCGAGGAGAAAACGCAGTAAGGATTTAGCCGGTAAGATTCCGGCATAACCCAGCTGCTGCCCCGGGCGGCTTGGTATCCATGAGGATTACCCACTAAAAAAATGATAATGAATATCCCATGTGTTAATCCAGTTCATAAAATATATGTGTGCAAAATTTGTGTGACAAACACTCTTTCATATTTACTGTTCCATATATTTTTAGTATACATCACAATAATCAGAACTGTATAAGATTGCAGTCTCCCCAACTGAGGGGTCAATATTCTAACTACTAATCAATCAGTGTATAAAGAAATAGATGTAGCGACAGCTCATCACTTTTATCGGCGAGTGTCCATTATTTTAAAGTACATAATAACTAACAAGTCGCCTACTGCGTGGATATCGTTATATCGATGTGGCTAAAATTACTTTATCGTTGTGTCGGCTATTGTCCCGACGCTTGCGTGGCGCTGCAGGATTTATTGTCCAAGACAACACTTGGAAACTGTGAATCATCAGGATTATTTCTGATCGGGTTATAATAGATGTTGATTTCCGGCTACCCACCGTCTATATATAGAAATACATAGGTATACTTTCTGTTTCTAGGCGAGGGAACGGTTTTTATAAAGAAAAAGCTAATTAATACATTTTAAAATCCACACAACTTTTACATACTCTAAATCTCTTTCAGTGTACACACACTCATGTAGATCAAGTCATCTTATTAATATTAACTACTAATCCGTCGCATCGGTCGAAATTTGACCGTAATTTTAATTAAAAAAATTAACTTCATATTGTTCAAAGTAGCACCAATATTTATCTAATTTAAATAAATTGTAATAATTTTCAATTTATTTTGAACGCACCCGTTAAAGGTAAAAAGAGGTTTATTAATTAAGCTGCATTTAAAAACAATAGCGGGTATTTTGACAAAGACATCTGACATTTTTGACGTAATGTGTTGTCAATGTTGTCATAGTAAGACATTGAATGTTCTATTTTGTTTATTATGTATGTGTTTGTGTCAAATGCAAGGTAGTGAGTGGAATGTGTTTTTAGTTGATTTTATGTATGTTTAATGCATTATTTGAAAAAATATTAGCATTGCGCAATCATTATCTACATCAACTATAACCGTGCGTAAGTTCATACTCCTCCGGCTTTGGCAAATATCTTAAAAATGAATCCCAAACTTTTGCTTAACATATTAATATATATATTTGACTTGCTTGGTGAAGAAAAACATCGCAAGGAAACCTACACGTCTTGAAGGACTATAACAAAAAGATACCAAGTGTGAATGCAGTCTACCACAATTAGCAATTATGTGGTGTTGTGGACTATGGCTTAAACCACTCATTCTAAGAACTGATCTTTGCCCATCTTAGGGACAGTAATAGGTTTACAAAATCTATGTCTGTCTTATAAATGTTAAGGTCTGTTATGTTCTTGTTTAAAGGGTGGAATGAAATAGACATTAAGAGTCACAGGCGTTCCAGCTTCCGTTCCAATCTTCTTGACTCTTTATATATATATATATTATGTTACATTTAAACACATTTCTCTTCATTTATACATTTCTATATAAATTTCAGTTTTCATCTCTTTCATGCAATCATCACCATCAACATGCATCATCAATTACTGGTCAGATTTCACTGACTTTTGGCAAACAGGTTTTGACTGATTATGCTTTTGACCTGGGTACTCATGACCATAGTAAACATGACCGTGGCGGACGATGCCATAAGAATAAGTTAGTACGGTTATAAGTCTCGAAACATAAAAACATAGGTATCACAATAGATACTTAAATAGACTAATTCAATACATATAGCTCTTAAGAGAAATATCGCTCGTGACTGGCCAGATTTATACGGTATAATGCCGAGAGACGATCTCGCAGTTATCACTCCTGGGCTTTGTTTTGCGATGTTCAAAGGGCTCGGTTTATTTGTAATCGCAAATTACGTCCCGAGACAAAAGGATTACGCAGTAAACGACGCGCGCTCACCCAAAAAATACGGTCCAAACGACTAATGTACTGGTTTAAAAATTGTCTGTACAGTCAGCAGCATATAGTTAGTGGCGTTCAAAGTGTCCATATTGTTAGATACAATCAAAGTGTTCAATAATATCGGCACAACCTACGTGTTCTAATTGTTCGCAACATCTTAAACTTCCAAATGACAGAACATTCATAAATTCATAATGAACCACTCAAATTGTCACAATTTCAGCATCTGTTACGACACCAGCGGTAACCTAGCAACGAAACTGTTCGTAAATATAGGTACATTTTATAATATTATACCTTATGTTGCTGATATAAGGTTCCTGATCACTTACGGTATAGGACATGCTAACAATGACTCTTCTCTTCTCTCTTTTTTATATTAACAACTATCCTTTTCATATCTTGCAATGACGTCATTGACTTTCAAAGTCATAGAATCGGTCTAGGGGAATAAGAGGCATGATAAGACAAGACGAGAGGACGGACGAGTAAGACGGGTCATGCACACATACTGGAAACGAAACGCTTTTGCGAGATGTTGCTGCAGCCCATCAGAACCTGCTTTCAAACAATACTCAATGGACCATGACAGTTGATTTACAATCAAATTTAGTTTAAATGCATAATTGATGTAATATTTTTTTATCCTTAATAACTACAGAAACAAGCAAGAAATAGTATTGAATTGATGATTATGTTCTCCTTTATTTTACGTTTTCCTTGAAGTTGATGGGCAATTTTAACACTGCTTTAGTCTTACCGTTATTTCATATTTTCTTTTAACATAGTAGTTGGGGCAAAATGCGTAAATGTCACGGGGCATAATGGCATACACCATTATATTGCATTCTAATAATTCCATCGACAGAGTTAGTATCTCATCCGTGCTCAATTGCGTCAAGTGTTGTTAATGTTCTGTATATGGAAACATACACATATATTGCACCTGAAATACTTACCACGTCAAGTTCTACAAACCTACCCTCGTCAAGAAAAAGAAGGCCTAAGTGGGTTCATAACACACTTGAAAAAGAACAAGTTCAATCGATTGAGTCTTCTTCCTGTTCTCTCCGGAAATCAACGTTTGCCAGTGACACTATCTGATGCTGATTCACCACAACAACATTGTTCACAATTATTTGACGTGCAAAAAAGAAGTTCCACAGAAATTCGTTTTCACATACGAGCTTAAAGTTATTCGATCGTTACTAGCAAGGATGTTCAAAGGGTTTCAAAGGATGTAGGTATATTAAAAAAAAATAAAGTCTGATGTATATTTCACAAACAATATATTTTAGCTAAAATATAATAGTTTTTCTGTAACCTCTACGGTTTTCTAATTTTTAAACTGATGAAAAGTATCTTCATTAAATTTTAAAACCCTAAATGAGATAAACATATGTCAATATTATCATTGCTCGCACAGTAAGTGATCCTTACAACATATTCGCAACATAAAGTTTAATATTATAAAATGTACCTATATTTACAAACAGTCTCGTTGCTAGGTTACCACTGACGCCGGAACATTTGTGACAATTTGGGTGGTATTAACATTATGAGTTTATGAACGTCCTGACATTTGGGAGTTTAAGATGTTGTCAACAATTAGAACACGTAGGTTGTGCCGATATTATTGAACACTTTGATTGTATCTAACAATATGGACACTTTGAACGCCACTAACTATATGCTGCTGACTGTACGTAATTCCGTGAGATTAGTAGAGAAACATGGGTGTTTTAAATCGAAACATTTAGCTTTTTTGAGCGTAATGTCTGCCAGATTTGCTATTATATGATTGTATGTTGGGACTGTCAAACTCTTTATCAATATAATAAAAATCAATAGGTATATATTTCATTCATTTGTCATTTGTTTTACGATTTGGCGGCTAATTGAAAATTGTTTGTCCACCAATTCGCACTTGGCCAGCGCGGTAGATTACGGCCTATAACTCTCTCATACCGCGAGAAGATCCGTGTCCAGCAGTGGGACAATAATGGGTTGAATGATATTGAGATTTCTATAGATATTATAAAAAGAGATTATACATTGCAATGTCAATGCGAAAAATCTTTCTTTACCATAAATTATTTGTCTTAAATACTATCTATTGGGTACTGATAAAGAAATAATAATTAATACCTACAATTTTATCACATATAAAATCTTTCATTACAATACTTTGAAGTTTTTACTATTTCTCTAAGTATAAATGCACACAAATGTTTAAAACAGCAATACGAAGAAGCTACGACAGCGCTTTAATCATCATAATTCAATATTATCTTTCTAATCAACAAAATCTATCAATATATCGTGTGAAACAGTCATAAAAGTACGTACAAAGTCGCCAACTAAACTAAAGTGCAAGAGAACAATACTCTACGTCTGTACAGTTTTAGCACGGCATGCCAACGGCGCGTCGCCTGATACATACTCAGAGTTAGGTAAGTTCTGGAAATGACATATAATAGCGTTTAGGTTGGGCATAGTTTCACCAAAATTTAACGAAATAAAAAATATGGCGGGTTGAATCTCATGTGGTTTGATTAGACACTACGCCACGCCTGTTCCTGTTTATAACAGCTGTGCAGAGCGTTGGCGTGTTCTGTTCAGATAGGCTTAGCGGTGGAGACATACTTATATGACGATTTTCAACACCAACCATTTCCCTGACATAGTAGTGCATTTTCGACCTACCTCGGTAAGACCAATGTTATCTAGCGTTGATAAGATATGTCTATGGGATGCAATAACCTCTTAGAAGGTAGAATACATACTCGTTTGGTAGGTACTTGTATATAATAAAACATACAAGTTTATAGTAACGATCATACTATTGATGTCTTCTGCTTATCTTAAAAGCATTGTAATCACGCTCTGCAATAAATTTACGTTTAAGTACTTTATTTCATATATAGATGCAGGAATTAAAAGTAAGCTTCTAATATGTATGTCATATTTATTGAATTTTAGAAACATATTCACTTCATCGCGTCTTATCGAACGTATCCAGTATCACAAATTTTAACATCATTGTCATTCGCGCTATCTTTACCGCCCCCGGGGGAAATAACGCGCTGTCACGCAGAATATACTGGTCGCACCACAATTAGAGATCGCCAGAAATTGCGTAATTAGGGACCATTAATCGATCTTGCATACGACGCGCCGGTACCCTCCTGCAACACTTGTTTGTTTCGTTCTAATTGCAGATGTAAAGCTTTGAGATAATAGCAAAAAATAAATTACTCGCATTCTCTTATATATTTTTTTAAAATTGCATGGAAGCTGAAGATGTTTGTAATGGTATAGGTTTTATTCATAAATATAATAAAAAATCTGCCATACAAGTTTATTCAATATGTTGATCATAACCTGTGCCTTAAATACTTAAGTCTTAAATATTTTTTGTCAAATCCATGTTTCAATGTTTCCTCTTTAGTATTTTTTGAGTGTGTAATCACTTTAACCAAAAGGGAAACCAAAGAAAGAATCTCTTTGCAGACGATGCATTGGCAATTTCTGTTTTATTACAAATGTCCTTTGATGAACGGACATGATTTATAACCTCATTGAGATAAAAAGCTCACTCAAGACAAAAGTTTTAAATCTTTATATATTTTTTATTTTCTCAAGATTTCTAAAGTTATATTTCGAGACTCCAGACATCTTTATAAAATTGCAAGCGTCCCAAAAATAACGAACATAATAGACGTCCAGCTAAAAGGATTTCAAACCCAGGAAACGGTCAAAGAAAGGCACTGTGGCGATTCAATCGAACACTCACCACCGGAAGCAGTTACACTAAATTCCCCGCGAGTGAACCGCAGTCCACTTTTTGTCAACAGTTGCCCTAACCAAGGTGATCACGCCAAGAGTAATGATCGAAAATGGCAGGAAATTACCGGTACCTTATCGAATTCAATAAGCCCAATGGTCTAGGGGAGCGGATAATGAAACTGCAAGTAAAGCTATTCGCCTTAACGCTCAATAGAGGTAATTGCCGGTTGTTCGAATCTTTCTACGACATTCGTCTTTATAGTTTTATTCGGGTCGTGCAGGTTTGAAAGAATTGATTCGGTTTATATGGTTATATCTGGTGATAATCTTTATAGTTTTATAAGCGAACGTCAACTTAAAGTTCAGTAACACGGTGTATGAAACATTCGCTTAAAGGGGTTTCGTTGATGTTCAAACGTAGGTTGAGCGTTAAAAACGAATGTATGAAAAAATGATTTCAAAGTTCTACTGTATAATATGGATCTTAGCATTTTTTTTAAATTGAAGTAAAAAAAAAACAAGTATGCAGTCTATCTGTTGTTAAGTGGTCACTGCCGCCCATGGACATCTGTAAGCAACTTCATATTGAACATGGTTTCTATCTGAAGTCAAACGCATATGCGTTGCTACTCTGGAGGTTTAAGATAGTCGCTTTTTTAAGTACGCGCGCAAACGCACCCTTCCATCGAAACGCAAAAAATACTTCACGGTAGAAATAAGTGTGGCGGTTGTACCTCCTTGGCTGGCTGGTGGTCGAACTAGGCTGGTTCTACCACCTGTTAAATCTATGAAGGTATTTTATAAGAGAAATGTTTTTATATGCTAGCCATTTTAATTTCACCGAATATACGTACGACGGTTATCATGAAACATTAAATATTTTCACTGGAAAATCAAATATTTATTAAAATAAATATGGTTTATTTAGTTCTAGAAAAACATTCAATATCTGTTATTTAAAAATAAATATTATTCCCAGTCTTTGCACTACCTATTCGTTTTATATTTACTCAATAAATTACGACCAAATAAATACGTTAGATACGAAGTTAGTATCGCTTGAAACTTAATTATCAGAACACATTACTTATTCAATCGACAAACATTTATTTAGTACCTTAGGATATGAATATTTCGTAGACGGTGCTCATGAACTCTTCCAATTAAACCGTTTTGTATACAGAAAAATCACAATTTTTTAACTATTTCAGTATTTTAACGTGACAAATAGAAGTAATTATAATAATTTAATTAGGGCATAATACCCTCCTGACGACCAGGAAACCTAAAGTTTAAGTATTTTCAAGAAACTTCTACAGCTCATTATTTATGGCATAAGTATTTCGAGAAAAATTGTGAAAAAAATCCTAGCCATGAAAATCCAGTTTTTCCTAATGTTCTTTATAAAGTACACTAGCAGCCAATCAACATGTACTTCTCATAGGACATAAGCGTTACATCTGATTTAAACCAGGTAAAACTTCGTAACGTTTCATCCTTATCTCGGAAATAAAACATATTTGATTTCTTTACAAACGTTCAATGAATCGTCCAAAAACTTAACACCGTTCTTCTACTCTTTCAAAAAAAACCGTTACAAAATAGTATGATTAGGTACTCTTATGTTACCACATGATCTATTTATCTTCAGAGATCATCTTAATAATGAAAAAATCGCCCCATAACAAGAGATCTTAAAAATGTGAAAAACAAAATAAATCTGCTAACTCCTCAACAATCTCATGAAAACTAGCAAAGCAGTTTCTGTTAGATACGAAACATAGGTAGACTTCACATCTTTTTCTGAAAGCTGTGGTCTTCATATCACAAGATTCGTTTCTGCATCTTGATTGCTTTGGTCCATAGTCGGGCATAAGTAATGCCTCCTGCAGGCGTCCTTGCTTGGTAGGAACTGGTTTGATCATAGCTTTGCGCATTTTATGTTTTTTTATCTGACTAAAGTAATAAACGAGAATGCAGTCCGCCTGATGGTTAGTGGTCTCTGCTGCTCATGGATATCTGTAACTTCATACATGAATATGGGTTTCATCTGAAGTCAATCACAGATGCGTTGCTACTCCCGAGGACCACTTTTACTCCAATCCAATCAAATAACAGTTTAATTTCCAATTTTTCCTCTTTCAGCTTCGAAGTAACATCCACATCGTATACACATTTTCATTGCGTCCGGATAGTATAAAATGTAGCTGAAGCAATAATGTTCAATCTATATTACAAGGTGGTAGAACCAGTGTAGTTCGACCGGGGAAGTACCACCGCCACATCTATTTCTAGCGTGAAGCATTTCTTGCGTTTCGATAGAAGGGTGTGGTTGCCGGCACACTTTCACACGAGGCGACCATCATAGTCCTCGGGAGTAGCAACGCATCTGTTATTGACTTCAGATGGAACCCATGTTCTGTATGAAGTTGATTACAGATGTCCATGAGCGGCAGTGACCACTTACCATCAGGTGGACTGCATATTCGTTTGCTACTTCAGACAAATAAAAAAAAAAAAAAAAACTGACCAATACATATTGATTTGGGGATATTAGAGGGATTTTGGAGGATTTGGGGATATAGATAATGTCGGTGAGGGTGTGGGATGTTCCAATTCAGGAGAATTATCTGAACCATCCGAACCGGTACTGTCCATATCGCTATCATTAGTGATGACACGACGGTCGAGCTCTCAAGGTTTAAAGGCTGGATTACAATCTGAATCATGACATGAATAGTCAAATTCAGATTCATTTAGTGCGTCTGCAATGTCTTCATCGGTCATGGCTGATATAAAAACCAAAACCCATAAATAATCCCTGAAATTAAGCTATGTACTTTGTGCAGTACATGGGCAGTTAGCAATGCAAAAACTTAATTCGCAACCCCTGTACTTTGCAAAGGACATAAAAATGTTTGAGCTTATAGCACACAGATTCTTACTGGTTTTTAATAAATATCGGTGCAGATCATATAAATAATGTTAATTTAGGTGAATTATACAAAAATAGTGTACAATATCAATCACGCAATAAAGATTAATATGGATAAACTTAAGTCTGCCTGAGCGCGCTCCCACATCACTTGCTTTGGTTGCCATTTTTGTCGAAATGACAGATATGACAGTGTGCAAAATGGGTGAAAGTTATTCAAAAAGAACTAACAGATAGCACTGTAACATCAAGACAGGGTTGCAATTTCAAATATTTGTGATGGATTTTTTTAATTTCTACGTACTACATGAAGTACGCAGGTCGTCAGGAGGATACAAAAATACCTGCACTTTGTAAGTATCAAATTATTCTCAATTATAGAGAATAAAGCTGATTCGGCTTCTAAAAATTGGCGAACCCAAATTAAGCGCTTTCTGCACAATTTCATTATTATAAGCCTTACTAAGAAAGTAAACAAGTTGTTAGACGGAACAGTTTGCAACGCAAACATTATTTCTATTCGCAGCAGTAACCATGTTATAATTACGTGTTGGTATTTAGACAATAACGTGTGCACATAGCGGATTACTCACGAACAGTGTTTATTTGAAGCACACAAACCATTAATTCTTTACACCTGTGGCAATTCAATAGGATAATGTTAGAAATACTATTTTGATGGCGTGTTTTGTTTTGAGCCTTACTTGTTTTTTTTTTCTGATCGAAGAGCAAACGAGCATGCAGTCCACCTGATGGTAAGTGGTCAGTGCCGCTCTTGGACAAATGTACGCAACTTCAAGTAGAACATGAGAACATGTGCTGCTCGCGAGGACTAAGGTGGTCACCTTATATAAAAGTGTGCCGGCAACCACACCTTTCCATCAAAACGCAAGAACTGCTTCACGCTAGAAATAGATGTGGCGGTGGTACTTCCCAGGTCGAACTACACTGGTTTTACCACCTTGGAGAAAATTGCTTGTGAAGTTGCTTACAGATGTTCTACCAACTCTGTGTGGTGGTTCTACCACCTGTTTAAATGCAGCTCTTTTTGTAAGGTTGAAGTAGCAAACGAACATGCACTTCACCTGATCGTAAGTGGCATTAGCGCCAATGGGAACCTGTAAGCAACTTCATAAAGAACAGGGGTTCTACATGATAGTCAATCATAGTTGCATTACTAGAATAAACATGGTCGCCTAAAATAAGTTTTGCTCGAAAACGAAAATGTAAGAGAGTAATGTACATCATCTTCTCTATATTATATTAATACGTGAAGCAAAAACTTGTGGTGCATTTTTAAGTAATATGCCGAGGACGGATTAGTATGAAATTTCGTACGGTTGTAGTTGAAGTAGAGAAGGATTGCGCAAAGCTATTTTTTTTCATAATAATGCATAAAACTGAAATAATTACTGTTTTAAGGAAATGAGATAAACTCGTACAAAGGGCACAGTACTCCGTATTACGTCCTTTATATAAAATTGTTTATATACATCTAGCCAAATCTCTCGATACTACAATACACTTAATTCGTATACTCCCAAACCGTAATGCTTTACACCTGTGGAGCAAATACGTCGATATATGGAAGTCGGGAACGAATTTAACCTTCGATAAAACGTGTGGCGCATAAGTTAAACAATCTTACTAAAAGGTCTTACGGAGACTACCATAACGATTCTTTATGTATTTTTCAATTTTCTATATATAAAAAATATGGGTTTGAATTTTTGAATGTACCCTATTTCTTTGTTTGAAACTTGCCCTTTCGATCGCGATGTCCGAGGTTCAAACCCACAAAGGCACGCACCACTAATAAGACGCCGAGCCTATTTCTACTTTACAAGAGTCCTCTTTCCACTTTCTTCTTCTTTGAAATGAATGGTAAGAAGAACTCGCACAACTCAATACAACTTAGCATTGAGTGGTATGTAGCCGACCTCTAATAGCATTTCATGCTAATATTTTTATATGTTATGCCTTTTTATAATCCTTTTACATTGTGTAATAACGTGACTGCATTATACTGTAGGAAACGTCCATAATATCTAATGACTTGTTGAAATACCTAATCCTCTTTTATTGCTCAAAATATCATTTCGTATTGACCACAATATATCCAGAGGCAATTGTTTTAAATGTAATAAAATCAATTTGTAATATTTTTGAAATTATGATTTTTTGTGCAAAAAGATTCATAGAGATTTTTTTAATCGATGGTATATACATTTTTATCGCACTTTATAATTGGATTAATTTATGTTTATAAAGCTGACACGTACGTATTCAAGAGGATAAAGGAAGAATAAAATGTATGCTTCCGATGAGTCCCT
The DNA here is from genome assembly GCA_949699795.1 of Spicauda simplicius. Classification (NCBI taxonomy): domain Eukaryota; kingdom Metazoa; phylum Arthropoda; class Insecta; order Lepidoptera; family Hesperiidae; genus Spicauda; species Spicauda simplicius. The sequence continues at coordinate 16,090,719 of OX453058.1, forward strand.
GTATTAGAGATTAGGTATAAAACATAAACTAAAGAGAAAAAATAGGTTCAATTATTTAGTAATTAACTTGGACCGGAACAGAATAAAGAGTACATATATGATTCGGAGGTATGATCCCAGAAAGTAAGCCCCTTACTTAGTATGACGAGCAATCACTTTTACATACTAGTCGGCTATGAAACAAGTCCCTTAAACCAAGGAACATTTGTTCAGTAAAATGCGTGACGAAAGTGTGTCGCGACTCAGAGGGCTTTCCGATCGCCCTCTCGCTCCAACACTTAGTCCCCTTTTACCAATTTCACGAGTTTCCTTCACACATCAATCTCGTGGTATATGAATTGTAGAACGTCAAGAAACGTCACGCGAGTCTTGTTTGAAATATTTAGGTCAGCGTTTACAACTTACTTAGATATGATCAATATTAGAAATTCAATAATTTTGTTAATTTTTTTTATTCACAACGATTATATTATTATAAATTAGCATATCTCTCAAAATTTGCGAGCTGAAATGCCAATGAGACGGCCACATTGCTCGTAGGAACGATAACCGATGGGGAAGAAAGGTCCTCGAGTGGCAACCACGTTTAGGCAAAATGAGCAATGGTCGACCCACCAGGTGGACCGATGACCGGAAGAAGAAAGCAGGAAACCGTTGGATTCAGAGGGCACAGGGCCGGTTGGAGTGGCGCCATTTAGAGGAGGCTATGTCCAGCAGTGGACCTCAAAAGGCAGATGGTTGGGTGGATGGTTATTAATTATGGAGAAATATAATTTTACAATAAATGTAACGAATTATTTTTTTATTAATATTTGGTATCTTAGAAAGAGACAATCTCCTAATAATATATTTCTGTACCAATGATATATTTCAATTAAAAAAAAGGATTAGATGAAAATATCTGTCTGTGTATAAAGTTACTACATATAATTTCTGTACCTATTTGCATGGTACAATAACAAAAAGTATTAGTTAAATTATTTTCTAGGTTTCATTTTTACGACTAACTTTACGAAATCGTTTTGTAAATAATCATATACCACAGCTTAAATATTTTAATTATAACTCACGTATACAACAATTACATCGTAATTTTCTTCCAAATTTATATTTGTAATACCTTAACATAAATAATTATTTACATTGTTTCGAGTATAATATTAGATTAACAGCTGCTTATTAATAGTTCCAAAGCCTATATAATAATACTGAAGCAAGAAATACCACGTGAACTTCCAACTAATTAGACTCAAATTACAGTATGGCCGTGCGTAGGCGTAGCCAAGTAAAGGCATGAGCATAGTTTCTTTTACCTTGTTACACGGTTTTGTTTCCCTTTTCCTTTCAAATTCACCGTTATAGTATTACTTTGATGCTCAGAATAGCTGTGATAATTGATGAAATGGTAATGGATGATTTGGTAATGGAACTAATAAGACGTCATTTTACGTCATTTCCTTATGTAATATATAGTACGGTAGTATGTACGGTTATTGTTCTCCTGGTTTGTACGGTTTGTATTCTACAATATCACATAAAATCTAATTTGATAATAGATGACAGTTTTTGTATGCAAATGTGTATTCACTCCATTCAAAAAGCTTGCTATTTTCGTTTTTTCAAATATGTAATTCCCTATCAGTGTCCCAGATTCTACAAAGTTAATAGCAGCAGTAGTAGCTCCAATATTGGATAAACAAACGAGATATTTCACAACGCATTAATAAAAATATCAGGACCGTCAAAAAGAACAAACCGAAAAAACTCGTGGCAACCGAACACATTCTTAGTCCACGTTCTAACTACGGGATGGAATTATATTCCTCCATACCTGTAATTTTGTATAACTTTCCATGCTGAGTAAGAAAAACGATAAAAATCTAAAAATACCGTAAAAATCTATAAGATAGATTTAACTTATGTCAAACGTGGAATATTATTTTTTATTTATAATTATAATTAATAGGCGGTAGAACCAATGTCGTTCGACCGGGGAAGTACTACCGCCACACCTATTTGTAGCGTAAAGAATTTCTTGCGTTTCGATGGAAGGGTGTGATTACGGACTACGATGTCCGTGGGAGTAGCAACACATTAGATAGAATCTATGTTCTATGTTGTGATATAAAACCTCAAAAAAACCGAACTAGATGTAGGGAACATAGGTTAACCTATCAATCACTCGTGTTAGTTAATGTTCTTCCCCGCCGCTATATCGCCGTGACCACGATCCATCCATCCATGAAACTGGGTCAAGATATCGGTAATAAAGAAGTGTAAGTCACTTATCGTGAGTACTTGTTACAAATTATAAGAGATGCACGTATGACATGGATAAGTTTGCTAATACTTGAACTCAAATTGCGACATAAACACCTTTTCAACCTAATAGGTTACGCATACGTAATACGCGTTAGTTGATTAGTTCGATGCGAAAATTGTTTCATTTCGAGAATTTCTGCAGGTGGCCGTAATATTACGTCGTTATTAGTACCAAAGTTCTCTATGAAGCAAAAGGAGTAAGAAACTTAAAATTTTTCGTGATCAGAATACCATGCAAAGTACTACTATTACAACCACGTAATATTACGCTTGGAAAATATGTCTATGTCATGACTTTAAATACAATAGGCATGTTTATAAGGTAATTAATAAGTCAGGTTATAAAACATACAATTAAAGACATCTTTGTATTTATAACGCAAAATATCTTTAGAATGTCTCACATACAGTATGAAAGCAGCAACGTCGGTTGATTACATCGGTGCGAAAATGGTTGGATTCACCGTTAAGATCTTTGGGTGAGCGTAATATTACGTCGTTGGGGTAATAGGATACTCCATAGCGAGCTTAGAAAAATCTTTTTATCTTCAAAGAAAGAAGAGACTATCACAACAAACAAATGATATTAAGTTTGAATTATTTGATAAACTTGATAAGTGAATTTGGAATATATTTTTTTTTCACCATTTTGTATAATTACACGTTTTAAGACTATACAAATTATTAGGTACATCTATAAAAATCCATGTAAATAAAAATATGCTTAAGAGTAGGTAATATTGAATACTCGTTACCTACTTAATTGTACAAATTCACAAATTACAAGCATGTTTGACGAATACAAATATCAATGCTTAATATAAATTTAATTAATCTCCATCCGGGAAATAAAAACTAGACTAATTAGTGAAATGAGTTAACAGCTAATTATGATATGATAGTATTTTATGTGGATTATGTAACCACATTACGAATATCTCCGTGCTACGATTATTGTATAGTCCGGTGTTGACATGACACTGTCTTTTTAAAGCATAAAATCATTTCGTTATTTTTTTGCAGTGACCGAAAATAATGAGGATGAAGTTAATGAAAACTTTAGTTTCATTAATAAGTGGCATATAAATAAATCGTGTGAAAATCCGTAACGAGCCGCGACCCGCGTGGCGTAGCGGTTACCGGTCTGACGTGCAATGGCTCCCGGGTTCGATTCCCGGCCAGATACGTACCTGAATGATGAATTCATGTTCTGGGTCTGGGTGTTTGTGTTTTCGTCTTGTCCATGATACCCACGACACAGGAGAAAATCCTAGTTTGGGGCTTTGAGTGTAGAAAGCGTGTGTTAGCGTGTATAAACTTAAATATCACGTAAATTGAAATAAAATAAATTAATAAATTAATTGTAAATATTAAGAAGAAGCAGGCACACTGGGCAAATTCGATATCTAGAAAAACCGTCTAGACATTAAGATGATGAGTAAATATTGCTAACACATGTCAACAAAAATGGTAATACACGTTTCCTGGTACACTTATTTCTGCCTAATAACTGCTGTGTTGCGCAATTATGTGTTCTGGTTACAAGGTTGTAGTAGGGGAGAAAACTCTTTGAGGTCAATCTACAGATCTTATATCGTCAACCCATTATTGTCCCACTGCTGGGCACGGATCTTCTCACGGAATGAGAGAGTTCTAGGCCATAGTCCACCGCACTGGCGAAATGCGAATTGGTGCGAACTCTGATTTTATCAAGGGTTAATTTGCGAATATCCATGGGTAGAAATACGCTCTTGCCATCAAGAGGGCTGCATACCCGTTAAGTGTTATATAATATGTTAAGTTAAGTGTTTGATATTTATTATCAAGAATACCTTATTTTTGTGTTTGCCAGGTTACCTACCAGGTATAGGACTCGAGAGATAGGTCTCAACTCAGAAAGAACTCGTTCTATAGAAAGTTGCTTACGCGCTCGTTTGGTACTTCAAAGAGATGACAAATACCAATATCAACAAAATCATATGACCCAACTCAAAAAATTACCTTCATCGCTAAAGCAAGTGATAACTAATTAGTAATTTATTATGAAACACCAATTAAAACCTAACTTGAAAGCAGCGGTGGGTCTAGACTTGAATCCTTTTTTTTTGTTTTGTTTTCGAGGGGGAAACCTTCCAAAGGTACCCGACGCCGTGGGAGTGACGCAGGGTTATGTGGGATTTTTACCGCACAAGAACCCCCCCGGTGGCCGTCCTCGGCGCTGAAAAGGAGGACTCCGGGATCTCGAAACGACTTCAACCGGAATCCTCCGAGCGCGCTGCCCCATCGGGCTCCTCCCAGATGGGTGGCTGAGCCCACCGCTCTGTCTAGTCTTTACGACGGTATGCGACCACACATACTGCCGTCCTTCCCGGGATTGCCTGACCCAACGGTTGGAGCTCCCACTCTAGCCGTCTGCAACCCCGGAAGCCCCTTTTAGTCGCCTCTTACGACAGGCAGGGGATACCGTAGCCCTGTTCTGACCCCGAGGCTACAGACTTGAATCCTGGACGTCGAAATTCATACACTTCAGCTATTCTTTCATACAGTTAGCACACTAAATCAAAATTATAAACATATGGTCCCCAGACAATATTTGTGTGTGAGCAAATGTAATTGTAGCGTAGCAAAGCTATGCTTTTAGCGTGTGTGCCGCATATAATTCTTCCATTAGCTTAATGTGTGCACTGTCAAAATGAAATAACGCCAGCTCGCTACAGAAACATGTGCTACTTGAGAAATTATTATTTTCATAACGTAGAATGTTTTGAAACGAGACTGGGTACGTTATTCTACTGTATTATTATAAAAAGTAAGAGTTAAAGGTATTTTATTTCTTAATCCCGCATTTATGGCGCAATCAGTATAACATGTAAAATTACACACCTAATGAGAAAGTGTTCTTAGGTACGCACTACAGCCGCTATACTTGGTTTGAAGAATTTCAACATATCATCGAAATCGAATCAGCTGTGACTTAATATACAATTTTTAAATATGGCCTTTGAGATCAGAGAAATTGAGAGAAGAAAGTTGGTAAATGTTAGTTGTTATATTCAAGCCGAATGAGAAGTTAAATCAAAATGTTATACCTATTTAATTAAAATTGATATTACGATGATAATTGATTAAGCAGCCAAAAAATTAATGCACCAAATTAATGTATTATTTAATTTATTAATTTTACCTTACCTATTTGTCGATTTTTCAAAACTACAAATTTAAATATCATAGTGTAAGACACAATTTTAAATCAGGTGAACAGGATGTATTATTATTATATGTATGAATAAGTACTTGAAGAAAATTGTTTCCCAAGCAATGTATACTTTTCACATGTACAATTCCACATAATTATATTCAAGCCGTATGAGAAGTTGAATCAAAATATTATATCAATTTCATTAAAAGTGATATTACGATTGAAATTTTATAGAAGTTTTCTTTACTTACGCGTAAGTTTGTGAAAATCCACGTTATAAAGATAAGGTTAAGTAGCTACTACGTTAGGACTCAACGATTCCGTATCGTATAGTTAACTTACTCTGCTCTGTTTTAAAGCAAAACTGTGGTAGGGGTTACTACCACAGGTTTGCTTTCAAACAAAACACTTTTTTGTGTGGTAATTTAGTTTTATTTTGTATACGTGCATATACTTTCGTCAATCCATTATTGTCCCACTGCTAAGCACGGATCTTTTCTCAGAATAAGAGATTTTTAGGCCATAGTCCACCGCGCTGGCCAAGTGCGAATTGGTGGACAGTGCGAATTGGTGGACAGTGCGAATTGGTGGACATATACTTTACCAGGTGTAGAACCAGTGTAGTTCAGCCTGGGAGGTACTACCGCCACACTTTTACCTAGCGTGAAGCAGTTCTTGTGTTTCGATATGAAGCAGTTCTTGCGTTATATAGAAGGGTGTGGTTGCCGGCACACTTTTCTATGAGGCCACGGGAGCAATAACACATCTGTGATTGACTTCAGACAGAACCCGTGTTTTATATGAAATTCCTTACAGATTTCCATGGGCTGGAACTACCACTTGCCATGAGGTGGATTCCATTGCTCGTTTGCTACTTCAATCATGTAAAAAGAAAACTTAAAGAATGGTAATAAGGCACAGCTTAAAATATTCTTTCATATAATGATATTCATAGCAGAGTGTTGCGAAGTACTTTTATTCTAACAATTTTTTATCTGCTTTTATATTACAAGTTTTATATACTAATTTCCGAGATTGCTAAGTAGAAAATATAATACAAGTATTTTCCCAAACACAATAGCTCATTAACTTCGTTTATGCGAGTACTACAATTCCTGCCGAAGAGAGCTATCATGCCGTAATAAAAGAGAAAAATAAAACATTATAGTTCAGGGCTGGAGCGCCAGATAATGGATCTATTTACGTATTTACACTGAAAATACTGTTAGAAAAGTGAGGCAAGAATTCAAACAGTTTGACAGAACAATAGAAGCAACTATTTTTGTTAGGAATTAGGTCGGCTATAAACATAAAAGAATTTTGTTACTGCAGCGCTAACAAATTTAAGATGTCACATACGAAGCTAAGGACTGGTTTACATGTGAAGAAAATTGATGGAATTGTCTCTTTTGAAATTGTAACCTATTTCTTAACCTCTTTCCGTTGGTAAGTGGAAATTAAACTGAGAAGAACGATTTGTTAGACATTCTATTTTTATTCAGCTATTATTACATAGCTTTTATCGCGGGCTTTGAGCGCTGCGGCCAAATCAAGAAATTCCGTAACGAAAAAACCTAACACCCCCCACTGCGCTTACCATGTAGCGCAGTCGCGCGTTGGCTTAACGTGTATGTATATGGTACGGCAGTACGAAGCTCGCACGGATCGAGACAAGTTGCTCGGAAATCGAACGAATATGTAAGAAGCTGTTTGTGAGTTTCATTTTATTTCGCTTCCACATTAGGTCTCAAGTAGCGCGGCCACAGCGCATCAGCCGCGCGACTGCAACGGATGTGACAGACAGACGGTCAGCCTAATCATAGTAATAGGGTCTCGTTTTTACCTTTTGGGTACGAAACCCCAAAAAATTAAAATTTGTATTAAAGGGAGGTCAATTATGAACTGTCTTTGATATGATGCAAGCATTAAAAGATTTATAATCAGTAAAAAAACAGCTGTCGATTAAATGTAAGAATTATATTTACAAGAAGTAAAGAGTCGGAATCAATATTTTATTTAAAAGCTTAAAAGTCATTAATTATTATCAGTTATACCCACTAAACCAAATATTGACTACCAAGAAGATGTCGCGGATAAGCCAGTTTATTATAACAACTTGTTTACTAAACTTGCGCAACCGCAAATTAAACAGGCGTGAACGACGGGACGCTTTCCCATTGATAAATCAACAGAGCGCGTGACAAATGAAGTACAGGTGTCACGGTACGCTTACAACAGCTGTGCACAGATTTGAATGAAATTCAAATACAATATTTGAAGTGACAGTGATTTTGTCCAGAGCTTAAATAATATGAAGAGATTTGATTTGTGTTTTAATATTTCAATGTGTTAACATAATTTTATATAACGTTCAAAAGTGTGAATGACGTTAAGTTTATTTTACATCACCAGCGCTGGAAAATGTAATAAAAGGCGTGGAATGGAATTTCAATATAACGTTGACATTTGATTATCGTTTGTTGCGTTTATTATTGACGATTGAATTTATTCATAATAAAGTAATTCATGAGCCTAGTGTAAAATAGTTTCAAACGAAAATTCATTAATAATAGTTACTATATTAATTATTAAATTATTATCAGTTACGCCCACTAAAACTAGATATTGACTATCAGCAGATGTCGCGGATAAGCCAGCTTATTATAACAACTTGTTTGTTAAACTTGTGCAACCGCAAACTAAACAGGCGTGAACGACGGGACGCTTTCCCATTGATAAATCAACAGAGCGCGTGACAAATGAAGTACAGGTGTCACGGTACGCTTAGAACAGCTGTGCGCAGTTTTGAATGAAATTCAAATACCATATTTGAAGTGACAGTGATTTTGTCCAGAGCTTAAATTTTAAGAGACGATTTGCGTTTTAATATTTCAATGTGTTAACATAATTTTATATAACGTTCAAAAGTGTGAATGACGTAAAGTTTATTTTACATCACCAGCGCTGGAAAATGTAATAAAAGGCGTTGAATGGAATTTCAATATAACGTTGACATCTGATTATCGTTTGTTGCGTTTATTATTGACGATTGCATTTATTCATAATAAAGTAATTCATAACCTTAGTGTAAAATTGTTTTGCATGAAAATTCATTAATAATAGTTACTATATTAATTATTAAATTATTATCAGTTGCACCCACTAAAACCAGATATTGACTATGAAGCAGATGTCGCGGATAAGCCAGTTTATTATAACAACTTGTTTGCTAAACTTGCCAACCGCAAACTAAACAAGCGTGAACGACGGGACGTTTTCCCATTGATAAATCAACAGAGCGCGTGACAAATGAAGTACAGATGTTACGGCACGCTTAAGTAAGCTGTTTAGTGAGCAGTTTTGAATGAAATCCAAATGCAATATTCGAAATGACAGTGATTTTGTCCAGAGCTTAAATAATATGAAGAGATTTGATTTGTGTTTTAATATTTCAATGAGTTAACATGATTTTACATCGCGAGTTTAAAAGTGTAAATGATATGAAGTTTATGTTATTAAATTCTCTCTCATCAACCCATTAATGTCCTACTACTAGGCACGGGTCTTCTCTCAGAATGAGGGAGTTGTAGGCTTACGATGTTTTCCTTCACCGAAAAGCAGTGATAATTAATTATAATACGCTATGTGCGTATTTTCAGAAAAATCTGTGGCTCCTGGGTTTGAACCTTGGAGAGGGCAAGTTTCAACCATTATCACTCTCATGCTATCACTGTTCTACATCATTAGCGCCGGAAAATGTAATAAGGTGTTGAACGGAATTTAAATAATTCAAATGTAAAATAAAGTTGAAAGTTGTTATTTATTGTAAAGTAATTAATAACTACGAGTAAAATAATTTCAACTATAAATTAGTTTACACTAGTTACTGTACTATTGTCAAATAGTTTCAAATGAAAACTTATTAATACTATTATATTTACTACATTCGTTATTGAATTACTTTAAATCCTCTATCATCGTGTATAGTGAACAAAATAGGAATGCAAAATTGTCATCTAATTCTGCGAGGGTCCCTAGACCAATATGGGTATTTTTGGGTTTAGCACGTGTTTTGCTGTTTTACAAAAATAAAACTAAGTATTCAACGTCATAAAACGAAGGAATGTTTTTAAATTAAAACCACAAAGCAAATTCTAAATAATTAAAAGGCAACCGTATATCACCGAAATTAAAAGGCCGTATCAGTATGTGAATGTAAGAGATAAGGCCGGTCGCCAGAAGGCATCAATGACAAACGGGATGCGGGCGCAGACTTTCCAAACGCCAAGCCTTATCTGTTCTGTGCGAAGACGCGAAATGCCGCGGGCTGTACCCATGTTGTATAGTCATTTATCTGTGTCACGTGTTCATAGAAAATTATTTTGGCAAGCCAAGTATTTTGTTTCAGCTTATGAAATCCCATCAGTAAATTATATTTCCCATAAATAAGTTCATTGGCTATACGTCACCCATAGAGTAAATGTAATACTGATTAACTTAACAACTATTTCAAACATCTATATATCAAACCTTCATCCGCTTTCAATATAAAAAATAATTCAGGTATTATTTTATATTGTCTTACGTATGACACTTTCATATTTGTTAAATTTAAATGATAACATTGTTTTTGCAATGACGGTTCTAACATTAGCAAAACTGTGTATTTATTTTAATGCGTTCCTCTTCAGACACACATAACGCGCATTGATGTTTTTATGTGAAATAAATAAAAATATTTTACACTACTTTGCTTCTCATACACAATCTCTATATTTAAATACATATTGGCAGCCCAATCTGAGATCCACCACACCGGCGCAGCTGCAGTACTCTGATAACATGCAGTGACGCCCGCGTGTAATTTGTCACGCGCTCCGTTCTTTGGCATCAGCAGGCATGTTTACCTGTGTCCCATGAAAGGCTTGTCGGAAGCCACAGATTGACACTCCATTACTTTGATGATACTTGTTTTATTTATTAGCAGTTTCAGTTCATAGTAATATATGCTTATATTCTTTTGCTAATAGTAAAAAGAAAATGAAGTATAGTTTATTATTTATTGTCTATATTACTATTACAGTATCTGTAACAGTATCCCATAAAATCTCTTTTTTTTTCAAATATAATACCTAAGCTACTATACTGCAAGGCCTTATAAAATTAACATATAATATATTATTTTAATTATACGTCTCTGCATCAATTGAGAGTTCTATTTAAATTCATATTGGCAGCCAAATCTCAGACCCACCGTACCGGCACAGCTGCAGTACACCGATAACATGCCGTGACGCCTGCGAGTAATTTGTCACGCGCTCTGTTCTTCGGCGCGTCAGCGAGCGTGTTTACCTTTGTCCCATCAAAGGCTTGTCGGAAGCCCCGGATTGACACTCCATTAGTTTGCGATGATACTCGTTTCATAGTGATACATAAATGTATTATTTTGCTAGTATTAAAAAGAAAATGGAGTATCGTTTATTATATATATCAGTGCCTGTAATAGTTACCCAAAAAATCTCTAATGAGATTATAAATATTTGAAAATAGAATACCTAAGCTACAGTACTGCAAAACACTATAGAATTACCTTATAATATTTTATTTGATGTCCCTGCATCAATTGAGAGGTTTATTTCAATACAAATTGGCAGCCGAATATGAGATCCACTGCACCGAAACAGCTGCAGTACACCGATAACATGCCGTGACGCCTGCGTGTAATTTGTCACGCGCTTCGTTCTTCGGCACGTCAGCGGGCATGTTTACCTTTGCTTCATCAAAGACATGTCGGGAGCCCCAGATTGGCACCCTTTTATTTTGCGATGTTACTAGTTATATCTCCTATTTGATACAATTTTTAATGTTATTTTTCATTTCAGATGCACTGTTTTTATGAATATACTAAAATTATGAATTTACTAAAGATTATTTTAAATAATAATCGTTTAAAAGTCAAACTATACATTTTATATGTGTAAGATATTGCTTACACTCACTATTTAGGCCTATTTGCGTGAATAACGACTTCTATATGTATATACCTATACTCTTTTGTTATCTGTAAGTACTAATACTAATCGTTGTACCGTCGACATACGAACATAAGTATATTCAACTCTTTGTTAAAACCCATTGCACATAATATTATTGTAATGATACCTGAAATGAGACACGTGTATACAAAAAACTCGTGACGCTTTAGAAAATCAACAAAGCTATGTTATATTATTACATCACCTTTTTATTATAGGACCAAGATGACTTATCAGATTTAAGACAATTAACTGTATAGAGGATATTCGTTCACCACTGAAGTTTTAATGTTAATTTGGCATAAATCAATAACGAATACGAATAAACATCAGCCGCATTTGGTTAAAATCCGAATTTGGTGCAAATCAAATCATAACTATGAAAATCTCTCAATTAAAAGCAAAACTTAAGTTTATGCAAACGGACATAATTCTGCGTACAGGCTAAGACGATGTTTTTGACATTCCCCTTGGGATACTCGATAGTTGCCCTGTCTATGACATCTGATATGTTATGCTCGCTTGAACTTCGGTAGTGGGTCTTTCATTGACATTACAAAATTCTATCAATTGAATTGTAAGATAATTTTTCTTAAGATTTAATGACATTAAAATGGTAAAGAAAAACAAATATAGAGAGCAAAAATATTAGTATAAAATATTCATATTACAAAGTACGAATCTTGGTAAGGATATATGTGTGTTAATTATTACTTTCACTCCAAAAGTACCCACCGGATTTTGCTAAAATTTGGCACATATATACTTTGTGACGTAGATTAACACATGGGATACGAATAAGAAATTTGCGGGAATAACCTTTTTTTACAAGGAGAAAGCCTTCAATAGGTACGCCCGAGCCTTGGGAGAGACTCCAGGTTATGTGGGATTTTTAACCACTAAAACCTCCTCGGTGGCCTTCCTCAGCGCTTGCAGGGAAGCCCGGGATCTCAACGCACCGGTGCCCCCTAGTGCAGCACTCCTCATGGGCTGTCTCTTGGGGGACGTGTAGCTGTCCCCCTGCACCTTCTGGTATCTACAACGACATGCAACCACATAACCCGCCGCCCTTCTCGGGGTTGCTGGCTGGGCGGTTCAAGCTTCCTATCGTGCCGCGCGCAACTCCAGGAGCCCGCTTTTAGTCACCTCTTACCACAGGCAGAAGATACCGTAGCCGTATTCTATTCCCCGACTACAGGGGATTGCGTGTATAACCTAGTCACGTCACAAAATACATAAATGACTTTTTATGTGTGTAAGTCCATGTTTATTTATTACTAGATGTAAACCTCTAAACGCTTTCGTGACGTGCTTTCTTTACAGATGTCTGTGGACTGATTGACCATCTAACATAAAGTTATTATTAGTTAGTATAACTATTTCAATCTTGTAAAAATAAATCTTCGGTTTTTCGTCAGAAACGTCAATTTCTCTTAGTGTTCTTTGAAAACTAATGAAGATCAACGAAATCGTAAACAATAATTAAAATATCGACGATAATAAAATAAATTATATATTATAGGCACTGCAAAATTCAGTGCGACTAACCAACTTGGTAATATTACGAGTTATAAGAGATAAACCGCCTCTTTGCTATATTGCAACTTAACAGTATGCTTTGGTTGATACCTACATCAAAATCCTGTCACAATATATCCTTCTTTGCTTTTAATTCCGTTCTACATTTTTCCATTTTATTACCTTGGCATTATAAACATAGACTTACTTTACGAGGTGTTTCTTAACTTAGGCACTTTTAATCGAAGCTTTTAAGGCTCTATCATAGTCTCAAAGTAACTTTCATTTCTTTCCCTCATTTACGGAGCCTCATTTTCTCTTTACACGCCCGGCTGTAAGCTTAAAGCTCCTAAATACTCGCACTAAATTTTCTTTGTAAGGGAAAATTAGGGTATACGTTGGTGAACTAAGATAATAAACATAAAAAAAGCGTTTTAGAGTTTATGCCTTAATCTTCCTTTAGATTTTTCCACTTGATAGAAAGTGGTGATTAAAACCCTTAAATATCTTTAAACGGCTCTACATAATTCTACCTAAGCTCTAACACAATAAGATGTACTAGTCACCCATCGCAACGATCGAAATCCGACCGTAATTTAAATTAAAAAAACTAAACTTTATATTGTCCAAAGCAGCACGAATATTTCTCAAAATCAAATAAATTTTCAAGTTATTTTGAACTTTGAACGCACCCGTAAAAAGTAAAAAGAGTTTTAATTAGCTATACTGCATTTAAAATCAATAGCGGGTTTTGACAGACATCTGAAATTTTTCATGTTATGTATTTTCATAGTGAGAAATTGAATGTTCTATTTTGTTTATTATGTATGTGTTCGTGTCAAATGCAAGGTAGTAAGTGTAATGTGTTGTTTTTTTGTGTGTTTTATGCATTATTTGAAAAAAGTATTAGCATTATGTAATCTTTCTCTACATCAAGTATAACCGTGCGTAATTTTATACTCTTCCGTCTGCAGCAAGTATCTTAAAAACGAATCACAAGTTTTTGCTTCACGTATTAATATATAAATAAGCCCTCAGGCATTTTCAGTTTTTCAATGGAACCTAAAACTACTTCTATAGACATAGATGCGATGCTATTAACTCTATATCGTAACATACTACGAGTAGTTCATTGATTTAGTAGTTTACTGGTTCAGAACATATTTTTACTTTTCGATAAATTAAAATTAAAGTTTCACGAACAACAATTAGTACGTTGGCATATTGAATTCACAGAAAACCACTAACACAGCGTTGGAAGTTAGAATTAGCGCGCAAATAATAAATCGACCACAACGCACCCACAGAGCTTTGTAGCGATATATTTGTAACGAGACATTTCAAACGACAACAATACTGTTAATGCTCCTAACATAAATATCTGTGACGGCGATATATCGAGTGTTCGGTATTGGCACACGCTGTTTAATTATTCATCTCATTAGACAAGTTTGCAGACGTTCCTTTGTAGACGCAGATGCAGTACTTGGTAGCGCTACCGATAGCCTAGTTTCAAACTCGCTAGTTTCGGGAGTTTTCGAATATGTCGCGAGTGTAAGTTTGTTTTACTATCTTGTCGTAAGTTTACAAAAACTATACGTTTAAATTATACTTATTTCTACGCTACGTTTTCTACACTCATAGCCCCACACTAGGATTTTCTCCTGTGTCGTGGATACAATGGACACACACAAGATGATTACACAAACACCCAGACCCAAAACATAAATCGAAACTCATCATTCAGATACCTGTCGGGCCGGCAATTGAACCCGGAACCCATTGCGCGTCAGATCGGTGTGGTAACCGCTCCGCTACGCGGATCGTTACACTAATTCTCTTTATTAGCTAAGCAAGTAACAGCCAATGAACATTTGATGTCTCAAAAGAATAGAAATGGGTTTACAAGAACAGTTTTTCGTAACATGTGAGCTTAAAATAATTTACGGACTAATTCACTGTTGTTATAAGGTTGTCTACTTTATACGTGACCGTTTTGTCGATGCGATATATGTAGCTAACACATAGGACGTATCTCATAAAATACCTGTTTGATTTCCGGACTGCTATAAAAATTAAGAGTTTATATTTTCATAAACAAACAGACATTTGGTCTGTACATGCAACCCAGCGAGGAACTTAAATAGAAAGACTTATCTATTACTATTAATTGCAGTTTGCCACATAACCCTTGATTAATTCTGTCTGATTTAACACAAATGTAAGCACAATCGACATATAATATTTTAAGCAAACTCACGCGTTTAAACAAGTATCAAAAGGATCAACGATTGCATTACCTCGCAGGATCGTCGTTTATGAATTATTGCCTCTTAATCTTACCGACGGCTTGTTAGAATTGAGAATGGACCTTCGTTTAATATTTCACACTATGATATCGAGTGGTCTGATCCAGTTAAGGAATGAAATATAGATAACGAGTTTTGCACGCGACTCCATTCGCGTTGAATGTACGGATAATTTGGTTAAGGTTTTTGTAAATCTGGGTATTAGCAAGAAAGTCGGCGGTGGGAGTGAGAGGGAGTCGGTTGCTTGCCTTTTCAAGAACAAATTTCCACCGTTCGGAGTCGTCGAATTGAACAACCGCCCCACATAGGAACACGCTTTCTACACTTATAGCCCCACCCTAGGATTTTCTCCTGTGTCGTGGATACCATGGACACACACAAGTCGAATACACAAACACCCAAACCCAGAACATAAATCTAAACTTATCATTCAGATACCTGTCTGGCCGGGAATCGAACCCGGGACCCATTGTGCGTCAGACCGCTATGGTTAACCGCTCCGCCTCCCGGGTCTTCAAATGGGAGCTAAAAAAACATTGCTTAGGACAGTTGCTAGGCGCTCTAGCCCATCAGATACCAACGCCCAAGTCTTGAAGTTGGATGTAGTTTCTTGTGTTTGTTCTATTGTTATAATTAATTGTTTCATTGCAACATGCTTATCTAAAATGTAAGTGATTTTGAAGTAGTCGAATTCTATCTTCTCTAAGCGGCACCACATCAATTCTCTTCTATCTTATAGTAACAGCATGGCGAGGCTCTATATTTTATGGTAGATTAAATTTTGTGTAGCATTCTTAGTTTGCAATCGTTACAACGCGTCTGTAATTGGTATCAAATAGTCTGCAAGCTTGTGGGGAAAATTAGTCAGTCTGAATCTGTTACATTTACTTTATATAGATGTCTCTCGACCATAATTTATCTATGAAGCTGTCAAACTGCCATGCAGAAAAATGTATCTTTCTAAAATCATTTACAGAATGTATAAACAAACAGTCACCCGTACAAACCCGCATTTGTAGATTTTAAATCAAATATTCGCTTCAGTGCTTTCAAAATGATTTATCGTTTGCTTTATCAATAATTGGCGAATGTAATTTTAAACAGATTGGACCTGAAAGCCGTGTAATGTATCTTGACTGGGACATTGGTAGTGTCATGAATATTTATGTTACATTTGCATTTTATTCTAACATCGGTCTGTGTGGATTGCGCTCATGTAATTTTCGTAGATGTGTTCCGTTAATGAAAGGAAACTCTCCTTGAAGTAAAAGTATGTGAAGTATATATATTTTTTTCACTAAGTAAGGATATCTACTATAGATATGTCGGCGCGACACCGCGTATTTATGAAAAACACGTCGCCGATAATAATTATTTTAGTTAGTTTAAAGATCGAAAATTGTTTGTTAATTGAATTAGCAACATTTAATGGTTTTTAGAATTGTAATTTAGTTTACCCTCCATAAATTTGTTATTGTCACACCACCAAACATTGTTATAAAAAGGCGAGCGAACGCCGGTAGAAAAAGATTCTTGTTTAACCTTCAAAGCGATCGGACCTCCTATACTGTGAATAAATCGAAGAAGTTTACTGCTGTGTTTTACTTAAAATCTTCAAGAATGGACAGTTATGAAGACCTCGTCCATCCCGATGTCACATCCACTCCGTTAGATATGAACATATTTCATCACAAGTTACAATTTCTTGTCGCGATTGCTAATCAAAACACCTTAATTTGACATAGTTACAACTCATCATTCATATTGTGCAGAGCTGAAATTAAACCAGAACCTTCTATGCTAGAATAGCACAGAAAATTTATATATAAGAGTCTAATGGAAGAGTCAGATTGTAAAATGTATAATTTACAAATAATCCACAAAAAAACAAACATTCAAAATAACAAACTATTTAGTTTGCTACGTCTTACAAACCTATAAGTATCTCATACAAAAATAATGTAAATATTTATCAGTAAAGTGATATATGATAAAATAATAAACACAATTTTGATAGGATACAACTTACATGCAAATTTTAATAATAAGACTAAACAGGTAACCTCACAACGACGCAATGCGGTACAGTAGTGTTAGTGATCGTAATTCATTTGTAAACATTCGATTAATTACTGCAGATACGCTCAGAGGAACTCCGAGCGAGAAATCAGCTTGCTAAAATGTACTTAAGTCTAGTTTGTACTGGGTATTTGATCTAATTTATATTCCGCCTCTTGGTTTGTTTTGTGATAAATCATTGATAGTAGATATTTGTATTTCATTATGTTAAACTTGGTAATGTAGACATTATTGCCGATAACTGTACCCTTTTCCATTACTTTTTTTACAATTCGTAGACATTTTTCGGGTTCCATAGCATTTGGGGTAAAAAGAGGAACCTATTACTTAGATTCCACTCCGTCCGTCCGTCCGTCTGCCCGTCTGTATGTCACCAGGTTGTAATTTATGAACCGTGTATTCTAGACAGTTGTAATTTTAATACATGATGTATTTTTGTTGCCGCTGTACCAAAATACTAAACAGAATAAAATAAACATTTAAGAGGGGATCCCAAACAACAGTGATCTTGTGGTACGGAACCCAACGTGGGCGAGACCAACTAGCACTTAACCTGTTTTATTTTATAAAGTAGCATGCAGGCCATCTAAATATGAGTAATCATTGTCGTCCATGAACATGTGTAATGAACTCTATATATAACGGAGGTCCATATGGAGTTATGATAATATGTTGCCCGAGTCACTGAGTTGTTCGCCTCGGCTTTAGGTCAACTAATATCCACACTTTGCAATTCGAGAGTTGACTTTCTTTAGATTCGTTTTTCACGCAATTCTTTGATTTATTTATCAATTCTGTGCAGTACGTCACAAATGCGTTGCCAATCCTCAGGACTTAGATGTTCGCCTAAGTAAGTCAGCAATCAGAATCATGAACTGAATAGTAAAAACTTCTCATAAGAAAACATTAAACAAGATTGTACACACAACACTTGCAAAGAAAAAGTCAAATAAAAAGAAAAATAACTGTACTCTGAATTAATTCTTTCTGCAAGCCGAAAGCTAAAAAACAGCCTCAGGAAAAGCTGTTTATAAAGCGTTTTATGTCCGTAATACTTAATTACAGGATTGTAAGGCCTCAAAGCTCGTTATTTATTCTTAAAACAATTAGCTCGGATTACGTTATATTTTGACTACTCGTTGTTGTATGAGGGTCGCTTAAGAGGAAATTTTGTTTTTATTTGGCGATGTCGTTTTTATAGCTGCTATTTTTGGAGCAGCTGATATTTAAATATATTTGTGAATTCAACAAAGTTTTGTTTTATTTAAGCAAGTTTTTATTTTTTTTATCTATTTTATAGTTTTTGTTTTTATAAGTTTTATAAGTTTTTGTACACAAATAATACATAACAACAGACATTATAAACTTAATTTTTTAATGTCTGTTTGTGGATTTATTTTTCAGAATTTGTACATTAACTTATGTAAGTAATCTGTTTATTACTACTTGGTTTATAAAATTACGGAATTAGATTTTTCTTTAAGCATTTATTTCTTCAAATCATTATAACAAATGCTGTTAGAGGTATCATATTGTATAGAAGGACCTTTGCACAGATATAAGATACTTTTCATTTAGCCAATACTTTTTAAAGGTATTTTAAAGACAGAGTCCTAGTTTCTCTAATTCCATCTCCATACAGCGTTAACCTGATCTCTTTAGATCTTCAGTTTAAATAATCAAAAGACACTTCATTACATTGTAATTAATTTTCTGAATAATTATAATGTAATGAAGTATAATGTAATGAATAATTTTGTGAGTTACCCGAGGTTCTATTTTCCACAGATAGTTCAGATAATGCCAAAAATACAAACTTAAAATACACACGAATAACCTATACTTTTGACACAAGTGCTGACATAAACACAAACAAATACAAACATACAGACAAGACGTACGAGAAATAAACTGAGCACGTTTATTCAAACAGAACGTGTTTTGTCCCATAAATTCAGTATACGCCTTTGTTTAAGTTGAATTTGTAGCAAGTAACCGCGACATTAGTGGTGACAGATAGACTGACAAAGCGATGGTGCTAGTCTGACGCAATAAATGCTCGGAACCGAGTATAGTTCTCGCGATTTGTCTAGATCTACTAAACTAAGGTACTTTGGTGCTTTGAAAAAGATCGCACTCTAAAGGAACTTACGGGGCAAAGATAAAATGCTTAGATCAAAGGAGGTGAATTACTTTGCTTCAATTTTTGACGAAAAGTGTAATTTATATCAGGACGAATAAAAATTCAAATTAGGAGAGTCTGATTTGACTTTTTATTCAAGACTAAAATTGATAAGTTACATCAGTTGGACGGTTTTTGATCGTTTATGGTGATATATTATGTGAGAAAATGTGAGATATATTATGTCGTAATCAAGATCACAATATTTGGTGGGACTCGGAGTAGGAAAAAATATTTATAGGGTTGAGAATCCTCGAAGCTTAAGTGGTAGACTGAGAGGGATAATAATAATCAGCTACGATTAACTGTACATCTAATACCACATATAATTATACTTTAGTACATATCCATTAATATATGTATTCAAAAATGAATACCCAAGTATGACGAGGTATTTTTCGATTTATACAGAGAAACAGCAAACATAGAGCCTTAATAAACAAACAAACTATTCAGACATGTTTACTTTAATTGGAGTATTTATTATGACCTTTTAGCCCATTAAACCTGTATGATTATAAATTATTTATTTACGAGATTTAACTACTCACCCAAAGATACGGTAATGTTTATGTTATGAGATAGGGGACCTAATCCGAGTTTGATAACTTAGATGCTGTCGGCCATAAAAGCTTATGAACTTAAAGTGCATCGTTTCTACTAAAGCCGGTGATCAGTGTACTATCAATATTGTTGTGGAAGCATCACCTGATCGGACACCCGAGACTGCTAAAATAGAAATTTCTGAACAGATCAATCATGTTATTTAACGTTTTCTTAAATTTAAAAGCAATAAACGATCATACGGTCCAAGTAATAGTAAGTGGTTACAACCGCTAAGGAAAATGTGCAAGCAAATTCGTATAGTACAAAGATTCAATACTATGTCAATTATAGTCGCGTTAATACTCCCGAGGGTAAAGATTGTCGTCTCATTTAAGTGTGAAGGCCTTCCATCATTCTACCAAATCCAAGAACTGCTTCACGCTAGATGTACAGAGTTACGTCGGCAGTACATTTTCGGTCGAACCATACTAGTTGTACCACCTTGCAGCTAATAATACTATGTGAAAGCATTCGTACTACTACAAAAGGAGAGCATTATGGTGTTGGTTTAACTCAACTCCAAATAATTTGAATATACCCTATATTCAAATTATTTGGACTTGAGTTAAACCAACTGGTTATATATATAATTTAAAAATTCGATAAATACACTTACATAGAAAACGTATTTTATCCAGATACTTTCGTAAAAACGTATAAAAGTTACTTCCATCTCCTATGAAGTAATAGTATATTTCCGTATTTTCAAATTACTACGAGTAGATAAATTAACTTTATAACAACGCGGTAAGATGGGCAAAATAAGGAAATTATATTTAGCAGTAAATTAATGTTAAGGGTTTTCCCTTTCGTAACTAATTACTTCTAATAGCTGCAAGAACTAGGGTGGTTGCAGGTAAGGGTAGTTATTAGCATTTTATCAAAACACTAAGCTATGATTATAGTACAAAATAAACCTCGTTTCGAATTTACAAAAGTCAATCGATAAATATTCAATAGTCAATCTGTATAGAGTTTCAACTTCAATTGTCTAAAAGTTTATTTCTGTATAAAATATCGTAAAAATAAAAAAAATATGTGTCGTTAATTACGATTGTTTATTATTTAAAGTAAAATATAAAATATCCGTAATAAATAAAACATAACATATCAATGATTATTTTTACAAATTCATTAACAATAATATATAAATAATTTTACTTTAATCATCCTTAGTATTATTTACAACTGGTTAGTAATTTAACAAGAAAATGAAAAGTCACTGAGATTTTGCATTAGGTACTTTTACAAAGCACATAGATAATATTCTAAACCTAACCAGTTATCACATCAAATTTCAGTTCGTCAAAATCTAAAATTTCAAAATATTGTATACAAACATAGATATAGAAAAACCCAAGATACACATTCAGCGTCCCAAAACTGTCCATTGAAAAAGAGCGCTCAATTTGAAAATTGAGCTCATTTAAGTAGTAAATTTTATTGCTTTTTCCTTAAAGCGTTGTACTCGTAAATACAACTTTAGATTATGGACGTAAGGTTGTACTGAAAAAATATATGGTCGTTATGATCATCTATAAATAATTACGTACATTTGACGACAGTTTTAGGTGTCATTTTTTTTGAGATTGTGTACTTATTGTATTTCTACATCGATGTTTACAAACGAAGCTAAAATCCTATAATATATATACCAAATTTTAACACGCTCTATTATACGAAATAACATATGAAACAAAATTGAATTGGACTCCGTATTTGGAAACCCTGTGATGTTTGAGTGCGGAAATAGAAAAAAGTGGGTGCATTAGTCTTCCACCCCTTAGAAGATCCCTACTTGCACTACTCATGAATATTTGAGCGACGTTCTTTGCAATACTGAGCGAATATGTTCTTGAGACATCAGAAGACGATTTGTTAAGGGCAGTGTTATTTTTGCTCCGAAAATATGTCCGCTAAGCAGGGGTTGTGATTTGATTATCGAGCGAAAAAGTAATAGAGATGGAACCCTTGAAATTGGTTTTGTTTTAGTACGCGCGTTTTCCATTTCGACCCTTAAAACGTTGACGCCAATTTTCTTATGTAACTTTAATAAATTTGCCAGTAACATATTAATTTTAATACAAGGTTTTTATAAAAGTCTTATTGATGATTTTTTCGCCCAATTTGCATTGGAACAGCAAGGTGGAATATCAAGGCAGGCCCTAGTTGTAAGAATACTAATATATTTATGTGTACTATGTACATTTTAATTTGCGTCTTTTTTACAAGATCTTTGATATTGTAAGAGATTTGTAACAAAATATGCCTATTTATTACAATGAAAAAATCAATTATTAATTTTTTCATTATTACGTTTAAAGTTGCAAATATAACGCATAATAACAATAATTCTATTGGCAAATAAAGTTATTTGATATTATAGCAAGGATATTGAAAAACTAATGTGATTTGCCCAAAAATTCTGGCTTTTCTTTACGATCGGCCGCCCGCAAAATATGAGGGTTGTCTTGACATTATTTATGCGGCAGCGGGAAATATTTATTAGAGGCAAATTTTATGTATGTGCAATAATATATTTACACCACTACGACTGATTTATATTGCAGGAATAAAACGTGAAAAAGGTTTAACAACTATTTTATTTCTTAGTTTTATCTTTTATTTGGAAACTTGTTGTTGTCTTTGAGTTTACTTTTTAATAGATAAGCATATGTTAGAGTATTACTGGTTGATTTTTTTTTAAATTTTTGGGTACAACCCATTATTTTCCCATAGCTGGGCACGGATCTTCTCTCAAAATGAGAGAGTTTTAGGCCATAGTCCACCGCGCTGGCCAAGTGCGGTGGACTTCACACACCTCCAAGAACTTTTTTTTAAAGAACTCTCGGATGTGTATGTTTCCTCACGATGTTTTCTTTCTCCGAAAACAGTGATAATTAATTTCTAATACGCAGATAAATCGTGATGCGTGACTAGGTCTGAACCGTGAACCTCACGCTTGAGAGGGCAAGTTTCAACCATTAGGCTATCACTACTCTGGGCCAAATACATTGGTAAAATAGGACTTTTATAAAGTTGCATTAGCACACCGGCATGCATTCTTCTTGATAATAAGCTCACTAATAGGTAACATCTCTAACCAAATCCATATACAACAGTGGTTAAACTTGAAATCTACAACACGCGTTGCCATAACTGGGGCCAATATGGTCCCCTCGTATTCAGTCATCCAATTAACTTCCAACAAAACATGAACTGCTTCATGCTAAAACTAAGTGTGACGGTGATACTACGACTCCGACGGTGTTCCTAGATAAACTGTACTACCACTACTGTATTGCAGAATTATAATTGATATTTGAATACAGCCAAGAACTCAAGCTACTACCTAAAATACTAATCTAGGTATTAGAAAAAATAATATTTCAAAATATTTACTATATATCATTACTTTACACATAACTCAAACACTCAATTTCTTATAAATTGTCATACGTTTCTAGCATCTGGGAATAATAGACGATAATTCACATTGCAAGCCGGTTACAATTTGATACGAACGGTGCAGAGTAAGTCGGGGTTTACCGCGGATTTACCGGTACAGCTGATACCCATCCCGAGAATGGCAGTCATTAAAACCATACTTAAATTGTTGCGCATGGAATTTAACCACTCATAATAAAGTCATCTTACTTAATAAAGCCGTAACAGTGACTGACAGACAATACAAACTTAAACGGTGGGTGGGTTTATAATTATATAAGTAGGTAAACAGTTATTTTAAAAAAACGCACGTTAGCATTCAATACAATAATCAAAATACAATAATGGATTCTTAATCTATTCGGGTAAATAAAGTAGGAAAAAAATGTTGTTAATTCATCTCTTAACAAAACCGTGGCTTATATAGTAACTATCTTAACTCTTTTTGTAATAATGTGCGAAATGGACGACAATCTAGAGATATCACGGTACGACTTAGCACAAGCGGCAGAAACTAAGTCCGGGTTTACAGCGGATCTGAGAGTACATCTGCTCTCCAACCGTGAATGGCAGTCATTAAAACAGGTTTATGAGAAGCTCGTTTTATATAATCTTGATGAAAATTTTCACATCATTTTATAACATCCAGTTTTAGATCGTAATTAGGGCAATAAAGGTTAGATATTTCAGGATATGGACTGCGCGCCATTAACTCCTAATTATGTTTCAACATCTACTGCGGTAACCTATATGCAAGACAGGTGCGGTGACTACTGGAAAAAATCCTGCTGGGAGGGCTTGTATCCATCAGCAGACTTCTAAGAGTTGCGGGGTTAATTTATGGTTGATTTATGGATGAATAAAAATCTAAAGTCTGTGTAAAATTGTGGTTTAAGTCACAAATTTAACATAGGTAAGTACTTATCTTATATTTTTGGTAATAAAACTAAATCTTAATGAATGAACAAAGAGTTTACACTTTGTTTATTCATAATGTTTACTTTTAATCTAATAGTATTAATACACTAAATGTTATAAAATGAGTATTTTTTTAAGTCTTATTACAATAAAAAAGTGTAAGCTTATGCAATTAGTCCGAACAACTCCTTTGCACCAAAATTATTTGCACCACATTTATTTTTCAAAGTGTATTCGTACGGTTTGACATTGTTCTTCTGTAATTAGAATCAGTTAAGGATAATTTGTTGATATTAAATATCAGACAGTAGCTAATAGCTGTTACCTCGTTACAGTGAGGTCAACACTACTCTTGGGAAATATCCGAGTCTTAATATAAAAACAGCGGCACAAAGTAGAATATTCTGTGATACGAAAATCTGTGAAAACCAAATTACAACTAATAAAATCTTTGTGGTTCGAATGTGGAGATTTAACCATACAATAAAGGTATTAGGATTTTTACGATTCAACCAGTGGTGTAATGAAGATATTACACCTATTTCTAGCATCATGCAGACCATGCAGTTCACGCGTTTCTTTGGAAGGATATGGATACCGACTGTCTCATAATTCTCAAAAAAATAAAAAGCGACGATGCTCTGAAGTGACTACGTATATTTAACTGACTTCAGGTGGGATAGCTCCATTGCTCTATGCGGCGTTGTTTAGATATCTATGGTTGACTGCTTACTCATTTAACTTTAAATAGACTTGGTTTACGAAGTCAGTTTTATAAATTTTTTTCTGAATTAAGTCAGTTATGTGTTGGTGTATTCGGTCAAAAGGTATTAACTCAGTTAATCAAGGGGTATCATCGCCAAATAATTTTTAGCGAAAAGCACTTCTTTCGTTTTGGCGGCAGGGTGTGGTTGCCAGCTCACTTATACTCGTATATTAGTCAATAATATAGTTAGTTAGTTGATAATATAAAAAGAAATATGTGTATTTTTATCATTATGTATTTTGTCAGGACTCTGAGTGGACTCAGTTCTAATTTGCTGCTTTATTTGAATTAAACACAAAATTAAATAAATCATTATCGCCACGCAAGTATTTCTAGTTTGATATTAAGTTAATATTGTCCACCAAAAAGTAGCCATTTCAGGAATATAAAATACCCTTTTTGTTATTATATTTCAATATGCACAGCGGTTTATTATTAAATTGTGACCTTTATTAAAACTGACTAGAATAAAGATTCATTTTAATTTGAATATACATGTGATTTTACAGGGTCGTTAATGTTTATGCATATTAAACTATGAATTAATTAGGACCGTTCGGTCTAGACAACAGTCTGGTGTTAGGACCACTTGTTTTAGATAGCATAGATTCGCTTTTTAAAATCTAGTTACGTTAATATTTTGAAGCTAATTCTTGTAATTGATTTTTTAATCGCCAAACTTTATTTCAAATACTAATATTTTTTACATAGAATTTTAATTCTAGACCACTATTAGATAAATCTGCAGATTAAAAATTGACCATTTTTTATAACTTTTATTTAGATACAACAGACATTGTAAATGAAAATAAATAATATAAAGTAGACTAAGTAAAAGCCAAAATTATAAATAAATAACAGTAATGAACTTATTATTACAAATAATTCATTTTTACATATTGGTCTAAGGGTGAATTTTAAATTAAGTTATTCTCGGCCCCACAGGTCATTTTTTTTTACTAGTAAACTGAACACACGTAGATTAGACACTTCACATGCCATTGAGAATATTACTGATTGATAAATTTAGACTAATTTAAGATTACGTTTACTCCCAAAGTTCAATTATTGTTGCTAAAATGATAATGTGTGTATAGTATAAAAACATAAATATTTACAACAATTAAATTCAGACTAATACCTTTGTAATAGTAACAAGAATGTTACTAATTTAAGATTAATTTATAGCGTTACTAAGTTAATGTTGAAATTAAAAGCATTTAAACTTTATTCGTTTGCAAAATCAACAAATAACCTTTTTAGAAGCACTACGTGACCTTACCGCACGTTCTGTAGTGTCTGAGGCAAATATACAAATATATTATTTATTTAATCGTAGACTTAGGGCAATATTTATTTTAACTTAATTTCGCTAAGTCCGACCGAGGTGGTACCACCCCACACCAATTTCTAGAGAGAAGCGGTTCTTGAGTATTGATGGAAGAGTGTAATCACACCCTTCCATCAATTATCTTAGTCTTAGTCTTTGGGAACAAAAACGCATCTGTGATTGTCTTTAGATAGAACTCTTGTTTTGTTTGAAGTCTATGAGACTGCTCACTTATTACTTGAATCTAATAAGAATGATAAATATTAACTGTGTACGCGTTTATTAAACATGTCATATATCCTCTGTCATAATAAATAACTGCATTGAAACACAAATCTAATCGCAGGCAGCCATGACACATAATTCCGTCTATCACAGCGTTCCTCGAGTACAACACAGCATTCGTTGCATCGATCTGTTTGAATTTACACGCTTTTCATTTCATCGCTGGAATGCGTCCGATTGTAATAGCAAATGCGAACCGATAATAAATGTGGGATTACCGCGGATTCAGCGGCATCTGTTCCATTAAGTATCATACTACCATATAAGTATGACCATTCTGATATATTGACAATAATATTTTTTCATACTTCTTTGTACTTGTAGTACACATTCTGATAAAGTTAAGTTTTGGATAAAAATCTTCAAACTTTTGTATGAGATGGAAGTAGCATGGGCATGCAGTTTACCTGATGATAGGCTACTGCCGCCTGTGGACATTTGTAAGTCACTCTGTTTCACAGAGGTTCTTCACAAAGTTGCCAGAGGACTAAGATTCAAATGGCCTCATGTATAAAGGTAAGCCGATAAAATGCAACCTGTAGTAACTACAAAATATTTTTTTATTAAAATAATTCTTAACTCATTATACCCTCATAGCCCCACACTAGGATTTTCTCCTGTGTCATGGGTGCCATGGACACACACATAGATGTAAACACAAACACCCATACACAGAGCAGAAATCAAAATTCATCATCAAGAAAATGTCTGACCGAGTATCAAACCCACAACTCATTGCGTGTCTGACAGGTATAATAAACATTCCGTCACGGGGTCGATGTTGTTTTTAATGTAATAAATTTTGTAGAAAAAATTGCTGAAACATTCAAACATTGCAGTTGCAAGCGAACAAAGACCTCTGCATCTACCGCGACTCATAGACAATCAGCCTTTATTTAATTTTATCTAGGTAATTGAAGCAGCAAACAAGCATGCAGTCCATTTGATGGTAAGTGGTTACTGCCGCCTGTCAGATGGACATCTGTAAATAAAATTAAATAGAACATGGGTTCTATTTGTAGTCAATAAAAGATGCGTTGCTACTCCCGAGGACTAAGATAGTCGCCTCATATAGAAGTGTGCAGGCAACCACACTCTTCCAACGAAACGCAAGAACTGTTTTACGCTAGAAATAGGTGTGGCGTTGATATTTCCCCGGTCGAACAACTCTGGTTCTACCACAGCCTATCAGTTAAGAGAGTGTTGTAGATAGTAAGAAAACAATTGTATCTATTTTAGCAATGGAATATTTGAATAGGTAATCACTTAAGATCGTTGTAATATAATGTAGTTAGCTAAAATGCCTTTCATACACTTTTTGTAAGTATTACAAGATTTGTAAAAATAAGTACATACATATTCATAATTTAGTAATTACTTAATACACGAACAAGTGTTGCTGTATTTGATTTCTATTGTTGATCAATGTGCTATTTTCAGTAGTATGTTTCATAACCCTAACGCTGATGCACAGCCCTAGTGCATCGCGACCCAGCCAGCAACTCGAGGAGCTGACGCAGCACCGAGAACGTTCCCACATATTGTGAGAATCCACGGCATTCCGAGCTGTAACATTGACTCGGTCTCACCTCTTTAGTTTTAAGTCAAAATACCTAATATTTTAGTTTAAATATATGTTAAGAATGATTTTGAGTTTCTCTGCGACCTCCGGCCGCCACCAAACATAACTAGTTTGTATTCTTATGTTATATATTTGTATCTCTACGTTTGTAGTGGCTGCGGTAAATTTAGCTTTGTGGCGCTAAGTGGGGCGCCTTAGCGCCTACTTCTCAAAGAATATTGTCTCGGACGATCGTAGTGTTATATGGAAATATGAAACAGTGTATTTGTAAAGGAACTGGAGAAAAAAGAAGAGATTATTCTCGAAGAGAGGCGAGATGCTTTTAACAAGTCGTTTGAGATGGAGGTAACAATTTAAAAATAAAAAACGAACAACATTTTGGCTTAAAGCTTTTTTTACAATGAATGCATTATAACAATTATTTATGGTTAAAATACGTAGATTTCACACCTTTATTTTTTTAACACTAGAAGTGCAGAACTTTTTGACACGCGCGGATGTTTTAGGTAAAAAAAATGTGTAGGTATGTTAGTAAAAAAATGCATTTAAGTGGTTGAAGTCCCGCACGCATAATACAATATTAACTAGAGCAGGAAGAATATCGAAATGGGTCAAATTTGAACCGCCCACACTTCTAGTGTTAATAATAGCAGTATTACGCGCTGCTGTGTGCTGCTGTGTGCTGCTATGTGCTGCGTCTTAAATGTGTACCACACACGTTACCACACACGTCCAAAGCGTTTCAACTTAGGCTACAGGGGTATCAGCAAATTTGTGGCTAACCTCAGGTTGATGGCGAATGCCATTTACCATTAGGTGATGGTGGTTTGCTCCTCCAGAGCAGTGATTGTCTAATGGTTAAAACTTGCGCTCTCGATCGGGAGGTCTGAGGTTCAAACCCAGGCAGGCACCACTGATTTTTCAAAAATTATGTGCGTATTAGAAATTAATTATTACCGCTTTTCGCCTATAACTCTCTCATTCTGCGAGAAGACCCGTGCCTAGCAGTGGGACAATAATGGGTTGACGACGGTTTGCTCCTACCATATTATAGAACTAAAACTAGTAACTGGTCCGGCAGACATTCATCGGCGTCTTCAGCAGAAAGCACGTTGGAATTATTAATTACTTACCTGAAATAAAAAAAACACTAAGTTAGAATTTATTAAATATAAAGCACGACACTACTTATTTAATTATATCTTACCTATGGACGGATGGTTCATAAGTACCTTACCTTAATATACATTTTTTTTTTCAAGTAATATTCTAATTTTATTGTTTCTTTGTGGGAGTTTTCATTTGATCACCGGGTTGATTATTACATCATAGCATCGTCATATGATATGGTGCTACGATTCAAATCATCCCGATAAGGATTTATTTCGCTTGCAATCTTACATATCACAGGACATACAAGTATAAAGTAAATAAATATTTCATATTCCTACAACAAAAATGACTACCTATCAGAATTTAAAAGAAACCTATTACAGTCGTTAAGTAGAGGTAAATAACTTAACATTATAAATACTCATATAAATGCATCATTTAGTTTGCCTAGCCGGGGCTCGAACTCGGAACTCTCGAGTCATACTGATATAGCGACTAAGACGCACATCGTGAAGTAGCATCCTGTCATATGTTCAACGAAGTTACACGTTAGGAACTTTTGTATGATCGTAAAAGTTTCTTTGTATCACCAAGTGGAACGTTTAATGTCTGCTTTAAAGTGCAATTGTCTCTGAAATAGGCCATCGAGCGAAGCACATTTGCGAAGTACTGTTTTATGAAAGAACTGTGCATTTTTAAACGTTTATAAAGCGTAAACTACGTAACAATTAGCAAACAGTTAGTTCAAGTATTTGTAGAAAACAGTTTAAGTATTTGGAGAGGATTAATAAACAATTCTTAAAAAGGCTCACCTTCAGACTTAAACAAAGAGAAGTGCAAAAGTAATTCTAATTTTCTGCTTCACATATTAAAATAATTCGTTTGTGCAAAATATAATAGCATTTTTAGGTTTCTAATAAGATAAATCTAAAGACTTGCGGCTATAATATAATAGAAATGGTATCTTAGTGGTTTGAATATCATGACCGCACACTAACATTTCACGTAGAATTTTAAAAATGAACAAACACCTGATAATTGTTTAATAATCCCGGTCAAAATTGGGGTAATGTACAACGTAATTTAAATTTGCATTAGGTTAACGATTTGTGTGAATGTTTAGTACAACATTATAAATCAAGGTGGTAGAACCTGTGTAGTTCGACCGGGGAAGTACCACCGCCACACCTATTTCTAGCGTGAAGCATTTCTTGCGTTTCGATAGAAGGGTGTGGTTGCCGGCACACTTTCACATGAACGACCATCATAGTCATCGGGAGTAGCAACGCATCTGTGATTGACTTCAGATGGAACCCATGTTCTGTATGAAGTTGATTACAGATTTCCATGGGTGGCAGTGACCACTAACTTACCATCAGGAGGACTGCACGCTCGTTTACTACCCCAGTCAAATAAAAAAAAAAGTGAAAAGTCAATCTGACATCTGCAAAAATCTTCAAGGTTTTTCCGTAACATCAAGTTTTACTTATCATTAAAAAATTAGGGTGCATTGTGGTGCCGATCTTGAGTAGAATCATTATTCGTTTTGCGCTGATATCATAGATGGCGGCAGGTACAAAATCGAATAAAAATAGCTGCATTATCCTGCTAAACATTAACATACGTTACTGGTTTCTATCTCTCGTCAACCCATTATTGTCCCACTGCTGGGCACGGGTCTTCTCTCGGAATGAGATTTAGGCTATAGTCCACCGCGCTGGAGAATTGCGAATTGGTAGACTTCACACACTTCCGAGAACTTTTTTTTTAAGAACTCTCAGGTGTGTAGTTTTCCTGATGATTTTTCCTTCACCAAAAAGCAGTGATATAATTAATTTCTAATTCTCACTACTTCTACTGTCTTCTGTACGTATGTCAAACATGGTAATTATGGGCAAAATCCTCTATTAGATAAACATTGGAAACAAGGCTGCAATGAATCTAAATACATGAATTATGATGGTCGTGGACCGTTTACGTATCTGTATTAAGCCTGTATGTTGGACTAACCTAACTAAAACATTTTGTTTAGAAAACAAGCAAACAGCAGAAGGACAGTAATGGGAAACTGATAGCAGAATTTACAATCTTTATTTCTAAATACTCGAGTATTTATTTATATTATTTTTATTTATTTATTTATTAGGTTCACCAACGTAGAGTACATTTCACCATAGTTAAAAATTTAATACAAGTAGGATAAGTCGTTCGTGTACCCACAATTATAGGTGAACACGGCTTACATACTAATTGACGCTCTATTAAAACTACGTATCGAAATCATTTGACCTAAAAGATACTCAGATCAACGATTCATTCCACTTCACACATTTACAATAAAGTTTACTCACAGTATATTTTATTTAAAGTCTAGAGGACAATAAGGCGTTGTACTGGGAGTTTTATTAAGTTGGAAACACAGTTTTATGCTCATGAAGTATTCATCAGGCTGCTTTACATGCAGTATTTTTGGCGGTGTCAACTGCAGTTACACCCTTTCCGGCTATGAAAACAATTTACATCGGCACAAAATTTACTTAAAGTTCGTTACTCAAAGGTTTATTTTGATAATATCTGGCTTAATACTAGTATTACACTTTGATCATATTGTTTCAAGCGGTGTTTGTATACGCAAATGAAAAAAATATGTGACAGATAATCACTTCAATGGTAGATTTTACAACAGAGTTGGTGAAAAGTCAGTTCAACTGACAGTGAGTAGTCACTGCCACCAATAGGTAATTCTTGCCTACCATCGATATTTGTAATGGTTAATTAAATTTTACATATAGTATTGATGGTATTCTTTAGCTCGTTTATCTTTTTTATATGAAACTAGTAAATTCATGGACCCTCTTCTGGGAATATCAATCCTGATGTACGGGATCGACGTCTCTTTTCCGACATGAGTCAGTTGTCCTTCTGTTCTCCAACAATATTTTTTTATATATAATATATAATTAGTAAATAAACGTGCATTCCACCCAATGGTCCCAATTATGAGATGAGGAGATGGTTCGACCGGTGTTTCACTGCCACAGTGGTTGCTAGCACACATTCATAGGAAATAATCATCTTTGACGGAAGTAGCAGTAACGCATCTGGAATGATTTCAGATAGAACCCTTATTCTATGTGAAGTAGAATACATACGTTTATGTATGACAGTGACTATTTACGATCAGATGGATTTCACGCTTCCTGCTTCAATCGTATAAAAAAACTCATCGCCTAAAACAAACAATCGTACGTGTTGTATGTTATCACGTCATTCCCCGGTGTCATGACGTCTCGTCCACGCAAACATCAAATAAACCTGTTTTGCTTACTTATCTCAATGCGAGGGGCCGTGACGAGGGTGCATTAATGACCTACCTACTTTTCCGCAGCAAACACTTGTACCTTACTGAGGTGTTTTACTTTCTTTGCGGAGCCGTAACAAGTTTTGTCTGTAATGTGTTTGGAGTAAAAGCACACTTTGTAAGTCAGTTTCCTTGAGGCTTGATTTATTTTTTATGGGTGACGCGTACCTTGCGGTGTTTTGGGTCCTTTTTATAGGTTAACGTGTATATTTCAGTTGCCAAGCAGTTGACATATGCCTTTATATACTCAATGATGCAGAGATAAAGTCTCAGTATAGTCTAATAGTTCTAAACTTTTCAAGTCAAAAGTAATGTGCATGCCAAGTAGTAGGTTTACTTATTTGGCGTATTAATTGTTTAATAAGAATTGAATTTTAAGACAATTTCGTAGACAATGTTAGACAAGCTGCTCAGAAATCGGACGAATGTGTAAGCAGCTGTTTGTTAGAAAATATATAGTATCAAGGAAAGAAACTCGAATTAATATAATTAAAAAATACCGCATAACTAAATATAATTGCATAAGTTGATAAAAATGCTAGCTTTACCGCAGCAGTCCCCAAGTGAAGTACCAAACATGAATTGCATCCGACTAATACTACCCTCGATGGGTAGTATTAGTCATTTATAGTCTAAATCGACCCCAGATAAGCTCTACTTGAGGTCTGCCACAGATACATTGCTACCCCTGATGGCTAGTAACACCTTGAATAATTGACAGATGTATTTCTACCCTTGAGCATTACTAACACCAGGGACGTGTGATCGATCGTCAAAAAGTCATCGAATGAGGTTAGGGGACACCTTATCTTTCTAACCAAAACATCACCAACGCCGCGCTTGATAAGTATATGGGACGCTATCTCGAGGCCCAACCTGCAAATAAATGATACCCTAACTATATAAAAAGTTCTTAAGTATTCAGAACATTAATATAGGATATTCCACGTTTTGCAAGTATCGACTATTTTGGGTACTGCATCTGTAACTTTGCCACTTTTACGTATAATTTAGTGATACTTACATAGCTAGTCTATTTTTCTAGTAGTTGTGCATTGGCACTCAAAAAATTCTATTTTTTTCTCGCAAATAATGTCAATTTGCACGAAACGCTGGAACTAACCAACTGTTATTCAGTAAAAATAGAAATAAGCGTGGCGATAATGCAGGAGTTAAACCACAAAGAACTCATCCATCTATAACAAAACATTTCTAAATTAAATTCAACGTGGAGTATAGTAATTACTTCCAATAGTACGTCAATCACTCCAATGAACCCGACACGGCCAACCAAAGGACATTTAGTCGTATTATAATCTCTCAGTGCGATCCAATTTGGCTCACAGGGATCACAGTTGCATTGCTGAGTTACAGATTATGTAACGACATTAATTACATATTGTGGCCCCTGTGTTTAGTTTAACTGTAATTAATTTTATGTTTACAATGGTATTTAATGCTAATATCTCGATATCGTCAACCCATTATTGTCCCACTGCTGGGCACGGGTCTTCTTTCGGAATGAGAGAGTTTTAGGCCATAGTCCACCGCGCTGGTCAAGTGCGATTTGGTGGACTTCACACACCTCCGAGAACTTTTTTTTAAAGCATTCTCGGTGTGTAGGTTTCCTCACGATGTTTTCCTTCACCGAAAAGCAGTGATAATTAATTTCTAATACGCACATAAATCAGTGGTGTCTTCCTGGGTTTGAACCTCAGACCTCCTGATTGAAAAGGCAAGTTTCAACCATTAGGCTATCACTGCTCTAGGGTATATATGGTTACATTGATATATCTCGATATAACGTAGCAAATACCGCCAGACGTTCTTTTAATTGTGTATTTTTTTTTATATGATTCAAGCAGCAAATTAGCACGCGTGTTTTCTAGCGTGAAGCAGTTCTTGTATTTCGATGGAAGGGTGTGGTTGCCGGCACATATGACTTCATGTTCTATATGAAGTTGCTTTCAGGAGTCTATGGGCGGCAGTGAACACTTACCATCAGGATCGTTAGGTGCTTCGATCAAAAAAAAAGATCTGTCCAAACAGGGATCGAACCCGGCAACCCCGAAACATACCAGCAAGGTGGCCGCATCGCCACATGGCACGTCAAATTCATTAGGGTCCGGTATATTCATACAAACAGGAAACTGGTAAGCAGATTACGTTTTTTATTGTAATACTTTAAGGAAGGAAAATGCCTGCGTGGTACAGATAAAAACTGAACACATGTAATCCTCTTACCCACACCTTCACTAAGATATATAAGACTTTTAGCAAGTGGCCTAAAATAACTATACTTTTCTCGTGTCGATGTCGTAAGAGGTGAATGAGGAAAAAATCCAGGAAATGGGTAACAACTTATTTGTTATTTAGAAGAGGTAAACGAGCATGCAGTCCAATATGTGGTCACTGTCGCAGAGACATGTGTAAGCAATGTCAAATAGAATAGAGATTCTATCTGAAGCCTATCGCAGTTTTTTATTATCTCACTGAAGTAGCAAAAGAGCATGCAGTCCACCTGATGGTAAGTGGTCACTGCCGCCCATGGACGTTTTTAATCAACTTCATACAGAACATGGGTTCCATCTGAAGTCAATCACGGATACGTTGCTATTCTCGCGGTGGCGGTGGTACTTCTCCGGTCGAACTACACTGGTTCTACGACCTTGATAAATAGAGAAACAGAATAGAAATTCTATCTGAAGTCAATCGCAGATGCGTTGTTACTACCGAGGACTAAGAGGGTCGGCTAATATCTACATGAGCCGGTAACCATACCGTTCCACCGAAACACAAGAACTGCTTCACGCTAGGGCATAAGTGTGGAGGTGGTACGTTTTCCGTCGGAGAATATGTTCTACCATCTTCCAATACTTTAATTTAGAACAGTGCTGCATAGTAGAATAGTGCTGAATAGCATGGCATAAGAATATGCTTTTATAGCTATTATTATATTAAAAGCTATCCAGCTAAAATGGCTTAAGTAGGGAAAGGAATTGATTAATTTGTTAAGATATTATGATGTATAGGTACATAATCATATGTGTTGTTTAACTCCGAAAATAAATTACGGAGTTTTTCGAAGGATGGTTTTTGATAAGAATAAATATATTAAGTATATATTTACTCAATGGGGCTAATATAATAAAAATATAACACTGATAACAAAGAAGCCCGTAAAAATCCGTAATGATATTTATTACGCAAACCTCCAACCAACGCCACCTGTTCAGGCAAGCATTCTTGGCAAAGTCCAAGCAGGGGTTCAAGATAATAATATCAATTACATCCACATTCTAAGGACGACCGCTTGCAAAACGGCTGTGGGTGTGGCCGACCGCAGCGTATCCCCAGACGTTCCGAGCTATGCAAATGCCACTAAACCTGTATATAGGTACAACTGAATTGTGCTAGCTTAATGTGGGTACTTGGGTATTATGCTATATATTCGTTACTAGGTTAGTCCCGCGACTTTGCCTGCTTTCATCACGTCATCACGTCTACGTATCTATGTATAAATCTGGGTCATAAGCTATGTGGGGTACAACTCATTATTGTCCCACTGATGGGCACAGTCTTCTCCCAGAATGAGAGAGTTTTTAGGCCATGGTCCACCGCGCTGGCCAAGTGCGAATTGGTGGACTTCACACACCTCCGAGAACTTTTTTTTAAGAACTCTCGAGTGTGTAGGTTTCCTCACGATGTTTTCCTTCAACAAAAAGCAGTGATAACTAATTCCTAATACGCACATAAATCAGTGCGTGCCTGGGTTTGAACCTCGGACCTCCCGATTGAGAGGGCAAGTTTCAACCATTAGGCTATCACTGCTCTAACTATATGTTACTCTTGGTAGAACCAGTGTAGTTCGACCGGGGAGGTACCACCGCCACACCTATTTCTAACGTGTAGCATTCATTGCGTTTCGGTGGAAGGGTGTCGTTGCCGGCACACTTTTATATGAGGCGACTATCCTAGTCCTCGGGAGTAGCAATGCATCTGTGATTGACTTCAGATAGAACCTATGTTCTATATGAAGTTGATTACAGATGTCTATGGGCGGCTGTGACCACTTACCATCAGGTGGACTGCATGCTCGTTTGCTACTCGATTATAATAATAAAAAAAATGTTTGCTAAATTTCAACGAAATGCATTGTGTAGTTTTTGTGTGAAAGGGCATACATATATATCCTCACTTTTGCGTTTAACATACTTACTGACAATTTTATCATACCTATTACATATATTAGATTGTTTTGCCAGTTCTATACAATACCTCCATCTCCCGACTCATTGTAATCCATAGTTGGATATAGGCCACCCTTAAAAAAAGCTAGTTTTATCAATAGTTTTAAAATATACAAATAAATTAACAGTAGGTACATATATGTATATGTACTATTACACAAAGTTTACAACATACTAATAAATATATACACACTACTTACAAAAATATACATATTACACAAAAACAACGTGCAATAAATAAACAATCAATGGATAACACGATTTTCGCCGTTCCAAGGTTTTACATACACCGGCGGTCGGAAGCCATTAGGTGTAGGAAGAAATTTATAATGCAAATACGATTACACGCGGAGTGCTGCTAATGCATCGCTATGCATTGGAACTGCACGCGAATTCCTAACGAATAAATAAAATATGCCAGCCGTATGCCATCCTCCTTACGTTAAGTTCTGGACGTGGGGAAATCTGAAATATTTATGCAGTTGCGTTGTAAGTGACTCTACGGTACCAATTCTGCCGTTGAAATTAAGGTACGCTGTTAAATCTGTTTTTGAACCTAAGTGTCCAAAGTACATTTTCGTAAGGATAAACTATTGTACATATGTAAAAAATAAATTGTAGCATTTATTCAGAAACTTGAGATATGCAAATTTAGTGGCTTTTAAGTTTTAAAATAAAACACTATGTTATTCTTGCGGCTTTACCAATTCGGTCCTATCGACCATGGTAACAAGTATCCCAAGTGTCAGTTTAGGTCTTAAACTATGTATGAGTGTAACAAAAAGCGTAATCCAGTCATTATTGGTTAAGAGAGTTAACAACAGACATTCATCTCCTCACAACATTTTGATTTTTTATCATTATTAAGGTTGTAATTTTATGCGATAAGTATGTTTTAATCATCTGTAGTTAAGAAATTACTAAATCAAACAATGAAATTCAAATTTTACCCTAAATTAATTATAGGCGTGGCTATTTATAATGCAAATACGATTATATGCGAAGTGCTGCTAATGCATCGCTATGCATTGGAACTGCACGCGAATTCCTAACGGATAAATAAAATATGCCAGCCGTATGCCATCCTCCTTATGTTAAGTTCTGTACGTGGGGAAATCTGAAATATTTATGCAGTTGCGTTGTAAGTAACTCTACGGTACCAATTCTGCCGTTGAAATTAAGGTACGCTGTTAAATCTGTTCTTGAACCAAAGTGTTCAAAGTAAGTTTTCGTACGGATAAACTATTGTATCTATATTAGATTGGATAGATACTATTGTATCTATGTAAAAGATAAATTATAGCATTTATTCAGAAACTGTAGATATGCAAATTTAGTGGCTTCTAAGTTTTAAAATAAAACACTAAGTTATTCTTGCTGCTTTACCCACTTCGGTCGTATCGATTAAGATAATGAATATCCCAAATGTCAATTTAGGTCTTGAACTATGTATGAATGTAACAAATTTAAGCGTAATCCAGTCATTTTTGGTTGAAAGAATTACCAACACACATCCATATTCACACAACTTTTCGCATTTTTATCATCAAGGTTGTAATTTTATAAGACAGAAGTATGTTTTAATCATCTGTAGTTAAGTAATTACTAAATCGAACAATGAAATTCAGATTGTACCCTAAATTAATTATAGACATGGCTATTTATAATGCAAATACGATTACACGCGGAGTGCTGCTAATGCATCGCTATGCATTGGAACTGCACGCGAATTCCTAACGGATAAATAAAATATGCCAGCCGTATGCCATCCTCCTTATGTTAAGTTCTGTACGTGGGAAAATCTGAAATATTTATGCAGTTGCGTTGTAACTCTACGGTACCTATTCTACTAATGAAGTTTAGGTGTGCTGTTAAGTCTGCTTTTGAATTTAAGTATTTGAAGTATTTTTTTTTTTTGTATGAGAGTCCGTTTGAAATTTTAGATGGTTAATTTAAGTGGCCTATTTATATTAAATATAAAATGTTTCCCCAGTTTTGGTCACGTCTACCACAGTAATGAGTATTCAATGGTTAAACTAGGTCATAATTTATGTGTGTTCCGACCGGATATTTTTGCGTGAAACAGTAACAAACAAATACACATTCATATCCTCATAAGCTTTCGCATTTTCGACATTATTAGGTTATAATTTTATGAGACAGAAGTATGTATTAAGCATCTGTTGCATATTAAGTAATCACTAAATATAAATTATACCTTAAATGATTTATAGGCGTATTAGAATGTGTAGAGCCGTAAAATGTCTCGTACTACTAGGACTCTTGTAGAATCCGTAATCAAATAAGAACACATCAACTAATGTAGTGTAATTATTCAATAGAAGATGTAATACTACATTTATATATACATACACACTTCATACATCCCATGATACACTATGGTCTGCCGCCCATAGACATATGTTATAGATTAAAGAAGATACCGCATAGAAGAGAGGTTCTAACAAGATCGCCGACGATCGCCTCATACGTTAAACGGAATTCACACCCTTTTAAAATGGATAAACGATCATATAGGTAGTTTGAACACCACATTTCGCTAGATCACGACGAAACCACATGTATAGGACACATGTGGTTTCGTCGTGATCTAGCGAGTAGTTTGAACACCACATTTCGCTAGATCACGACGAAACCACATGTGTCCTATGTAAGCGCCGACTTCGGAACTACTACTGTGTATGTTCTAAACCGACATGTAAATAGATTCACTTTTACTTTTTTGTTGCATGGAAGTCGGTTGTATTTTTGTTTAAATTTTTTTTAGATAAGTATGTACCATTAAATTGACCAAACACCGTTTCCTACCATGGAAAGTCGAATGGCAATTGTTCAAAACAGAAGCTGAAATGTTTAGGTTTCACTTTCCATTGTTTCCGCAGATATTGTTCGTTTTGCGGCATAAGCAATTAAATCGCTCTGTTTATGTAGGCCTGTTTGGTTTTTGTTACGTTTGTGTTTCGTTTTCGCGATATATTTTGTTACGAGCATTATTAATTATTGCCAGGAAAATTAATGTTCCGTCAGCCCAATCGTAAAGCTTACATTCACGCAAAAGTAAACTGAAAACATGAATTCAACACAATAAAAATTAAAAGTAAATTCTAAAATAATTAACTAATTAAGTAGAAAGATATAAATTGTCAATAAAATATTCTAATTCATTATCTTACTATTAAGAAATAAGTCAATAAATAAAATATAATAATAATATTACACATTTATATTTTACACATGGCCAAACCCACACATACACACACACGCACATTTAGAGAGAGTACAAGTAAAGAGGTACAAAATTTTGCACTGAAAAATGTCGCCGAAATTAATTGTCATACGAATGTAGTATTAAGTTTCCCATTGTAAGTGACAATGTACTTATGTATGTCTTATGACAAAATAAATATTCTTTATCCGGAATGTAATGTTATTTGTATGAATTTTACTTTTGAAAATTTTAAAATGTAGGGTACTATAATAAAATAGGTATAACATAAAATAAAATTACCTTCATTTATTAAGTATATTGCAGTACTGGACAAAGTAAAGCCCAAAATAGGTTTAATTATCTTAAATCCAAATAATTGCCATTCCACATAACTATACTGGCATACTGCCGCTTAAAGGTTCCGCTTAAGAAATTTAAACGTATCCAAGTGTACATATCTATGGGTATTGAACCCCCTTCAACTGAACAATAGGCCGATTCAGCCTACTGGACATCTAACGCTTGACCAATTTTCTTTTGTGAAAATGCCTACGATTGGGGAATATCAAACGAGGTGCTCAACCGAAGTTCTGATAAAGCTTTTTCCATATAAAATGCGTTGATTTTAACCAATTCACTGAACAAAATTAGATTATTGTACGTGACGCAAAAGCAGATGGTTTGAACAAAATGTTTGCGAAAAGAATTTCAATTTTATAACACAAATAAGCGATGTATGGTTGAAAATCTAATTTCCGATATAATGTATGAAAAGTACCTACTTTATGTAACATAATAAATCCAATTATGTGAAAGATTGGGTTGAAAAGTTTGAAGGTATATTAAGATATTAGCGCTTATAACTTGAGCCAATGTTGTTTAGCCTGGTTTATTTAGAGATAGATCAATAAGTATATATAAAATTTGGTTATAACTTATATATGAAATTGAACTCCGTAATCTTGTAAAAGATTTACAATATCAATATGATATTAATACTGTGCTTAAACCAACTTAGATTGGTATTTTGCAGATAATATATACCATTAGTTGTAGAATTAAAATTAAGAATGAACGCACGTTTATCATATTTCGC
The DNA here is from genome assembly GCA_949699795.1 of Spicauda simplicius. Classification (NCBI taxonomy): domain Eukaryota; kingdom Metazoa; phylum Arthropoda; class Insecta; order Lepidoptera; family Hesperiidae; genus Spicauda; species Spicauda simplicius. The sequence continues at coordinate 16,132,346 of OX453058.1, forward strand.
ATTGAATAAATTTACGAGAAAAAATTGTAATGATAGAAATTTCTATTATTTTTTCCTCTTTGTTTCTTTGTGTTTTAGTTGCAGGAAGCCAAAATACTTAAGTGATTTTTGTTTTCATTTCTTACTCTATCTAAGTGCGAATCAAAATTGCGCACAAAGAGTGGTGTATTGGAGCTAGGGATTGCAATCCGGAAAACCGGATCCGGTAATCCGGCGGATCTGGCACAAATTTACACGAACCGGATCCGGTACCAATTCACCACCGGATCCGGACCTGCACCGGATCCGGTGATTGTATATTTGGACAAAGATTTCACATTACAAAAATAATTACCGTTAGAAATCGATCCTTTTTTTTACACTGTTTTAACCGTTCGTTTAATGGCGCTGGATCCGGTCGGATCCGGCCGGATTGAAAAAAAAACAGCCGGATCCGGCCGGATAGAAAATGAGGCCGGATTGCAATCCCTGATTGGAGCCCTAGTAAATATTAATTGTATTTACTTTTAGTATTTTTTGTTATAACATCGATAGAAATACATCATCTGTGAAAATTTTGGCTGTCTAGGTATCACGGTTCATGAGATACAGTCTGGTATCAGACAGACAGTTGGACAAGTGGACGACGGAGTCTTAGTAATAGAATTGAATTTTTGTTCTTTGTACAGAAACCTGAAAAATATTACAATTTAAGTTATCTTACACTTTTTTAACGCGCGTGAAACCACAAAGCACAACAAGTACAAAACAAGAGCATAATTTCTTATATAAAATATGTATACTTAAATGTAAAACCGGCCTCCGCTGAGTGAAAATTAAACGAATTCGAAATTCATTAACTCACCTGCAATAAAAGAGGATTCGATAATTTATAGCCGCGAATGTAAAATGAGTAAAATAACCGTGCCGTTCCGGAAGCGTCTAATTTTCCAGTTTTGTAGCCGTGTATATTTATTTCCGTGGGCTTTGTTCTTCTATCCGCGAATTAAGTTGGATTCGTGGCGCGCCGAATGATTTATACAAGCCACGCTCATCCCATTTTATTTACGACTTTCGCTCCTGCAATAATTACGTGGCGAATAAACGTTTGCCATTATAACATTAACGTTATCTACGTTTGCTGTTTCGCCGCTGTAGTGGGAGAAGCTGTATTTGTAAATATAGGTAGATGAATGCACTTTGAATCTATTTTATCTCATATTGCAGTAAACAAATATTTCGACGGGACCCTAGAACAAAATCGTATATGAAAAATTAACAATTTAGAAAGCACTTTGAGACATTTATTTCACTTGCCTACGCATAGTTAAAACAATGTAAGGTGTTTGAACGTAATCCATACAGTATAAATACAAATAAACATAGATCATAGATCAAATAGGAAGATAAATCAGAAATTCTTATTATATTTACTCCTAATTAGTTTTAAATAATCATGTTTGAATTAAACCTTTCTTTATTTTTACATTCCGTTTCAAAACGTACGCGAATGCGAAATTAGTATTCTTTAATTAATGTAGTTAAAGCAATTATCTAAGGCCAAGAAATGTAGACGTAGTCAGGTAAAGGATTTTAAAGATTAAAAGATTTATCGCCGGTAACTATTCCCGGTATTGGTCGCGAGGAACTTACATATATCCGACAACCGACATGGAACGAGCATTATTTAACTAATAACTAAAAACCTTTCTTTTATTATAATTTATTGCATATGAAACTAAGTTACTTTACTTACTTAAGAAATATCTTATTTTCAATTTTGCGCATTTACAAATAATTATAACACAGTTCATTTTATAAACATCCTACAATCTTATTAGACGTTAGATAATTTTGTTTTGTTAATTGTATTAGAATGTTTCATAACCAGGTCGCCATAATTGCATTAGCGATAAAGCCCTTTTTTCCTTGAATAAAAAAAACCACATGATGACTGACATGACGAATAAAGTTACATACAGAGTTTAACTTATTTCTATTTTTTTCTTACACAAAAATATATTTAATAATATGATGTTATTGGGAATCTAACAAAACACTGGACATTTTTTATAGTTGATTTCGATAAGGCGCAAAGTATTGCTTAAACTTCTTAAAATACTTACTCTGTTCATGTGAATGTTGCAAGGAAAAACCTTCAGGTAAACATAATTCTGCCAGTCTACACTAGAGTAAACTTGGCTCGAGTCTTCCCTTTATTATAGAAATGCTCATGCTATGCTCATGAAATACTTATTCCTAGCGATGAATAATTAAAAAAATGCAACCTAACGTAGTTGTTTATATAAAAAAACACGCTTTATACACTCATAGCCCCACACTAGGATTTTATCCTGTGTCGTGGGTACCATGGACACACACAAAGACGAATACACAAACATCCAGACCCCGAACAGGAATCTAAACTCATCATTCAGATACCTGTCTAGCCGGGAATCGAACCCAGACCCCTTGGCCCTCAGACCGGTATGGTAACCGCTCCGCCACGCGGATCGTTAAAGTTGTTTATATAAATGATACAATGAGTCACAAAGTGATATCTACCTAAAATATTTGATTCGTTCACTTTAGTCTCCCTTCGTGAGCTTCAATAATATTAGGCGTCAGTTCGTTTGTTTTTAATAAACAAGATTGGTTCGCTCGTGATCGGAATAGCGGCCGAAACGCTAAAACCAAACGCGTGTGAGAATACTGGAAATATCAGCTTCTAAGCTTGAGCGAGAAGCAGAGATTTGTTTAACAATCTTGGTACTTGTATTTTATAGGACAAGAAATATTTAATTTATTTTTCATCTTAATATTAATAATGTGAATGAGAGTTTGTTAGTCTTTCACGCAAAAACTGTTGTACGTATTTCGCAGACATTTGGAACATAGTTTGTGACCGGGTTAACAGATGGGATACTTATTATCATCGTTTGTATGATAAAGATGGTCAAAACGGGTTCAGTGGCAGGAATTAGCTAGTTGTGTCATAATTTTAACTGCATAACAGAAACTATTATGTTATTTTGTTAGAATGACGTTATTAAATAAAAAATAAACCTAATTTAGGGTCATTCAATCCCTTTAGGATAACAATTTTTACCCTATCGTAATTCTAAAAATCTCTTTCATCAACCCATTATCGTCCCACTAATGCGCACTGGTCTTCTCCCAGAATGAATGAGTTTAGGTCATAGTCCACCACGCTGGCCTTCGAGTGAGTGATTGAGCCAGTGAGAATTGGTGGACTTCACACACCTTCAAGAACTTTTTTTTTGAAAGATCTGTCGGGTGTGTAGGTTTCCTCACGATGTTTTCCTTTACCGAAAAGCAGTGATAATTAATTTTTAATACAACATAATTTTAGAAAAATCATTGTAGCGTGCCTATGTTTGAACCTCGGACCTCCCGATCGAGAGTGCAAGTTTCAACCATTAGACTATCACTGCTCATTTCTAAAAATGCTTAATCTTATATTTTTTACGTATTCACTTACCAATTCATTTCATACTAAATAGTAAAGTATAAAAAATCATAAAATAACGCAACGATTAAACCAATACGGTCGCTCTATAATTTGGTGCAAGGATATCCTGACAGGGGATTTCATTAGATGCAGCTTAACCACCATGAGTAAACATAGGGGACGGAAACTGGGATATTTCTCTATAACAGTTTTTTTACTTGAGTTTTTCTTAAATATATGTTCTTGTCGTCTTCGGACGTAAGGACTTTGACAAACATTAAAGATATGAATTGGTTTCAATGGTTCGAACGATTCCCAAAATAGAATTGACTTATGCATAGAAATCTGTATTTTGCGGTAATAATAACATTTTCATTTTGCGTTTTTTTAAGTTTTAACTTAAAAAACTAAACTTCATGTTGTCCGAAATAGTACGAATATTTATCACATTCAAATAAAATTTATTAATTTTCAAGCAAATTTGAACGCACCCGTTAAATATAAAAAGACCTTTAATTAGCTAAACCGCATTTACAAACCATAGGGGGTATTTTGACAAAGATACTGACATTTCTAACGTTATGTGTTTTCATTGACATTTAATGTTCCATTTCGTTTATTATTTATATGTGTGTGACAAATGCACGGTAGTATGTGTAATGTGTTTTAGTCGATTTTATGTATCTTTTATGTATTATTTGAACAAAATAATAACATTCTGCACTCCTTCTCTACGTCCCCTATAACGGTGCATAATTTCATATTTATCCGTCCGCGGCATATTACTTAAAAATGCACCACAAGTTTTTGCTTCACGTATTAAAAGTTTTATATGTTCTTTAAATGCGGTTTTTTTGTACCATAATTGAATTTTGTTTTAGAACTAATCTACTTTGTGCTAGTACTAAAATACGACATACAAAATAACATAGCAAATTTTCTTCGACTTTTTAAAAACAATCACATGATCAAATTAAAACAAAGTCACATCCTTGGATTTTCGTTACGTCTCATTATTACATTACTTTATTTGATGTCGTTATCAAGTTTTTCGACAAAAATGATTAAAACGAACGGAGTCACAGTAACTGGAACTTTTCCTAACTCGTTATTTCGTATCTCGTTATTTGAAATTTGAACTCCCTGAAATCCAATGAGTGAAACCTGGTTTCAGGCTTTATTTTAGGCACAATTTTTTGCGCTTTAATTAACGATAAGATTATTAATGTTATGTAAGATAATCTTATTGTTATTATATATCTTATATTTTTTTTTCTAGTAGTAGTAGTAGTTAATAGTTATTATCAAAGCTTCTCAGCTGATAACTTCTCACATGACAAAAATCTAAATGATTTATATAGGTAGCTGTTTGGCCGGAGATTGAGCCCCTAGCATGTCGTCGTTAATGTCCCACTGCTGAGCACGGATCTTCTCTCAGAATGGGAAAGTTATAGGCCACAGTCCACCGGGCTGGCCAAGTGCGAATTGGTGGACTTACAATACCTCTGAGAGCTTTTTTTTTAAAGAAAAACTTGCAGATCATAAATGATAATTATGGGCGATATTTTTATAAGAACAATGATTAAAAGTTAATCATATTATATGAAAATTACATATTTAAAATTACTAGTCACCCGTTGCAACGGTCGAAATACAACCGTAACTCAACTCAAAAACTAAACTTGATATTGTCGAATGTAGCATAAATAGATCTCGAATTCAATTAAGTTGTATTCATTTTCAAGTTAGTTTAAATACACCCGTTTAAGATAAAAAGAAAGAAGGTTTAACCGACTAAGCTGCATTTAAAAGCAATAACGGATATTTTGAAACAGACATCTGATTTTTGACTTTATGTGTATTCGTAGTAAGGCATTGAATGTTTTATTTCGCTTATTATATGTGTTTATGCCAAATGCACAGTAGTGTATAATGTATTTATTGGAAGAAAATATTATCATGTTGTACTCCTTCCCTACATAAACTACAACTGTGATAAATTCCATACTCCTCCGTCCGCGGCAAGTTTCTTAAAAACGAATCCCAAGTTTTTACTTTACGTATTAATATATAGATGTTAAAGAATGTTTACCTTAGTACTATATTTTACTACATTGTGTAGCCTTTATTTGTTGGTTTTACAAATTTATGTACTCCTGTATTGTAAAAGTTTATGACCAAGGGAACTGTTTAATTGTTTCAATCCAAAACTACTAAATACAATGTAATCCATACTTCCGCTGTCTCTAAAACCCTAGAATAGCGCACGAGACCGCTGTTTAAAAACAACATTACTAAAAATTTCAAAAAGAATGACTCGAATAACGACGGTTTAATATTTCAATGTCAAAATAAACTGTAGCAAAGTTTACAAATATTGCCGATTTCTTGCAATCCGCGTCTGCCAACAAGTTGTTCGCTTCGCGTCATGACAATGACATTTCGGCTGGCGTTAACATAAGGGCTATAAAACATTTGCTGTAAGCGGTAGCGTTAAGCGAAATATAGTTTATACGCACGCTTTCTACACTCATAGCCCCACAGGGTTTTCTCCTGTGTCGTGGGTATCATGGACATACACAAGACGAATACACAAACACCCAGACCCAGAACATGAATCTAAAGTCATCATTCAGATACCTGTCTGGCCGGGAATCGTACCTGGGAGCCATTGCGCGTCAGACCGGTATGGTAACCGCTCCGCCACGCGGGCGTCATAATTACCTAGAATAATTACGTATTTTGCTACATGCTGCTATGATAGCCAATTTCTATTAACTCAACTGTATTACAGGAGGGTAATGATTTTCGAGCGTATTTATGTGTGTTTGTATACGTTTCTTTATATGTATATATACGTACATATCTATGCATGTACGCATGCATGCACATTTGGCGACCCGTGTGGCGGAGCGGTTACCATGCCGGTCTGACGCGCAATGGCTCCCGGATTCGATTCCCGGCCAGACAGGTATCTGAATGATGAGTTTAGATTAATGTAATGGGTCTGGGTGTTTGTATATTAGTCTTGTGTCTCCATAGTACCCACGACATAGGAGAAAATCCTAGTGTGGGGCTATGAGTGCAGAAAGCATGAGTGTAGAAAGCGTTTTTATTTGGCATGCGCATGCATTGGAGCTGTTTGGTCGTTTTGGCCGGCTTAAGGGATTGTAACATAAGACATGTTATTTGCGTAGAGTCAGTTGTAAGAGTGATATAAGTTATATAAAATGTAAGTATGCGATCAGAAAAAGGGATGGAAGGAATTATTATCTTAACAATATAGGCATAAAATGAAAGTAAATGTATATATGGTGACATTTATTTTATTATTTTAAGGCGAAATAGAAACAACTGTAAAATTAAATAAATTAAAAAAAAAACTGACCACTTAAAAATAATCAACTGAAACTAAGGGTGATTAATCTGTTTTAAGTAATTTTTCATCCGACTGCCTAAGAAGAGTTTAACAATATAACAATTTTACTCGTTAACGTTATACGCTGACCCTTGCAGCACCAAAAGTTTCATATTTCATGGCCCTCCGGTAAGTTTTGAAAAATGAATGGCATTTAAAAGTCACGATATAATCACCTGAACCTTCTCGCTATTACTGAAATGATTAGTCTTCAATCTCTTATTCTTTTTTTGTCAAAAACGTCTGGCTTACCTTGTTTGTTCCTTTAAAAATAATTGCCGTAAAGCATTTTATTTTTTCTTTTGTAATACACGTTTTAGGTCTTGAACCCGTAAAAATACTTACAAAAACGTAAATGTAGTTATTTACTATTTCTAGGAAGTTTTAATAGCTTTTTGAAATAAACTGCTCAGTCACTGCTGAATAAAGTTTATAAGCTACTATAAAATCTCCCCGGTCTCTATACATATACTTTATTTATTTTTATCGCAGATTCGTCCACGTGGAACATTTATCATAATATAAATTATCCTATCTTGATCCAATTCATAAACTATTCGAGGACTAAATTTTATTCAAATCCGTTAAGCCATTTCAGCATGAAAAAAAAACGCGTATGCGTATTCTTATATTCTCACCATCGCATTAATAATACAAGCAAGTATCCTTTATGATAAAACAACATAAGTACTACGGTTAGACGGTACTGGCCGCAGCTTTAAAACTCATCTACCCAATCTCCTAACACTGTCAGACTACCTGTTCCCGTCACTTTGTGACCTAAAATTATTACCTACTTAGGCACACAAAATTACTACCATAATGCCTACCCTTATTTCAAATTTCAGAGAGGTTCATTATTTCGACGAAAATGTATACAAAGCCAACGCAAACATGTTTTAAAAATATCTACTGCCTACTTTAATTAACGGTTGATGTCGAAAAAGGGGTTGGAAGAGTGCTCCGCGCATATACTCGTTACTGTGGCTCTCCATGATTTACATATAACATGGGGATAAAACATATCTAGTATACACCTCCAATTTATATTTTAAGTATGTATAATCTATCTATCTGTTATTTCAGCTTCACTCTTATGGGTCTCCTCTATTTCTTTTTGATGAAGATTGAATTAGCAAACGAGCTTGCAATCCACCTGATCGTAACTGGTCACTGATGTCCATGGACATCTGTAAGCGATCATATACGATGGTCGCTAATTAAAAGTGAACCAGTTTTGAAAGTTATTAAATTAAAAGCAGAGATTTAATTTTAATCAACAGTATAACGAATATGCCATCCCAGTCATCGTAAGTGACCAATGTCGCCAATAGTCACTTGTAATATCCCCAGATAAGATTAGAATCTAACTTGAAGTTACCTACAGATATCGGGTAAGCATCTGTCTCTTACCACACCCTTCAATACTGTGGTTATTAAACAGAAGTAGGTGTGGCCGTAGCACCAATAAGCCCCACTACAATAAGTTCTCGGATTATATGCACTATCAAAACGCCAAAATATGCATGCAAATATGCACTATAAAATGGTGAAATATGCACTAAAATGGTTAAACATATACAAAATATGCACTAACAAAGAACTATTTTATCTTTGGTCGTCAAACTGAAGTCATATAATCCGATGTCTAATAATTGCTTGCTATAAACTAAAATATGTTGTCGGTAATAGGAATAAAAAGATGTATTTAAAAACAATTTTCGTAAAAGAATATTAGTTGTGGTGTTGAAGGTTGAAGACTTGAACAATAACTTCCGAGCATTTCTACGAAGCTCTGAAGTCAACCTTACAAGAATCAACATAATAAAAATCGAGACGGTATTAACGGCACAAGTAGACATCGTTGACGCATCTTCATGAATTTTGAAACGAGGAGTGATGGTTAATGGAAAACACTTACGTCCGCCCCATTCGCAGTAAGTGTTCACATTTGTTAGATATATGACGTTGAATGATGACGTGTGGCCGTAGAACAATAACTTTGGCTGTAAAAGAGTGAAACCAATCTCATGAGAGCTCGCGAGGGTCTGCAAACAATGGAGAGATTTGGAAGTTTGCAAAGAGTGGATAATAGTACGTATTATGCGGAGGCGAGAGGAAAGTTTCGTGACTTGTAACACTGGCTGCGGAGTAGCATCGTTTACAATTATAATTTCACTCGAGAGGACTGTGGCTTTTGGTTATTTTTTGTCTTTTCAAAGCAAAATCTTTATAATATAGACAGGTCGAAAGCAGTCAGAAAACAATGTAAAATATTTATTTCTCAATTCGCTTTACTTTTCAATGAGGTACCTATCTTAGATATTGTAACACGTGCAATGCATCTCTGATTGTGTTCAGATGAAACCCTTGTTCTATATCTATGTAGTTGTTTGCGGTTGCCGAAGGGCAGCAGTATTCACTTACAATTAGATGCATTACATGCTCGTTTATTATTTCAATATTATGTGAAAAAAAAAACTTTCATGTTATTTCAATATTTTTCTACAAACATCATATTATCAGTTCAAAGGTGATAGAAGCAACCATTTAGAAGATACTACCGCAACATCTTTCTGATATTCGTATTTGAAGATAGTCCTAAAGAAGATACGATATATTGCAACTTGGACATCAAAATATGTGCTCATATTATTATGACTTCAATCTTATTTGTGACATACTGCATACAAGCTGCGCTCCGTGCTTGTTCTTGCGTTTTAATGTTTTTGGTTTGGTTGGATGCAAGTTAAAACACACAAACTGACAGATGAAAAAATGTAAAAAATATAAGATGCCTATACTTACTTAGTTCTCCAAACTATTATCCTAATATTATAAATGTGAAAGTGAGTTTGTTTGTTCCTCTTTCACGTCGCCACATAGCTATTATATGATATGGTTTATATGTTGGGAGATAGTTAGGAGGGTGGAGAGTGACGTAGACTACTTGCAAGTTCTGAATCACTCTATTAAATGCTAATGTTAATTCCCTTTGACCGTGCGGACGAACCCGCGGGTAAGAGCTATATATATCCATTATACGATATGGAACTTTCATTTTTATACATATATAAATGTGATGGACTGCATGCTATTTCAATTTAATTCTAGAAAGTTAGATAGAAAAATCACTAGCTAGGAAATCTTATTAAAAGGTATCTCATGCTGGATTGACTAAAATATTCCCCGTTTACCGATTTACCCATTTGTCATCCAGCTGTACCCGAGTGAGTACTTACATGAACAGGCATTCCAATTTAATCCTTCAAAGCATTTCCGGGGTAACTCAATTTAAACTTTCATTTTATTTCAACTTGATTGTTTCTATCCCTGGTTCAGTTATATTGCAATTGTAATAATGGAAGTGGGTAGCGAGCATGCACTTCGTCTAATGTGTCTTTAACGGTCATTGCCACCCATGAACTTTTATAATCATCTGAAAAATAATCTGAAAATTGCATGCTGTTCGAGAATTATACGCCTTATTGTAGAGAGCAAATTTCTTATAAAATACCTACCTTATTAAAACAATCAGCAATTAGTTTTAAATTACTATTATAAAGAGCAAACGTGTCTTTTTAATTTTGCCACATTTTACTATCTAGTTTTATTTATCTGTTCGCTTTATTCAAACGAAACCATTTAACACTCACGCTAATTTGCGCGTCTATGACTACACAAAAACGCTATTAACAGACGTCATTAACAATCGTACGGCTGTATAGATGACCCAATTCAATTAGAAATACATTTGCGCTACAGACAGTGGAAAGCTTAACAAAAACAAGGGAATATTATCGGGAGCGTCTGCCAAAAGCGGGCTGGCGCCCCCAATCTTAGCCGAAACAATGATTGTGAGGGGAAATAGAGGAAACGGATGCACGAAGCGCCTCTCATATTGTCTTACTGAATTTGCTGATGTCATTTATTAGCCACTAACATAAAACATTTTTATGGCAACTGATATGAGACGATGTCGGGTTGTTTCCAGCTCTGCAGAAATGAGAACAACCGATTTATCGCCGCGCATAAAATTGTATTGCGGACTCAAAGCTCTGTAGTGCTTATTATATTGTTTGACGCATAGTATGGAACTAAACATGACTTATAACTATTTCACCATTGTTTGGTTCAATGTTTAGTAAAATTCTTCTTGGAATTGGTATTTTATTTAAAGGTGAAGGGAAATATTGTAAGGTAACATACATTTCTGATTTCTTTATCGTATCAGAGATGTGTAAATTGCAATTCTGCCAGACCGTTCTTACTTGTATGGTGGATGGTTGGATTGTTCAATTTGAGTAGTTTTAAGTACCTAGATACCATACGTTTATGTTCTCGAAATTGTGACTCCCGTGTGTATTAATACAAATATACTGGTATTTATTGTTGCATTTCGAGTTTTTCCCAAGCCATAGAGATACACTCAAAAGAATCATAAGGATTTTTATAATCCTCAAATTTATCTTTGATGGATTTAATTAATGACAAGCATTTAGTAAAAAAGGCCAGATTGGCGTTTTTAGGTTAATAAACGTTGAAGGAATTTTAACCGTTTGACTAAATAAAACAGCTAAACAAAAAAAAACTTTTGTTCTTTTTGTCTACCATTTTACATAAATAATGTATTTTGAAAACAAAAAAACTAAAATCTTAATAGCCATATTTTACATCCATTCAAAACGTTAGTCTGGAATGCATACAAAAGTTAATAACAGCAGCTATTTAATAAAATAAACATAAACTCACCTTTCCTTTACAACTCATAATAAAATTCATTCATTCAAAACATGATACCAACCTCAAGTCGCTCACAATGAATTTGAGGTTATTTTTCTCATTTCAAATTCTCTGTAGACGACTAGAATCGTAAAAAGAGGATTATTCTCGGCGCTCGCGTGGCGGATAGAATTCGTGAGAACCCGAGTTGGCAATATGGGTGCTTTATTTACTCCTTGCCGCTAAGCTGCATATAATGAAACGCAGTGTCGGCCGTCAAACGTCCTGAGAAAAATGATACGACGGCTAAGAAAATTTGATACTGTAAGAAACTAAAAATGTAATTTGATTGAGCTTTAAATTAAATTATAATGATCTGTTACTTTTAATTTTTTGGATAGAATAAGTCGTTAAATTAATGAAAATGATTTTTTTTTATTAGAATTAAACAGGTGGCTAAAGGTGATAGAATCAGTGTAGTTCGCCCGGGGAAGTACCACCGCCATACCTATTAGTAGCGTGAAGCAGTTTTTGCGATTCGATGGAAGGGTGTGGTTGCCAGCACACTTTTATATGAGACGACCATCTTGGTTCTCGGAAGTAGAAACGCATCTGTGATTGACTTCAGATAGAAACCCATGTTCTATATGAAGTTGCTTACAGATTTCTATGGGCGGCAGTGACCACTTAACATCAGGTGGAGTGCATACTCGTTTGCTACTTCATTTGTCTAAGAAAAGAAAAAAAAACACTTTAACTGATGACATTTTCAAAATTATTATAAGTCACTGCTTTTCAGTGAAGGAATACATCGTGAGGAAACCTACACACTCGAGAGTTCTTTAAAAAAAAGGTCTCGGAGGAGTGTGAAGTCCACCAATTAGCAGTTGGCCAGCGCGGTGGACTATGGCCTAATACCCTCTCATTCTGAGAGAAGATCCGTGCCAAGCAGTGGGACAATAATGAGTTGTATTCATTGTATCCATTATAAAAGCAAAACCCACTTGATTTTATAATAAATTGAACATAACAATATACCCGTTCCTAATGTTCAGATCATTTAACAGTGTAATTTTAATATCGGAAATGTCATCAGAACTGTCTTTCAATACCCCTATTCCGTTTTTCAATTGTATCTATTTGGCCCACGATAAATTTGAAATTGATTTTGTTTTCAATGTATGCTTCATGTGTTTTCAGTAAATGTTCCATTTAGAAATTCTTGGAAATGTTTGTATTGAATGTATCAATTCTATTCATAAATCATTACCTGTGCAACTGAAACTTATACTATTTTAATAGAATACACTTAATTTTAATACATGTGAAAAGTCTTTTCAAACTTCATTTAATACATGTCAAAAAATCTTTCCATCACTTTTTACTTGTATTAAAATTAAGGTTGTTTTACATATATTTACAAAAAAATGTTTAGAGAACTGAGAATAAACAAAATAAATACTTAAGAATATAGAAATAAATACTTAACTTATATAAGAAACTTAAAAAAACACGATTTTAAAGCATATCAAACTAAAAGAAAAAAATTTCATAAAGTAGATAAGTTAAAAACAATAATGAACGAAAAATACTAATATTATTGTAAAAAACGCGTGGGGTGCTTTGTGCCATATGTTTCGTATATCAAGCAACCGAAACTGAGGAAAATTTGTGGGCATGGGAAACAACAGTTCCCAAAGCCAATTTTTAACTATATTTATTTTCCCTTTCTAGTTCGATTTATTGTTGAAAAAATCGGGAGGAATTTGTTCATATAATTGCATTGCCATCGGCTCTTGTTAAGTATTACAAAATTGTTAAGTATATATAAAATTTAAATTAATCAGATAATTCAAAGTTGGTAAAAATCGCGTTCAAAGATTCAATTCAAAGGTTCAAAATTCCATATACGATAGATAGATGGATAGATATGTGAAGACTACGAAAACCACATGACCCGTTTAAGTCCATTTACTTTAGTAAATGTAACAACAGTATAATATTTTAAAATAAACCTTACATCATCTATGGATAAAGATTAATATATAAATTAAGATCAATAAATCTTACGCTATCATTTGTACACGAAGTTTATAGTCAATCTACATATTATGTGCTAGCTACTCAACTAGCTTGTTTACTCAGAATGTTTGTGGACCTACTGGTACACATTAATATACAGTTGTGTGTATTAATTATGGTAAAGGCATAATTTCCTGCAGACATGCAAATGTGTTATTTAACTAGGCAATACAATTCGTAATTCCGCGATAAACTCAAACATACCGTGAACGTTAATTGTTTAAAGCAATGAAATGGGTAAACTGAAGCCAGTTACATGGTCGAAGTAGTATAGTTATGAGTTTTCAGGTGGTAGAACCAGTGTAATTCGACCGGGGAAGTACCACCGCCACACCTATTTCTAGCGAGAAGCATTTCTTGCGTTTCGATGGAAGGGTGTGGTTGCCAGCACACTTTCACATGAGGCGACATAGTCTTCGGGAGTAGCAACGCATCTGTGATTGACGTCAGATGGAATCCATGGGTGGCAGTGATCACTTACCATCAGGTGGATTGCATGCTCTTTTGCTACTTCAATCAGATAAAAAAAGAGGAAAAAAATGCTGTTATAAATATCCAAAAGTTACTAATAAATTATTGAAAATAGTAAAAAATTGGTTAAGAAAAAAGATTTCAAATTAATATATTTAGATGGTTTAGAAGTAGATATTGATCTTGAATATCTTTATATACTTATTATATTAATTGTTACTTTAACATACAACGTCACGAAAGTTTGCATGTTGTAGCGTTCATGTGAAATTGCCTACACCAAGAAGTTAGAACTTGTGAAGCTATTATAACTATTTTTAAAGCACGACTTTTTAATTTAAGTATACTTTAAATTAACATCTTTTAACAATGATTGTTCTATAATGATTTTCCTTGTACTGCAGGAATATTTTTTGTCTTGAATTCATAAGAAAAGAAAAGAGTCATAATTTAACGTTACCAAATATATACTTACATAATATAAAATTTCTTATCGTATTTTGTATTATTACTTTTTTATATTGCGATGAATTTTAAATCTGTACAGTCGTTCTATCAAAACTTTAGAATGTATTACTCTACATATTGTATTTTATGAAAAGTACTTTGCATTTATAATCTTTAATTAGATTTTTATTATATCTTCTTACTGATGTGTGTAGTTATACATTTATAAAGGGAGTAATTCTGCGGATAGATGCGGTTTGCGTCAAAGAGGCTTCCGAATTTCTGAAGTTTTCAATCGTTTTATGCTTTGGGGTCCAGAAAAAATATATACCGTAAATTATATCCCACCTATGCTACGCGGGGAGAAGACACTTTTCTTCTCTCCTATGTACGCCCAAGTATTTAACTTTTTATAAAGTCTTTACAAAGTTTGACGACCCGCCAGGTGCAGCAGTTATCATACCGGTCTGACACGCAGTGGGTCCCGGGTTCGATTCCCGGCCAGACAGGTATCTGAATGATGAGTTTAGATTATTGTTCTGGGTCTGGGTGTTTGTGTATTCGTATTTGTGTGTGTCCATGGTACCCACGACACAGGAGAAAATCCTACTGTGAGGCTATTAGTGTAGAAAGCGTGTTTTTGAAAAAAAAAGTATATACGAGCACTATAAACATACTATAGTATCAAACAATCATGGTCGCAGTATCCAATTCTCGCGCAGTTGCTTACCCGAACACGTCGCACGTCTTGTCACTTGTCGCACGCGACGCCTCCCCTGTTCACCCCCGAAACTATGCAAGTTTCCCTTCTTTATCCACAAATATCTATCCCTAACTAAAACTAACAAGGCAGCGTTAAGCTTTGTACGCGCAGAGAAATGCATTGTTTATTGGTAGGTATAGGTAATTTATATATTGAATGATTTTTAAATTATTATTTGATTTTTTAATGTAGAAGTAGCAAATGACCATGCAGCTTACTTGTTGTTAAATGGCATCAGATGTCAACGGTTAGTTGGAATCAACCCTTTTTTTTTGTCGGGGGGAACCTTCAAAAGGTACCCGACGCCATGGGAGTGACACAGGGTTATGTGGGATTTTTACCGCACTAAAAGTGGCCGTCCTCGGCGCTAAAAAGGAGGACTCCGGGATCTCGAAACGACGAAACGGAATCAACCCTAGATAAGATAAGATCACAGATCATTCGTTACTCATACGACTAAGTTGGAACGCCTCGGAAAAGTATGTCCATCAGTTTAAATCATAGCAGCAAAACATAGCAGCGATTAACAGCAGCGCGCTCTTTGATCTAAATTACTTCTAAAAAACTAGACTTAGATGCATTTTAAATTTTAACTATACCTTTATCCTTTGTAAATTTAAAATATTTTATCAAATTTAATCTACTGCATACACACGAAAAACACATAAAATCTCCCCCAAAACAAATGATCACAAACAAACCACAAATCGGAATAAAGAAGCAGAGGGATTTATTCAAGATCAAGTGATACAGAAATAATAAAAGGTGTAAGACGGCCAACCTACCCGTACCTGTGGGACGTGTCGTCGCTACTTATTTCCTACGGGACCCTCCCGTTATGGCCTCCAAAACGCACCTTTCGGAAACCAGAAGTTTAATAAACAAAATGTTTATACGGGATCTGAAGATCTCATTTGTATCCCTGTTATGCTTATTTTTGACGTTTTGTAAAATTGTCTTTTGTTATAAATAATAAAAAATATTTCAGTCAAACAAATTATGTTCCTATCCGTATCTTGTAATATTTAAAATAAAATATATAAATAAGTACCATTGCAGTACAACATTCAGAAAACTCTTGAGCGTTGCTTAACAGCCAACAATACAGGTGGCAAGTGCATCCACTGAGAGAATTGTCCATTCAAGGAAGGATTTCTCAATGCCACGGAATAGACCAACTTTGTATATCATCTAAAGACCTATCTCTAGCAATAGCCTCAAAGAAGCTGGAGGATGTACATATGAGTTTATTTTTTATACTATGATAGAATATGATGGTCGCATCATTTGAAAGTGTGCCGGCAACCACACCCTTCTATCAATAATCTCAAAAAATCTATTTTCCCAAAATGGTAAACAGTAATTCTGCTAATTATCCACCATATTCGATC
Source organism: Spicauda simplicius (assembly GCA_949699795.1). Classification (NCBI taxonomy): domain Eukaryota; kingdom Metazoa; phylum Arthropoda; class Insecta; order Lepidoptera; family Hesperiidae; genus Spicauda; species Spicauda simplicius. The sequence continues at coordinate 16,149,091 of OX453058.1, forward strand.
ATTATCAAGTGTGATTGTAAAGTATTATGTAATCCTACATAATCCATTGACCTACTAAATCGAATTATTAATTGAAAAGGCCTGCAATATTGAAACCCAGCTATTAATATTCGGATTACACCCAACTGAAACGTCTAAATGTAATAATATCGATTACTCGGACAGAGCATAGCTAAATTAAGAGAATCCTTAAATAGATATCTAATGTTGTATCATGATATCTTCCATCCATAGTTTATAAGATAAAAGCTTGATGTTTTAAAATAGATTTAAAAAATTAAAAAAGACGTTTGGACCCAACCATTGAAAGTTATTAACTTTCCCTATAGGTGTTAATTGTTAAGCAGAAGTCCTACTCTCTAAAATTATACCATACCTATTTCTATTGATTTAAATCGAAATCCGCAGAACATAATACTTGTCTAACAGCTGCCAATAAACAAACAATTTCAGACAAAAAACTGAGAATCTAAATATTCGCCTCAAACTTATGAATACGCCTAATGTATAAAATATAATTATCTACAATGATATTAACTTAGCTAAAAGCTATAAATTAAATGTTACAATTCAATTTTGTTTATCTGACTGAAGTAGCAAACGAGCATGCAGTCCAGGTGGACTGCATGCTCGTTTGCCACAGGCGGCAGTGGCCACTTACTATCACCTGATACACTTTGTATAAGGTGATAGTAAGTGGCCACTGCCGCCCATGGACATCTGTAATCAACTGCGTACAGAACATGAGTTCCATCTGAAATCAATTACAGATGCGTTGCTACTCCTGAGGACTATGATGGTCGCCTCATGTGAAAGTGTGCCGGCAACCTCACTTTTGTATCGAAACGCAAGATATGTTTCACACTAGAAAAAGGTGGTTCACTAACTACACTGGTTCTACCACCTTGAATTCGTAAAAACAAAACATTTTATTTACAAAACCCAACAAACCAATTAGACGTGATAAGCCTTTAATTGTCGCCGTTTTTTAAGAACCGGAACCGAACGGTTAGTCACGAGGGTTCCAATTAATTTACTAAAGCCTGCACTATATGGACAAGACACGCGATCTATTATTGAGTTATGAATGTAATAAATGATACTCGGTCCTGATTGATATATTACGTTTATCTTTAACAGGTTTTAAGCCGCAGTTGAAGTAAGAAGATTATTTCGGACAAAATATTTGTGGTTGTATTTTATACAAAATTTGCAGCGTACAAACAGACATGGCTATCATATGGTCCGAGTATGTTATCATAAAATAATTGTGCATTTTTATCATAAAATTTAGTCCCTATTATAAAGTAAAAATAAATTGACAAACTGGTATAGCGATCTGACACGCAATAGGTTCTAGGTTCGATACTTGGTCAGGCAGATAACTGAAACGAATATAGATTTCTTTCTTTGTGTCCATGTCACCCATGTCAAGAAAATTCTAGTGTGCGCCTACGAATGAAGAAAGCATTAACATTATTAGTCTCAAAAAAAAGTTCACATCATAAAAATAGAGAAAGCAATATTAAAAAGATCTGCCACTCAATTACGGGTAGATAACCCTTAAATTTATTAAAAAAGACGTGTAGCTAAATTCGAGGTCCATTACCACGGGGTATTTTATCCAACGTAATTTATGAAACCCCACAGAGCGAAATAAAACTTTACTTTTGCGTCATCAATCAAAATGAAGCGGGTCGCAGACTTAACAACTTTACATTATGCTATCAAATTACTAGCACCGAGGGTGTTAATGGATCAGATTTGATATTTTCTGTAACATAATAAATATTTGTTTGTTTATTTTACTGTTACACCTATTTCTAGCTTGAAAGTTTGTGTTACGGTGGAACCCTTCCACCCGGTTGCCGGCACACTTTTATATGAGGCGACCATCGTAGCCTCCGAGAGTAGCAAAGCATCTGTGATTGACTTTAGATAGAGCCCATGTTTTATATGAAGTTGTTTACAGATGTCAGTGACCACTTACCATCAGGTGGACTGCATGTTCCTTTGCTACTTTTATCTTAAAGAAGGTGAAATCTAACGATGTTCCTAAAAGTTGAAAGTGTTCTTCTCATTAAATCTCATCAACCCATTATTGGCCCACTGCTGGGCACGTGTCTTCTCTCGGAATGAGAGAGCTATAGCCTAATGGTCGAAACTTGCCCTCTCGATCTCATTAAATATGACATAAAATTAGAAGCACGAGTCAGTACTGCATATTGTACAGTAAACGTGAATAAAAAGCAAAGCAAATTATTATGTTGGATATGTATATCAAAATTTTGTATCGTATTTATAATTTTATTATCATATTATATTTATAAATTTATGTATCTATATAAATCTACTTTTCATCTACATATCTGTAACCCTTTTTTCCTATTTCTTTCTTACATATTCTTATATTTTATATTAATTTCCTTTATTTTTCAACTTTCTCTGCACTTCCCTAAGGTTGACTGGCAGAAAATGCTATTAAGCATTGAGTCAGCCTTTTGTCCATTGTTTTCTATGGTCAATAAAGATTTAATAAATAAGTAAATATAAAGATTTTCATAACACCAAAAGTGGCACTAATGTCTGCACTAAACGGAATATTATTCTTTATTTTATATTATTGTTTGAAGTTTCAAAGTCAATATTGTTTTAGTGAGAACGGTCACCATGTACCTATATCTGATACTCAGTGGTTTCCAGGATCGATCCTCAGCCAGGTTTTTGAGGAATGTTTTTTTTTCTGTTAAGGATTTCGTATAATATATTCGTAAAAAAAAACTACAAATCAAATTCTTGAACGAAAAGATGCTAGCATCGGAAAAATAGTCTTAAAACCACCTAACTATAAAATATTATACCCACAATAGTTGCAACGAGTTGATAAACTTACGCAACAAAGAAATCAGCGTCTACAGCGTTTAAAAAGCACTTTATTAAAGAATTTCTTCGACGATATCTTCCGAAGTTTGTGCACAAAGAAGCAAATAGTCTTTTGTTGGACCACAAAACTTGTCCGGAATCAAATCAAAGTTTTATCTGCACAATAACGGAACGGATATCGAGACCGCATCGCGATAAAGTCATGGGGACAATAAAATCGGAATATGGCGTATTAATGGATACTTCCTACGAATAGGGTAAGATACGGTATAAATGGTGTATTCTTTTGTTAGATATTGTTAGATACAAAAAGGTATACCGGTTACACAAATTTGCTTTTAGAGAGCATCTTGAACGAGGTAAATCAACATTGAGGGGAAATGTATTTCATCTATAGAGGCCTGCGTGTTGGTGACCGCAGTGGGTATTGATATCATACGAGATGCTACTCATCTCCTGGCTCCCCGTAATCGCCTCTAACGTAATCAACGGGGAAAGGCATTTAAAGGTCTACCGCCTCTATTACTATTTCTACCTAATAACAGCGGTGTTTTGCGCTGTAGTCTTTTCATCTGGAGGATAGAAAGTAAAGTTTTGAAGATGGTAGAACCAGTGTTATTCGGCCGGGGAGGTACAATCGCCACACCTATTTCTAGCGTAAAGCATTTAGTGACGCCAGAAATAGGTGTGGTGGTGGTACTTCCCCGGTCGAACAACACTGGTTCTACCACCACCTTCAAATCCTTACTGTTTAAATCCTTTCCTGTTTCTTAACAGTGTTACTTCAAAATATTGTCTTTAAATCAAAGTAAGTACGTGATCAAAATTTAGATTTGCGGTGAAATGTCGTTAAAATATATTCTCGAGACAAATTTTCTGCAATCAATAAAACAGAGCTCGGTGCAACACCAGCCGCAGGCTAGTGAGTCGTGAAGCGAAACATTTTGTCGCAGGCTTTCATCTTGCGCGCTGACTGTGACAAATGATAGAGGGGTGACGGTTACTCATAGTTCTGCTACCGTGGCAGCAGTTTGAAATAATATTTCACCTCAAACGACGAACAAACACTTCCGTCTTTCAGTTCTGTTCGAGGTAATGATGTGGCTAATTTCTTTCGTATTGTGTGATAGCGGTTTTCTATTTCAATTAAATTAACATTATTTTAAATTGTGTCAACTTTTCATTGTACTTATCAGTTCTCCATATTGATGTTCTCCATACTATTTTATGCAAATATATGCGAAGACAGAGTTTTCTTTTGTATCATTGGTATGTAAAAAATATTTGAATATTCGGCATTGCGTATATTGGTAACATTACACTTAATGTTTATTATTGGAGATAACATTTATACAATGTGTTTGGTCATCGACTAATAATATTCTAAGCATCGATAGAACAGATATTTTTATAAACAAATGAACGAATTAATTCCAACAACAAAAACTTCAAACTTCTTATCAGCTATGTGGCAGACATTTTGTTTATTTTTGTCTCTCAAAGTTTAGGCCACAGTGGTATAAAAACAGACTTATTTGGAAAGAAATATATTGTCTTTAGTTAACATTTTGAAACAATGAGTTATCACAATCATAATTTTAAAAAATCTATGTAATTATTAAAAAATGATAGAAATAAACAAATTATTGTATAAACAAAGCTATATAGTTACAAAGTAGCCCCAATTAATACGAACACGAAGTCAAAAAGTAGGAATACATTTCATAATTAAGAGAAAAAAATTAAAAACAGTTTTACCAATTCTGAATCAGCCAAGGTTTTCCAATCACCATTTTTTAGATGTTAATCTCTTATTAAGATTAAGAGTGCGTCCGGATACTTTGCTTGTATTGGGGTGTTTTATGGAGTGTACACCCCATACCGAGATTCAATTTAGATGTGCCAAGGCGATAAGCCCTGGATGCTATAAGGGCAGAGGATAAGTCTCGGATGCCGATGTCATGAAGAAGTGGGTATGAATCCTAATAAGGAACATTGATTATGATGAAAGTATAATTAGAAGATAGAAATTGGATTACGTACTGCTCATATAAAATTTTGAATACTTTTGAATACTGATTAGTTAATGAGAGATAATTATAATATACTTATAGTTTTTAGAATAGATACCTGTATTGGTATATGATTTTCTGAATATAAATTATTTTTGCTAACATTATTTCTCTTGTCCCCGTAGAGGCTATGAAAATATTATATAAGAATGTAAAAAAATATTGAGAATGGATTTTTCCTGCGAAGTAGTTTTTTTTTAGAGTCATATCAATAGTCAAACTTGGTGACTATCTACAGCAATACACTAGTCCTAGTGAAAATGTATGCCTACAACTGTTTTTACTAAATTAAAAATACATATACGAAAATCTACTTAAGTTTTAATATACTTGGGCTTAACTTACTTAATATAAGATTTAATTCATAAGTACCGAAACTCATTAATACGAGTATTACTTTTCTTCACAAAGGAGTTAACGCACAGAAAATTGGAAAGGGCCCTGGAACAATACGGGTTTATTTAGGTTGGTTGCTTCTGACAAATAATTCGCGCGACTTCTTAAATACCTTGTATCAGCACTAACGAGTTCTATAGCGAGTGAATGATGAAAGAAACGAATATGGGTAACAAATAAAAATGATGAACATAAGAATATCTTTAGTATTAATAATAACGTATCTTAGTATTTATATAGGTTTATGTTTATTTTATCTTATCGCACCGCTATACAATAAAATAACAAAAGGACAAACTTAATGCTTTATGTTATGACACTTTATTAATTTGAGATTGTGAATATTCAGTGGTGAGTCTGCACTCATATGTATGAAATAATAAATAACGCACAATAGAATAATAGAAAACCTTCAAAAGGTATCCGACACCGGGTTATGTGTGATTTTTACTGCACTAAAACCACTTCGTTTTTCGTCCTCAGCGCTGCGTGGTGTACCCCGGGATCTCCAACGGAATACAACCGGAGTCCTCCGTGCGCAATGCCTTTTCGGGCTCTTTTACGATTGGCAAACACGCTCACCGCACCTGTTAGTCTTTACGACGGTATGCGACCACACATGCTGCCGATTATAAGGGCTCGCTTGACTGGATTGTTCTAGCTCCCACTCTTGCCGCCTGCAGTCCAGGAAGTACCTTCTTTTTTGTTTTCGAAGGAGAAACCTCCAAAAGGTGCCAGATGCCGCGCAGGGGGTCGTCTTTAGTCGTCTCTTACGACAGGCAGGGGATACCATAGACCTATTCTGGTCCCAGAACTACTAAGACTGGAAATTACCTACCGTTTCAGTCGCCTCTTATTACAGATGCTGATTACTGTAGCTCTATTTTAATATCGAAACTATAGGGACAAGAATAATGATTATACCTATATTTTTATATATTATACTAAATACAAAATTCTGCACATAATTTACACAACTGTATATACGCATTATGTACATATAGGTATACAAATTATATAATGCTTTATAATTAGTACCAGAGTATAACTGTAAGATTGTGTGATAATTGTAATATATTACAGCGAAGTGTTGCTTTTAGCCTCGTAAGTAACGCGTATGTTCCTTAGTGAAGACATTTTTCCATTAGTCTAATGGGTGTACCTGGTACTCACATACAAAATTTAATGAACAATATTCTGTGGTACATAGGCAGTTATACTCTTCACCTTGTAATAAAATCTCTTTGTTTTTTTTAATAACTTTTAGATATCTGAATTGCTACTATAATGTTATTATTTATGTACATAATTATGTTTTTTTGTCTTGAGGGGGAAACCTTCAAAAGGTACCCGACGCCGTGTGAGCGACGCAGGGTTATGTGGGATTTTTAACGCACTAAAACCCCTCTGGTGACCGTCCTCGGCGCTGCAAAGAGGACTTCGGGATCTCCAAAGGAACGCAGCCGAAGTCCTCTGAGCGCATTGCCCAATCGGGCTATGACGCATACGTCGCATACGACGGGATGCGACCACACAAACCACCGTCCTTCGCGGGTTCGGCTGATCGAACGGTTTGAGCATCCCACTCTAGCCGCTCGCAACCCCGGAAGCCCCTTTTAGTGGCCTCTTACGACAGGCAGGAGATACCGTAGCCCTACTCTAATCCCGGAACTACAATGACGACATAATTGTGCTATGGGATCTTTTAAAATACTTATGTGACAATATGCGACATATACATGCTCGTCACTGCTTGCACGAATATTTTAAACTAAAACATTGGTCGACATATCTATATTCTTTCACGACTGCGTCAGAAGGAGGGTAGTGCTTTTGAAGTAGGCGAGGACATACAAACATGACAAAAAATCAACCATCACGACGTTTACCACCGCGTGTAATGCCTTGTCTTTTCTTCATCGCCGCGGTCAGGCTGAGTGTGGACCCTTTTGTAAAAATTTACAGCAGCAATGGTCTAATTTAAAAGTAGTGTATGATGTTAATTATGCCACATTACGTTGTAGTATTTTTATAAATAAATATTTCTTTCTTACTTGTTTATTTCTTTTTTATTATGACTTATGCTTGTTGCACGTATTTTACTCATTTTTCTTTTAACAGTCGAGTCATTATAATAATTTATTTTCTTAAATTAACTTATTACGTCAAGTTTCTTATTCTTACGGTATAAACTAATATTTTTACCGTCACAATAGCATTACCTCCGTCTGAATGCCTGCCTGAAGAAAGCGAATCTTAATAATAGGAAGAAAACGGAAGAAAAATATAACATAAAAAAGTTAAGTTCTTGAGAGCCAGATAATGGGTCTATTTAGGTATTTCAATTCTGAATACATTATTAGGGAAATGAGGCGAGAATTCAGATTGATATAACAATAGAGGTACTGTGTTTTTTATAAGACGAGAACTGCTATTTACTTTTTTTATAACATTAAAGTACAAATTGAGCGTGCAATCCACCTCAATGATAAATGGATCCACCATGGTAGTACATTGTCACTGATGCCCATACACATGCAAGCAAGTCTCACAGAGCAGGGTAATATGTATTGGAAGTCAAACACAGATAACTTACTAATCCCCTGGACTATGATGAAAGTCTTTTATGAGAAAGAGCCGTCAAGCACACCATTTCACCCAACGCAAGAACTCTATCGCGCCAGAAATAGGTATAACAGGAGTGTACCCCCTGGCAGAATCATAATCATTATACATCTTTAAACCATAATTTTACTGGTTTATAGCAAAATGTAAAATTATGGTTTAGAACTTATATAGATGTATAAAAATATGAATTATTGAACATAGAAGAGGTAATTAATGCAGTAGCCACGGGCATCCGTGGACGACCCCAGATAAAAATATGGGCATCAAAATACTTGAGGGTGTCGTTAGATATGTTGCTGCACGTGAGGACTTAATTTGTCGGTGGCCGGAGTAGACTCACTGAGATTATTAAAGCAATTTAAAAAACTCAGCATGTTACGAAATGAAGGAGCAATGACAGCCCAAAAGTTGAAACCAGCCCTCTCGATCCGGAGGTCCCAGGTTACAATCCCAGGCACGATTGATTTTACTAAATTTATGTGCATATTATAAATTAATTGTCTCTAATTTACAGTGAAGGAAATCATTGTGAGAAAAACAACATACCTGAGAATTCTTTAAAATAAAATAATAAGGGTGAAAAATTGTAGTCTACCAATTCGCACTTGGGTAGCGCGGTGGACTATGCCTTAAATACTTATTCGTTCAGAGGGAAGACCCGTGTCCAGCAGTGGGACAATAATGGATTGACATGTTACGAAATCTGTAAAACAGAACGAAACAGAAAAACTACATTGGTCTGGTAAAACAAAACCATAATGCCACCCCCACTTTATGTAATGAGTTGGCTGAAAATGATATTGGGCTGCAAAAACAGCTTATTATAATGCGATATTATTTCACACACCGCCTGAAAATACACGTTGGCTTAAATCACAACGCTCCTTTGTACTGTCCGAGCCTGTAATAATATAAAACAGGGTATGAATATGTATGTTATAATTAGGTGGTTTTATTTATGATTCCCAAAGTACTTTGGAGACGGATCCATGCTTCGAAATTATTACAGACTAGCTGTACCCGCGGCTTTGCCTGCGTGCAAATCAATGTGTCACAAAGTTTTTCTCGCGCAAATCTCGACACCATGGGAATTCTATGATAAAAAGTAGTAACATTAATATCGGTTTGGCCGCTCAAGGATTACTTGGTCAAACACAGAGAGAATATATTTGTGGGTAGGAACGTATTGTTATGTATTAGACGAATTGTAAAGGATTACTTGGTCAAACACAGAGTGAATATAATTATTTGTGGGTAGGAACGTATTGTTATGTATTAGACGAATTCTAATATTTTAAATCGCTTTTTTTAACCAATTTACATTCTTAGTGGTCTAATTCACAATATTGGGATACTTTTTTCAATCAACTCCTCCACATTTGAACCAAAACGTATCGATTATAAAGATTGATATGAACTTTTCCGAATTGGAAAATACTATTTGAAGTAATTTTGGCGGATTCAAATTTCTAAGTAAGATTATAGGTAAACCTACTTTTAATATTAATTTGTGTTCAGGAGTTCCGGAAGGCATTAAGGAATTCAAAAATTCTGTTGGATAATGTACTGCTTCCTCCATCTCAATGACTGTGTCTAGCGAATAGTAGATCTGTGACGCTGCTTTAAATTTTGAAAAAAAAAACATTTATTTTATCGACACGTTCATTGGTGGGTGAGTATATAGCCGTCTTTTGGAACCAATTTATAGTGTAATTAGTTGTATTAACAATATCGGGATATACTTTTTCAACCAACTCCTCCACTTTTTAACGAAGACGTATCGATATAAAGATTGATTTTAACTTTTCCGGATAACAAAGCACTATTATCTACTTGAAGTAAATCATTAGCAAATTGGAATATCACTGAACAGCGACATATATTCTAAGTTCATATTTTGTTTCATGTGGCCAAATATAAGATCTTTTAAGAGGTGCATCGGGCTATTTGTGTGCGTAAATCCCGCATTGTTCTTTGTACAGCAGAAGACATAATCAAAACACTTTTACAATTCATACGAACAGGGCGCACCTGCTCGCAGGGCGCTGCCGCACCCTGCTCGCTTGTTTTTTATGTTTTCTTTTATGTTCCAACATAACCTAACCCATCCTGTTTAAAAAGATACACCTAAATCCAACTCTTTACAATAACATGACAATACTCCTGCATTTTCAGGATTTAGGTATTCAAAGTGACACTTTTCATTATAATGTTCTAGGTTATAGGTTATAGGTTAGGTTGTAATGTATTGTAATCAATAAGTACCAAACTCATACGGCTTAAGTAGGTACTTAGATTATCAGGGTTGATGAATTGAAATTTAATTTATTAATCACATTTCAGTTTAATGAGCTGTCGTTAAACTTATAATATATACTAAAAACATCCGTAAGCATTATGTGACTACCTTTTGTAATTAAGCCTTGCACTATCCCGCATCATCAGGGAGGAGTTGAAGGTAAATAAAAATATCTCGTGTCTTTGCTTAGTATTCTTATTACTTATAAGTAAAGCACTTGCGAGCAAACTTCTACAGCTTGGGCTTGCAGTATCCTGCATCATCAGGGCTGAGGAGCTTAAGTAATTATATTACATACCCGAAAGCATTAAATGGCCAACTCCTATGGCTTAGGCTTGCAGTACCCTGCATCATCAGGATTGAGGAGATGAAGATCGAAATTTTCATCTTGTGTCTTTGCTTAGTAATTATATTACATACCCGAAAGCACTAAATAGCTAACTTTTATGGCTTAGGCTTGGAGTACCCCTGCATCATCAGGGTTGAGGAGTTAAAGGTCAAAATTTTCATCATGTGTCTTTGCTTAGTAATTATATTAAATACCTGAAAGCACCAAATACCCATCTCGTATAGTTTAGGTTAGCAGTATCCTGCATCATCAGGGGTGAGGAGTTGAAGGTCGAAATTTTCATTTTGTGTCTTTGCTTAGTAATCATATTACATACCCGAAAGCACCAAATGGCCATCTCCTATGGCTTAGGCTTGAAGTAACTGCATCATCAGGGTTGAAAAGTTGAAGGTCAACATTTTTACCATGTATCTTTGCTTGGTATTTTTATTACATAACCGTAAGTACCAAATAGCCAACTCTTACGGTTTAGTCTTGAAATACCCTTACATCATCAGGGTTGAGGAGTTGAAGATCAAATTTTTGTCCCATGAATTTGTTTAACAATCTTATTATATATCCATAAAAACAAATTGACTTACTACTACGGTTCCGGCTAGCAGTACCCCTGCATCATCAGGATTGAAGAGTTGAAGGTCAATTTTTTTAGGAAATATTTGCTAAGTAATCTCATTCTATATTCAACCCAATTGGACTCCTACAGCTTAGGTTTGGCCGAGTATCGCTAATTTCGTTAATTTGCTTCAAAGAAATCTATACTATAATAAATCTGTAAGAGGTCGCTGTCTGTACATGGAATAAATTTAGGTGAAAACCATTTCTAGAGGTCTATAATACGATATAGAACCCAAAATAATGGTTTTTAGAAATCTTTTCTGTTTGTCTGTTTGTCTGTTTATCTGTTTGTCTGTTTGTCTGTTTGTCTGTTTGTCTGTGTGTTTGAAAACGCTTATCTCAGAAACGGCTTATCCAATTTGAATATAATTTTCACCGATGTGTTGTGGGAAACTTCACTTAACATTTAGGGTTCATTTTATGTAAATCGGTTTATAAATAAAAAAGTTATGTCAATTTAAAACTACGCAGTATTTATTCTGTGTTCGATAAGTGTTAATAAGATAAGTAACTGCATAGTTGAATTGGTTGAAACTAAACATGTTATGGTCTGTAAAATGTATTCCTTTGTTATGTATTTTTTATTGGTTATGTGTGTACCTATGTTATTTGATACTATACAAATCTATATCTATATATACTTATATAAAAACGAAAGGATGCTCTCTCACTAATCTATTGAATAAACATCGTAGAGCCTAAACTGCTAAAGATACGAATATGATTTTTACTAGGGATTCCTTTTTTGACGTAGACGTCAGTTAATCAGTTAAGAATTAATTTTAACCCAAATAGGAGATGTAAGTTTGTATGAAAGTCAGTCAATTTTGAGGCCACCTCAATAAAATTTAGTATTTAGCTTTGATTTTTATGTTAAAACATAGTTTTAAACCGACTTCCAAAAAGGAGGAGGTTATCAATTCGTCTGTATTTTCTTTATTTTATATTTGTTACTCGATATCTCCACGCTGGGTGAACGGATTTGGATGATTTTTTTTTTTCATTTAAAAGGTAGTGCGTGTCATGGGGTCCCATTTATTTTTAGTTCACTTTTGACAGTGGCATCCATAAGAAAAGCGCATAAGTCTGATATTTGCATTAACGATGTGCGCAATAAATAGATGAATAACTCAATTTCCCGCCAACCTATTTTGATGATTTTTCTTTTATTTGAAAGAATGTACTTCAAGGGTACTCTGATGAGTTTTATACGGTTCTGATCATAGGATCCATTTCTTTGAAGCAAATTAACGAAATTAGCGATACTCGGCCGAACCTTAGCTGTAGAAGTTCAATTGGGTTGAATGTAGAATGAGATTACTAAGCAGATATTTCCTAAAAAAATTGTCTTTCAACTCTTCAATACTGATGATGCAGGGGTACTGCTTGCATGAACCGTAGAAGTAAGTCAATTTGTTTTTATGGATATATAATAAGATTGTTAAACAAATTCATGGGACAAAAATTTGATCTTCAACTCCTCAACCCTGATGATGTAAGGGTATGTCAAGACTAAACCGTAAGAGTTGGCTATTTGGTACTTACGGTTATGTAATAAAAATACCAAGCAAAGATACTCGGTAAAAATTTTGACCTTCAACTCCTCAACCCTGATGATGCAGGGTTACTTCAAGCCTAATCGGTGCTTTCGGGTATGTAATACGATTACCAAGCAAAGACACAAAATGAAAATTTCGACCTTCAACTCCTCACCCCTGATGGTGCAAATACAGCTAGCCTAAACTATACCAGATGGGCATTTGGTGCTTTCAGGTATTTAATATAATTACTAAGCAAAGACACATGTTGAAAATTTTGACCTTTAACTCTTCAACCCTGATGATGTAGGGGTACTTCAAAGCCTAAGCCATAGAAGTTAGCTGTTTAGTGCTTTCGGGTATGTAATATAATTACTAAGCAAAGACACAAGATGAAAATTTCGATCTTCAACTCCTCAAGCCTGATGATGCAGGGTACTGCAAGCCTAAGCCATAGGAGTTGGCCATTTAATGCTTTGGGGTATGTAATATAATTACTAAGCAAGGACACATGTTTGACAACAATTTCGACCTTAAGCTCCTCAGCCCTGATGATGCAGGGGTGCTTCAAGCCTAAGCCATAGAAGTTAGCTATTTAGTGCTTTCGGGTATGTAATATAATTACTAAGCAAAGACACGGGACATTTTTTTTACCTTCAACTCCTCCCTGATGGACCCACCAATTCGCACTTGGCCAGTGCGGTGGACTATGGCCTAAACTCTCTCATTCTGAGAGAAGACCTGTGCCCAGCAGTGGGACAATAATGGGTTGACGAGACCTTCAACTCCTCCCTGATGATGCGGGATAGTGCAAGCCTAAATTATAAAAAAAATTTTAAACAAAAAATACAACCGACTTCCATGCCACATAAAAGTAAAAAATAATTTAAATACATGTTGGTTTAGAGCAAACACAGTTCTTAGTACATAGTCCAGAAGTCGGCGCTTACCATATTTTGCTGGATCATGACGAAACTACATGTATCTTATATGAGCGCCGACTTCGGGACTATGTACTAAGAACTGTGTTTGCTCTAAACCAACATGTATTTAAATTATTTTTTACTTTTATGTGGCATGGAAGTCGGTTGTATTTTTTGTTTAAAAATTTTTTTTTCACGCTTTTCAGTCACGATAAAATCTGTTATGGCTGTTGCTAGTCGTCCGCTAACCGGATGAATAAAATTATGTGCTGACGTCATCATATAAAAATAGACTTCTTTGACACAACCGGTCAGGGGCGCTACCGCGCCCCCTCCCTTAGATTCTGAATTGGAAAAATCTGTTCGAACCTAACCTAACCGAATAAAACAACTTTTTCTGAGTAAACATTTATTTAAAGAATAGACCTATAATTATCAATATTTAAAGTAGAAAAAGTAATATAAACCTTATAACTAAGAGTATAATTCAACTGATACTGATAAAAATAACCCATCCAATTTAAAAAGGTTGGTAGTACTCTTGCATCTTTCAGGTAATTGTATTCAAAGTGGAATTTTTGATCATAATTATATCCTCTCCGAAACTCATTGTTGGTATTGTGAACAACAACATTATGTATACGTAAGCACAATATGGCCGATGCCTACGGTTTAAACTTGAAGGACCCCAGCATTATCAGGGTTGAGGAGTTGAAGGTCAAAATTATCATGTCATATCTTTGCTTAGTAATCTCATTACATATACGTAAGCACCATATGGCCGATGCTTATGGTTTAAACTTGCAGTACCCTGCATCATCAGGGTTGAGGAGTTGAAGGTCAATTTTCTTATCATACGTCTTTGCTTTGTAAATATATTACATATCCATAAGTATCAAATGGCCAACGCCTATGGTTTAAGCCTGAAGTACCCCTGCATCATCAGGGCCGAAGAGTTGAAGGTCAAAATTATCATGTCATATCTTTTCTATGTAATCTCATCGCATGCACGTAAGCAACAGATCCCCAACTTCTATGGCTTGGGCTTACAGTACCCTTCATCATCAGGGTTGAGGAGTTGAAGGTCAACTTTTTTATCATACGTCTTCGCTTTGTAAATATATTACATACCCATAAGCATCAAATGGCCAACGCCTATAGTTTAAGCCTGAAGTACCCCTGCATCATCAGAGTTGAGGAGTTGAAGATCAAATTTTTCATCTTATATCTTTGCTTAGTAATCTCATCAGATATACGTAGCGATCATGTAGCTAACGCCTATAGTTTAAGCTTGAAGCACCCCAGCATCATCAGGATTGAAGAGTTGAAGGTCCAATTTTCCACCGTATACAACCATTTTTCTAATGTTTACCTTTTTACCTTACATTTTTTTAAATATCATTTTGAATGCGTAAGATTGAAATAGCTAAGTTTTATGGCTTAGGCATTCAATACCCCTGCATCATCAGGATTGAGGAGTTGAAGGTCCAATTTTTCGTCGTATACCTTTGCTTAGCAATGTTATTACAAATCCGTGAGCAACAAATGTCTAACGTTTATGGTTTAAGCCTGCAGTATCCCTGCATCATCAGGGTTCAGGAGTTGAAGGTCAAATTTGTCATCGTATATCTTTGCCTTGCTATCTTATTATATATCCGTAAGCACTAAATGGCCATCACCTACGGCTTGGGCTTACAGCACCCTGCATCATCAGGGTTGAGGAGTTGAAGGTCATTTTTTTATAATATGTCTTTGTTTAGTATTGTTATAACATACCCATAAGCACCAAATGGTCAACCCCAATGGTTTAGGCTTGAGGCACCCCTGCATCATCAGGATTGAGGAGTTGAAGGTCAAATTTTCATTACATGTCTCTGCTTAGTAGTCTTGTTACATATATGTAAGCACCAAATAGCTAATGTAATAGTTTAGGATAGCTGTAACCCTGCATCATCAGGATCGAAGAGTTGAAGGTCAAATTTTTCGTCAACCTATATAAGCATAGATATATAATACATATTCCAAATTTCATAAGAATCGATTCGGCAGAAGCCGAGTTATCTCAAATTATCTAAAAAACTTGAGGAGTGGTGGTGGTTTCCACCCCATAACTCAAAGAGTTAAGCATCACAGCATACCCATGTCCAAGAGAAAAAGTTGCGTGACAAAATTTCCTATCAAATGAAAGAAAGAAAATGGAAATCGGTTTATAAACACCCAAGTTGTTCAAGATTTTAAGAAACCGACATTTTCCAATTTTCCGGGAAAACCGCCGGAAGGTTTTCATTTTCCTCAATATGGGACTGCCTGTGAAACTAGTCGCATACAATGTCGTATGAATCGTGTCGGTAGGTCGACGATTTCTAGCCATTTCGCCCGAACATACATAAAAAAAAAAAAAAAAAAAAAAAATACGTGACGAATAGATAACCTCTTTCCTTTGGGAAGTCGGTTAAAAAGGTAGTCACATAATGCTTACGGTTGTTTTTAGTATATATTATAAGTTTAATGACAGCTCATTAACATTTACAAATAGCCCGATGCACCTTTTAAAAGATCTTATCTTTGGCCACATGAAACAAAATATGAACTTAGAATATATGTCGCTGTTCAGTGATATTCCAATTTTCTAATGATTTACTTCAAGTAGATAATAGTGCTTTGTTATCCGGAAAAGTTAATATTAATCTTTATATCGATACGTCTTCGTTTAAATGTGGTTGAAAAAGTATACCCCGATATTGTTAATACAACCAATAACACTATAAATTGGTTCCAAAAGACGGCTATATACCCACCCACCAATGACCGTGTCGATAAAATAAATGATTTTTTTTTCAAAATTTAAAGCAGCGTCACAGATCTACTATTCGGTAGACACAGTCATTGAGATGGAGGAAGCAGTACATTATCCATCAGAATTTTTGAATTCCTTAATGCCTTGCGGAACTCCTGAACACAAATTAATATTAAAAGTAGGTCTGTCTACCTATAATCTTATATAGAAATTTGAATCCGCCAAAATTACTTCAAATAGTATTTTCCAATTCGGAAAAGTTCAAATCAATCTTTATAATCGATACGTTTTGGTTCAAATGTGGAGGAGTTGATTGAAAAAAAGTATCCCGATATTGTGAATTAGACCACTAAGAATGTAAATTGGTTCAAAAAAGCGGTTTACAATATTAGAATTCGTCTAATTTAAAAAAGATATATGTAACAATACGTTCCTACCCACAAATACACACTTTAAATTCGTTTTTTCACTCTGTGTTTGACCAGGTAATCCTTGAGCGGCCAAACCGATTTTAATGTTACTATTTTTTATCATTTTATCCCACGGTGTCGAGATTTGCGCGGGAAAAACTTTGTGACACGTTGATTTACACGCGGGCAAAGCCGCGGGTACAGCTAGTTGATCCTATGATTAGAACCGTATCAAACTCATCAAAGTACCCTTGAAGTACATTCTTTCAAATAAAAGAAAAAATCATCGAAATCGGTTGGCGGGAAATTGAGTTATTCATCTATTTATCGCGCACATCGTTAATGCAAATATCAGACTTATGCGCTTTTCTTATGGATGCCACTGTCAAAAGTGAACTAAAAATAAATGGGACCCGATGACACGCACTACCTTTCAAATGAAAAAAAAAATCATCCAAATCCGTTCACCCAGTGCGGAGAAATCGAGTAACAAATATAAAATTAAAAAAAAAAATACAGACGAATTGATAACCTCCTCCTTTTTGGAAATCGGTTCAAAACGATGTGTTAACATAAAAATCAAAGCGAAATACTTAATTTTATTGAGGTGGCCTCAAAATTGACTGACTTTCATACAAACTTACATCTCCTATTTGGGTTAAATTGAGGGGGGGGGGGATCAGAAAATTCATTCTTAACTGACGTCTACGTCATAAAAGGAACCCCTAGTAAAAATCATATTCGTATCTTTAGCAGTTTAGGCTCTACGATGTTTATTCAATAGATTGACGACCCGCGTGGCCGAGCGGTTAACATACCGATCTGACGCGCAATGGGTTCCGGGTTCGATTCCCGGCTAGATAGGTATTTGAATGATGAGTTTAGACTCCTGTTCTGGGTCTGGGTGTTTGTGTATGTCCATGTTACCCACGACACAGGAGAAAATCCTAGTGTGGGGCTGTGAGTGTAGAAAAGCGTGCGTGTTATTCAATAGATGAGTGAGTGAGCATCCTTTCGTTTTTATATAAGTATATATAGATATAGATTTGTATAGTATCAAATAACTTAGGTACACACATAACCAATAAAAAATACATAATAAAGGAATACATTTTACAGACCATAACATGTTTAGTTTTAACCAATTCAACTATGCAGTTACTTATCTTATTAACACTTATCGAGCACAGAATAAATACTGCGTAGTTTTAAATTGACATAACTTTTTTATTTGTAAACCGATTTACATAAAATAAACACTAAATGTTAAGTGAAGTTTCCCACAATACATCGGTGAAAATTATATTCAAATTGGATAAGCCGTTTCTGGGATTAGCGTTTTCAAACACACAGACAAACAGACAAACAGACAAACAGAAAAGATTTCTAAAAACCATTATTTTGGGTTCTATATAGTATTAAAGACCTCTAGAAATGGTTTTCACCTAAATTTATTCCATGTACAGACAGCGACCTCTTACAGATTTATTATAGTATAGAAGATAGATAGATTTCGTTTGGCGGTCTTTATAAATTTAAATACACGTATACTATTTCTCAATACGATCTATATATCAATACGTGAAGCAAAAATTTGTGCAGCATTTTTAAGTAATATGCCGCGGACGGATTAGTATTAAACTTTGCACGGTTATAGTGGACGTGGAGAAGGAGTGCAGAATATTAATATTTTTTTCAAATAATGCTTAAAACATACATAAAATCAACTAAAAACACATTACACACACTACCTTTCATTTGTCACAAACACATAAATAATAAACGAAATAGAACGTTCTATGTCTTACTATGAAAACACATAACGTCAGAAATGTCAATGTCTTTGTCAAAATACCCGCTATTGCTTTCAAATGCGGTTTAGCTAATTAAACCTATTTTTATATTATGACGGGTGCGTTCAAAATTTTCGTACTACTTTGAACAATATGAAGTTTAGTTTTTTAATTTAAATTACGGTCGAATATCGAACGATGTGACGGATCAGGCTGCTATAAATTAGTGGTAAATTTTTAATCTCTCACATGACGTCCACGGTCTTAACCCGAGCTTACATATGAGTATATCCAATTCAGAAGAACTACGCTACTCTTTTCCAGATTTATCCTCTCGATCGTTTCTAACGTCTTTCACGAGAAGAAAAGGTGGTGTATTATTTTAAGCTACACAATTGATTGGAAGATTCCATGATTTTAATATTTTGTCTGTCTATTTGTCTATGTCTCAAAAATGGCGGTAAACCAAAAATGTTAAAACTTATTTTAGGGTTTGAATATACCTTTTTAGTCCGTATCTGGAGTTAACATTTCATCTTTATTGCATTTAAATCCGTATCTCTATGAACTGTTTCTTATTACAGTTTGTAATTTTGTCTCCTTTTTTCACGCGAGCAAAACCGCGGGACATAGGTAATAGTCGAATAAATCTCACATAAAGCTGCGCCTACAAATATTATTTGTTCTCAGAAATTGGTTCAAAACTTCCTTAGCAGATTTGGAAACAAACATGCATACATTTACATACAAATGTGAAGTTAAATAAACAAGCTTACATATATGATGAGGTGACTATCTTAGCCCTCATGAGCAGAGTGGCATCTGTGATTGACTTCAGAGAACCTCTGGTACAAAGTTGGTTACATAAAGATAATTAAAATTTTGAACTTATTATTTTTCGTTTATGATCAAAATGATCTCTAATCAGATATTCAGTAGAACGTTATGATTGTAATTACAAATTATTGCATTAATAATAATTAATTGTCAAGTCAATTAATCACGCTGTTTAATTAAGTATCTACATACATGTTTGTCCTATCAATAGATTACTATTGTGATTAGATTATAATACAGTAGGTATACATCAATAATGAACTTGGGTATTAGTTATGCTAATAAGGAATGCAGTTGTGTAAGTACAAAGGAATTTCAGTAACTTTTGGTTGGAGAACCAATACCCTTAGAATCCATTTTTTTAATTAAAAAAATCGGTTTTCTGTAAAGTCGGTTTGCTGACGATAGTTGAACGTGACAATGTCATGAGAAAATACTGATGGAATGGTTGCATTTTTGTATAGCAGCTGTCCACGCGGACGCATCACTCCCTCTAGTAGAAGAGAGACAGATGTCGAACGCTGCCGAACGCGGAGGCCGATTGTGCCTCTATGTCGCTCGTTCCGCGCTCTCGCCTTAAATGGAACGCCTCAGAGCGAGGTAACGCCGCATGAGTTATGTTTTTTGGTGCGTGCAGCCGGCTCCATTGAATTATAAGACGTTGTCGAAATTCGCATTGTAAAACTGGTTGAGTTTTATTAGTGTAAACAATAATTTAAGCAAAAGGAGCATAGGTCGCCTCCCTACCCAGGTGGACCGATGACCTAAAGAAGACAGCGGCAAACCGTTGGATTCAGCGGACATAGGACCGGTTGGAGTGGCGACATTTAGTCGAGGCCCATGTTTAGCAGTGGACATCAAAAGGCTGATGGATAGATGGATAGAGACAATAGTATTTACTGCAGTGACTAGCTAGGAAGTCAAAATAAGTTATACATAAGTTTAGTATATTTAAAAAGACTTCGTTTTGTGTCTTGGTAAATATTACCAACTTATATTCGTCAGTAGAACTGAATATGATAATGGATATGGTGTCTCCTGTGGATAAAACTTAGCACTAAACTAGAAACTATGATAAAAGTTTCAGTCTGAATTGAGTGGCGATCGCAACCGAGCAGAACATAATGAAACAATAAAAGAGCAAACAACAATATTGCCGGTGAAAGATACTCGTTTCTGAAGCTAATTCAGTAGCACACGTGTTCGGGTTAGGGTTGCCATTTTAGAAAAAAAATATGGCAATAAAGATTGTTTCCAATACATACAAAATATATTTTTAATTATGACATACATCAGAATAAGTACCTACTAATATTTTTAAGTTTTAGTACGCCTGAGATACTCTGTTAACATGCTCTGCAGATGTGCATGGTCAGTGGGGCTACTTACATCTTGTTAAAAAGCAGACATAGATTTCAATTTTTGCCGAGATTGTTTTGTGATAGATTAATTTCGGACTTGGGAAATCCTGAGGCTTCACCCACTTCGGACATGTCTATCAAAGTAGGTACTTCGTATTCCTTGTATACGTCCAGATCATAAATTTTCTGTGTGACAAATTTCATTGATATCAGACCTGTAGATTTAGTAGCTACCATATACTAGATGTACAGTCTGATATCAATGAAATTTGTAACCAGTGTAGTTCGACCGCGAATTACCACCGCCACACTTATTTCTACCGTGAAGTATTTCTTGCGTTTCGATAGAAGGTATGGCTGTTGGCATACTTTTATATCAGGCGACCATCATAGTCCTCGGGAATAGAGTTGTATCTGTGATTGACTTCAGGTAGAACAAATGTTCTATGTTGCTTACCGATTTTATTGGGCGGCAGTCACCACTTTCCATCAGGTGGATTGCACGCTCGTTTGCTACTTCAATCATATATAAAAATGCGTAAAAGAGCAACAAATTTATATACATCCTCACAATTTGCATTAACAATATGAATAGCAAATATGAAGATGATGCTTTTATTTCCTTTGAAAACATAATTATCTAGAGCGTATTTAGGGCTACGAATCACTCAATTTATGACTAACCCGGCACCACTTGAGGCTACAGCGTTAATTTTTCATTTCTAATCTTCAGCTTCCGTCACCGGAGAACTTTTTCAAAGCTGTCAACCCTGTTGTATTCCTCTCACGTAGCCCGTAAGTAACGGCGTCTTCGCAGAGCGCATGTGACACCTAGCGTTAGGTGCCGTGAAAAATGGTCCATTTCCCGGCGCGGGGACGAATTTATCTCCGTGGAACCATTGCGCTGCGTTGTTCCAGTGTTAATATTCATTGTGGAACAATAACGTGACTTTTCGGCTTGTAATCTCCCGAGCCAAGCTTCTAGAATAATAATAAGTCGTCAGAATCACTTGTGTATTCGGCATAAAAACATAAAATCACGATCGGTCATAGACGGCTTGAATAAATAAATGTTAAGTACGTTAAATGGGGATTTTGTATGTCCAATATTTAAAGTCACCTGAAATTTTCAAATAAAATGGATTTCTGTGATACTTGTAAAACACGATAATAGTTTTCTATCTTGCTACTATCCACAACTATACATTATCACTATTATTCCATCCATAATGTTGACTATGGATTTATAATCCCTATTAATATTGTAAATACCAAAGTTTATGAACGTGTGTCTGTGTGTTTGTTCACGCAAAAACTACCCAACGTATTTCGCACACAAAAGTTATGGCCTAGATTAACATTGGATACTCATCAACGAGGCAAACACGACCAAAGCGGACAAAGCTGCGCGCATAACCTAGTCATATAAATAAAAACGTGCGGCACTCGGGGACTGCCGCGGTAAAGCTATTGCACGGCATTTTTTATCAACTTTGCCAATTATAATTATTTATTTATTTATGCAGTGTTTTTTTCTATGATATTAATTCAAGCTTTACTTTGATGCTATATACTTTTTCACAATCAGCCGATTACAAACTCGTCCGATTTCCAAACAGCTCGTGTCGACCCGTGCGAGCTTCGTACTGTCGTACCATAAACATACACGTTAAGCGAATGCTCGGCTGCGCTACATGGTAGGCGGAGTGGGGGTGTCCCTGTAGTTTCGGGATCAGAATAGGGCTACGGCATCCCCTGCCTGTCGTAAAAGGCGACTAAAAGGGGCTTCCGGGGTTGCAGGCGGCTAGAGTGGGAACTACCGAACCGAACCGTCCGGTCAGGCGATCCCGGGAAGGACAGCGGTGTATGTAGTCGCATACCGTCGTAAAGACTAGACAGAACGGTGGGCCCAGCCGCCCATCTGAGAGGAGCCCGATGGGACAACGCGCTCAGAGGATTCCGGTTGCGGTCGGACCGAGTTCCCGGAGTCCTCTTTTTAGCGCCGAGGACGGCCACCGGGGGGGTTTTAGTGCGGTAAAAATCCCACATAATCCTGCGTCGCTCCCACGGCGTCGGGTACCTTTTGAAGGTTTCCCCCTCGAAGACAAAAAAAAGGCGGAGTGGGGGTGTTAGGTTTTTTCGTTACGGAATTTATTGATTCAGTCGCGCTCAAAGCTCGCGACAAAAGCTATGCAATGGCTCAAAATGTTTACAAAACCAGCCTCAGGTTATGAAAATGCGAAAGAAATAGTTTCATATTTAAATCGTACAGAACAAAAAAAAAGATTAATAAAATATGAATGAACCGCGAAGAGTCAAACAATTTTAATGGGAGGTATATTTATTGTTATTTTAAACCGATGACACAGGCAATGCGCTGAAAATGTCAGGCAACCGCATCGGCTAGCCAATTAAGCGTATCTCTGTAGCTATAATTTTTCTCCACCCTAGGGTTGAGAGCTGACAGTGCCTGGAAATTATGACTAAAGGGGCTGAGGCACAATATAACTCAAATAGACATAGGTATGTATGTTCTGCAATAACCTACACTATTTTTTGTTCAAGTAGCTACTTGTACAAAAAAATCATAATGATTATATTGTTTTAATATGAGGTTTAACTGGCTTCTTTTTAAAGCTTTGTTGTAAATATAGAAATTATTTCTAACTTTATTTTTCTAATCTGCTTTCTAATGACCTTATAAGAACGTCTAATGTCCGAATAAATATTTTTACCCGTATTGTGCTCATGAGCTTAAAATATTAAATGTATTTATTTTTTAATAAAACTGAGGAAGCCAACGAGTAAGCGGTCTATCTATTGATAAATGGTCACTATCACTTAAGGATACCTGCAATCAACTCTATAAGGAAGAAGGGCTCTAAGGCTAATCGCAGATGCGTCGTCACTCAGTAAGTTATCTGGCATTTTTAAGGTACTGCATAGCTTTTATTGCGGGCTTTGAGCGCGAAGACCGAATTAAGAAATTCAGTAACGAAAAAAACTTAACACCCCCCACTCCGCCTATCATGTAGCGTGGCCGAGAGTTCGCTTAACGTGTATGTATATGGTATGACAGTACGAAGCTCGCACGGATCGAGACGAGCTACTCGGAAATCGAATGAATATGTAAGCAGCTGTTTGTGAGAAAGTATATAGTATCAAATAAAAAGCTTGAATTAATATAAAAACACTGCATGAATAAATAAATAATTATAACTGCATTAATTTCATAAAAAAAAATCTAAGCAATAGCTTTACCGCGGCAGTCCCCGAGTGCCGCACGTTTCTATTTATATGACTAGGTTATTCCCGCAGCTTCGTCCGCTTCGGTCGTGTTTGCCTCTCTAGGCAATACATTTGTGTATGCGTAATGTGTTAGGTAGTTTTTGCGTGAAAGAGTAACAAACACACACACACATACGTTTATAAATTTACAATATTAATAAGGCTTACAAATCCATAGGCAGCTGTTTGTGAGTATATAATATCAAAGAAAAAAACTTGAATTAATAAATAAACATATTTGTATAAGTTGATAAATAATCCTATGCAATAGCTTTACCGCGGCAGCCCCGAGTGCTGCACTTTTTTCTTATTTGATTGAAGTAGCAAAGGGGCATATAGTTCATCTCAAAGTAATTGGTCACTGCCGCCCATGGATATCTGTAAGCAATTTCATATAGAAGGTTCTATCTACCGAGGTAGTCGCCTCATATAAAAGTGTGCCGGCAACCTCAGCCTTCCGTCAAAACGCAAGCAATGCTTCACGCTAGAATATGTGGCAGAGGAACATCCCTGGCAAACTATTCTTGCTCTACCTTTTACATTTAAAATACATTTATATTTTAAATTTAAGCGTTATTTGGTTCATGCATCTATTTTATACATTAAATGTATAAGTGCTCAGTGGCATATTATTATGCATTGTATAATGATACCAGTAGTATTATTGAATATTAAACGCAACCATTTACAAGTATTTTTTTTAATATGCTTATTACAAATAAACGTGTTTTTAAATATAGTTACATTAAAATATAGCATTTATTCTTGCAAACATTGATTTCTGTATTTTGTTGAATCTATTTTTTATCCTGTTTTTACTTTGTCCACCAATTCGCACCCTTTGCCAGCGCGGTGGACTATGGCCTAAAAACTCTCTCATTCTAAGAGAAGACCCGTGTCCAGCAGTGGGACAATAATGGATTGTACCCAATCCTGTTTTTAATTGTTATATAATCCAACTACTTCATCCATCCTACAACATACATCCAACAACTTATTTTCTTTAGTCTCTTTGTACTATGTTCATATAGTGATAGATAGCTTATAATTTGAAGAGACAGAAGGGATGGTGCATAAGCCAATAAATTTCCCATTGTGGATGGCCCCAGTTCTCGGCAATATGACAAAAATCGCACAGAAACCAGACGACAATAATTCAATTGTCGCCGGTCAGAATTGATCAGTGTTAGGCAGATTAACGTGAAATCTGATATTTGGTGGGGTGGTCAATTTCCTTGCTAATGGAGCGAGGGGTGACCAGGGAATAGAATAGCACGATGAACGTAATTATTTATAGTATGAGAGTTAATTACCATAGTTTATCAATAAATTATATTGCAACTGGAATCGGATAAGGGTGCTAAATTAATGCTGTGCTGTTCGCCATGGTATCGTCTGTATTGGAATAATTCATAAACGTCTATCTTTAACGTAACTTTGTAATTATCAAAAAAGACAAGTCTGTGTTGGCCAAGATTATCGGTTTGATATTAAACGCAATAGATATTATTAAAGAAAGGAATTTGAATAGGTTGAGTTTCAATGGCTTTAACTATTTACATGAGGATATAATTTATTTATCTAATATCTATTTGAATTTGGTTATAGATACCTAATTTATTATTTTATAAACTATTTGCAAACCACAATCTGATTTTATGAATTAAATAGTGCCTTATTTCTATCTTATTTTTTTAATATTCATGTCCTCTATACAATATAATATTATACTTATAATGTAAATATAATAGTTACAATTCATTTTAAGACTTTAATTCTCTTAAAAATATACAATGTTTTGATGCAAAATAATTATACTGGTTACTAGCATTGTTATCTGCAACTTTGTTACATATCCCAAAATCGATAGCATCCCAACCCTTATCAATGAGATATTCATTTAGCGGAATGCACCGCAACTGTTCACTTGTCGGTCGCAATCAATGCGGTGCGAGCAGAGAACTCAATTTGCACGCGTCAGGGGACGTCGGACATGTATTGTAGCATGCCAGAAACACTTTACGGTGCGTCGACGCATGGTCATGACATTACGATTATGGTACACTGCAAGATCTGTTATGATATTATCATTAATATTTTTGGCGCTACTTGTAATAAATATTGCAATATCTCATGTTCACTGCAGAAACTACAATAAAACACTGGTTTTTGCTACCATTTGACATTGTTCATTTAACGTCACAAGCGATTTAATATAAGGAATTGTTATTTGCAACTCTGTTAGACATCCCAAAATCAATAGTCTTCGATCACTTATCAATAAGATATTCATTTAGCTAAACGCACCGCAACTGTTCACTTGTCGGTCGCAATCAATGCGGTGCGAGCAGAGAACTCAATTTGCACGCGTCAGGGGACGTCGGACATGTATCGTAGCATGCCAGAAACACTTTACGGTGCGTCGACGTATGGTCATGACATTACGATTATGGTAGAGTGCAAGATCTGTTATGATATTATCTTTAATATTTTTGGCACTACTTGCAATAAATATTACAATATCTTATGTTCACTGCAGAAACTACAATAAAACACTTGTCTTTACTACCATTTGACATTGTTCGTTTAATCTTATAAGCGATTTAATTTAGGAATTGTTATTTGCAACTCTATTACAGATCCCAAAATCAATAGTCTTCGATCACTTATCAATAAGATATTCATTTAGCTAAACGTACTGCAACTGTTCACTTGTCGGTCGCAATCAATGCGGTGCGAGCAGAGAACTCAATTTGCGACGCCTCAGAGGACGTCGGACATGTATCGTAGCATGTCAGGAACACTTAACGCACCGTAAAGTCGACGCATGGTCATGACATTACGATTGTGGTAGATTACAAGAACTGTTATGATATTTTCTTTAATTTTTTTTGGCATAACTTGCAGTAAGTATTGTAATATCTGTGTTCATACAGTGGCCATAATATAACAAATGTCTGTGTTACCTTTTGACATTTCTCATATAATCTTGTAGACATTATAACATTACAGTTTCGTCAACTCATTATCGTCCCACTGCTGGGCACGGGTCTTCTCTCAGAATGAGAGAGTTTTAGGCCACAGTCCACCGCGCTGGCCAAGTGCGAATTGGTGGACCATTACAGTTTAATGAATTGTTATTACTCTGTTACACATCACGAAATCAATAGTCTTCGATCCCTCATTAATAAGATATCTATTTAGCTGAATGCACTGCAACTGTTCACTTGTCGAGTGCAATTAATGCGGTGCGAGCAGAAAACTCAATTTGCACGCGTCAGGACGTCGGACAAGCATCGTAGGATGTCAATAACACTTCACGGTGCGTCGACGCATGATCGTGACATTACGACTGTGGTAGACTAAAAGTTATATTAACATAATAATATCTTGTATTTTTTAGCGCAATTTGCTATTAGTATTGTAATATCTTACGTTCAATACAGGTACCAAAGTAATACTTTTGCCTTTGCTACCATTTGACATTGTTCATATAATTGTATACGCATAATAACTTTATTATATAAGGAATTGTAATTTATAACTCTGTTGTAAGTCCCAAAATCAAAAGTCTTCGATCCCTTATCAATGAGATATTCATTTAGCGGTATGCTTCGTAATTGTTCACTTGTCGGTCGCAATCAATGCGGTGCGAGCAAAGAACTCAATTTGCGCGCGTCAGGGGACATCAGACATGTATCGTAGCATGTCAGGAACACTTTACGGTACGTCGACGCATGGTTATGAGATCACAATTATGTTAGACTACAAATTCGCTTTATATAATATTATGCCATATTTTTACGCGCAACTCGTAATTAGTATAAATTATATCTTGCAGTATGGTATACTTCAGGTACCTAAATAAAAGTATTGTTACTGTTACCATTTGACATTGTTCATAAAACTTTGTGTACATTGTAATATAATATGAGGAATTTGAATTTACTAACTTTGTTACACATCTTGATATCGATATTCTTTCCTTACTAATACGATATTCATTTAGCTAAATTCACATCATCTTTACACTATTTACTTGTTGGTTGAAATCAATGCGGTGAGAGCAGAAGACTCAATTTTCACGCGTCAAGGACAGACAAACATGTATTGTAGCATGTCGTAGCACATTTTAAGTTACATCGACGCATGGTTACGACATTATAGTTGTTAGACAGAAAAAATGTTAATATAGTACTTCATAACAAATATTATAGCCCAATTGCAATAAAACATTAATACACCTTATATTAATAAATACTACAGTAAAACAAATTTTGTGTACGTTGCCATCTAACATTGTTGATAGCTTATTGACATTACATATGATAATTCTTAGCGGCAACTCTATTATCCATCCCGAAATTGATATTCTCCCATCCATCGTTAATGAGATTTGCGATATTACATATATGTAAAAAATATTTACAAAATGTAACAATGAATCTAGCGGTCACGAAAATCTTAAAAGACAATTTATATTTATTATTAAAAATGGTTACAAAAATTTAAACCACTTAAATTGAAATTCAATCATAGCACCTACGTTTTACTTTTATGTCTAATAAAGATAACACCTTAAAGAAACCCATTCTTTTCATATATATGACGACCCGCGTGGTGGAGCTGTTACCATTCCGGTCTGACGCGCAACGGGGTTCCGGGTTCGATTCCCGGCCAGACAGGTATCTGAATAATGAGTTTAAATTCATGTTCTGGATCTGGGTGTTTGTGTATTCCTCTTGTGTGTGCCCATGATACCCACGACACAGAAGAAAATCCTAGTGTTGGGCTATGAGTGTAGAAGGCGTAATATTTATGTATTTCAATTCTTATAAAAAAGTATAGTGTTTTTGTAGTGAAACTTCTTTAGGCGCATGAGGGTAAAATTTTTACAGATGAAACGTCACACCGGTATGCAACGGAAGTGTCGGAAAAGAGAGAGAGAGAGATCGAGACCGATTGAGAGAGAGTAAGACAGGGCGAACGTAGCATGAGCAACTAGCCGTGGAGTGAGAGTAGGGAGCAAGCGAGTGAGAAAGATTGAGAGAAAAAGTGAGACAGAGCGAACGTCGTATCACGCATAGTGCTATGGAGCGTGAGGTGGGAGAGAGCTATAGTGAGAAAGATTGAACAAGAGAGAGAGAGAATACGGGATATCGAGAAAGAATACACGCCCTATTGGTTGTGTATTCGTTTACTAGTTAATTATTAGAACTTTAGATGGCATTTCTGTCGCATAGCGTAATATTTACAATATTATTAGGCACTTCTACAGTGAATAAACAGTAAGTGAAATTTATAAATAAAATTAAATTTATAATTTACATTAATTTTCAACACTTTTTGTTTTATTTTAATGACAATTAAATTCCTAACCTATCTTCCTTTTTCCCTTCCTCTTAATCTTGGAAATTTAAAGTTTTAGATTTATAAATATAAACAAGATTTATAAATTAGTTCGCCAAAGAAGTTTCACTTCTGACATGTGTACTTTGTACGCACGCATGTTTTTTCAGTTTATGAAAATTATAGAGTTTTGTAAATATTTGCTAAAATTTTGCTAAAATATTTTTAAAATTTGGATACGCCTTACGTTATATTTAAGTTTTCAAGTTTTCATATGTCGTAAATAATACTATACTAAAGTAAACTAGTACACACATACTAGTATTTATTGCGCTCACTTATCGACCGTTATCAATGCAAGTCGAGATCTCAATTCACACGCGTCATTGACGGGCATGTATGGGCAATTCGATTCGTAATTCTAGAGTATTGCTTTACACTTTGTGGGTTGCTAGTTGCGAATTATCAAATGGCATTAGAAATCTGACTAAAGAGAGAGAGAGAGAGAACGAACTTGTCTATGCACAAAATTTACAAGAATCACTACATAGTATAAAGCAAAGTCGTTTTGCGCTATCTGTCCCTATGTATGCTTAGATCTTTAAAACTACGCTACGGATTTAAATGCAGTTTTTAATAGATAGAGTGATTCAAGAAGAAGGATTTTATCTATAATACATGTATAATACAGTAGAGAAACATTGATAGTTTTAGATTTTTTACTTTTAGGCGGAACGAAGTTTGCCGGGTCACTAGTGATCAATAAATTTGAAGAGAAAACTCTTTAGTCAGCAACATTGAACAACATCAAATGAAATGCTAAATTTAGCCTCAAATACCAAAATAAATTACGATTAAGAATATTCTCTACTCAAACATTTCGTGTTGAACGAAGGCACGTCCAACTCAGACCTGTTCAGAACTGGCACTAAGAAATATTCTATGAAGAGAAATCTGCTAACTACTCCAAAACTAGTCAGAAGTCACAACAAAGTTTTGGGACGTTTGGCTAATGAGTGTCTAGTTAAAACGAAGCGACTTGTTAACGCGAATGGTTCGCGGCGAGAAGGTAAATCAGAAATTCGGCAACTCGCAAGTTCCAACTCCCCGAAAGTTTATATCTATTTCTTGTTCTGAGGAGATGAAATTTAAACCCATATCTGTTTCCTACTGAAGATAAAGAAGCTTCCTAAAAAATACAAGAAACGTAGTTTAATAATAATAATAATAATTTACATTTTATATTAAAATAATATGATAGCAATCGCAGGTGAATTAGACTACGAGTTAAAGTCAAATAAGTCTTCAACTGAAGAAGACGGCGGGTAACCGCTGGATTCAGATGGCTCAGGACCGGTCGAAGTGACGCAGATTAGGGGAGGCCTATGTCCAGCAGTGGACTTTCAAAGGCTGATGGATGGATGAAGACTTCAACTATATATTTGAACCTAAGCTGACCATATACCTGAAAAATATTATGAGAATAATAGAAACAAATAGTGGTAAGTAGCTGGCTTTGTTAATGCGCATGAATCCATAAATAACGGTATCGCATATGTAATATCATTACAATAAGACTTGCCCGATACTATTGCCACTTTTAATGATGTCTAAGAGCAACTTGTAACTAAAGATATATATAGTTAAACATTTCTTATGTGTATAATACAACACTTTATCACAGACGCTAGTGACGGAAAGTGCGGTAAGTCAACTCAGTTTGCACAAGTTTTAGCACGAAGAGAGAACTTTGATCATATTAATCCACATAATTTTGAATACTAACTACTCCTGGATAACTGGCAGGACTGTTTATTCACTGTCAGACTAATTTACGTACAACATCAAGTAACGAAACTATGACTAACATTTAACTTAGTAATTCAGCATAAGATGACTTGTCAAGGTTTGCAATTACGAATTCTGTATTCAAGATATTCAACTAATCTTTAGCTAGGCTGAAGCAGTAATTGCTAACTTCTTGTGAAGAGTCAATTGGATAAAAGAAAAAGAAAAACACTGGAATTCTCACTCGTTGCTTGGTACAAGGTACACATGACGCCTTGAATAAATATATTAATAGGCTGAAGAATATGTTCAAGGTAATCGATTTCTTCAATTGTTGTGACTTGTATCAGCGGAGTGTATCAGTTTAAGAAAAAAACACTCAAATGAGGCCATATTTATATCTACGTAGCAACTCATCTATAACTGCACTCTCATAGTCCTATTTCAAGGTAGTCAAGTTGACTGCATGCTCATCTGTAGACTGCATCTTCATTCTGGTCAACCCATTATTGTCCTATTGCTGGACTCGGGTCTTCTCTCAGAATGAGAGAGTTTTAGGCCAAAGTCCACCGCGCTAGCCAAGTGCGAATTGGTGGACTTTAGGCCACAGTCTACCGCGCAAACTTCATTTCTGTAACAAATTCGTGGAAAACTAAAGACAATATCCTATCGAGTAGTCTTTGACTTTAGAAAGCACTCCAAACTTTGAATCAAACCCAGAGTAAAACGTGTGAGATACGTATTTAAATCATTGTAGAAAACTAAGAAACAATCTTATTCGGTTACTGCAGGTAAAACATTTTTTATCTTTAAACAGAAATACTACATTTTTACACAATTTTCTTAAGGACTGTAGAGAAAATCTGTTAATTACCGCCGAGCTGGTAGTATTCACAACTAAGTTTAAACGACGTTTGGCTAATGAGTTCGGACGAGTTCTCGCTAGTTCCTCTCCTAGAGCACTTTTATTTATACTACATTATTGAATTTCGAGTTATTTTAAACTGTTAAGGATTGTAAATGTTTTTCATGGAATAATAAATTTAGTTATTTTTTTCGAAGGAAGTTCCTTATTATCTACTTAAAACTAATGTTACTTTAAATAATGAAGCAAATAAATGAGATAGATAGGATTTTGGCAAAAGTCGAAAGACAGATAGGAAGTATGACTTTTTGCACCACGAGAGTTTGGAACTTTGTTCCATTTGGTTTAATTATTAGGCTCATTAGGGACAGTTTAAATCCCGTATTATAAAAAAATGCAAAATTAAATTACTCTACCACAATTTGAATGCGCAAATAGTAACAGTAGCACAGTCTCAATTTCGAATGCACGGTTCACTTACTGAAGTAATGTTTGTAATATTTTGGTTAGCAATTAAAATTAACCTTCAGGGCATAGTATTCTAGGTCTTAAGAAATAGCGTAAGAGTGTAACGAGTATAATTGCAATGAAACTCTAAATTAAACATATTTAAAATGAAAATAGACATACTAGATTTTGTGTTGTAATTCATTTTTTTTTTTGCAATTTTATTTACACTCTGTTTTGTTTTTGTTTCTGGGGGGCTGCGGTTTGGAATATATTTTGTAAATTTGGCTAAATTTACAAGTTTCATCTTTTGACCACAATTAGGTATGATACTACGATACGGATTTTCTTATTCCTGTCTATATTGCTTATGTAATTTCGCGATTTTTGTATATCACGGGACATAAAAGAGTAAAAAGAAAATTCTGATGTCGGTGTTTTTTTTTTTTTGTATACTTTAACCTAACGATAAGGCAGACGGGCTACCTGATGGAAACTAGTCACCGTCGCCTATGGACATTCGCAACACAACACGCACATTCGCAATTATATCTTTCCTAATACCTCTAGGGGTGTATAAAAGCGTATGAAACAAACAAAAATTCAAATTTATACTACTAGTAAGAAAGTAGAGTAGTATTCTGGTTTCGGACATGATCCATGTCCAGGCAGATATTTTCATTGAAGACTGCTACAAATCAATTCATATTCTCGTTTATATTGAGCCATCTAGTAAAACATTTAACGCAGTATGCATCATTTGATACATTTTTATTGCATGTGCCGACATCGTTAGGAACTGCTTGCTAAGTCCCTACAAGTGCTGCATATTCAGTGTACTGAAGTAGCGCCGACGCATGTTATTTTGTATAAATCGCGTGATACAAAAGAAGGAAAAGGCTTAGCAAGCAAGATATTGAACGTATCAATGTAACATAGTAAACAACTAAAGATATTTAAAAGCAGTTATTTTCGTTATACCTATAATAAATATTTTATATATATCGTCAACCCATTATTGTCCCACTGGTGGGCACGAGTCTTCTCAGAATGAGAGAGTTTAGGCCATAGACCACCGAGCTGGCGGTGGTCTATGGCCGAAACGAATTGGTGGACTAATATTTTATACTAAAGCTTTATTTTGTGAATATTTAAAATATTATAGTCACAATATTATATAATTCAATTAGGTTAGCTAACTAGGTACATATCTAATTTGTACTTACTTACCACATCTATTTGTGCTTACAAGGGATGCGTAAAGCTATATACTTGTATGTTGTCAAACGTTCATGCCATAATAAAGTTACAGACATAAAAATGAAGATAAGAATGAGTTACTAAACTTTAAACAAAATTCATGCTCTATTGCTGATTGTATCTTAGTCAAAATATTGTGACTCATGCAACCCTCTGAAAATATAAAACTACGTAGTGTTACACAGTTCTTGAATTCCAGAGTTGTTAATAGTTTAAACAAGAGTAGTTGCGAAAATAACTTAGTTAGGTAACAACCGTGAGAGAAGGGTGCACGCCAAGTGAAGCAATTCCCTTTACTTAGGGAGCAAGTTTCACACTAGTCAGTGCAGAGCGAACAGTGATGGTGTTATAAGGAACTTTGGACAGAAATTTGAAGTTATGAATACATTACACCTTGAATAGACACTAAGAAATAATCTTCAATTCAAAATCAAGCAATCACAAACAATATATAGAATGAAGTTCGAAGGAAAGCTAGATAAACAAAATAAATAAATTAATTATATATATATATTGATATAATTATATAATTAAAATAAATTAGGAATAACAATCCACTATTGTGTTACAATACATGAAAATACAATGTTATAAAATAACAAAAGTAATGTTATCAACATCATTAGTCATGTAACATCTTTAGTTTTGATAAATAAATAATAGATAGAAGTTAGTGAACAAAACATGAACCGCGTATGCTCATAAATTAGTAATATTTTCCTTTACATTTGGTGCAAGTTGCCCACAAGTCCAAGGAGAAGTAGGTGTCGATACCCATTAATGTGTAGAGCGGAGTCGCGACTACTTTAGCGTAAGGTGACTATTACGTGATCACGATCTATATACCGCCGTCTTGACATATGAACTAAATGATAAAAGTATTCATAACAAGTGTGTCATCGCAACATTTCACGATGCAATTCAGCGTTGCGATAGCCAACATCGCCAAGTTTGGCGGTCCTTTTTTTAACTCTTTATACTGTTACAGCCCCTCACTAAATTTTTCTTTTTGTCGTGGGTGCTATGGACACGTACAAAGACGATTACATTCACCCCTAAACAGAAACGAACGAACACGGAACCCACTTAAAGTCAGACCAGTATGGTGGCTGCATGTAGTTCTGTTTATGTTGGTTTATGTTTGACTAAAGACTAAGATTTTATAAAAAATAGCAGTAAAATTGAGGTTATAAATATATTTATCTTGAATAAATAGTAAGAAATAATATTTGACCCAAAAGATGAATGATTCTAATTAACTACAAACAATATGAACGTATTTAGTCAACACTTAGTGGAAAAGATAGGTAAACAGAATTTCTAAAGCAAAATAAATTAACAGTTATTTTAGTAAATACTATATTTGGCTATGTGATTTTAAAGCAAAGTAAGATAACAATTAAAAATTATAAGGCCTTTATTATTTTAAATAGAAGTAGTTATAGAAAATAACCTTGCTGGGTAACAACCACGAAATAAGGGTGTTCGCTAAGTTGGAGCAATTCCCTTTACTTAGGGTCCAAGTTACACTACTCAGTGCAGAGGGAAAAGTATTATAAGGAACTCTGTAAAAAAATTGAAGTTGAATATATTCCATTTCGTATAAAAGTTAAATATAATCTCGAAATTTCTAAGTAGTAAATGGAGTACAGAAAACAAAGACTTTACAGATAAAGTCACTAAACTTATATAAAGTTATGACAGTGAAATATCTTATTATATATGAAATATAATAAATATCAATCGATATATTATAAAACTGTTATTAGTTTAAGCACGAGAACTGCGGTAAATTATGTTGTTAACATAACAATCGTGAGGGAAGGGTGCTCGTAATTTTCCTTTACAAAAGGGTGATTCTCACACCGCCTTTTTATGCTTAGTGCTATAAGTTATAAGAAAATTTCGTATTTTGTCAGACATGCGCAAGTAGTATTTACCAATGCTCTAGATAGGAAATGTTATTAAATTATCCATTTTTTAATAAAATTCATCTTCTTCTTTATAACAATGGATGTTTGTCTGTATGTCCTCTATAGAATCGTAAACTATTTATTTGATCTATTTTGTACAGAGGGCGTTAATGGGTTAATACTGTGATGATCATTAGCAAAGTTGTTATTCATGAGCTCGCGAAGGTTTCTGGTATTTTTTTTTTGTGATGGCGTAGCAACGCGCGCAAGGTACAGCTAGTATTAAAAAAAACCGTCGAATTGAGAACCTGCTCCATTTTGGCATTCGCTTAAAATTAGTATGGTAAGCGTGCTAAAATTACTGAACTACGATATTATTTTTAGAACACCATACAATTAAGAGATCACATGTAAGCATGACACAAAATGAGGAAGCACCATCTATTAATGAGTTGATGAAATAGCAAACGAGCATGCTATCCACCTGATGGTAAGTAGCAATTGTCGTTTATTAACATCTTTAAGCAAATACATACAGTACTAAGGATCTTTCTTAAGGCAGTCACAAATGCGTTGATACTCCCGAGAACTAAGATCGTAGCCTTGTATAAAAATGTGCCGGCAACCACACCCTTCCTTAGAAATTCTAAAAATTACGTAGAATTATAATAATAATCGCCCTAGAAATAAGTATGGTAGATTTTTATCTGACTGAAGTAGCAAACGAGCATGCAGTCCACCTGATAGTAAGTGCTCACTGCCGACCATGGACACCTGTAATCAACTTCATACAGAGCATGG
Source organism: Spicauda simplicius (assembly GCA_949699795.1). Taxonomy (NCBI): domain Eukaryota; kingdom Metazoa; phylum Arthropoda; class Insecta; order Lepidoptera; family Hesperiidae; genus Spicauda; species Spicauda simplicius. The sequence continues at coordinate 16,185,703 of OX453058.1, forward strand.
GTTCTATCTGAAGTCAATCACAGATGCGTTGCTATTCCGATGGACTATGATGGTCGCCTCATATAAAAGTGTGCCGGCAACCATGCCCTTCCAACGAAACGCAAGAAATGCTTCACGCTAGAAATCGGTGTGGCGGTGGTACTTCCCCGGTCAAACTACACTGGTTCTACCACTTCGTAAGACCCACTGTCGAACTATATAAGTTCTACCAACGTTACTGTTACATGGAAAGGCACATTTACGTATAAAATATGTATACCAATGTTGACAAACCCGCTGATATTCATGCCGGTACAATTCAGTTGAGGTCGTGTTCGAACCCGGTGGTTGTGTAGGAAAGAATATTGTAAAAATAAATACTGTAATTGACTATATGTAAGTGTCCCTGTAGGCCTATATAAAGATAAAGACGTTTAATTTTAATTTAGCTCACTATTTTAAGACAATAGTCGAAATAGAGGCGGCATCATCTGTATCAAACTACAAAGAGTTATTGTTTTTGTTCTATAAATGAATAACTTTGTATTTAGTTTCGTTTATGTATTCAGAATAATAATCAAATATTTACGTGGGTTATATTACTATTCTAATAATACTGGATATTTCTATCGAAATCTATATGTATAGTGATATACAAATACCAACATAAGTTAAAATAAAGTTTCCAAATGGGAACTTAATTAGTGGAAAGTTTTGAATGAAGGCTTATGCGGGTAGTTAAGGAACTTCCTCGACCCCTATACTGAAATACTTTACGATAGTTTTGACAAGACAAGACGTTGTATGTGATCTATAAATCGCATGTGTAGCGTAGTAAAACAAATTGAAGAAATTAGGAGTAATGCAAACAGTAAAATAAATATGTAGTAGAAACTTATTATTATAAATAAAACAAGCCATCTCAAATTGCCGTGTGAGGTATAGTTCCCAAAACATTGGCGGCATTACCTTGCTGATAGTAGTAGATAATAATTATAAAATAAATATAGTATACGTAATGAAATATTCTGTAGAATTATGGTTAAAATACATAATGCAAGTTTTGCCACATCGTGTAACTCCATGTACCTATAATGCAAAATTAAATCAAATGCTGTAATTGCCCGAAATCAATATGAAAACGATATAGTGGATAATTTCGACCATCATAGTACATTTCAGTTAGAATTTGTCCAAAGAGATAAAGTCCGGTAGTCCAACCGGTTACATATTATTAATTTAGTGCAGCGAAACTTTTCAATTGGCATAAAGTTGCGCGTACCGGGCGCCTGATCAAATTATTACCATGTTGCGGCTGCTGACTACTCTGTCAGAGTTATACGTCGTTACCATATTCAAATAGCAGTACGTACGCTCCTTGATACGCTATATCCGACCTTAAGACATCCATTTGAAAGGATTTGACGCTGAAATTTGATAAAAACTGCTTCACACGTAAATCTTTTTAGCTCAAAACTACGTCCTTTTCCTCGAGTTGACAAGAATGATTATCGAGTGTGTAAGAACTTCTTAATAAGTCTTCATAACATTTGCATTAGAAATGTGGCGTTAGTCTTCCGTTCCTGTAATGTATACAAACTTAGCTTCGCGTTCTTGTTGAATTTCAAGTTGTCAAGCCTCAGTTTAGGCCCGCGAGTATAATTTGGTACGTGATATGAAGTTATTTCTACTTGAGCATGCTTATACAAACTCTGGGATCTGCACAAAGCGTATTAGATGAAACCTTGTTATAGTTGAGAATACTACGTACTTCTAAAAGCACGTAATCATTTCTATATAAACTAACAAATCTCTTTCTTTTAGCACAAACACAACATAGTAAAAACATAGATCAACTAATAAAATTTTCAAATTGCATTTACTTAATCGAATTAATATGTGTGTAAGTAGATAAGTTCATGTTGTAGAAAAGAGTATGGAAAAAGTAACATTTTAATTAAGTCGTCTAAAGTGGACTATGTCAGCGTTTGCGTGCAAGATTATTGATAATGTCTGATAAATCATTGAAAATTTTAAACAGGTAAAGTACTAAAATATATTAAGGTATCAGCGAAAAATCATAGTGCCGGTATTTCTTTTGAAAGCTAAAAGCAATCAGTAATACACACTCCTTTTTTAAACTTGACATATCTACATGACAGAATTCATTTGTACAGATTTAAAAACGTTCACTATTCCAACGTGTCTCTAAGCAAAACAAACGAACGGGAACTATGCAAAAGCGCTTTATTCCGACATCGGCAAAAGAACGAATTCCGATACGAAATTCAAATCTTGCGTTGTGACAGCAAAGGCATGACAAATGAGGATGGAAAACGAAACGTAGCGAACTATAAATTCATAAAGTAAAAGTGCAGTGAGGGCGGCAATTCCTTGTGTCCGCGGTCGAGTGGCAGCCACTTCGCTTGACTGATGACCCGTCGGCTAAGAAATGCGATTGTACTCACTGAATAAAGGTGGCTTTTTGATTGATAAAGAATATATTTATACGAAATTTTGAACATCAATTCACTTTTTTACTACTGGATGAACACCACTATGAAGTAACACGGAGGTAAGCATATTAATAAACTTTACGCAAGTCTCATTCTATCAGACTTGTCAAATATAAATCTTCATACATTGATGGCTACCGCTGAGTTGAAGTGCCGTGTACAGATTTGTTATCTACCTAATAAAGATATCCTTTTTTTGAAGTAGCAAACAAGCATGCAGTCCACTTGATGGTAAAAGGTCACTATCGCCCATGGATATCTGTAAACAACTTCATACAGAACATAGGGTTCTATCTGAAGTCAATCATAGATGCGTCGCTGCTCCCGAGGACTAATATAAAAGTGGCCGGCAACCACATCCTTCCATCGAAACACAAAAACTGCTTCAACTAGAAATAGGTGTGGCAGTGGTACTTCCCTTGGCGACACTACACTACCACCTATTAATACCACCTATTATAGTTCAAGTAAAGTTACTTTCCAAAAAAATAAGATTCTGTTTAAAAACTGACACAGTAGCAATGTTGTAGTAAAATATACATAGCAAATACAACGGCGATATCTGTCAACTATAGTGACTGTATGTATAAGTTCGTAAAAAAGGAAAATTGAAACACAAAACGCTTGTATGGAGTGCCTCGATGGAAATTCGCAGCTAACCAAGAATCTGCAGGCGAGTTGATTAAACACTGCGCCATGTATCCGCTGGAAATATATTCACGCCATTTTTTACAAGGTATTTGTTACAGTACTTTGAACCGTGTAACGAAATTGTGATTTTTTAAATGATTATTATGAAATATTTATATAGCATCAAAATCGAAAAGCAGATTTGATGATGACACAAATCTTGAAGTAATCTTGTTTACGATCTAAATCCAGCTTAAATTGTGGTCGTCGATACATAACTGTCTCGTTATTGGTCATAATATTTCTGACTGGCATAGAATCGGGCTATAGTACACCATTTAAGCCGAGTGAATATTGGTAGACTTATGACTTTTATCATGGGTGCTCCTAGATGTAGAGTCCGAAAAATTTGACTTATCTATGCTCGAAAATTGGACCTCTCTATTGAGAGTCGAGTCGAGTTTCAAACCACTAGGATATCACTGCTTATATCTGATTTTTTTAAACTTAAGAGTGTCCGCGTGTTAAATATTGGTAATAATTTGTTCTACAAAAATTCATAGTAATATAAAAAAATCTACATTTATTTTAATACGAGCGTTACTTAAATCCTTCAGATGTACAGTCTAAATACATGCTTTACAGCTATTTTAGCCGTTAAAACAAGTAATATTTAACAATTGTTTGCTACACTATATATACTATATACTATTATACTTATGATATAGGAAGTCGAAGTCCGTGCGTATAATAATTCACATCTATCAAAATTCATAATCAGAACTCATAAAAAAATAATAAATCCAATATTACGAGTACTTTAAATTATGAGAATTAAGGAGCATAAACAGAGGTTGCGGCGGCATATTATTACACAGTGTCCCACAGTCCCGTTCGCGAGGCAAATGTTCCAATTATCATAGCTAATGTGCCGGGGAGATGAGACCGCGTACGTGGCTCGTGGAACATTCCGCTAAGAAACAGCCTCAACATATCGCCCTGAATCGCGAATCCAGCTAAGTGAGTCAAATTGCGGGGACATTAATCTCCCTTTTTGCTACTTTGTTTTAGAACGTGTTATAACATTACAGTCAGAATTTGTAATTTCATAAGAAGCCGGTATACGTGGTGTATATGGATTCGATATCATTATACTAACAACATTGCCATTAGCCAAAATCCATACTTCCATAATAATATTATAAATGTGAACTTTCACATTTATAATATTATTGTTTGTATTTTCTTCTTTCACGTCGCCACATAGCTAATATATGATATGGTTTATATGCTGGGAGATAGCAGGACGGAGAGTGACGTAGGCTACTTTTTACCGCGCTCTTTCATTCCCATGAGAATATCGATGTTTCGTTAGTTGATACATATTTAGTAGTTCCAGACTTTGTTAATAGATGGCGTTGGTAAAATGCATTTGCAAGTTCTGAATCACGCTATCAAATGCTAATGTTAATTCCCTTTGACCGTGCAGGCGAAGCCGCGGGTAAGAGCTAGTAATCAATAATTTAGGTGAAAAATTACTTAGATTTAGTTCTGACGTATCAATCCTTAATATCAATATAATTTATTTTTTCTCATTACATTAGTTTTAAGTAATGAATGTGAGCTATGAAAGGTTTTAAAAGTCATTAAAAAGGAAACACTAGACTAAATTACTGATGAAAGTTCGTGTCACATAAATTTAATAGCGGTATTTTCAAAAAATCCAGTTGCATAAGCCTAAAGTGTATTTACGTTCGAGGCCTGTCATTTATCTAACCAGGGTTGTCAAATTGAGTTTAACTGCTTGAGAATAAAGATATCCTTTTTAAGATAAAAATGTCAGTAGGGGAGGAAGGAATTTTCTAGTTTTCTTAACGGTTCCGCCGCAGAGGGTTCGTCGTCGACGAGTGACAATAAAATTAGATAAGTGCAGGCCACTCGGTTTGGACCGAGACCACAGATGGCGGAAAATAGTAAGTCGAAGTCTACTATTTCGAAATAGATGTACGTAAATATCGAGAAACCATTTATTAAAATATGCTTAACATAATTTCAATAATAAAATAATCAATTTATGGTGTATTACAATTCTTGTACATTTTTTGGGAGTGCTTTGAGTCAATCTAAATACAACTAGGTACATCTAGTACTAGGTTATAAAGTGTCATCGGAAGAACGGGTTGAAAGAGTTGTTATTTTTATAGAAGACAGCTGTTATACATGCATACTTCATGCAATTTTAAATAAGGGTATGAACAAGGCTACTGCAGTCCATATGCACCCATAATCTGCTGCAATCACAGATTTTGAATGAAAACATTAGGTACAGTTATATTGCTTTGAGTAGATCTTACTTTAAGATCCAAGCAAGGAGAATTACAATATGTAAACGACCCGATGTTATTTAATAAAAATAGCGTTGTGGAAGCTTTGTCAGGTTTTTTCATCCTATGCTTTACTTACGTTGAAAACATTTATGTTATGTATCTACTGAAACTGTGATACGTATAAAATCGTCACAAACTGGTTTCTTATAATACCGTTATTATTGTTCTATGGCACACCTCCGTCCGTCTTGCGGATGGAATCAATCGCAGTAAAACATGGTACAAAGAAACCAATTTATTTGCCGGAAAAGCGGTCAGTCACATGCAATTTTAGGTTCTACGCTGACGTCATAAGCGCTAAGGTTATTTCAAATGCAGTAAACCGATTTTGTTCGATGTGTATATCAGTCGCCTTTCCTGTAATGACACGAAGCGAGTGGACTTTGAACGAAAACTGGGATATCAGTACGGATTACAGGCATCTCCCTGGAAATCGGCGAGTTGAAAAATAGACTAGCGTATTGGAAAAGCTGGTTGTAGAGCCCGAATTTTAACGGAATAACCTTTCTTATTGGATATGAGAGTTTATCGTGTAATTGAACGTTGATCATATGTTTATTTGGTAACTGTGACAATACGGACTTGATTTGTGTTTTAATTAATCGAATAAAGCGAAACATGGTCTAGCAACGTTAATAGTTGCTAGACCATGTTTCGCTCTGAACAATTGATTTCATCAAGCAGAGTTATAATTACTTTTGTTCAATCGATTACAGCAAAAACCCCCTTACGTATAAGGATCATCTTATTTCTCAGGAGAGTCTAGTCTTCAGGTAAAAAAATTGTGAGAGCACTTCTCGTCAGGTGGACTGTATGCTCATTTGCTACTTTAATTTTATGTAAAAAAAGAACTTCTCATCGACCGCGTAGAACATTAAAATATTTTACAATAGGTACATTTTACTCCATAATTATAAAAAACAGTTTTTTAATAAAGTAGAAAGGACAATACAGTCCATCCGTCAGTGATCACTTCGCCCATATAGACCAACCTTAATAGCACTCAGTCTAAAGTTAATGACAGACCTATTTCTAAGAAATAAGATAGTCACCTCATTCGTGTCAGCTGGTAACTACACCGTTTCACTGAAACGCAAGACCTTCTTCACGTTAAATCTATATCTAGTACACTAGTGGGCAAGTACCACCGCCACACTTATGTAATGCCATTACTAAAGAGCAATGTAAAACTCTTGTAGGCTATGCCAAGAAGAATAGCTGCTGTGATAGCCGCAAAGGGTGGGCCCACAAAATTTTGTTTTTATATTAAAATAAAGATTATTTTAAACGAACCCAAGTTGTTTCATTACATACAATACAAAACTTTTTTAGAAATTCAACTATCATAGGAGTGCACCAAACTTTTGGCCAAGGCTGTATGTTACGTGCCGTTTTGAACCGTATACATTATATCGCTCTGTAGAATTAACCTTGTAAACCGTAAATAGAAAATCTGTAAGAAATATCCGAAAAAAACTTATTTAGATATACATGTTAAAATTATGATAATTCTTTCCATACACAATATGTACAGACAAATTAAAATTACTATAGTATTGCCTACCATGTGTGGACAGGATTAATAGCGTTTAGTATTAAAATTTAATTTCCCCTCCTAATTTGCAATTTCGATTGTAATTACTGAAATAACATTGGATTAACGTCGTGTTAATAAAACTAACATTAATTTTACTTATCATACATTATTTGCACAGTAATTTAGCTAAAATAATTGGCGCTTGTCATGCAATGTGACAAAAAACTATTGCATTAATTATGATAAAATATTTTGTTTACCATAGATTAATTACATCAGGATAGAGTAGAGGCAACAAAAATATATTTGCGTCAAAGTTGTTACTAATTTTCATAAATCAACAATTAAAAAAAAATGTTTCATGTTAATAGAGTAAGTAACATTAATAGCCTGACTTAACGGTAACGCCAATTTCTAAGAGATATCGTTAAACATTATTGTACATCATTAAAATGTAGAGTAGTGTATTATACGTGTCATTAAAAAATAACATTGAAGTAGTTCTTGCGTTTTGGTAGACGGGTGTGGATGCTGACTCATTTGCATATGAGGGAATCATTTTAGCCCTCGGGAGTAACATATCTGTGATTGACTTCAGGTAGACCCGCTGTTCTATATGCAGTTGTCAAAGTTGCTCACAGACGTATAGACATCTGTTTGTTTGACAACTTTGACAGTTACCTGAAAATAAATATCTCCACCTTCAGTCTGCTTGCGAATTTTTAATAAATATCTAATTCAAATATCACTATATAATATAAAGCAAAGTTGCTTACCGCTTGTGTCTGTCCCTATGTATGCTTATATTTTTAAAACTACGCTAAGGATTTTAATGCAGTTTTTTAATAGATAGAGTGATTCAAAAGAAAGGTTTATACGTATTATATTTATTATTATTATAAATTTTAGATTTTTGACTTTTAGGCGGAACAAAGTTCGCCGATTTAGTATTCATATATAATAGAAAATTCAAATGTTTTAAATGGTTAAAAATAGACGATTGAGTAGAATTCTTGTTACGTACAAACTACACTAGATTGAAAACAGTACCACTATTTGCAAACTACACTTACCTACTAGCTTCCCAATACGTAACTTAAAACACGTCTACACAGTGTACAACAGATAATAAAAAAGTTGCCCAAAGGTAATCCATCCCTTGACTTCTTCAAACAGCTTTGCGGTTTCAATCGCCATAACATTAATGCACGTGTCGAAAAATGAAATTGATTTCGCCCTCACATCCGCTCCGTGCCGTATCAGCGAGCCTGAAGTGGATGGGGAGGCAGCGCTAATAACTAGCGGGGAAGCTCGAGATGTTTATTTAATGGCGAACCCATAGACGCTTTAATGGGGATTCACACGTATCTCGTCTGATGGATTTTTTAGCAATGCGCGTATGTCTCAAAGACCATTTTTCAGTAGTGATTGTATTTTGTAAGATGCTATTATTTGAGTAGGTAATACATTTACGTATTTCAAATTATAATATGTATCTACCTTAATTGTCATTGAAAACAGAATATAACAGATATAAATGTCGCACAGAGAAATAATTTCCTAAAAAAGATAAACATAAAACCAAAGGAAGGGCAATAAAAATTCTTGACATCTAAAATTTTATGGAAAACATTTAAAAAATCGAATCAAATAAATATATCAGAACCCCATTTTCGGGTTGTTCATTCTCCTGCGTATCTTCACTCGATGGAAATTATTTTTTCGACAGCCCACACACATTGTTCGCTAAGAATAATTGACAGCCATGTATATATATGCCCAAGTACTCGGCCTACATTTTTGCACTTATTATAAACGAGGCTTCTGGTATACGTTGTATGGAAATGATTTTTAAATAACCTAAAGAACCTTGTGCCGCATTTATAACCTAATTTACTGTCGATGCGTAATTTTATTCTTGGTAAAGTGAAAAAACCACTTTGTATCTAGCTAGGGATTTGATGAAAATTTAAATATTATTGAATAACTAATGGGTCGCAAGAGAGTTTTAGATAATGTCTAGAGCTTACGATTCACTTGGTTGTATCTTCTAATAGCGATGGAATAGGATAAGCACTAAAAGGTAGCAACAAAATAGGCAAGTGCGTAATTGTAAATCGATATAGAATAATCGGAGCAGTGATAAGCCTAATGGTTAAAACTTGCCCTCTTGATCGGGAGGTCCGAGGTTCAAACCCAGGCACGCACCACTGATTTATGTGCGTATTATTTATGTACTTTAATTATCACTGCTTTTCGGTGAAGGAAAACATCGTGAGGAAACCTACACACCCGAGAGTTCTTTAAAAAAAAAAGTTCTCGGAGGTGTCTGAAGTCCACCAATTCGCACTTGGCCAGCGCGGTGGACTATGGCCTAAGCTCTCTCATTCCGAGAGAAGACCCGTGCCCAGCAGTGGGACAGTAATGGGTTGCGACTATAGAATAATGTAAATAAGGCAAGTTACCCCAACCGATTTAAATGTACAATGCTTGTCCAAATTTATTGAAAAATACGCGATAAGTATAGTAATAAATGAAAATGATTACATTCGGCTTTATTTATTTGCCTGAATACTAGCAACCGAATTCTCTGTTACGGATTTCAAACGCGTCAGAGGTCTGATTACTATCTGTGATTACAGCTTTAGCTTAGCTTAAGATCCTCTGGTAGAAGATGTTCGTGGCTAATATGAACATCTGCTACCAAAGGATCCGCGACTATTTTGGACATACCGGTCGTTGACGAGCAGATCTCTATACGTTGGTAGTGCTACGATAAAAGAGAGACTTCGCGAACGATTACCTAACCGATAGTGTGACTAAATAACTACCCTTACCGGACTCCCCATTGCGACCGCCCTAAAAAAACACTGAAAATCAGATAAATTGGAGAAGCCTAATACGTAAGGAGATTTAAACATTTAATTAAAATAATTGTTTTTAACGAGCACGAGCTTCAACTATGAAGATACATGGAAGAAGACAGCCTTACGATACTTACAAACCCAACACTATCCATCAGACGCCAGTTTGCCGTCACGAAGCAAAGTACAATTGCCACATTTAGAAGTATTCAATGTTCGTATATTACGTACTCGTCATAAATACGAAACACCTCGGAACCGTTAAACGTAATACGGATACGATTAACCTCTACAAAATTCTACGATCTGTATTAAAAATAAAATTAATTTGATATTTTTAAGCTCGTAACACCCTGTATCCCAATTTGGTCTGCATAATGGGCATGTTAGGTGATTTGCCCAAATCAAATTAATGTGTCACTTTTCTTTAGCCTCTCCATTTTTTATGAAAACATTATCCTTTATTTTATTATAATTCAGGTATATATGAATCCATGCGTCTCTTCATCATCCTCTAGAGATTCACTGTTGGACATAGGGATAATAAGGGTTTAAGCTTATAGTCATCGTGTCAGACAGGTGTTTTGGTAAATACAGGAGGCGAGCAACGCTGGTGCCGCCTCTGTATCACCCCTAAATTGCTTCGACACCATAAGGCTTCAGACCATAGTCTAAGTTCATATAAGTATTTTCTCTAGTATTTTTATTGAAGCTTTCAGGCATGTAGGTTTCCACATTATGTCTGTAGGTACATCGTACCCGAATCATCATCGTATATAAAAGTGAGCCGGCAAACATACCCTTCCAGAGAAACGCACAATAACGTTTCATCAAAAGCAAAAGTGTGGCAGTAGTACCTTTTTTTTGCTATCAAGGAGGAAATCTTCAAAAGGTACGCTACGCCGTGGGAGCGACGCAGTGCTAGGTAAGTGAGATTTTTACCGCACTAAAACCGCCCCTGTGGCCGTCCTTAGCGCTGCATGGAGGACTCCGGGATCTCCAACGGAACACAACTGTAGTCCTCCGAGCGCGATGCCTCTTTCAGACTCCTCCCTGGTGAGCGAATGCGCTCATCGCACCTTGTGTTCTTTACGGCGGTATGTGACCACACATGCCGCCGTTCTTCTCGGGGCCGGTTGGCTGAAAGATTTGAGCACCCACTCTAACCACCCTCAACCCCAGAAACCCCTTTTAGTCGCTTCTTACGATAGGCAGGGGATACCGTAGCCCTATTCTGGTCCCGGAACTACAAGTAGTACCTACCCGGTCGAAATATACTATGAAAACTATTATCAGCAAAAAGGACACTAGTATAATATGGCGAAATCCTACAAACATTACCTAAGTCTCCAATCTGTGTGTGTGCGATAATGGCGTGATTCCTTTAATTTCCATAAAACAAGCCGAAGAATGATAAAGCACGAATGTAACATAATGGCGCTGGAATCGATTTGGAAAGTTATTAAGTGACTGTTCTTTTTACGCCGCATAATCTGATTTACGGAACGTTATTCAAGTTCGATCGCGTTTGCGTTACTTTTATATTTGCCACGTTATTTGGGCGGATTAATTAAAGGTTTTCAAGATAGTAAAACACTCAGTTTTTAGGTACGGCGAGGTGTATTTACTTAAATGAAACAAAAACTAATTGTCTTCGGAGATAGTAACGTATTTCTGAACGATCTAAGCTAGGATTATAATCTTATTTTTGTCGTTGATGGTGAAAAAGCTCTTTATGATTAACTCTGAAGGCGTAATCTATATCGTAATAACATAGTATATCTAAATCTTTATCGTAATAACACAGTATTAAGTGCTGCAATGTCTTTACCTGCAGGAGAAGTAAGAATAACCTTTTTTTTTTTGCTTTCGAGGGGGAAACCTTCAAGAGGTACCCGACACCGTGGGAGCAACCCCTGCGTTGCTCCCACGGGATTATGTGGGATTTTTACCGCACTAAAACCCCCCCGGTGGCCGTCTTCGGTGTTGAAAAGGAGGACTCTGGGATCTCGAAACGACTTCAACCGGAATAAGTAAGAAAAACCTACATAGATATCAGAGGCAATCTAACCTAGTCCTCAGGTGTAGCAACGCACCAGTGGTCATCCTCAGATACGGTAATGTATCTGGATTTGATTATACATAGGCATATAGTGGACTACAAGGTTTGCTACGTCTGTTTTATAAAGAAATAATGTTGATTACAATTTACCAAGGATGATTGCGACCACCTCCCTTAGTAATCTGGTAACTCGTATGCTACTTTGGTTAAATTCTACTCAATAAAACCTACAATGACAGTTTTTAACACACAAATGCCATTTTGATGGTAAATGGATAAAATGTAAGTGCTACGTAATAGACAGTACTAGTCACTCGCTTTTATTCGACCGTAATTTAAAATAAAAAACTCAACTTCATATTGTCAAAGTAGCACCAATATTTCTCTAATTTAAATAAATTGTAATAATTTTCAAGTTATTTTGAACGCACCCGTTAAAGGTATAAAGAGTTTTTTTTAACTAAGCTGCATTTAAAAGCAATATCGGATATTTTGAAATTTTTGACATCATATGTTTTCATAGTAAGACATTGAATGTTCTATTTTGTTTATTATGTATGTGTTCGTGTCAAATGCAAGATAGTGAGTGTAAGGGATTTTAAGTTGATTTTATGTATGTTTTTTGCATTATTTGAAAAAAAATATTAGCAATACGTAATCCTTCTCTACATCAACTATAATTTAAGTGCGTAATTTCATACTCTTCCGCTTGCGGCAAGTATCTCAAAAACGAATTACAAATTTTTGCTTCACGTATAATAATATAGTTATTTTCCCAAACTACGCCTTACGAAACCTGCTTGGTGCAGGTTTCGTAAGCGCGTAGCGAATAAGCTCCTTTATTCAGACCACTAAAATCATAGGATTGTTACAATAAAATTGCTTATTAGGAGTCTATTAGGTAACCTGGTCTTTGCTTTTAGCTTACCCAATAGCGAATAGAACACACGAGCGGTGCAGACGCTTCCGGAATTGTATCCACTGACACAGCGAAATGGAAGTATCGAGAAAATGAGAATTGTGCTCAAATTGATTTTGCCTGTGGCCCACGGCAACGTCTTCCATTACTTATTTTATTTCATCTTCCAGTGTTGTCTATCATCAAACGATTGTAACAGGAATTCTTAACGGAAAACAATAAACAGGTATTGTGAATGATTTCTCTGTTTTGTATGATTTCCCGTTATTGGTTGTATGTTTCGTATCGTTCTTACACAAAATTCATAAATAATTAAATACAACCATGAAAACATAAACACAAATAAAATATAAGTATAAAGTATAAGTTAGTATTTTTCATCGAAACAACTGGCTTTATTCTTATATGTTTGTTTTACAACATCATAAAGCTTATATTTTATTATTTTTTATTCATAAGTCTATATAAGTTAGTACAATATTCTACGTTTTATATTATCTAGAAAACTCTGTATAAGCATAAATGTTTAATATTCTAAAAACGTATAAAAGAAATATAAATTTTATTGTTATCTGTAGACATTGTGAAGCGTCTTTATACTTATATCAGCAAAACACGCCGATTTAGTAGATTTGTTGAATAAAAATCATAAATGATCCAGACGATCTAAAACTTCTAGTCAGCATACTCGTTTTATTTAGACGATTTGAATCTTAAATCGTAAGATTGTAAAATTGATTTTGTGTACAATTGACATATTAATATTCCGTACCGGTCTCGAGTACTTTCTTAGTTACTTTTCTATGGCATACATAATATACATATTAATGTACTCTTTAACTTTTAAAAATCTCAACTTTCGTAACACCTTGGTTTTATTTTCGTTTAAATCAATAATTATATACCATCAAAATCCATTTTAGTATTTGCAAGACTAGAGCTCAAAAGACAGATATGGCCTATTAATATTAATTTGTTTAATGTTAATCGCATTCCATTTCGTCCAAATTTTTCTTTTGTACAAACTTTACTTGGATGGATATCTCGCAGGCAAGTATTCAAATTATAAGCCTAGCCTCATTATCTCACAGCGCCGGTTAATAGGCTTCCTGAATAATTCGAAAAAAAATCAGTCAATACATCAACATATAAGCAAAACAATATTCGTTAAAAATCATCAAATTAAATTTCTCGGTAAGACGATTTTCCATAAAATTCTTCATTTATTACTCTGCCAAATGATAAAAAAATGGATCTATGGTGAAAATTCTGGAACAAATGTAATTGTAAATAGAATTAATTGAATATTGTTAACATTTTCTTTTTTTTCAGTCTGAATGATCTTTTAGGTATGTAGGCTCAACAAATTCAGTGGACCGTTGTTTAAACTAGCCTTTTTCGTGTATGCGGTTCGCGTGTCCCCAGTTTATTCAGGTTAACTCAACTTAGGTATTTTAGGTAACATCCAAATCACTTGTGACGGCATTTTCAACCATGTACCACAGAAATAAGGTGCGTTGAAACGTACATCGGTCTAAAATATTCGCTGATGCGGTCAGAAGGTCTGTCAACCTTAGTTTGCTGATTATTGAATGCTGATCCTGGGTTTTTGGGTCATTTGGGACCTTTTATTTCAACTATTCTAAAAAAATTGGTGTAGTAACATGTTGACGTAATTTTATATATTTACTAGCTGACCCGGCAATCTTTGTTTTGCCGTATAAAAATTAAAAAAATGTTAAGGTTGGACAACCCTTATCACTAAGGGGTATGAAAAATAGATGTTGACCGATTCCCAGAACTTCTCAATAAAACGGGAACGAGCATTGTGACACGAGAATTTTATATAGATGGATAGATAAATAATCTGCATCAAACGATCATGCAGTCCATCTAGTTTGTATGGACATCAGCAATTTGCTCAAGGAAAGATTAGTCCTACCAGTGGTTGGCCACATATGATTTTTTATCCCTGATGAGTCTGATGACTAAGCTGGTACGTCTCGAAAGTAAGAAATAGGTATGGCGGTAGTGCTTCTGGAGTTGAATCTCAAAGTTTACTCCCAGTTTTCAACACAAGATCGTTTTAAGTATTAAATGACCTAAAAATATAGCCTAAAAAAACATATCTACATACATTTGCATATTTTTTAATACATAGAGTGGCGTAGAATTCCACAATTCTTATATATTCTACTCATCCATACATGTTCTCGCTTATATGCCTCTCGTGCTTTTATTCATCATACTGGATCTTTCTTACATTCCTCTCCACACATTTCGGTTGGAAAAACTGGTACTATCCTATACTTTCTAAATCTATTACATTTACATATTGAATTTGTTGACATATGCAGGATGTAGGACCTTCAATATGCAGGATGATGATGATGAATGCATACAATAAATTTCATCTAGTTTCGATATGTGGTATTCTACAACAACAATTAATTTAAATCTACTTGAATAAATAAAATGTCTTTAGAAGGAAATATTCCATTCTAAATGATTAGCTGGCAATAGTGTAACGTCGAATGCAAAATATGGCCATTTCTCTCGTCAACCTATTATTGTCCCACTGCTGGGCGCGGGTCTACTCTCATAATGAGAAAGTTTTAGGCCATAGCCCATCGCTCTGTGCCCATAGTCCACCGCGCTGTGTTGTGTGTGTATCCATGGCCATTTACAATAAAATATTTCAAAAACGGTACAAAAAATACAAAAAATGAAAACAAAACTATAGCGTTTCATATTTCCCATACAGTCACAATAACGAGGGGATTGTTGGGGCTGAAAAATAACCGCGCGCCCGCAACAGTCTGCGGTCGGGGATACATTTTGCAAAATTAATTACATTTCGATAATCCGCTAGTTTCTCGATAACTTGTAAGATCCCCTGTGTACTGATTAACATTTGTACAAGTAAGTATGTAGAAGGTGTTATTTTAAGGTCATAAATAACATTACCATTTTACAGGTGGTGGAACCAGTGTAGTTCGACAAGGGAAGTATCACTGCCACACCTATTTCTAATGTGAAGCATTTTTTGTGTTTTGACGGAAGAGTGTGGTCGGTCACACTTTTCCGTTCCCATGTTCTGTTTGAAGTTGCTTACAGATGTCCATAGGCCGTGTGGCCATACAGTGACCATTTACCATCAGGTGGACTGCATGCTCGTTTGCTATTTCATTTTTTTTTTATATTAAGACCTAACGATAAGGCTGACGGGCCACCTGATAGAAAGCAGTCACCGTCGCCTATGGACATTTGCGACACCAAAGGAGTCGCCAATGCATTGCCGGCTTTGGAGGAGAGCTCTTTTTACATTAGATAAAAAAAATACCGTAACTTTTTGCCGTTATGCATGAACATAACAGTACTTGCTTTCACAGTAATACTGTAAATACCTGTCAGATCGACACGAAGATAGCTGCAGCAGATTAGTCTAGGTTTGATTCTCAGTTAAACAGTAAAAGGATAATTGTACTGTTCAGGTTCTAAGTGTTCCAGAGTTGTATAATTCCTATTTATAATATTACTAGTTGACCCGGCGAACTCCGTTTCGCCTAAAAGTCAAAAATATGAAATTATAAGTGCATAATATAGTGGTATATTATGCATCTATTATACATAAAAACCTTCCTCTTGAATCACTATATCGATTAAAAAAACTTCATTAAAATCCGTAGCGTAGTTTTAAAGATCTGAGCACACATAGGGACAGACAGTAGTAAGCGACTTTGTTTTGTTATATGTAGTGATTATAAATGGGAAACATTATGATGTAGGTGCGTTTGTTACTCTTTCACGCAAAACGTACAAATCGGATTTCGTTGGAACTTTGCACGTAGATAGTATACGAACTGAATTAACACATGGGACCCATTACTGTGGTAGACGTGATCAAAGCGGGTGTGGAGCCACGAGAATGAGCTAGTATTTCCATAAAATCAAATTCCGTTTCACACTTTGTCTATTACTCGTATTATGAAGGTGCAATAAAATCAACCTCATCTAAAACGAGTTATGTTTATTGTTTAGCGTAAAATGGTTGTAATATCGGATAGAAGGAGATGAGAAATAAAGCCACGCCACCAGTCTGCGCTCGGAGACTGATTCTGTAAAACTCATTACATCCCGATAATCTCCTGTTTTCGTTTCGCTGCGCACATGAGCACACCTGTGTTATTTTTCAGCAATCAGTATTATTTTAACATACTAGACAACATTAGGAAGAAGCGATATCCTATATTATTTTTTGATAACGATCAGAAACGGTAACGAGCTTTAATAAAATTATCTTATGTAAATGTTTAATTCATTTCTTGATATTTAATTTTGTATAGTAAAAGTAATAATGCATGTACAAATACTTTTTAAAAAAAGTTGTATACATGTATTTCAATAAGGGTACTTTTTCTACAAGTATAACTGGACATATTATCATAAATATTATAAACGCACCCAAAATTTAAAAAAGAAATAAGATTTAATTGTAAACTATACTTTTATAAAATACGTAAAATTCTATTAAAATTTTAGTCAGTATATTAGCCATGAGATTAAAATAAAAAAAAAAGTATTGAGAATTGTACATACATAAATTCTCTTACATTTGTTACAAAAATACCTCAAAAGCAAGCTTTTTAAGCAGACAATTGTTCAATTTCAAACCCACTCGAGAGAGATATCAGTGGACCGTCTTGACCCGCAATAAAGGCAACCAGATCACAATCAGAATCTCAATCTAGAAAACCGGCTGAACTACAATACAAGAAGCTGCCACGGTTCTAGTTTGCCAACTTTACGTCAGCGAAATATTATATCAAATGGCACACTCGTGGCCGCGTCTGCGTGTAAACTATTTCTCATTGCGATAAGATAATTCCCTGTATCATGAATTATTCCGACGGCTCGCTATAGAAATATTTTCTCGCTAGGGCATGTAATCTATGGAAGTAAGAGGATCACGTCAGCTTATTTGTGTTTGTTATGAGATTGCAACCCCTGGCGCCTTCGATGCAGTCCACTGTTATCTTGCACCCTACAATAGTGTAAAACAACCACGGAATTCCTATTACTTATATCATTGTTTTAAAATGCAAGAAAGTTTCGTGTCACCGCTTTTTCATTTTAAGTTCGCTGTATCTTTGATACGCGTCACTAAATTGAAATTAATTACAGATGTGGTTGAAAGTATTTGTCCAATTCGTATTGTAATCACGGCAAAGGTATAATCAATTCTTAACCTAATAATCATTATAACAGGTAATAATACGTTCAGGTTACATCAATATTAATTGCAGTGACAATAGGGTACTAAATGTAACTCCTAAGATTAAATTATAAAGAAACATAATAGGTAATGTAAAATTACTTAAAAGTGAAACTTAACACTTATAATATCGACTTTATAGAAATTATTTATGCTGTGTGGTGTCGGTCTTGAAAAGTATCATTGCTTTACTTCCCGTGGATGTCCTAAAATGTGTCTAAGAGACCATATCGAGGAGATCGGTTACATGTCTTCCTGTGAATTGAACGCCACCTGCCTTCTCTAATACGCGTGGCAGGCTTGATAACTATTGGCTAAAACTTCCATTTGGAGAAGCCTATGTCCAGCAGTGGATATCAATAGATAGGTGTGTGAGTAGATACGAAGACCTGCCGATTAGAAAAAACAATAGCAGGATACATAGGACAAACAGATAAGTTATATTTAGCAGCAGAGCTTCTACGGCTGAAGGTGAGACGATAGGATAGGTTGATGGGTAGAAGGACATTAAATCATTCAAGTATACCTGATAGCAATAATGAAGTAATAAAGTGGTCAATGATATATTTTCCTAGTTAGTGACAGCCATAACTGCACAGAACTCGAACAATGCAGTAATTTATGTGCCAATTCGAACAAAGCCTCCTGAATAGTTAATAATATTATTGCTATGCGAACTGTAATCAATATTGTTGTTGATATTAATCTACCTACATACAATACTAAGCGTACGTCGTCGATCTTATGGCTTAGGGATCTATCACAGTAGCGTTTTTCCAGTAGGTCTTCAATGGACATGTAGTGTAGACATGACTACAACGTCTGGTATTCGTTACACTAGTACCAGCGTCCTTTATATCACGTAGCATGCAGTCCACCTGATAGTAAGTGCTCACTGCCTACCACAAACATGTGTATATAACATCATATAGTACTGGGGTTCTTTCTGAATTTAGTCGCAGATTAGTTCTTACTTCACAAGGTAAGATGAACGAAGACCTTCCACCAAAATGCAACTACCTAAGTACGTAAATACTCTAGTTAACTTAGTTTTAGTACGGAAGTAGAAATAGGTTTGGCCATGATATCTCCCTGGTCGAACTACACTGGCTCTACCCCCTAGCAAAACCGATTTCAACAATAACGACCTAACCACCGTCACCCCGTGTATCGTTTCATAATAGGAATTACTATGAACAGTTTATTAACTATAGATTTTACCAGTGCAAAGTAAAAACTAAATGATTTTTTACAAGAGTACATAAGTGTAATACAAAAAGTGAAAATCAAATAATTTTGCTGATTGCAGTTTCTATTTTCTATTAACTTTAAAATAATTTCATGTTTCTTTTCATGAGCAATTTCAAAGCTAACGATAGTATTTACTCGTATTTAGCCAGTTTGTCAATGATAATACCAAACCTAGCATTTCTTGCGTTTCGATGGATGGGTGTGGTTGCCGGCACACTTTTATATGAGGCCACCATCGTAGTCCTCGGGAGTAGCAACGCATCTGTGATTGACTTCAGATAGAATCCATGATCTTTATGAAGTTGCTTACAAATGTCCATGGGTGGTAGTGACCACTTACCATCAGGTGGATTGCATGCTCGTTCGCTACTTCAATCAGAAAAAAAAACCGATGACTGCAGACGCCACAGCGCTGCTGCGCTCCGCCTACATTATCTAAACGCCTACACTAAAGAAACGCCGGTGTAAAAGAGCTTTTAGGTGATTTGAGTAAAATAATAGTTATGTAGGTTTTAACTATATTGAGTGCGATAATCCCCAAATATAGAATTAATTTAAATTCATATAGTACAATTTACATGATCGGGAATTTAACCCGAAAAATAGATAATTTATTTATTTATTTTATTTTTGACACATATTTTTGTCAAAATTGGTGTGCATGCCAATTATGGATGCGTACATCATTCGTTAGAGTAGATGTTGTTGTTAATTTATGTTAAATTAAATAAAAAATAAGACTAAAACAAACCTAACAAATACAAAAAGATAACAAAAAAAAGAAGAAAAAGAAATAGAAAAAAGAAAAAGAAAAAGAAAAAAAGAAGAAAAAAAGACAAAAAAAAGAAAAAGAATAATCGTGGTTAAACTTTGCCACAAAACAAGTAGATTTACAAATCATTTCTATTTCTTTGTTTTAAACTTCATCTACAGTATCAAATTAAGATTGTCAAAAAAAGAGTCATTATTTGTAGAACATATGTGAATAACATTTTTAGAACGTCTGTAAAAATTACTTACTTTTAGAACTACAACAACAACTTTAGGTTACAACCAGTTTTTCGTAAAATAAATTAAGTAAATACATACGTCAGACATTATTAATGTTAGCAACTGCAACTCGCCAAACAAGAATGTAGTTGCTTTCCTTAGCTAATACAAAGAAAGCATTTGTTAAGTAGACGCAGTAAGAGCAAATAGGAGCTACTTATTTGCTCAGAACGAAATCCAATTTGAACTTCAATTTGTATGGGCAAGATACTCGACTTAACTCACTGTGCAATCTTTTTGCTTTTTATCTGAAGATATAAAGCAAAAAGTCTATAATATGTTATTTGTTGTATTATTTCTATTCATACAGCATTACATGTGTAATGTATGTATCCCACACATATTTACATTTTGTATTTTATGTAAGTTACCAAATGTACCAGCTCATTTTTTGGTAATCTGTATTCAACTCCAAATAACACAAGGAACTTGAAGGTGGCCAGAATGAAATATTTTGTGTTTAAAGGCATACAGGTAGGTACTGATCATACATATCTCTTGACAACCCATTATTGTATCACTGCTGGGTACGAATCTTCTCTCAAAATGAGAGAGTTTTAGGGTATAGTCCACCGCGCTGGTCAAGTCTTAATTAATTGGCTTCCCACACCTTTGATTTTTTTAGAGTAACCCCAGGTGTACCTATATATTTCCTCACTTCACCGTAAACAACTAATTATCAAGGAGAGAGGATTAGAACACTGGACTCTCGATCGAGTGGGCAAGTTTTAACCATAAGGCCTGCCTGCAATAGGCATACCTGTACTTTGTAGTATAAAGTACTCTTCTAACCCTAATATTGTAGGCTGTTGCATCCTTAGTACTGTTTTATATCTACCACATTTTCAAATCGAATATCAACACACACTTTAAAAATCAAAAGATTAATTGCAAACTTTAGGAAATACCACTTCAATGTAAACCACATTCTGAAATTAATACATTGGCGTATCTCAACATGCTTTTAAAATCCAAATTCTTTGTTCAAACTTTAAAGAAATAAATGTTGAATTGAGTGCAAACCTGTCTCAATAAAACCACATTCAGATCATGCGTGCAGCGGAATTTATTCAGTATGGTCTGCATTTGGACTTGCTCTGCTAGGAATAACTGTTTATACATTTAAAGTTGCAAGATCAGCATTCATAGCAATAGAAACCTCAAGCCAGCTTTGTTTAAGTTAGGGAATTTTATGAATCATAATAAAAAAAGTAATATAAAATAAAATGTATTTATTTCAGACAAAGGCTCATACATGGTTAGTAACAAATTACTTAAAAACTATATTAGTTTTATAATTTATTATCATTTGTTTAATTATTCATTTTACATTATAATTCAGTAATTTCTTTATCATGTCATTGTCATAAATTATCATCATTAGAATTATTATTAGGAATTTAAAGAATAAAAAAGACTTGAAATTACTTTATTTTCATGTAGCATTTTATTGTTTGAAATATGTCCATTAATTTGACCATTTTTTTTTACGTTTTGCGTATCCCCGATACATAAGTATTTTTTTTGTGTTTTCGAGGGGTAAACCTTCAAAAGGTACCCGACGCCATGGGAGCGACGCAGGGTTATGTGGGATTTTTAACGCACTAAACCCCCACCCCGGTGGCCGTCCTCGGCGCTAAAAAGGAGGACTCCGGGATCTCGAAACGACTTCAACCGGAATCCTCCAAACGCGTTGCCCACACATACCGTCGTTCTTCCCGGGATTGCCTGACCGAACGGTTCGAGCTCCCACTCTAGCCGTCTGCAACCCCGGAAGCCCCTTTTAATCGCCTCTTACGATAGGCAGGGGATGCCGTAGCCCTATTCTGATCCCGGAACTACAGGGACGACATAAAAGTTCTAGTTAAATATTTGAGGTATCACGTGTTAAACTTAATTCAAATCGAAAACTTATAACGTTATGAGAGCAATTTATTTATTAACGGTTTAAATTTAAGCTTTACTCTAGCATAATCCTAAACTCAAAAGTCGATATCGATCAATTTCAAATATCTTAAAGCAACAATTACAATGTGGTTTCTCTACACTCATAACTATTGTAAAACAACTATGAATTTCAAATCAGTTATTATAATTAGATTACACGAAACTTCAGCACATCTTCAGTTGTAAAATTACTACATGTCTGAAATAACTTAGGGTATTTAGTTGCCAGTATTAAAATATTCAAAACATACTCGTATATATTATATGGTTCTAAAATTGTAACGTTGTAATATAGCTTGATTGTTAATTCAATATATGATAAATTCGAATTCAATTATTAAATTTTCTCGTTTGTTCATGAAAATTACATCCAATTCAAAACTATTATGTATTTAAATTTAATTTTCCTACTCTTAATGTATTTACATATTGCAAAGCATTCTCTACAGTAAAAATCCTAGATTTTAACCTAAGAAGTAAAGGTGTTGAATAGATATGTTGTGAAAAGCACTGTACAAAAGCATCGTATTCGGGTCATACGTGCAGTTGAATATATTCAGTAACGTTGCATTTAAAGTTTGTCTGGAGACAACTCCCAAGACTCTCTTAAAAGTTGTAAGCGATCGGCATTTAAAACACTATCACTCGGGAAACCAGTTGGTTGTGAAGTTAAGTTTTAATTATAAGTTCGGATGGAGTCAATTTGTATTATCTACTTTGCACTAACTTTTTGCGACTACCCTAGAGTGTTTTAAACGAGGTCTAACTTTAGTATAGGTACCTTTAAAATATAAAGTAGCCTTTATCGCTCCCTTTCTCAATTGTAAATTGAAGCTCGTCACAAAAACAAGACAGAAATTTAAAATAACTTTGGAATTCCATAAAAAAAACGCCAATTGCTATTTCACCCAAAATTTAAAATTTTCAAGCTGGTAGAACCAATTTAGTTCGACCATCAAAATCCTCGGGAGTAGCAACGCATCTGTGATTGACTTCAGATGTAACCCATGTTCTGTATGAAGTTGATTAAAGATGTTCATGGGCGGCAGTGAACACTTACGATCAGGTGGACTGCATGCTCGTTTGCTACTTCAGTCAGATAAAAAAATCACGAAATCTAAGGTGTATAATCTATGTCTTTACGTCAAACTGTGTATGCATCCAGATTTTTCCACTGTGAAAGGCGTAAACTCGAAGAAGATGCTACCTTCTCCTAAATCAATGAAGCCAAAATCCAATTTAACTAAAAATATACAAAATACGTGCGGTGTTTTATTCAGTAATGATCTTTAAACTTCGACTGGACTTCAGACACTGCTCGCTAGACTAACTAAAAGTAACAAGTTACAAGTGACTGGCATTTAAACTAGCCTTTTGTTAGTATCTAAGGGCGCCAGACATGCCACTTTTAAAATCGGCGATCGTCTGCTATTTTTTGAAGGCAGATGCAGCAAAAAGGTCGCTTTAACCCGCACATGTGTACGCTTAACCCAACCACTTTTGGACGTTTTATACAGTAATTGAACATGATAAACCTCATTATTAATGCAATCGTTAAAAGCACGTGTGCAATACTGCGAACAAACACAGCATGTCACCTTTACAACATCGAAGCAATCGACAAAACGCAAATCGCTAATCCTAAAAGTGGCATGTCTGGTGTATCCATAAAACGAAAAATTGTAACCTAGGTCGCGTACAACGGCTTACAAGTACAGAAAATTCAATTTAAGTTAGTACCTTATGTAAAAATGTAAAGTTAAGCAGAGGTGCGTTTGGAAGGTGGTAGAAATTTCGAAGCCAAACAGCGGAAGCTTCACGCCTTCAATGTTGGACTTGCATTTTTTGGCGCTGAGTTGAATTCGACGGACGTCGCTTCCAATGACGGATGGGTAGTGTGGACAATACTCCAAAAACAATGTAAGTGTATTAGCAGAAAAGGATATAGTACTGCGAGAAGAATTTAAAACCCTCATAACGTGACTATCAGTTAAATATTAAAATGTATCAATGCGATAATATTGATCCAAATTCATAATAGAGCACGCTCAATTACGAGTTTATTGAAACCGCAAACATATTGGACTAAATCCCTTCAAATTTCCACATTTGCGATCCGTATTCTGTTAGGTAACTACAGTAAAACCGAAAAGTGAAATTTAATAAATGACACCGAAAGTTTACCCAAGGATTCTAATGCTTAGGATCCACACACAAACAAGACCTTGACTGTCGGAGGCAAATATTTGTCCGTGACACATAAAGACCCTATACGCAGTTGGCCATTTCACATAAGCTTATAGGCTCATTTTGTCATGCAACTAACATTTTCATGTCACACATTTCATAAATTGTAGCTTATTTATCAATTTCTATCTTACTGAAAATTTAAGTGGGGTTCGCGTAAAGTTAGAAGAAAGGTCCTCGAGTGGCGACCACGTTTAAAGGCAAAAGGAGTACAAGTCGCCCCCCCCCCCCCCCACCAGGTAGACCGACGACTTGAAGAAGACAGCGGGAAACCGTTGGATTCAGAGGGCACATTCAGGAGGCAGGACCGGTTAGAGTGGCGCCATTTAGGGGAGGCCTACGTCCAGCAGTGGACATCAAAGGGCTGGTGTGTGGATGGATGGAGCGTAAAGTTATTGTCATTAATATTGAATTTGGATAAATTTCTGTAAAAATATCGTTACTGGTTAAATAATGGGTATAGATTACATTTTTTTCGCACATATTTTACGATTTGTATTAAGTAGTGGACATACAGCCGCATTTAATAAGTACAGTAAAATCGTAAAATCACACATGCGTTGCTCCTCCTGAGGCCTAAGATGGTCGCTTCATTTGAAAGTTAGCCACCATATCTTTTCCCCAAAACTCACGAACCGCTTCACGCTAAAAAACCGATTAGGAATTACGTTATTATTAGCTATTTATAAACAGTCTCCAACCTTAAATTCCATGCACAACTTAAACATTAGTTATAGTTTGAACTTATCAGATATAACACCTAGATTTACTCCATATTTTGCCTAAGCCACTCTGATTTAGAATACTGCATTAACTTAATCAATCAGCCGAATATCTCTGCCCTGTATATTATTAGACCGTTGAGCACTTAAGTCACAGATAAGAGCTGGACATAATCCGATGGATTTACAATATCTGCGCTGCAATATAAGCTGATAACAGTGGAAATGTCGGTGTGAAGGATACGCAATTCATACCAGTAGTTTACAGGGTTCCGTACCCAAATTGTAAAGACGGGGACGTATTACTAAGACTCCGGCCGTCTGGCCGTCTGTCTGTCACCAGACTGTATCTTATGAACCGTGATAGTAGCTTGATAGCAGTTGAATTTTTTACAGATAATGTATTTGTGTTGCCGCTACGGCGGACTCATACACAAAAAAACGTTTTTCATCTCACACACAAACTCACTCATACACAAAATTTCCGTTTTTCAAAGATAGTACAGAACCCTTCCTGAGCGAGCCCGACTTGCAGTTGGTCGGTTTTTATCGGTTGTCTTGACAAAGATTTGAAATTTAAATTCTTAAATCAACGGTTAACCGGTATACTACACAATAGCGAATGAAGAAAACAATATGTTTATTTCTCACTTAGCATGTTAAGCATAACAAGGAATCACGTTAAGGAGAAAATGTACTCAAGAATGTAAAATAATTATTTAAAAATATATTTTTTCCTCATTTATTTTTTTGTAGATAAATCGCTGTAACATCACTTTGATAACTTCATAAAAACGATGCAAAATATACACTTGTAATGAAAATAATGTAATCAGTAGAGCATACATAGGTATATAGCATATATAACATTATTGATTTCTTCTTATCAATAGCATTAAGAAATTGATAAGGATGTTAAAATAAATGATTGAACATTTTATGCATCTTATTATTAGCTACCATTACTTGGTCAATTGTTGGATCTAACAATATCGACCATCACCTACATCGTTTCCGTGGTGTAGCGGTTATCACATCTGCCTAACACGCAGAAGGCCCCCGGTTCGATCCCGGGCGGAAACATATTTTTTATTTTTTTGTACGATTTTGTAAAATAAAATGTATATTATCGACCTTATTTAAAATAACTACATAAAATTAAATCTGTCGATCCCTTTTTATGTATATTAGACAACTCTTACAATCCTTTGGGCACGATAAATACAGTTAATTTAAGTGTATATACTTGATTTTATGTTATTAATAAATTGGACATTCTGAGCGTATTAAAAGAAATTCTCTAATATCTGTAAAGAAAACCTAAATACCTTAGATATAGCTTATAGCTCTTTATATAATATAAAAGAATGTTTAAATTTGTAATAATTAAATATTTCCCGCACTATCGTATTGGGTGTTCAGCCTGTAAGGAGAGATGTAAAATTGTATAAATAAATAAATATAGCTCTAAGCCCAATTAGCCAGTTGTAGCAATATATCGTCGCCCGTCACCATTCACTACACAATTTTATTTCCATGAAACATTTCAAACATATTGTACCACCCACAACAATCCACATTGTATTGTGCCATCAACAGTATATTTTATTGTTGAATAAGCACAAGCTGTATAAAAATACGTGGCGTTATTTCCGAACGAATCGTACGTATTCGTAACTATGGAACGTGACATTTGTATTGTAAAACGATTCGCATTCTTATATCGCGTAGCTTTTAAATGTATTTGAAAATGGAATAAAATTGAAAAAGATTTAAATAGGTAGATATATTTTGCATTTAATATTTTAATATATTAAGTGTGCGTTCTTAAACACAAAAGAAACAATTACAGAGCTTAATAGTATAATGAACGCATTCTTCTTTTGAATATTTTTCGCTCAATATAGACAAATAATTTAATAAGGGCTTGTAACATGAATCTTAAGATTAAATGTAGAATGCTTTACGATTCTATTGGGTTGGAGCAACTGTTGTACCATGCCTTCATTTCTAAGGTGGCAAGGAACTAAATAGAAAACAAAAATGTGGTTTGAAAATAATTACCAATCACTAATTAATTAAAGTTGATTAAGATTCCTGTTCCAATTGTAATTGATTATAGACATTATTATTATTATCATATACGAGATTCTTACTCTTTTATTCTTTCCATCAAGTAAAAACCGCTTAGAAGACAAAAATACGACTATTTTATCTTAAATTATCTTACAAAGATATCTTAACAAATATGGCAATTGATCAGAAAGAATTATTAGATAATTCTTAGTTATATGATAATATATGATGGTCATAGTTTGATTTATATTATGAGGAACCAAAGCTGCTGGTTTTAGTGAGACCTTTTTTCCTAATTTTTCTTTCTTTCTTACTTTCTTCTAATAAACACTACTTAATATTCGACAACCCGCGTGGCGCAGCGGTTACCATACCGGTCTGACGCGCAATTAGTCCCGGGTTCGATTCCCGGCCAGACAGATATCTGAATGATGAATTTAGATTCCTGTTCTGGGTCTGGGTGTTTGTGTATTCGTCTTGTGTGTGTCCATGGTACCCACGACACAGGAGAATATCCTACTGTGGGGCTATGAGTGTAGAAAGCGTGCTTGTTTAAATATACGCCTGTACAGTTTTAGCTCTTATTCTCAAAATAAATATATTAATAAATTCTATTGAAATACAAATCTAGAACGCCGATGCCAAACAAACAACACCATTCCAACTACCACAGCTGTGCTGCAATTGCTATTTCGCTTATAATTTAAACCTAATGAACCTACGCAAAGCCAGGCGCATTAGTAGTGTTATAATGTAGCAATAAACGAAACGAGATAGGTACAAGCTTATTCAGTGAATTGCTGGTACGCCAACGCGCTAAGTATACATTAATACAAATGATATTGTTATTGCCTTCCAACAGTGAATAATAACTTCACAGTCTCTGTTTAATGCGCTGAGATTATCACGTAATTATTATAATGTAGTTAAAATATGGAAGCTAAGTGATAACGCTTTAAAAAATACGAACCTTGCACAACGTTCCATAACATAGAAGGTGTACAGTGTCAACCTCAATAGTTCACATTATAGGCCTCGTATGATCATACAAACAATATTGAAGGAGTGATAGGCTAAAGGTTGAAACTCGGCCTTTTATTGGGAGTCATAGATTCAAAACCCAGATACCTTTGATTTCTGAATTTTACAAATTACGTTATTTAGTATCAACAATGTAGTTGTGTGTTGTTTTTGATGCCTTCGTCACCTTTTCTTCACCGCACCACTCGCCGAAGGATGAAGTTCCATCCACACCAACTGGACTCGTGGCGGTCCTCCACGTTTCGGTTTGCATGCTCGTTTTTGCCACGGACGTGCAAGTTGTGGAATGAACTTCCTCCTGAATTATTCCCGGAGCGCTATGACATGGGGTTCTTCAAGGAAGGTGCAAAAAGAGCTCACCTTCACCGGCGATGCATTGGCGACCCCTCTGGTGTTGCGAATGTCCATAGGCGACGGTGACTACTTTCCATCAGGTAGCCCGTCTGCCTTATCGTTAGGTTAAATTTATAAAAAAAAAGAAAAAATAATGTAGGAAAATGTCATAAATTACTCATGACTTAGAGTTCTTGACAGTGTTCTCAAAGGTGCGTGATACATTTAATTCGGAACCGATCAGTGAATAAGACTATGGCAGAAACATCTTTCATCCGGGAATAACGATGATAGGCAACATATCATCACGTTAATGTTTACCATATTTATGTGGAAACTACCAAAGCTGTTTAAACTAACCAAATTTTATACTATGAGGTCATGAAAGTAGTGAATGTCATTACAATTCCGACTTAAAATACATAAATAAATAAAATGCTACTTGTAATAATAATAATAATAATAATAAGAAGGTATATGTAGACTCACCCTGTAATCGGGGAGTAGAATACCGCTACGATATCCCCTGCCTGTCGTAAGACGCGACTAAAAGGGGGCCTCTGGGGTTGCGGACGGCGAAAGTGGGAGCTTGAACCGTCCAACAAGCAACCCGAGAAGGACGGCGGTATGTGTGGCATCTCACCGTAAGCACCGGATGGTGAAGAGGTATGGTACACGTCCCCCAAGAGATGAGCCCGCGTGGAGCGCCGCACTAGGGGACACCGGTGCATTCCATTAGAGATCCCGGGATCCCCTACAAACGCTGAGGTAGGCCACCGAGGAGGTTTTAGTGGGTAAAAATCCGGTAAAAAAAAGGTATATGTAGACAGTCATAGCCCCACTTATTACTATTTACTGATTACTGTCTGCAGTATAAAATCTCGCAGCTAACTAAACTAACCCTTGACGAGACACAAAAGATGTATTCCGCCACCAGCCAGGCAAATCTAAAATAAATAATTTTAATTAACATATATACAACTTACATATGTTATTTAAAGGTTTTCAATCTGTACTTATATTATAAAAATGTGAATGTAATTTTTTTTGTCACCCCTTCACCCAAAAACTATTGGTTGGATTCCGCTGAAATTTGACACACAAATAGTTTAAGACTTAGATTGAAACATAGGATACTCAATACCGGAAGTCGTTTCGAGATCCCGGAGTCCTACTTTTTAGCGCCGAGGACGGCCACCGGGGGGGTTTTAGTGCGGTAAAAATCCCACTTAACCCTGCGTCGGTCCCACGGCGTCGGGTACCTTTTGAAGGTTTCCCCCTCGACAACAAAAAAAAGGATACTCAATACCGAAGCAGGCGAAGCCGCGGGTATAAGCTAGTATTAAATAATGTTAGTCAACTTAATTAACGCGGTGTCCTAAAATTACATCTAACTCCGTCTAATTTTAATGGTATCTACATACATAATGAGTAAGCTATTGTAGCTCAGTAATTTGTTTATGTAAATGTCTCGTTATTGTACAAAGCTGCACACACTAGCTTCACCTATAGCAAGCGTAGTGATATGAATATATGCAAATTATAAAATTTTACAATTATAACAACGGTCGGAAAAGAAGGATCATTACACGATAGTATGACTCTTTAGGGTTGGGAGACACTAAATATCAGTAAAAATACTACTAAGCAACGAATATTTATCATTATTATAAAACATTATTTTACCTGTTGTAATTTTCAAAATATTGTTCTTTAAATACGAGATTGGTATGTTTTAACAAAACAATCTTCAGTTGCGTAACTTCATAAAGCACAAGTTCAGACCGAACTTGTTTTATAAGGGTTCTAACAGATGCCCATGAGTGGCAGTGAATACTTACTTTGCTTCTTCAAACTGATCAAAAAAAATCAAATCAAATATCGACGGGTGGCAGTGACCACTTACTGCCAGACGCTCTGTATGCTCGGATAAACGGAAAAAAACTAGTTTATATTCAGTTCCAGTATTAGAGTTCAATTACAGAGGTTCTATGACCACTAATGTATACGAATTACAACAACAGACTAAAGAGTGTGATAAGGCAGAGACTCTTCAAGTCAATCTTTCCTATACTACGAGGAACTACAATCTTAGCTCTTTCAATTGAGAAAAATGTAGTAATAATATTCTTACATCTATCATGAATTCCAAAGCATAAAGACGCTTATAATGTTAATTTATAACCACAAAATCTGACAATTGGGTACAATTTAAATTCGCAAAAGTTTCCTCTTTCAATGCTTAGCCCTTTAATATTTTACATTAAGAGACGTAAAGATAACACGCACTACAATTTATTAGTTAGTACTTAGAAAACAATTTATTTTTCAAGTTACTTTTTTAGTAATTATTTGACTAGTTGTATATTGTTTATTGTATTTCGTTAACCTCGTTTGCTGGGCACTTCTCACAGCGAATGTCTCTCTCCTTCTATTTCTCTTCAAATAGTATGACGTCATACTATATTAGAGGATTTACTTACTGGAAAGCTTCAGATTTAAAGAGCTACAATTTATTCAGACAAATCTTTATAAAAAATATTACAAATATTATAACAATGTAAACTCGTTGCTTGTATAACGAATGGACGGCAATCACGTCAAGTCAATAAATGGAGTCATGCAGAACAGAACAGAACTACAATTCTCGCACGTTGCGCAATCAAATCGAATTAAACATTACATTGCTTACGTTGATTCCGTCAAATCGAATAAACTAAAAGTAAACCTCGATCAATTAGCGGTTGCCAGCCCTAGTTGGTAACGCGTAAACACAAGTCGCTAACGAACCAAGCCCGCCCCTGCACAAATTTGCAATTTCGATTGCCGTTTCGTACCTACTCGAACTACAAATACCTCCCCTACGTGTGCGAGTTGCATTAAAAATTCAAAACGATATTTTATTACCAACCCTTTGACGCGAAAGGCACATTCGAGTTCGGAACGTCAAGTCTAGTTACGGTTATAAATTTTAAATATTCACCGTTAATGAGAATTTTAACCGCAGTCGCAACTTTTATAAACAGTCGACTTTTTTCTCTCAATTTGTGAACCATTTTGATCCTCACTTGAAAAAAACGTTGGTGCTAAAAATGTTTAATTCTCAGTAAAAATAACATGTTTTTAATTACCCGAGATTTAGTGAAATGTTTTTAAAGTATGGGTACGTAGAATATTTTTTTTATCACATTGAAGTACCAGACGGGCATACAGTTCAAATAGCAAGTTATTTATAGAAGTGTGGATGCTATTTGATGTCAATCATAGATATTAGCAACATATCTGTCATTGACTTCCGAGGACTAAGTCAGTCGCATTTTATAAAAGCGGGCCGACAACCACACACCGAAACGCAAGAACATGTTTTCACGATTGTAAATAGGTGTGGCGGTGGTACCTCTCCGGTCGGACTATACTTACTTTACCTAGCCTGTACAATGCTTACATAATCTGTTTGCTATCTTGTGAACTGTATTCGCATTATTTTGCAATCTGTCAATTATGAGGTTAACCAATGAATAACAACGAGGATATTAAATTTATTAAGATCAATTTAGATTGCAAATCCATCCATCCATCCATCCATCAGCCTTTTGATGTCCACTGCTGAACATAGGCCTCCCCTAAATGGCGCCACTCCAACCGGTCCTGTGCCCTCTGAATCCAACGGTTTACCGCTGTCTTCTTCAGGTCATCGGTCCATCTGGTATTGATTGCAAATACCTTATATAAATGTAAGATAATAATACGTAGTTTATCTTTAACAGACAAAATGTTACCGAACCACTAGCATGTGCAAGGATGCATCCCGCATCCTTTGATGGTGTATATTATATTATCATACTCAATTGAGGGATGGTAAGGTTCATCTATAAATAGTATTTAACGGATAAAAAAATTAATGCATGCAGGTTCATGTAAAATCAATAGCCCATAAGTATTTGTCTGCTATAATATTGGCATGAAGTTGCTTACAGGCAGCATTACATTAACAGCAGTAACCACTTACCATCAGACAGACTGTTAATTCGTTTGGTGCTCTAATTTATGAAAAGTTCAGGTGGCCGTCCTCAGCGCTACAAAGAAGACTCCGGGATCTCCAAAGGAACGCAACTGGAACCCGCCGAATGAGCGCATTGCCCATCGGGCTCCTCCCAGATGTCTGTCTAGTCTTTACGACCGCCGTGTTTCCCGGGGTCGCCTGACCGAACGGTTCGAGCTTTCACTTTAGCCGCCCGCAACTCCGAAAGCCCCTTTTAGTCGCCTCTTACGACTGGCAGGGGATGCCGTAGCCCTATTTTAATCCCTTTTTTTTTTTTTTTTTTTTAACGCGGAGAAATCCTCATGGATCCCCTTTCGCCCGGGGGAGCGCAAGGGGTATGTCGGACTCGTACCGACTAAAACTCCGCGGCGTTCCTCTGGACGTTCGGTGCCGGGTCACGAGTAAAGCGTTAGCATTCCATTCGCGGCCTGGCAACGTCGGCCGGCGCTGATGTCAACGCCAGCCACGTCCCGAGAGGGAGGGGCCCCTCTCAGTGGTGTCCCTCATGAGATGTGCATGCAGAACGCACACACGACATCTCGAACCCTTGTGACCAGAGGCAGGATCCCCCGATTCTGCCCCTGTGGGTTCATGGGACTGGGAAAGAGTGGCTTTCTGCAAAAGCCACTCTCCGGCGTCCCAAGCGTCTGCGACGAAGCGGCACGGAAGATGAATTGTCCTCCCTGGCCCGCTCCGCCGCCTCCTTCGCGAGCATCACTGCTTCGCAGAAGGATCGCACCGCCTGCCACGACCTGTCACTTCCAACCATGGCGCGAACCACGGCCGGAAGCGAGAGGTCGGCCCCTAATACAGAGCTGAGCGCGCGGCGCTCCGCATTCCACGCAGGGCATACCTCCAGCGTATGCTGGGACGTCTCTTCGAGGCAACCGTCGCAATGATGGCACCTGGCAGTCGGCTCCCGCCCGATCCGACACAGATAGCTCCCGAAACAACCATGTCCCGAGAGCACCTGCGTCAGACGGAAGGACAGGATGCCAAATCGCCTACCCAACCACTGCTGAAATATTGGACGAATTGCCTCGATAGTCCTCAAGCCGGCGCTGGGATGCGCCAGCCTGGACATCCACGTTTCGATAGCCCTTTGGCGCAACTCAGCTCTGTGCCCCTCCAATTCCTGCTGTGTGGGCGGGTGGCTCCGAGATTGGTGCGCCTCCTCACGCCACTGATGTAGTGACGCAAGGGCTCTCGCTTCCAAATCCCAGGGCAAAGAACCCGCCAGCACGCAGGCTGCCTCACACGAGATCGTGCGATAGCCCCGTATTACCCTGATCGCCATCACTCGCTGCGCTCGCATAAGCACAGCGGCATTTCGGCTGCTCAGGGCGTCAGCCCACACTGGAGCCCCATACAGGGCCATCGACCTCACGATACCCGTGTAGAGACGTCGACAAGACGTCTCTGGCCCACCGAGGTTTGGCAACAGTCTACCCAAGGCCGCTGCCGTCCTCAGTAGCCGAGGCACAAGGCATTCGAAGTGGGGACCGAAGTTCCACCGGCTATCCAGAACGAGTCCCAGATACCTCATCGACCGCCTCACGTCGATACGAACTCCGGAGACGACGATATGGGCATCCCGGGGCGGCGCCATCCTAGGGCCGTGAAACATCACAGCCTCGGACTTTTCTAGCGCCACCCGCAAACCCAATCGCCGTATGCGGCCCACCACGAATGCCGTGCCGGCGGTGGCACGGAGGAAAGCATCCCTGTGGTTCCTGCCTCTGGCAGTCACCAGGGTGTCGTCCGCGTAACAGACTACGCCGACACCCGATAAGGGAGCTCCTCGGAGTACCCAGTCATAGCCGATGTTCCACAGGAGGGGACCTAGCACCGATCCTTGTGGAACTCCGCATGACATTTCCCGCCGACACCACCGGTCTTGGCCAGGGTATTCCACCGCACGCCCAGATAGGTAGTCCCCGACAATCCATCGCAGGTAGGAGGGCACCCCGTGGTAGCGGAGTGCCTCCCTGATGCAACTCCAAGGGAGGGTGTTAAAAGCGTTAGCAATATCGAGAGATACCGCTAACACAACCTCGCCCCGGCCAACCGCATCCTGCACCAGGGACTTAACCTTCTGCACTGCGTCTGTGGTGGATCTCCCTCTACGGAATCCGTATTGGTTGTCTGCAAGATTCGGACCAATCCCCTCGAGGTGCTCTACGATTCGAGATGCCACAATCCTCTCGAAAAGCTTGGCTACCTCGCCAAGCATCACGATGGGGCGGTAGGCAGATGGGGATTCCGCTGGACGCCCTGGTTTCCTGAGGAGGACCAGACGACCTGTCTTCCACTGTTGTGGTATTCTGGACTCTGCCAGACAGGCGTCAAATAGCCTCCTCAGACGAGGCGCAAGGGCATCCATGGCCAAGACCACCACCCGGCCGGGTATGCCGTCAGGACCGGGAGCGGTGTTTTTAGCTCTAAGCCGTAACACCGCAGCTCCTAGCTCTTCCGAAGTCACAGGCGGCACGAAGTCCGGTCCGGGTGCCTCGGCAGTTGAAGGCATCATTGGAGGACTTGAATGTTCCTCCATCCGCGGAAACAGGGCCGTGATGACTCTGTCCAGGAGCTCAGGCTGAAGACTTTGCGTCAGTGGGGGTGCCCAGGGGCGAAGTTTGCACATCGCCAGCCTGTACGGTCTACCCCACGGATCGCAATCCAGCATCCCCAACAACTCCTCTCGGGCCAGAGTCTTGGCCCTGCCGATCGCTGCCTTCAGCTGCCATTTCGCCTCCTTGTAGGAAGCATGCAGGAGTGCAATCTGTCCCTCCTCCCTGTTCCGCCGTCGCCTGCATTTAGTATACTGGCGTCTGGCTACAATGCAAGCTTTGCGCAGTTGCGCAAGCTCAACAGACCACCAGTACACCTGTCGCTTGGGAGGACGACGCCTGGAACGGGGCATAGACGCGTCACACACTTGTATGAGCGCCCCCCGGAACCATTTTGCTTCGTCCTCCACCACCACAGGTGCAGCGGATGACACCCAAGATTGCACAATTGCAGCTTCCTTCGCGAGGTCCTTATCGAGGTGCCTCAACTGCCACCTCGGGCCATCGTCAATCGGGGGCCGGCATGTGCCAGAAGGAGCATTCTGGGATGCGGAGAGATCGAACCGAATGTATCGGTGATCGCTGAGAGTCTCCGCATCAACCATGACTCCCCAGCTCATAACACGGCGTACGAGGGTGGTACTAGCGAACGTTACGTCCACAATGGACTCACCCTGAGGCCGCACGCACGTGCTCACCGATCCCCGGTTGAGAAGGGCCAACCCTTGTCCGAGAACCCATTCCTCCAGTACCTTACCCCGCGCACTCGTAGCGCGCGATCCCCAAGCCGTATTCCAGGCATTGAGATCGCCCGCCACAAGCACGGGGTGAGGGTGGCTCTGACCGATCAGGGCACCCACCTGCCCGAGAAAATTCTCGAACTCGGCGAGTGGTCTATTCGGAGAGAAGTAGACGCCAATGACTACAACATCTCCGAACAGAGCAGCGACGCATCCCGAGCCCTTTGCTATCTTTTCAAAGGGCGGGGAAGCTATCGTGTCCCGTCGTATGATGGCCACTAAGCCGTCACTGTCCCCTACCCAGTTCGCGTTATCGGGAGGGACAAAGTACGGTTCAGCAACCACAGCCACATGGATAGACCACTGCGCCAGGTGCTGATACAAAAGATCCTGGGCCCTAGCGCAATGGCCTATATTAGCCTGGAGGAATTGAAGGTTGCGGTCCATAATTAGATTTCCATGGCCGCAACTCCGTTCCCGGACCCTCCAGCTGAGTTGCCGCTAACCGACTGTGTTGAGGATACAGTCGGTAGTTTGCGCCCCTTAGACCTGGGTGCAGTACAAGACTTACCCCCCAGCCTATGGTCAGCCGGCTTTTTGGCTGCCGCACACAGTGTGCAATGTGCCGCGGCGGCGGTGCAGTCTCGGGCTGTGTGGCCCGATTTTCCGCAGCGGAAGCAATCACCGCTGCGATCCACTGCACTGCTGCACTGCTCCCGTACATGCCCAATCATTAGGCATCGGTAGCAGCGCAGTGGTCTCGATTCTAACAGCGAGACCTTGGCCGACACCCATCCAACCAGCACTCGTCCGCCATCAGCTACCTTCCTAGCAGCAATTACCGGGCAGCTCAGCCAGAGCGAGCCCAGACCCTGGTAGTCACGACGGATCTCACCAGTTTTGATGGATGCCAAAGCGCATCCGCCAATCCTGGCAATTGCCGCCGCGACATCCGCTGCGGAGACAGCGTCATCTAAACCAGATACACGCAGTTCCGCGCACTTCGTGGGTCTGGACACCACCGCATCCTCCCCGAGGGCAGCACGTAGCTTGTCTGCTAAAGCGTCCGCCTTGTCAGTACTGGTAGCACCAGGAATTTCCAAGATTCTAGCCCCTGTGGCGGACACCTTAAACTTGACAGACTCAATGCCAAGGCCCTGTAGATCAATTTTCTCTTTGGCCTCGGCAAGGGCTGCAGCGTAGGTAACACCCTTCTTTATCGCTTCTGGCTGTAGCTTGATAGCTACAGCTGAAGAGCGGGGAGGACGGGGCTTACGCGTCCGCCTTTTTCCCTCTTGAGTCTGCGGCCGCTGGGAGTCAGGTGCTGCAGAGAGCATCGAATGCGACGTTTGAGCCGCCCTCAGTTGCGCAGGTTTAGACCGTCGCCTGACAACCACATTCCACCCCTCATCCATAGAAGCAGGAGCCGGTGGCAGAGACCGGGGCTCCTTTTGGGATGGAGTTAGTGTAAGCCCGTCGGTCTTTCCCTTTTTCCCTTTCTGGGTATTTGGGGTCGGACCGGGGGCGGACGCAGCCTGGGACGTTGTCGTCGCTGCCTGCTCCAGCGGAAGCCGTTTGGCTACATTGGCCTTATCGGCGGCCAGTGGCGGACGGACATGTGGTTCAGGCGGCAGCCTCATCTGCAAGGCCTCGAGTCTCGCGTTAACCATAGTACCCACTCGGAGCATTATGGTCCGCTCTAATTCGGCGAATATATCGGAGGCCGATGTCGCTGCAGCT
The DNA here is from genome assembly GCA_949699795.1 of Spicauda simplicius. Taxonomy (NCBI): domain Eukaryota; kingdom Metazoa; phylum Arthropoda; class Insecta; order Lepidoptera; family Hesperiidae; genus Spicauda; species Spicauda simplicius. The sequence goes on from OX453058.1 coordinate 16,223,631, forward strand.
GGAGGCACCTTTTTTGCAACCTCCTGGTCCAGCCCTACGTTACTCCGCTGCATGTCTGCGCGAAGTTCGGCCATCTCTCGGCGAAGTTCAGACAACTCCGTTCGCAGCTGGTCATTGTCAGCCTTATAGCGGTCGTTGGCCAGCCGCAAACGGGTCACTTCATCAGATGAAGTGCGCCGCTGGAGTGCACCCACTGCCTCCGAAATGGCGTCAACAGCATCGCGCAGAGCCTTCACAGAAGTGCTCTTCAGACTCTTGGATGAGCTTGCCGCCTTTGCAATTACTGCTACAGAGGCCTGGACACGGTTTTCAAGTTCCGTTGCCAGAACCTCTTCAGTTGCCTCCTTAGCAGCCGCTGGCGATGTCTGTCGCGTTTTGCGGAACGCCTTTGGGACTTCTTTATTAGCGCTGGTTTCCATTTCCAGACGCTCTGCAGCCAAAAGTTCCGCCTTTGCTTTAGCGAGTCCCACATATTGTCCAGAGGTAGGCGGTCTACCTCTGCCTCGGCGTGAAACGGACACTTTCGGCGCCTTTGCCGGCTCCGTGTTCGACCCACTATCCTCATCGGACTCATTGAGCCTGGCGGTACGGTCACGTTTGCGCGTCCAGTACCGCCCTTCAACCTGCGAGCCTTCAAGGCTCGTAATCGAACCGGAGCAAGACTCAACGGTTCCTCCTCTTTCTAAGCCTTTTTCAGGCACTGCTTCTATACCGCCCTTCTCGGGCACATCGTTAGTGAGAGTTTGAGAATTTTCCATGATGTTCCCACGAGTATGGGGGTAATAAACGGTCCACCAATGCAGAGCCCCCTGTACATTGGTAACTCTAATACTGTACGGGGTCGAGAAGTCCCGCACAGGTGGCCGCTAGCGGGCAGACTTGTCCCAGTCTGCCACCTCTCATCTGTTGTGAGAGGCGGTCGAACGCCACGTGCCCCAGCGTCCGGCCTTTGGGGTTTTTTATAGAGGTTGTCTCCTCGCGGTCCGGGCGGTTAAGCCAAGACCCCCGCTCCATCATAGCCGCGAGACATGACCACGACACTCTGATGGCTTGCGGTTTTGGTGACGGCGGCAAATGATTGCCTACGCGACGGCAGGGTGAGTGCACGCCACGCCCGTCACCCTTGACCCGGGCAAACACCCCGACGATCAACGTGATGCAACTGCCGCCCGATATGGGACAGACGCAGCGCACCACAACCAACACAAGTAGCACCACTGCCGCCCGATACGGGACAGACGCAGGGTACCACGTCGACATAACGGTAAGCGCTACCGCCCGATACGGGACAGACGCAGCGTACCGATGAGATGAAACTGCCGCCCGATACGGGACAGACGCAGTACATCTCAACCGCCACTGGAGCACTTTAGCTTCACCCGTTACTGGATTGCAGCGGGCTACTGAGCCTATTTTAATCCCTGAACTACAGGGCCGACCGATACTTCGATCTGATTTGAATTATGTCAGTACCTATTAACCAAGCCTTATATCATAAATTTGTACCCTATTACTGACGATAAATTTTATGTACATTTTATTCATAAACAAGAGTCTTCGATCTCCGTTACTGTGATAGAATCGTAAAATCATTTTTATGGGACTCCGACATCTCAGCTCCCATAGGATCCTAGTCACAATGTTGTTTTACGAGTCGAATGTAAAATCGACGAAGGTGCGGTTTATTCTCAGTGTTTCGTATGGAAATCGTATGCTCATATAAATGTGTTAAAATAAAAACGTAAAGACATACGCCCGGTAAACAGATTTGTAGAATATAAAATTTTGTGGTCATTTATATTCAGCGAGATAAAGCTTTTACTAAACAAATTTTATGTCTCCTTTTCACGCAGTTTATTTAATACAAACTCACCTCAATTTTACTTTGTAGCTGAATAAATATAATAATAATTTTGTTTGATTCTTCTATTACTAGAGACTTCTTAAACTCTTAACGTCAATCTTTTTTTTTATCAAATCAAAATTTATCAAAATATATAGAAAGAAAATACTATTAACTAGGCACTTGTAGCACCAGACGACGTCCCAAGTAGGTACCGCTGGATTTTATAAAACCAGCTCAGTCAACCTTTTATTTGAACTATAATTATTGATAACGAATTAACAACTTTTTGTTACCACGACAATATATTAAGGTATGAAGTAAATAAGGTATTTCAAAGGGATGGCAAACTGGATCACATCCAGTTTGCCATCCCTTTGAAATTCTTAAAACAGGTGTATTTTAGTTATTTTTTATTTATATGGATTTTTCAAAGATAATAGCTATACCTATAGATAAACTTGAAATAAAACATTAATTCATATTAATCATGTCCAAATTGAGGTTCTTTCTGATCGATTATTTATTTATTTTATACCTATTTATCGTGAAAATACGCCGTACCTTAGTTTAGTTTAGTACCGTAAGTTAGTTAGTTCGAGAATAAAAACGGTAGTACTAATCAGCTACAAATTTCTTTTGCAATTATGTTAAATACTTACATAACTCCGCTCCGAAGGGCGCACACCGATACTTAATTATACGCACAGAAACGCTCTTAGTAAACAGAGCTTCAGTATTATAACAGTATACACGATTGTGTACGCAATCAAGTACAAAATTGAAATCATTTTACCCTCGGCAGGTTTGGATCGTAGGTCAGGCTATTGATTTCAACAACGACATTACAAAATAAAGAGCCTTTATAAAATTGGCAGGGTGCTTTTGAGTTGGGCAAGCACGGGTGAATGTCGAAAATGCTAAAGGAATGTTTTCAGAAAATGGAAATTCAATTACTGGTACTATATATAATATTAATTTATAATTAACCTACACTATCTATAATTTTGTGCCATTAATAATAAGAGTTCAATTGCGGATGGTTAAATTCCAATTAATTTAGAACTAATTTCGATAATAATCGTATTCATTACCAATTTCACAAATCATTGAGGGGCTTAATAATTTCAATGATAATAACATGCATAAATCGTTAAACAAAATTCGGTTCAGGTGATTGAAAATTTTATTTGGCCTTAAATATAAATTAGTTTATTTTTTGTAATTTCATAAAAAATGTTTTCTTTATAACAACAGTTTCAAGTTGAAAATCCGAATATTGATTTTAGACTTATATTATCGCGGAATTGACACATTTTAATTACACACGCTTTTTACACTCATAGCCCCACAGTAGAGTTTTTTCCTGTTTCGCGGGTACCATGGACACACACAAGACGAATATACAAACACCCAGAACAGGAACCTAAACTCATAATTCAGATATCTGTCTGGCCGGGAATCGAACCCGGGACCCATTGCGCGTCAGACCAGTATGGTAACCGCTGCGCTGGGTACTCACGATATGTGGTTTTTTGAATCCTTTTCGAATTATTTTTACCGAAATACGAATATTTAACAAGCTGTAGTAAATTCACATCGAGAAGCCGGTATTGTCGGCGGCCATGCTTGTCCAACCGAACACAGCCACTCGGCCATTTTGCAAGTTTAACAATATTTCAGTTCTGTCATCATACGAACAAACCCGTTTCATTTTATGTTACTCTCGTTGTTTTATTTCCCATAACACTAGTCCAGGGAACGTTTGAATTTTTAAATAAAACTTTTTTAAAACCAATAAAAAGTCATACGTTTGCATCGCACCATTCGTCCGGTCCGGGCTTTATATTTTAAATTGTGGAGTTACCGCTTTATATTGAAGTGGGTCATAATTTGATAGATATTTTTGGATTTTTGGGTAGTATTCATTTCCATTGATGTCCACCAATCACACTTGGCCCGCGCGGTGGACTATGGCCTAAAACTCTCTCATTTCGTGAGAAGATCCGTGCCCAGCAGTGGGACAATAATGGGTTGACGATAAATTCATTTCCATTATATGCATTCTTAAATTAAAAGAACAACACAATTATGTTAACCAATTTTCATTTACTGTATGAAAATTGAAGTGATAACCTCACAATTAATTTAAATATTACCACCGCTGCACCTTTTTCTGCCAAATAAAAACATATTTAAATGCTGTTACGTGTGGTTTAAGGGGTAAGGCAAGAGAAACATATGCATACGAGACATTCCTGAAATAGTTGATATCAACTCAAAGGTAGTGACTTATCTATGGCCACTATCAAGTAAAATTCAAGTCTAGTCTGGAGTTAGTAAAAATGAATAGCAGAGGGCACCATCTACTGGAGTGATTTTACGTTACCTACTTCTGATTAAAAATATATATATATCAATTTTGAGAATTTATCTTTCTTTCGGAGCTAAGGTAAACATATCCTACATAACAATTCACCCTTAAACCACCTCGAAACCTGTTGTATGAAATTACTAATCAAATTTATATCGACTCCCCTTCCAGTTTATCCAAAATTTCGACAGCTTAAACCTAATTGATCCAATATTAATTTATATGTAGTAGAAGCGACCACAAACCCAGTAACATTGCTGCACAATCCGCATTACCGTGCTGCGATACAGTTAATTAAAATCCAATATTGTCTAACCAAAATTGATTAAGTAGGAACCGCGATAGCTTGGTAGAGCTACGTTCAAAACGAAACTCCTCTGACTAAAATAAAAATCTTATTAATAGAATTCGATTAAAAACGGTATTGATAGAACTATTCATCTGCTACTAAAATTAATAAAATGACAATATCAATAAATAAAAATATAACGAATTTAATAATGCCAGTTAAATAAAAGTACCTATAACAAATTAAACAACAAATTGAAGGTGGTAGCATCAGTGTAGTTCGAACGGGGAAGTACCAACGCCACACTTATTTCTAGCGTGAAGCATTTCTTGCGTTTCGATGGCACCCTGCCATCGAAACGCTTGCCTTGCTTGGTTGCTGGCACACTTTTATATGAGGTGACCATCACAGTCCTCGGAAACAGCCAAGTATCTGTGATTGACTTCAGATAGAGCCCATGTTCTGTATGAAGTTGATTACAGATGTCCATGGGCGGCAGTGACCACTTACCGTCAGGTGAACGGAATGCTCGTTTGGTACTTCAGTCAAATAAAAAATAATAAATATAAAGTTTGAAATAATTCGTAAACAATAAGTAATCGTTAATTTTTATAAATACCGCATTCATAATTAATTAATAATTATTATTTTGTTCGTCATTTAAGTGTATTATATTGTGTACCTAAATGTACATGATGATCATACAATACACGAACAAAAAGCAAACAAGCCCATTCCACGCGTACAGTCGTGTACACAACAACGTTATCGTAGAAGACAGTAGTTAATTAAAATCCAATATTGTGTAACCAAAATTGATTGCTAGTAACCGCGCTCGCTCGTCGAGTTTAATCCGACGACGACGGAAATGCGCTCGAGGCTACTTGTTAAACGGAGTGTTATTTGTAACGGTGTGCACGAGCGATTTATCGTTCGACTAACAAAATGAAACAATGTGATGAACTGCAGGTAAGGCAGGGTTTATTCAACATTATAATAGGGATTTGACTTATTGTTATTATACTATGGATATTAAAAATAAAAGGTTATAAAGTTAAATATGTAATTTAAAGCTGTTTTGCCTTATGTAGAGAAGCTAGTAATAAGATAGGTAACAAAACACAAAATAGACTACAAGGTGTCAAAAAAAGCGTAACCTTCTTCTAATATAATGATTTAAGTAACAAATCCATAGTTACATTATTTATTTAAATAAACGATTTTCAAAGCTGCCTTTGATGTTTCTAATACGTGAGTTAAATGGGATGAATGTTTTTATTGCATATGGGAGATAATTTATTATCCAATACTGCGTACATAAAAGTATATTCTAGTAAGGACGCTCGCTCGTACCATTTAATCCGATCGTTAAAAGTAGTACTATATTTTTACAACGTTCTTATAACAAAACGGTAAGGCAATTGCTTGAAATGTAATAAAATTAATATTTAAAATCGCTAAAGTTATATTTAAATAAAGAACGTATTTAACTGCCCAACGACGATCAGAGGTAATTAAAATCCAAAATTAAGTAGAAATCACGCTCGCTCGCTTACTCCAAAATGCGTTAGAGGCAGCGACAACATAGCCTAATAGACACCTCATGTCTTCATTTCTACTATGAAACATTTCAGTCAAAGCACTGAGGTATGCGGTGCGGGGGAGCGGTAAAAGAAAGCATTGCAATTGGTCGATTCAAGGTCGCAATAGATCATAAATTACAATTAGTGATGGGAACGTTTTTGTAATGGGTTATTGATTAGAAATAATAAAATAATTATAATTGAATAAGACGATTAATAAATAGCTCATAGAAGATATAGTAGTACTCATATTGAAGTATTGAGAAAAATAATGAAAACATCATTTAACAATCTAAACCATTAATACACAACATAACGCAATTCAAACCAGTATTAACATTGTTGTATAAAATCTATTTAAGCAAAAAATGAATTAATTATTCTTAAAATGAATTAACTTGATATAAATTCTTCTAATTGTAGGTTTCGGATCTACGGATTTTGTAATAAATAAAAAATAAATAAACAAAAAATACAACCGACTTCCATGCAACAAAAAAGTAAAAAAATATCTAAATACATGTTGGTTTAGAGCATACACAGTAGGTACTTAGTAGTAGTCTGAAGTCGGCGCTCACCATATTTCGCTAGATCACGACGAAACCACATGTGTCCTATGTGTGTTTTTAAACAAAAGTTTTTTTTCATTTCTATATGTACGTATGTTCTTCTGATCATAGCTTGTAAGTAATTAATTCAATTTCATTAGTACCTACACCAAATGTCTTCAAACACATCTCAATTATTCCTATCGGCTGAGAAGTTACATATTTTGTCTCCGAGCCAAATTATCAGACACTTAAATAGTCAAAGATGAACTGGCTTTGCATTATCATTAGAACTTACACCAAATATCTTGAAACACAACTCAATTATTCCCATCGGTTGAGGAGTTACATATTTTGTCTCCGAGCCAAATTATCAGACACTTAAATAGTCAAAGATGAACTGGCTTTGCAATATCATTAGAACCTACACCAAATATCTTGAAACACAACTCATTTATTCCCATCGGGTGAGGAGTTACACGTTTTGTCTCCGAGCCACATTATCAGACCCTTAAATAGTCAATGATAAATTGGCTTCGCAATTTCATTAGAACCTACATGAAATATCTTTACACACAATTCAATTACTCCCATCGGTTATGGAGTTCCCCTCATTTTCTCCAGAACTCATAAATGGATGATAACCATATTTAAGTGGGACCAATTCGCAGCTCGTCTCTACACAATAAAAAAAGAATAATTAAATTCGGTCCACTAACGGCGGAGTAGTCCTTGTACATATAAAAATATATATATACCGGCCGAATTGAGAACCTTCTCCTTTTTGAAGTCGGTTAATTAATCTGGTAGATACATATTTACATATTTACATTAGAGTCATCAAATAACTATAATTATTGGCAGTTTACGATTAAAAGTTTAAAACTATAATTATTTATTTTAAATTCAATTCAAGTAATATTCAATTGCATTAGTTGTCATCTTTCATCAGTTAATTGAGGTGTACATCACTACCAAAATGGACGAAAAGGATAGAAATATTTAATTTAATGAAAAGGAAAGGGATGCACTGTAAGAAGACATCAACGGGGGCTGTTAAAGACCAGTGTAAGTTGAGCTCCAAAATAATTTGATTCCTGAAATTATAATTGTGAAAATAGTTTACTTATGAAATGTTAGGCCGTCTTTTTTGAAATTAGATGTTTTGCTACATTTTTACACCATCTTAATGATCAGGAAGTCATTTTGCTTCACTATTTTTATTTTTTAAAGAATTTATTTCGCGCTATATATAGTCTCGTAATACGATGTTCACGGGTCACATAAGTGGTCGGTACTGAAGTGTAGCTCGCGCTCGGTTTATTATATCAGTGCTATTAAACTGATGTGTTGCCCGAAAGTGTTCGCCTTAGATGCGGTGTCTATTAGGCTGTGTTGTCGTTGGTTAGAGGATTACTTGCAAAAAGGAGTGGTTCTTGTCTCCCTGTCAAGAGAGCATAATAGAACAAAGTTAGGTTCAAGAACATAAAGAAGTTCTTTATAAAGTAGGTTATTTTATTAAAATTAGATACTTACTCGCAGGTACATTTATAGGCATTATAAAACTTAAACTGATTTTGTTTCAGTTTTTATTTTCATTTTAGTTGTGTATAAGTTGGTCGTGTGGTAAGTTCGTGTGCCTTATTGTTGTTGGTATATATTTTACTGAGACTTATTATTTATTTTTGATGACAAATTCTGTTTAAAAATATAATCCTCTGAAATGTATAGCATCGTCGTACCTTTACGTAGTTAACTTCAAAATCTAAAACATGAAACAATTTTAAAACAGGGAAAGGGTTTCATAAAATATGACACATTAAATTATAATTTATTCAAATTCGTTAAAAACGAGGGTACCGCGAAGGGTTCCGTCCCCATCACTTATTACCGGTGCCTACATTTTACCGTATGTCCAATACCTGAGGGTGACAAACGGATTGTGCGTTCAACTCTTAACAATATTTGTCGACAAGTACACGCTGGTACGGAACTGCATTGAGAAGGCTATTCTGTTTCTTTTCATCTAGAAAGCTGAATCCGCGTATAAATATTTTAAAAATTTCTACATTTTACATTTTTTCTACATTTATGTCTACACTCATAGCCCCACACTAGGATTTTCTCCTGCATCGTGGGTACCATGGACACACACAAGACGAATCCACAAACACCCAGACCCAGAACATGAATCTAAACTCATCATTCAAATACCTGTCTGGCCGGGAATCGAACCCGGAACCCATTGCGCGTCAGACCGGTTAGTAACCGCTGCGCCGCGCGGGTCGTCAAATTGTATTTTATTATAACACCTGCACCGGACAGCAGAGACAATCGACAGTGGAGTGTGATGAAAGATTGTATTTTAATAGTTGTCTTTCATGGTATGTAAAGATCAAACCAGACATGCACCACTGATCTTTCAAAGATTTCTATGTTAGAAATTTTTGCTAACGTACTTTAACATTCGAAGATAATAGCAAGAAGAAACCCGAACGTCATGGAGTAAAAAACTTAAAGGTAAGTGTTGTTTCACAGTCCGCCTACGAAAAATATTATGAACTTCAACTAAAGCTAATGGGACAGAATTGAGCTGCTTAATAATAAGTAGTTCTAGGGACAATTTGTACAGCTCGGTGGACTATGGCCTAAAATTCTGAGAGAAGACCCGTGCTCAGCAAGACAATAATGGGTTAACGACGATCTAGGGACAAGTGTTCGACAAGCAATTTCAAGAATACACAAAATCACTTGTCTTAATTTCAATCGTGACGCTATCGAGGCTCTTATGTCGATTCGAGTTCGTGTTTCAGAATAGCACTCCGCCCGCTTGTTAAACGAAGTGCTATTTGTAACAATGTACAATAGCGGAGGCTGTAATACTCTCGTTTGATTTATCACTCCGCTAACAAAGTGGATGGAGTTGAACTTATTTTATTTAAAACTTACGGTCTCAAATACTTGTGAGAATTGTGTTGGAACTTAGCTGTTAGTTCTGTAATAAAAGAAAAAACCAAGCATTGGAATCACATTTAATTCAAACGGTTGAAAATTTTGTAATTATAATTATTTATGGTGTTTTATTAAAATTTGCTGTTTGATTATCTCGACGGGCCCCCAGAATAAAATCGTATATGAAAAATTACTAATTTACAGTATGAAGCTTAGAAGTTTTGTGGACATACAAACATTGATTACTTACGCCGAGAAAGACGATCTATGGGAAATCATTGTAATAGCTATTGAGAAACTTATTAAATAAGATTCTAAATAGCTATTTAAATCAACTATTACAATCATCAAAACGTTATACTGTAAATTAGTAATTTTTCATATACGAATTTGTTCTAGAGGCCTGTGGATCTTTCAAAAAATATTAAATAACTAGCTTATTTCCGCGGACCTGCTTTGGTCACGTTTAGTAATTAGGTAATAAGTATCCTGTGGTGATCCAGGTCATTAACTATCTAGACGTCAAATTTTGGTGAAATCCAGTAGTTTTTACGTGAAAGAGAAGCATACATACATTCTCACATACTTTCACCTTTTATTTTTTAATTAAGGTAGCAAATTATTTTTTAATTAAAGTTATAATTAAGCTAGTAATATTAAATTTATAAAATTTGGTGTATGTTCTATGTTTATTGAATACGTACGAAATTCAGAGCGGAAATTATTATATTCGTATATCTTTAACAGATTACGAGGGTCAATTTGTGTTTAACCGGAAATTGAACCCCAAATCCTCAAAGGAAAGAGATAGCTCTATTAAACCGTAATCAACTATTAATAAAAAGGGCATAATATTTACTTTGTGTATCATAAGCACTTACAACTCAATAATGTGAGTGTACCAACAACATAAAAAAAGCTTCATACACCTTTTAGACCAAGTATTGGATATATTTAAAGTTAAATTTTGGGTAACTAAACATGATATGTTCAATCAAAATTATAAATAGGTACTTTAACAAATACGTAATTTTAAGTATTTAAAGGTGTCTTGGGAATCGAACCCGGATCGCTTTACATTTCAGACCCCTCAGTAATAGGGTTGAGGAAATCTTATCATTAATAATTATTACACATTAATATCGTCTATAGCTATCGCCTATGTTGTCTCTTAATAACACAAAGACAATTGCAGCGACAAGACAATCGCATTGGGCTTGAAGGACCAATTATGTGGTAATTTATTAGTGCAGATACGCATCAGACACTGACATTTAATGAATTAGTAAGCACAACGTTAGTAGCATGTAGTAGGTATCATTAAGTATGTTTGTATCTGTTACAAGGAGTAGTGACGCCATAAAATCTTGACAAAGGGGCATTGCGCCATTTTGAATTGCAAACATTTAAAAAGAAAATTAATTCAAAAAGAAAATTTTTAATTTCTTTTTTTTTAATTTCTTTTCTTTTAATTTGTTTTAATTTCTTTTTTTATTTATTGCAATGTGTTTGAGATAGTGCTCCATTCTTGCTTGGTCAATGTCAAGCAATTTTCTCGACTTGAATTGATAGTTATCATATAGTAGTAACTAATTGTCCTTGTATTTCTGTTATTAACCCTCGATAAAAACGTTCTTGTATTTCTGTTATCAATCCTCGATAAAAAATAAAGTTATACCTACCTGAGTGCAGCCAAAGATGCTTTGCTACTCTTAAGAACTAAGTCCAGACTCCTCAAGTTAATCAGAAAATAGCAATCAACGTTTGAAACGATTTTTATTATGTACAAATAGATGTGGCGGTGATGGCTCCGGATTCGAACCACAATGACATCTTACACATTTAATTATATCGTACTAACTTAGTTTAATTGAAATACAATCATATATTTCCATATTTTTGAAGTGAAACTTCTTTAGGCGCATGAGGGTAAAATTTTTACAGATGAAACGTCACGCCGGTATGCAACGGAAGTGTCGGAAAAGAGAGAGAGAGAGTGATCGAGACCGATTGAGAGAGAGTAAGACAGGGCGAACGTAGCATAAGCAACTAGCCGTGGAGTGAGAGTAGGGAGCAAGCGAGTGAGAAAGATTGAGAGAAAAAGTGAGACAGAGCGAACGTCGTATCACGCCTTTTCCCTTCCTCTTAATCTTGGAAATTTAAAGTTTTAGATTTGTATAAATATAAACAAGATTTATAAATTAGTTCGCCAAAGAAGTTTCACTTCTGACATGTGTACTTTGTACGCACGCATGTTTTTTTTTGTTTTATATTACTAGTACGTAGTTGTTAAACTATTAAGAAATTGAATCACCAATTAAAATCCAAATAAAAAACTAGGATGTTGTTATGTAGTATCTGTATTAAAAAATATAACCAAAGATAACAAAAAAGACAAACCCGCTGAATTTCTAACCGGATCTTTTCAGTTGAGGTCGTGTTCCGATCCAGCGGCAGTGTAAAAAAATGTGTAACTGACAATTTGCAAGTCCCCTCGTAGGCCTATACAAAATATAGACATTTCATTTCAATTCATTTCATTTCATATCTACACGCATATTTCAATATTTTATTAATTCAATCAATATTGTCTGCGACGATTTACGGTTAAAAGGATTTAATGTTCCTGTGCGTCTCCTTCCGATACTTAATTACATTGCTCTGTAACCTTTGTGACGTTGACAGTAAAATGGGATATTTATAAAAAAACGTGCAATTTAATCTGTGCGTTTCAAAATGATACATAAAACCTTTCGCACGGGCTGGGAATTGTTGATATTTTCAAATTACGCGGGACACAAGGAATAATAACGAAATTCAATTTTCCATTCGTATTAATCTTTTACCAACAGAGGCCCCCCGGGATTGGTTCTTTGATTCTATTGAATCGGCACCGATTGCGTGCAGACGAACGCAAATTAATCCGACAGACAATACTGACCGTGACACAGCGTTGTTTGGACAGACAATAACAAATTATTCATACTCAGTGATGGAATGTAAACAGAATATGATTGGCTATTAGCATGCAGGTTGGCTCCCGGGGGAGGACGACACACGCCCGGCCTAAGGGATCATCCCCCTATTAACAAGTCGCTACTAGCCACATCTAACTTTCCTAACGTATTCCGAACTTAATTTAATTAATTACGGTCCCTTCTTCCGACGAGTCCATTTCGCTAAATATTATTTAGAGGGGCTCAGAAACTAAGATCAAACGAAAGCACGGCCATAACTCGCACGAAATGCTATCAAAGAAGGCAAATGAAATTATACCATGTATTATCCTGGATAGTATTAACGCCGCGTGGTAGCTCCGTACACATTTAACTGGCTTTTATTGATCATTATTTATTATAAACGCCGACATAAACTGGCCGCCGTATGGTTATATTAAGTTGTTAAAAGGGTTTATTGCTCAAAAATAATAGAATTCTTTTTACGTGCCCGCTATAACGAAGGTAATTTCAATGTGCGTTCGCAATAAATAAAAGTAAATGATACAGTTCGGTTGTACCAACGTCCTGTTATTAATTTATAACATTTATCCAATTATAACACATATTATATTTAGGTAATCCAAAAGATACCCTGTGAAAGAATTATATTGTCCAAAGTAAATGATTGTTTGTTTTCATTTTTCAAAACAAATGTAGTTGCGTGTTATTTTTATTTTATCAAAACAAAAAATCATATTTTTCTTTCTCGATAGAAAATTACGATAGAAAAAGACAACAGTCCATAATAATGAAAATTGACAACGTTTAACAACATTAAATTTCATTTAACTTTTTATAAAAGTACATTCCATTTATTTTCATAGACTTATTGAATTTTAGGTTACTATTAATGCTTTAAGTCACCTTGCTGATATGACTTTGATAATTTGAGGTTGACATAGTCTATGCTATGATAAAAATGTAAAGGTCGCAGAATTTGAGCATACAAATATTTAATTAACCCTATTTAATGATATCAGACGTACTCAGCAAGTCTCATATAATTATGACCCTTTTATAATTACTATACATATTATTTTACATTATATTTTATTAAGTTTGTCTAATTTGTATCATCTTAAGATAGAAAACGAGCACGTAGTCTGCCTGATGGTAATTGGCAACGGCCGCCCATGAACATTTGTAATCGATCCTAGATAATCATGATCAGAGTCTTACCTAAGAGAACTAAGTTAAAATGCCTCATTTTTTATGTCTCATTTACCACACATCGCAGAGCAGAACACCGCAGCGCATAATACTGATATCATCAAATAGTAATGACGTGCGTTGGTTGTTCTGGATAGAACCACAAAGACTTTAAAATCCAATTTATTAATAGTGTAATCCAACCATCAGTGAGATAGAAAAGAGAAAAGTAGGTCCACATAGTCCACCGCGCTGGCCAATTGCGAATTGATGGACTTCACGCACCTCCGAGAACTAAAAAGCTTGAAAGTCTCACTTTCCAACAGAAAACCCGTGCCCAGCCCTGAGACAATAATGTGTTGTACCCAATATATGTATATTTTTCGACCGGGGAAGTACCATTGCCGTACCTATTTCTATTATAAATTAGTTTTATCGTTTTTGTGGATGGGTGTGGTTGCCAGCTTATTTTCTAATGAGGCGACGGTCTTTGTGCTCGGTAGTTGCAACGTATCTGTGATTGACTTCAGACAGACCACTGTTTTTATGAAGTTAATTAAAGATGTACGTGGGCGGCAATGACAACTTACCCGTAGGCGGTTTGCTACAACAATCTTTTTAAAAACTTTTTACGTTTTTTTATTTGACGACCCGCGTGGCGGAGCGGTTACCATACCGCTCTGACGCGCAATGGGTCCCGGGTTCGATTTCATTCATGTTATGGGTCTTTTTTTTTTTACGGGGAGGAAACCTTCAAAAGGTACACCGAGTCCTCGGGAGAGACTCAGGGTTATGTGGGATTTTTACCCACTAAAACCTCCTCGGTGGCCTTCCTCAGCGCTTGTAGTAGGGGACTCGGAAACTCCAACGGAACGAACCGGTGGCCACTAGCGCAGTGCCCCTCACGGGCTCATCTCTTGGGGGACGTGTACCATCCCCCTTCATCATGCGGTGCTTTACGGCGAGATGCAGCCACACATACCGCTGTCCTTCTCGGGGTTGCTTGTTGGACGGTTCGAGCTCCCACTCTAGCCGTCCGCAACCCCAGAGGCCCCCTGTTAGTCGCCTCTTACGACAGGCAGGGGGATACCGTAGCCGTATTCTACTCCCCGACTACAGGGTTACAAAATCGTGAAGCGTTCCACATTTTTTGTACTCGCTTCGGCAGTACATATACTAAAATTGGAACGATACAGAGAAGATTAGCATGTTATGGGTCTGCGTGTTTGTGTATTCGTCTTGTGTGTGTCCATGGTACCCACGACACAGGAGAAAATCCTAGTGTGGGGCTATGGTGAGTGTAGAAAGCGTGTTTTTGTTTTATTTATTTACACATAATTCTATGAAGTTTATACACATAATATTTTCGAAACTAAAAGTAACAGTTTGATTTTTCACGATTTTCTTAAGAAAGAAAGATCTTTATTTAGTCAATTTTTGGGTTACAATAATATTGATTACATAAGATGTTTAAAAAAAAAAGATAAGGGCGCCAAAAATTGAATATGCCGGTGAAGGCGTTCTAAATGTATGGCACTCACATACTCGTATTTATCATTAAAAGACTTACAATTAGATATTATATTACAATGCTGATAACTTTAGAAGATTAAATATTTTTTGTATTTTATATTTTAAAATCATCGTTTAAGAATTCGTCATACGTATAATAGCATTTTTCTATTAATATATTTTTTAATTTTCTGGCACATATGTGGTCTTTCTTTATATGTTTTAATTGGTAAGGTAGTTTATTATATAACTTTATGGCCATACAGAGTATGGCTTTTGTCACTACTGCTAGCGTTTTGTTTGGAGGGTATATTAATTTTTGTTCGCGCCGCGTATTGTCCCTATAATTACTTAATTCAAACAAATGGCGTTTTAATACATATAAAAATAGCATTTCAATTATATAAAAAGTGTCGCAAAAAGCCTTGATTTCCGCAGGGGTTTAAAAAATACAAGTGTTCTCCAACCATACCTTATTTCGTAAAGGTGGCCACTGCATACATATATAGGTTACTCGATTTATTTTATAGCTCGTAAACAAACCCAGTAAACTTCTGTCACTCTCGTTCGGCGGTTTATGGTAAATAAGATTTTACGGTAACGGTTACGTGGTTCCCAATAGCAACATCATTTTCTATAGCATCTACTCTCTAAATGCAAATAGAGTACGTTTCCTATTTCATCTTTTGTTATGAGATCTTTATGAAGCGTTGGACCGCATGTAATTTTAATAGATCACTTCTACAATGCATTTATATTTTAAACTTCATTTTTGCTTCCGGTATTTCGTTTCTATTCGATTTAGTTATATATTATCTTCCATTGTACATTTCGATATGGGATTGAATGTAAAATTCAATTTTCTATTCACAGACAAACTAAATGTATACTTTAACATGCGTTTATTGTATTCGTATCCAAAGATTCTAAAAATATATTTCGGAAATGTTGACCAGTTTTTACTAGTAATTATATGTGCCAAAATATCGAAGCAACAATTCGCGCTAAATATTTTGTTTCGTTGCAAATAGTTTCCTGTTTCCAATTGGGGTGACCTAGAATCCCATTTTATATATGCATTCAATATACAATCATTTTTACCATCGCATGTATTCACCTACTTTTATCATAACGTTATTCATCTGATTAAAGTTGGTATTCTTAGGCTCACCCAATAAAATTATTTTTAACTAATCTATTAACAGTTCGTCATTCAATAATGGAAATATATTGAAAGTAGGCATAAAAGCAGCGGAGTTGCGAAGATTTTTAATAACGTCGTCTGTAATATTCGAATTCTAATCGAGTTTTAAATTGCAGTCATTCTTATCTGCTGCGTCGGTTCGCACTCCAACTGAACATTCATCTCCCATCCTCCGCTCCGTTCCTCGTTAGCTTCTCCTTAAAACTTTGCCCGAGACTTCGACAAGTTTTTTAACTCGAATGAAACTCAATTCTTATGATTAATTAATTCGATTGTACGTAGAGTTATTTGCGGCGTGATCGCCAACCATGGTGTCCATTATTTCATGATTTGGGTCGAGGGTGAAAGCAAGGGTCGTTTCTGCTCGGTCACCGCACCGACAAACTCGTTACAACCCCGTTTCACAGTTTTCTTTCCTTTTTTTCTTTTTCGGGGAAGTGAAAACACTTTATTGGGAAACTCAATTTAGACATCCGCGTCAAAACTTGCTTCCTTGTGAAGTGGCACTTCATAATATTTTTTGCTCTGCTAGGAGGCGGTATTTTTCTTTTGTTTCAGCTATAGATTTTTAAGTTGCGCCTCGTGCGATGTAATAGTAAAAGTTCTTGGAGCGTAAAACGGGGCGCTCATAATCCGGAGTTTTAGCGGCAGTAAAATATAAATAGCACACTCATACATCAGGTAAGCGTCTTGCGGCTTTCGAGGCACGCAATGTAATTTAATTAAAGCGCGATATAAAACAGCTTGGTAGGTGTGGTGGCACTTAAGACAGCCTTAATTCGGGAGCGCTTGATGAACTTCCCACGTGTGGATGCTAATGGACGCATTATTCAGCGAACGACGTTATGATTGTGTTTGTAAATGTTGAGCCATTATTGGTTTCAAGGCATTTTGTAATGAAGCTTAGGCTGTAATTTACTACGACCTTTGTCTTAAGTTTTTCTGTAGACCCTATATTTTTTTATGTGTATGTAAAATATACCCGTAAATAAGAGACTTAAAAGCTTTTATTCCAGGTATTAAAAAAAATTTGAACACATTTTTATATCCACTCTTACTAATCCACAATTTCATTTTCGATCTTGTCATTTTGTCAATGACAGCGTCACTCCGAATACAAATTAAAGCAAATCGAAAACACTAGACCTGAAAGTATAACATTGTTTTTTCATACGTAGCCGTACGTTTTTTTTAATTATTGTGTATACGCATATACTTTCCATGTACATAGGTAGACAAATAGCTTGATCTACTGCTGTACACTATTGAATGATTATTTTTAGTTATTTTTATTAAGTTTTTGTATAGTAGCATTATATATAAAATACATTAAAAATACATGTGCTATGTAGGTATTATTTTATATTTTGCAATTTTTGTCTGTCACTTGGCTTAGTGCATCTTATTAATTTTAGACATTTCCGATGACGTATCCATTTTATTGTTGCTAATGTTAATAAATTATTAGGGACTATTTCTGATAACAATTATACATATATTTTTCGTACCTGTATGTGAATATTAAATATTAATACTGTGTTTTCACTGGATTCTTAAATTAAATGGCCATAACTATGGATGGAAAAGTAGCAATCATTTGTGATTCGTTTTTAAGATACTTGCCGCAGGTGGAGGTGTATAAAATTACGCACGGCTATACTTGATGTAGAGAAGGATTGCGCAATGCTAATATTTTTTTCAAATAATGCATAAAACATACATAAAATCAACTAAAAACACGTTACACTCACTACCTTGCACTTGACACAAACACATACCTAATAAACAAAATAGAACAATCAAAGTTTTACTATAAAAACACATAACGTCAAAAATGACAGATTTCTTTGTCGAAATACCCGCTATTGCTTTTAAATGCAGCTTCGTTATTAAACCTCTTTCTACAATTAACGGGTGCGTTCACAAGAAATCGAAAATTGTTAGATTGTATTTAAACTAGAGAATGATGTTTATTTCTTTAATTTAAATTACGGTTAAATTTCGACGGATGCGACGGGTGACTAATATTAATTAATGTACATTAATAATAATAATAATAATTGTAATATTATTTAATTAGATTACGTAATCTTATATAATTTTAGCTTTCATAAGTTTTAATAACTATAGTAATTGAATTTAAATGTAATCGTGTTTTTATAAACATACAATTAGATACCATAAAAAATGCAGTAATAGTGGAAATACAATAAAAGGATACGATAAAGTTGTCGTCACAATCATTTTTACTACTTTTCGACCGTAAATCATTTTCATTTTATTTGCGTCTAACACTAGATCCACAAGATTTTAGTTATCCATTATCCACAATGTTCTCCATTTCACACTTCTACTAAACCGGATAATAAATCACTGTCACGGCGTAAAGTTTAAAAAGTATGTGTTTTCCTAAAAGCGACTTCCGTTTCCTAATAATAATACCTATACCTAGTTAATAACGAGCGCAAAATATAAAAATGATTGTTTTTTTTTCTAATAGTATGAAATGAAATGTCTTTATTTTGCATAGGCCTACGGGGGCGCTTACAAATTGTCAGTTACATTTTTTTTACACTAGCACCGGTACGACCGTTACGACTTCCAAATACATCTGTTACAAGCACAAATAAAATTAGATTTTTAATACATCGGTCAAGGAATTTTATATCTATGGCACTGTAGGATTCTAGGTCTGAAAAAGTCCTTGTAGTTCCGGGATTAGAATAGAGCTACGGTATCTCCTGCCTGTTGTAAGATGCGACTAACAGGGGCTTCTAAGGGGGGACCCCGCAAAAGACGGCGATAATGTGGTCGCATACCGACGTAAAGTTCAGACGGAGCGGTGGGCCCATCCGCTCGCCGCCTGTAAGGAGCCTGATGGGCCAACGCGCTCAGAGGACTCCGAAAAAAAAGGGCTGAAAAAGTAGTACCGTAGGCGGAACTTCTACATCCCCTTAACTGAGCCATTGTCAGATTTGAAACTTTTAAACACCATCGAAATAGCTTAAAACGGAAAAGCTTTGTTGAATGCTTTTTTAACGCAACCCCATGGTTATTTTTATATTTTAAAACGGAACGACGGATTTCTTTGGTATTTTAACCATTAAAGGGTCTTTTCAATAACAACCCTCTCTTTTCCTAAAAAAATAAGTAATTTTAATGGATGTTACTGAATGAAAATTGATTTCTTTATTCATTACAAAAATCCCCGAAATGAAATAATACTCTTTGACTCTATAGAAGTTTATAAGATTTTCTCTTTACTTTTTCTAAAATCCTTTTCCTCACTTTCAATGTGAAGTGGATTATGAATTAATCAGAATAAATTATGTTTTTTTATGTAAGAAAAGAAAGGATAATTCTCAGTAGCGAAAATATATTCAAAGAATAATTCTGTTACCGATGATTTACTTACTAAAATTGTGTCGCTGAATATTTTTAACATTTTTTTAATAAACTTACACAAGTTTATTAAACAAATCAAATCTTTATTCATAATAACAATTGTTAGCGCTACATTTTATTTTAACGTGGGATATACATTGTCTTCGAAATAATGTACGATACTTAAAAAATACTTCATTTTAGTAAACGTAAAACATTGTTATTATTATAGTGTAACTCTCTAAAAATATTTTTATCAAATGGCCTAGAAATGTGATATCATATCATTACAACAACAAATAAATCAACAGTCCAGAAAAATATTACTAGCAAAATACTCGTATATCTAAAACCTGTGTATTTTTATTTATTATCAAACATTAATATTGTTTTCTTTTTATTATTAAATTAGTATAGTATTAAATAAGTAGTGCATGTTGTGATTACTTGTAATTGTGAGATCAGTTAGCAATTGTCCGTATAAATATGATATTCTGTATTTAAAATAGGAGGGCGGAGAGTGACTTAGGCTACTTTTTACCGCGCTCTCTCATTCCTATGAGAATATCATGTTTAGTTAGTTGATACATATTTAGGAGTTCCAGTTGTTAATAGATGGCGTTAGTAAAATTCATTTGCAAGTACTGAATCACGCTATCAAATGCTAATGTTAATTCCCTTTGACCGTGCGGGCGAAAACGCGGGTAAGTGCTAGTAAATAAATAAATAAATAATAATCCATAAATAAATAATACAACATTTATAAGTGACATCAGTAAGATAACAACGATCATCGTTAATAAATAATAGCTTCATAATTACAATGTTGTTAAAGAAACGTCTGAAGAGGGAACAATTAATCAAATTAAGATCGAATAAACTTATCTTTTTTTCTCAAAGTCGCTTGAGGATAAACCAGGATTCCTTTTATCAATTAAAATATAATTACTCTTAAAATTTTCAGTTTTAAGTATTGGCTGATGACATTTTTAATTTAAAAATATAACTTTTAAGTAATTTGATCCTAGAAAATTAATTAAAGTATAGCACATTAATGACACTAATGGCTCGTTAATTACAAAATAGTCTGGCGTTGCAAAGTAAAACTATACAGAAAATTAATTTACTTATATACGTATAAACTTCGCCAAATTAATTGTAAGAGGGTAGTATTGTAGATATATACATGTCGGAGGAAGGGATGAATACAACTTAGAAGTTACTGAAGATGGCTAGGCTTACATTAACATTCATAGTTTACAAAATTATTTAAATGATTATTTACAGATTAGACTAAGTAACCATTGTTTTATGTAGTGTTTGAATTATATTATAATGGTATACGATTTACAATCAGAGCAGGGACTTTTAAGAAGTCTCTAGTGGAGTCGAGGTATGTTGGCCGCATGGTGGGGAAACATTGATAAATTCTGATGTGAGCGATCGAGGAGGATCATAATTTCGTTGTGTGTGGAAGTGTGCGATCCCTCTGCCTTGTATTAGATTATAACCTACGAGTATTTCAAATCATTATTTTGTGGAACTATGAATACAAAGTGTTAAGAACATTATTGCTTTATTTGAAACCGCATTTACCCTTCAATGACGCTCACAAAACCACTGATTACTTATGATGTTGATGAGAATTGAATAATCTCCGACATACATATTTATCTGATAAAAAGTAATTCCTATCATCAGAGCGTGACCGCCTCTTATCAAATAGACAAACTGCATATCGTTACAGCAATTTTATAAAACAGAAAACCAAATAAATCAAAAAGTACATATACATAAAGGGACAATTAGGGTGACGCAAATTCCCAACAAGTGTTATCG
Organism: Spicauda simplicius; assembly: GCA_949699795.1. NCBI lineage: Eukaryota > Metazoa > Arthropoda > Insecta > Lepidoptera > Hesperiidae > Spicauda > Spicauda simplicius. Next base: position 16,245,307 of record OX453058.1, read on the forward strand.
TATGAGATAAGCTTCTCTATTTATGGAATAAACTCGTAGGGACAAAACCCCCGAGGTGTCCGTTCGGTCACATTAGCTGTAACACCTCAGGGAGAGTTAGGGTTAAATATTTTACCGATATAATGAAAAAATAATATTAACTTGTGCCTCTATTGCCTATCAGTAAAAGGTTACAGGGAGCGGAATATATTTGATCGACTAACTAGCATTTAATTTTGTGTGCTTAAAAACTGACATATTTTTAGAAGTAGCAAACGAGCATGCAGTCCACCTGAAGGTAAGTGGTCACTGCCACCCACGGACATCTATAATCAACTTCATAAAGAACATTGGTTCCATCTGAAGTCAATCACAGATGCGTCGCTACTCCCGAGGACTATGATGGCCACCTCATGTGAAAGTGTGCCGGCAACCACACCCTTCTATCGAAACGCAAGAAATACTTCACGCTAGAAATAGGTGTGGCGGTGGTCCCCGGTCGAACTACACTGGTTCTACCTACAAATAACTCATTCCGAAAACCCGCTCGATACTTCCTTCTAAATTTTGTATTCTAATGGCCAACCTGTATCCTAATGGACACAATCCTTGACCGAATAGTGGCTGAAGTTGTGAATAAGTAACATTCTACTTTAGGATCGGAAAGACCTAAGTACTGTCATATAAAACTAAATATAGTACTGTATATATTTACTTTTGTTTCACATAAGTATCTACATAATAATCATAATAATATTGTACGTTGTACCCATATTACTGACAAAGTTTTTATACAGAATAACCTAGTAAGAATAAAACATTTTATAATTGTATAAATTTATTTTTGTTTTACATTAGAGAAAAAACTATTGTTCAACTGTAGCACCCCTTTGGACATCTATATATTAATATGTGAAGCAAAAATTTGTGATCCGTTTTTAAGATACTTGCCGCAGACGGAGGAGTATGAAATTACACACGGTTATAGTTGATGTAGGGAAGGATTAAGGAATATTTCTTCCAGATGATGCATAGAACATACATAAAATCAAGTAAAAACTGATAACACACACTATCGTTCATTTCACACAAATACATACATAATAAACGAAATAGAACATTCCATGTCTAACTATGAAAACACAAACCGTCAAAAACCCGCAATTGCTTTGATGCATCTTAGTTAGTTAAACCTCTTTTTACCTTTAACGAGTGTGTTCAAGATTACTTTAAAATAATTACAATTTATTTGAATTTGAGAAATATACACTTTAGACTATGAAGTTTAGTTTTGAGTTAAATTACGATCGAATTTTGACCGTTGCGACGGGTGACTAGTATATATAAGTATTTAAAGGATATTTATATTAAACTCAACGGTAATGGTAGTTACATACCATCTCTACACCAATTTGTGTATAGTGTAGTAGTTTTTATTATAATTCATATAGCGGATGAGTATGCAGTCTACCTTTTTTTTTTTACCTGACTGAAGTAACAAACGAGCATGCAATCCACCTGATGGTAAGTGGTCACTGCCGCCCATGGACATCTGTAATCAACTTCATACAGAACATGGGTTCCATCTGATGTCAATCACAGATGCGTTGCTACTCCCGAGGACTATGATGGTCGCCTCATGTGAAAGTGTGCCGGCAACCCCACCCTTCTATCGAAACGCAAGAAACGCTTCACGCTAGAAATAGGTGTGGCGATGGTACTTCCCCGGTCGAACTACACTGGTTCTACCTTATTATAGGTGGACACTGTCAGCCATGGACATCTGCAAACAATATCATGTAGAATGGAGTTTAATTCGAAGTCCTCTAAAGTAATCTCCGTGAATGAAAGGAAACGGAAAGGGTTGATAATTTACTTTATTGACATGATATGATCTAGACTTGACCTCGGTTAAGATGTTTCTTGATCAATTTCAGACAAGTATTAATAAAATCAGACTGGATATATATTATGCTCTCCTTATACTCCGATCGAGAAACATAATTTGTTAAACGGGAACGAACAATAAATTAAGGCAAAATTAATGCACATTGTTAAGAAGAGGGTGGAGTAACGTCAAGTTATAGCAATAAAGATAAATATCAAGTTTCATAAATTCATAGCGTAAAAGATCTTGACAACATCCACACTTTGGGACATTAGCATGTTCCACTGAGGCGCGAAGTGTCGTTGGCGCGCCGCCAGTATTACTGCCAAATAGATATCTTTTATTCAGTAAACTCAAACTTTTCTCGGCATAAATCCACGACAAGAGGGCACCTTCATGAAATTGTAATGAGGAAGAACTATTTATGGCTAATCCTTTTGAAATAAACTGCTCGAAACGGTGTCCGTCTGAATTTCTACGCATGGCCGTTACAAGAAAGCGTCTGGCAAAATGTTTGCAGCAAAAAGTGATAGTGGGTGAGTGGGAGAGACTTATATGAGATATTGAGTTGCGAAAGAGAGGTTGGAGTAAGGCAGACGAATGAGGTACACTGTGGAGTAGATTTTTGAATTGCAAATAGGGGAAATGAAACTGCCGCCGCCTTGGCCGTCCCCGCCCGCCCGACCTCTTCCGGCGTTATAATCATCCTTAATAACACGGGAGTGCTATAATGAATTTATGTTGTGATCAAAGCAAGGAGCTAAGTTGAGCAAAGTTGAAATTGTGTACATTGGTTCTAGATTATAAGTTTTGTTCACTCAGTTCTTACGCTAAAACGGAGGCGATAATAAAGTTTGAAGAAAAATTACGTACTTTGTCATTTATTGTTCTTTGCTCTTAAGTTTGATGTGTACTTTGTAAACGTCTTTGAAGATAATAAGTTAAATAAAGAAGAGTTAGATAAACTAAATGATTCAAGATAACTTGATGCTATTGAACAAAATCTAAATAATTAGGTACATTCTTTGATTCAGTTGTCCCACATTACATGGATGCCCCTTCTTAATGAGAGGATAAATTAAGGGATCTTAGGAAAAGTACACACACATATATTACATGTATTTGAAGTAGTTAATAGACATTCCTTATTTTAAATAGTAACCAAAATTACAATTTTTCTCTCCTGAAGGATCACATCTCATACAAAATATACGCGTTAGGTATTATTTTACTATCCGGCGCATTAATAAAAGAAGAGTGCGTAGACAAGCAGTTTATTAGCCTTAAACGATCTAAAAAACAAGTTACAAAGTTTACGGGGTCTGTTAAGAGATAGATGGGTGACCTCTAGTAGCAAAACTGTATACATGCTCCAGACTTCATAAATTTGTTGGAATAGCCTGCAGCCAGAGAAATAGAAAGGTTGCAGCTAACCGATTTTTTATATTTACAGTTTCCGAGTGGCAGAAAGACATGCAAACAGATAGATGGACGGCAAACGCAACTAATAGAGTTCCAGTTGACGTGGACGCATGCACTGGCGTTCTGTAACTGAATCTAAAAATTGACGGGTGAATAAAAATGGTTTGCTTTTTTAGAGCTTTACCATCAAAACGATAAAACTTTGCAAAAACGAAATGATTTAAAAATTTAAGAAGAAACATGTTTAGATTTTAATATGCATCGTACATAATACATTAATTTTAACAATGTTAAGCACATAAATGTTAACTTAATAAAAAAGAGTAATAAAGAATAAAAGGGTATTCAACTGTTTTGATCTTTGTTTATGTTTGCTAGTTACTCGTTGGAGTGGACGACATTTGACCGTAATTTAACCTGAATAAAAACTCAATTTAATATTTAAACAAGTCTCAAAATTTTTACCGTTAACGGTGAGCCTAATTCGATAGTATTTTAAAAACACTAATCACAAATATAAAATGTACGCGTTTACGCGAAAACCCGGAAGGAACGCGTTTTTTCACAGATATCTGACTATTTTGACAACATGTGTTTTGCATCGTTTGGTTAAACAATTATTGTTTCATTTCATTTATACCTTAAACTTATTGTATTTAAATATTACCTGCACTCCTTCTCGACAATAACTTTAACAATGCCAAATTTCTCACTACTTATAGTTACATTACTTACATTATAAGTAGTTGATGTAGAGAAGGATTGCGCAATGCTAATATTTTTTTAATATAATACATAAAAACATACATAAATTCAACTAAAACCACATTACCCACACCAACGTGCGTGCTTCAAACACATACATAATAAACGAAATAGAACATTCAATATCTTACTTACACATAACGTCAAATAATGCTTTTAAATGCAGCTTAGCTAATTAAACCTAATTAAATTATATTTAACGGGTGCGTTCAAACAACTTAAAAATTATTAAAATTTACTATTTATTAATTTGAACAACATAAAATTTAGTTTTTTAATTTTAATTTAGGTCGACCGTTGTCACGGGTGACTAGTTATTATTAATATGTACCTATTATAAATGCGAAGTGATGTGTATTTGTTACTCTTGACGCAAAAAACTACTACTAGGATTTTACTGCAATCTGGCACACACATAATTTATCACCTAGATTACCATATGCAATACACATTACCACGGTAGACGTAAGCTAGGAAGGCGGAGCCGCGGTAATAAGCTAGGGATATATAAATGTATCCATAGGTTTTTCTCGTGAAAAGTAAGAGTTTCTTAATTCACATACATTTCGAAATTTATCTAAATTAGGTTTTTACTTAAGCCGTAATATATTTCTATGCCTAAAATGAATATTAAACATACTTTTAAAACACGAGGTTCCATTAAGGCGGCTTGAAACAGAGACCAAGATGGCGTGTAGGGATTTAATTATGAAGATGCATGTGGTTAATTTAATTCCATTTAAAAGATTAGGCTGTGGAAAACTTTTCAAATATTTCTACATTACGTCTTTATTATACTAATTCATTAGAAGTATTTGTAATGTTTTAATAAAGAATATAAACGTTTTCTTCATATGCAAGGTTTAGTTGAGTATTTATTTACGCGAACTTTAAGCAAATATTAAATTACAGTAATAATTACTGTGTAGAGTAAACATTTGTTGACCTATTTTAAATTTGTTATTTTCTGAAAACTTACATAAATTTATTTATGTTATGAAATTAGAAATATGTTATATTTTATAATGAATTAAAATGTAGTTCTGAATATATGAAAGCGTTAGAAACTCAACTTTTTTGTTATAACATCAGTAGTAAACGCCGTTGTTTTTTTTATCTGACTGAAGAAGCAAACGAACATTTCGTCCACCTGATGGTAAGTGGTCACTGCCGCCCATGGACATCTGTAATCAACTTCATACAGAACATGGGTTCCATCTGAAGTCAATCACAGATGCGTTGCTACTCTCGAGGATTACAACTGTGATGGCTAGCGCGGTGGACTATGGCCAGAAAACTCATTCTGAGAGTAGACCCGTGCCCAGCAGTGGGACAAATATGGGCTGACGAGATGATTACAGATGTTCATAGGCAGTGGCGGTCACGGACCAACATAGACAGCACGTTCGTTTGCTTTCTAAATTATTGAAATACTATACGTTTTAACTTACCTATATGTTAAATTGTTTGCGGCACACCTTAGGTTGGACTCCAATTTCATATTAAATTGAATATTATCCATCTTCTACAAAGGCTTTACATATATTATGCAGTAAGTATGCAGTCCGTATACTCATTTGCTACTTAAATTTAATGAATAAACAAACCAGCCTCCAGTCACCTGTTTGGAATTTAATTGCATAACTCCTATTAGTTTGTACAGAAGACTATTTGACGATGGAACTTGGCTAGCCCACTGCGGTGCGCCTGATGACTAAAATTTAATTCAAGCATGGCGCATTCCGCCGCAGATTGCATTCCTTTGCGCAGACTGACTGCTTGACACCCTTGATGGAAGCTTAAATGTTTACGTGTACCGAAACAACGCAATACTATTTAAGAAATTTAATAAATATTTGCCTTTTTCTGCTTTGCGTTTTAATAAAATAGCCATCGTGTATTTTTTTCTGAACATAGAACTTTTAATTATATTTGTGTTCAAATAGTTACGGATAATTTTGGAAACTTATTTAGACATATCTTGTTTTATTAAATAGTACTAGGTACGTATATGACTCGCCTTGGCAAGTAGTTGCATTTGGACAGAAATAGTAAACCATTCATGAAAATGGAACACTATATATGTACATAGTATCATTGTTTGACACGTATTATAATTTATTGTTATGACTTAAATTGTACTCTATTTAAATTTTTAATTAAAGTACCATACTTTCAATCTTGCCTGCATATACGCCTATGAATTGACTCAACAATTCAGTTCAAATAGAATAGTTATTTTTATAATAGTTAGGAAATATGTGGAAAGTATGTTTGACATTCCAGATTTGTAAGTACTGTTTTAGGAAACTAGTCACTTTAAAAAAGATGTTTCTGTCCATGTTCTATTAAATAAATTATTATAAAAATAAAAAAGTAATTACTTAGATATTATCAACTGAAAAGATATAGTGCTATATGAACAATTAAAACAAAATAAGCAATAAAATAGATACCAAATACTACGTTCGGGTTGTAAAACGTTCCAAAGAATAAGACACGTAATGTGCACGCCCAAAAAAACATCAAGAACGTTATTTTCCTTCTCTTGCAATCGGAAGAAATGTGTTATTAATACACTAACCCCGTACGACAATTCTCAAAAATTACAAATTCTTTGTATATCTTTACACGTCGAACTCAAAAACGTCGCTTGTTTTACGCCGCGTCCATCAAAGCTCGCTGACAACTGTATGATTTAGTTATGACTTGTTACGCGTTGCTCCAAACGCATATCGGATATCCAAACTGCATATTTTGACGTAAAATATTCACGCTCCGTGACCGCTTTGAGTGAAATCTCGACGTGAATGTGCTAAATTCGACGAAATACAGTTTACGCGATAGCGCTTATGTGGCATTATGTGTGCATCACAATGACGCGGTGTCACAGAATCTAGTTAATGAATAACACTAAACTTAAAATAGAGTGCTGTTACGTTAATCATCTTAGGGAAGATATAATTGTGCCGGTGATACGGTTCTGTTAGGAAGGTAAGAAAAGAACGACAGTTCAGCTCTTCACTGCTGTCAGGCACCGACATTTGGCTACCGTCGGTGTCAAATGTCGATATAATCGTCGATAGGTCTGTCGTAGTTTTGATAACTCTCTAAATATTCATGTATGATTGATTTGTATTACCACACCTACTACTAGTGTTAAGCAATTCTTACATTTCGCTGAAAGGGTGTGGTTGCCGGTACACTTTCATAGGATGTGACCATTTTAGTCCTGGGAAGATGAAACAGATTTGTGACTAACATCAGATAGGACCCTAATTGTTGTTATAGGGCCCTCGTGAAGTTGCTTACAGAAGTCAATGAGCGGCAGAGACCACTTAACAAGTTTGCTACTTTAATCTTATCAAAAAATTTAAAATGTTAATCCCTGATTAAACAATGGTTTAAACCTTTTTATGCCGTAGCACATATCTTTATAATTAAATCTTGTGATACAAATATCTTACTGCAACAGTTCGGGAAACATTGACACGTTTTTTTCATCTTTTGTTGTAGCAGTTAGTATTTTAGAATACATTATGCTGTAAAAGTCATTCTTAAACTCTCACGTTTAATCTTTATTCTTATGTCTTCCTTACAACTTGTAGATTACCTAATTATAAAGACTAATAATATTTATTAAATATTTTTTCTAAGGTTGTTTCATTGCTCTAACTTATTTTCATCTTTATAAAGAATAAGTTATTATTTAATAATTAGTTTAAGTATCTGTATTTCCTCTATTTACTATGAATATATTAAAAACTTAACGTTATTCCCTGAAAACTTCGTTAAATAACTAAGTTAGAGTAGTTACAACATTCAAAAGCGTGTTTGTATCTTCATAGCCATTCCAAATAAAACAATGTCTGAGCTAAGAGTCAAACGATTGTTTCAAATGGACAACACTCAGAACGCTCTCGAGCTGAGTGCATGCAAATTGATGCCCCTCGACCATCGCGACAAAGTCGAGAGTTCTGTGAAGTACCACTGAGGTCCAACTTTATGCCAATCGGAACGATGGTCGGACGATAAATTTATTTCTTTGAAATTTGATTTACTAACACTGGGATTATAATTCAGGTACTAAGTACTATACCGGGTTTTGCTTGTAAATATAACATCCATATAAAGTTTATCAAGCTATGGCCCTTTCAACACCGGGTTAGGCAGAAAGCAATATAATCTTGGTTTACTCACCTTTTCCAACAAGATTTAGGTTAAGTTTCATAACTATTATTTTGGTGCTTCGGATAAGGAGTATCACTTACCTCTAATCACGGTCGGTCCCTCTTTGGCTGCTCCTCCTTGTGGACTCTGCAGAAATCCACACCACAAACACGCACAAGCGATACTTCCCTTCAGTCCACACGCTTTTACTTTACATTTTCATTGTACACTTTCACATTACACTTTCACTTTACACTTTCACTTTACACTTTCACTCTACACTTTTACTTTACACTTTCACTTCACTTAACACAGGCATTAAAGTTAAATATTTAACACGAACTATTTTACACTAGCCGATTAGCGGTAGTCGTTTCAGGACTACCCTCCGCACTGACTTTATACTGACTTCCATTAGGACATACCATATGATCATTTAGAATATTGCTCTGCTATTGGTGGACGCCTCTAACTCAGATAGCAAGTTTAAAATCACTCAAATGAATTTGGAGTAGGTTTGATTAGGAGCTACGGTTACAAAACAGATTAATAATTTAGGAAAAGGTGATTTTTTAATTCATATCAATATTGAACCATTTAATTAAATGATTACACTACTTTTAAATTTGTATGGATATATATATGTGTATATCTGTATGTACGAATACATGCATGTATACTTACAAAGTTTGCATCCATGTCTGGTTTAGACAAGACTTCACTATCACAGTGACGTCACTCTAAAGATAACAACAGACGACCCAAGATGGCAGGCAAGCTATTTATTATGCACCCTCATTACAAGGATATTGAATGAAAGGTATTATTTGAAAAAATATGCTACTTAAAAGCTTTGATCAAATTAAAAACTATAAATTAATATTATTATTTACCGAATTACCTAACTTTATTGTTCAGTGATTGAAATCAAATATCGCATGCAAGTCTTTTTGCCGGCGCATTGTTTGAGCATGACCGCTAATCATCATCGATATTATATTGTAGCGTGGCATTTTAAACAATTCAGATATGGCTTATTAACAAACAATAAACACAACAGATAACGTAAATAAAATTAAATAACAAAACTACACTAAATAAAAACTAAACTTATAAACAAGGAACTTATTATTATAAATAAAACAAGCCATCTAAAATTGCTGTGTGCCGAGGCATGGTTCCCAAAAAAACAATAAAGTTCTATTTGTCAGTAGTGGAATATGTTGTATTCTACTTTTAAACATTTTCTTGAATCTATCAATTAATAAAAATTCTATAAATATGTGTTACAACACTGATTTCATTTGAATACCTTCCATCAAAAGACTGGAATGGAAACGGAATAGGGGAAAAGGGGGTAATGGGAGTCACTTAAGGGAGAAATCAAATAAAAGCTAAAATTGAAACAAAATATTGATTGCAGCCGCCTTGACACAAAATTTACTTAATTAGCTATCAATCGACATCAATTTCAATCAATTTGGTCATCAACTCTGAAAGTTATAACAGTTTAAAAAAAAAAACAGGTTTGACTCCCATTGCACCGATATGCGGGCAATAGTGGTCGGCTCTGTGGGCAATCGGAGTCAAAGATAATTTATCATATGTCTCATGTATAACCTTCGGCTGTATCCCCCCAATGCAGTATGCATTAGCCCATAACCCATAACATGAAATAGGTACCTACATCTGTACAGCATCTCATTGTTTCTTTCAAAACCATTCAATAATTAGCCAATCGGGAATACCAAATTTTCTCATCTTCTACGTCGTCTTCCTCAGTATCCTGGCATATATCGTCAGTGCCCACAACGGGTACTCAAAGTACTCGTCGCTTCATTCTTTCAGGACCCTTCGTTTGTACTTTTTTCTCCCTTCTCTGGTCCTTTTCTTCCCATTTTTTTCCTTTTCTTATATTTGCTTACTTTTATTTTTATTTTTTATTCTCTTTCCATCAAGTTTTCCTTGGTTAGTATGGATGTGAGGCAGATTGATTTTTCTTTAAACTCTGTGTTATAATGGTATTCCTTGATATCTGTGGCCATTTCCTTTGGGGTTACCTGACTCTCATTGCCCTCAATTATGCTATGGCAAAAAAAAAATAAAAAAAAATATGTATATAATATACTGACACAATCTAAACGGCACATGTTTCTTTCAATAGTGTAGCTAAATACGTAAAAAGTTCTTTTTTGTATACTGTAAGAAATTAGGCACTTACATCTTATTTTACCGTAAGGAAAAATTACATCAGGACAACGCAAAACCAAAAATCTTCTGTCTCTTTAAAGCGCGAGCATTTATTTTCACGAACCATATAACACACTACCAGGAGGAACACGACGAATGCATGAAAATGCTTAACACGATGCTTACGTGGATAGTTTCGTGGATATATGGGTGACTCCCATTGCCCGCTGACTCCCATTGCCCTGTTTTCCCCTATACATAGTAAATAACTGTATTTTTTTAACATACTTATTGTAAATTAAACACTTAGAAGCATATTTTAACCAAAAAGGTCATTCGAAGTAAACAACTTGTGTGCGGAGCGGCTAAGAATAGCATGACGTGACAAAATTTTTGAGATGAATCCGTGTTTAAAGAGATATTTTTTTATATTATAAAAGTAGCAAAACACGGGTTTCACCTTGTTGTAACTAGCCATTGCTCTTCATGTACACCTGTGATCAACCCTAGGCAAAATTAGAAACCTACCTGAAAGCGGCCACACAGGCATATCCCCGAGGACTAAGATAGAATATGTATGTCTATAATGTCCATTTATTTGTGCACCCGCTATAGTCTAAACGCCTTAACATATTGTGAGAGTACTGTGAGAGTGACATAAGCAATATTATTTTTAAATGTACCGCCTACGGTCACAAAAAAAGAGGAGAGGGACATTTTTTTTTTTTGATTATCATAATAATATAATATGATTACATTTTCACAAAATAAAAAAAAACGTTAAATTAAGTAGATTATAACAAAAACAAAAGCAAAGATTGATTCGTTGTTTAAGTAGTCGGGGGTATTTTTATTATAATTTAACAATATTGCTTGTTTACTTTACATCAAATATGAATGTGAATTTAAATTTCAGTCCATGGCGGACCTTGCGTTTTTTATACTAATATTATAAAGAGGAACTTTGTATTTTTGTTATGAATTAACTTAAAAACTACTGAACCGATTTTAATAATTCTTTCACCATTAGAATACTACATTATCCCTGAATAACATAGGCTAATGGTTGAATATATTATAGTCTGCGCGAACGAAGTCGCGTGGATTCTGCTAGTATGTTATAAAAGCCACGTCACGGAGAATTTTAATGTAGCTAGTGCCAAAACCGTTATTACTATTATAATAATACTCTAAGTCGAAATATATTTCAAGGGTGAAAACAATTAGCTCTTAATGAAAACCTCCTCTTAGTATAATGGCAATGCCCGCGTTGGCTCATTACAGCATAATGTTGATGGCGTTTTGTTGTCACAGTACACCAATATGTGGACTCGAAATTTACATACTAAATTAATGGTTCTAAACTAAAATTAGGATTATAATGCCGCGATTATATTGAAAATTAGGTTATAGTAGCGGTTTTGTCTATTTATAGGAAAGTAGACCTGAAATTAGTCACAATTAACTTACGAACTTAAGATTGAAGTGTCTACTATCAGAGAACTCACGAAATTGTTAGCCTGAACCCTAAGTCTCGTACATATATTTTGAATAGAAAATTCCAAAATGTAAGTAATTTGGCTAAGTTACTTTAATTTTTGGAACGAAAGCGGATACACTGCGTTATGTAAATGGTTATGCTGAGCAGTTACGCAAACGGTTACTCTAGACCATTTCTCTACTATTTACTTTATATTAGTAACGATACGATAATATTTAATTCATATCAATATACAGATAAATTCATATTAATTTATAAATGTGATATTATCTAAATACTAATCAATTTGTAATATTTCTTTGTTTAATAATAGTTTCATTTCTTGCGTACTATCTGATGGCACGGCAGTGCCCCCGCCAAGTCGAGCAAAAAAGCGGCACGGCCGTACCATACTTTTCTCGAAGCAATTCGGGCCATTTTCAACCCCCTATAACTTCTTTCTGGATAAAGGTAGAAGATCAAATTTTTAATAGCCAAGATCTTTAACGTTAGTAAGATAGCCATAAAAATCTTTAACGTTTTAAATAAATAGATTGACATGGCAATCGCATTAAACGATCTAATTTATATATTTATTACTTATGAGATATAATACATTGTGTTTTCATGCAATTGCCGAGTCAACCTTTTTATTTATTACGTTAAAGATTTTTAATATTGACATAGTCACTATAAGATATTGTTAGGTTGGAATATTACGTAACAAGTTAAGACAGAAAGTCTCTTAAGCAGGGACTGAATAAATTAATAATCGACTTCGTATTACAAGGATCTCACAACTTTTTTCGGTAGAAAAACTTAGTTGCGAGACTTGGATTTTTTTTAAGTATTGATTTTTATTGCATTATGTTATTTTTCTTTAATACTCATCAATTACAAAACCACATAATTAGCTATAACGCTAATACACGCGAAGTTAAACCGTGAAGAATTCTACAGCCTTAAATGGTACTATTGTTATAAATTTTCTCTTTCGAATTTGCCTTTTCAAAACTAAATTTGTAAAATCTGCTATTAATTTATAAAGTACTCACACGTACACATGAAAAATTAGGCTTAAAAATTACATTCACAGTCCAATATGTTGCGCTAATTAAAACGATTTACCAACGAAACTTGGCAACGTCAAGCTTTTAAAGGGTCGAGCACTTCGAGGTCACAGTAATATTTAACATTGGATTTCTTAGCATTAAGCTCTAATTAAAGCCGTATATCCCACAATAGAGCACGTAGGGCATATCACTAATGCTTTAAGTTACAATAATTGGCTTTTAGCATGAATTGACATGACTATGCGTCTTCTAGGATAACTAAAGTATATTGATATTTTCGAAGTAATATGAGTGTTAAAAATTTAAAGTTAACAGCTTTGACGGTAAAATAATTTAAAAGTATACCTAACTTGAGTGCTTAAAAAATCAAGAGTGTGTGAACTCAATCCTATAAAATATATGATTTTAGACTAATATTATCGCGGAATTGAAATATTTTATAAGTATTAAAATGTTTATTAATAATAAATAATAAATATCGGCAAAAAGAATTTGAAAAGAATTCGAAAAACGCATATCGTGAGTACTCGTTAAGTATTAAAATGTGTCAATCATTCAAGTTTCTAAAAAAGGATAGATTCCTTACTTAAAACGAAGCACCGTGACCAGGCCATGAGACACTGATGATCATTTTATGTGATAAAATAGCATAAAAGATAAAAACAAAGTTTAACGGTAATATCATAATATTCTACACTCATTGCTGGGAGTTATGTATGCATATCATTCAAGTATGGGGTTCCTAACTTTAATGTTTTCTGTGACGTAGATAGACACACACACACACACATAGAACCTAACAGAAATCTAAATTCATTATTCAGATGTCTCTCTGGCATGGCGGAAAACACGTAACACATTTTCCGTCAGATCGTTATGGTGACTGCTACGCCATTTGTTTACAACCCATTATTGTCCAACTGCTGGGCACGGGACTTCTCAGATTGGGAGAATTTGAGACCATAGTCCACCGCGCTGGCCAAGTGTGGGTTGGATGACTCCGAGAACTTTCTTTTTTTTAAAGATCTCTCGGGTGTGTAGCTTTCCTCACGGTATTTTCCTTCACCGAAAAGCAGTGATTATTAATTTCTGATACGCACATAAATCAGTGGTGCGTGCTTGGGTTTGAACCTCGGACCTCCCGATTGAGAGGGCAAATATCAACCATTAGGCTATCATTGCTCTACTACGCTACGGCATTTAAGTTATCAAATTCTTAATATCTAACTCATTTTAACGTTGAAAAAAAAATTAACGAGTCCGTACGATATAAAACACGACTAGCGTTCAAACTTGTAACTACCGTGTATTGGCGTGTGTACGTTGAAAGTTTCGATTGTAACCCAAAACGTACGTGATCTTAGGCATTTGGCTCCGAAAACCGACTGCATTTCCGAGCCCACATTTTCGTTTACATTTGTTAGGAAACAAGCCTCGTTTGTATCGCAAGTTCCAGTTAATCAGGTCTGTGTAGGGTAGAACGGGCTGGTATTTGTATGATCTTGGTTTTACCACTCTTTTATAGTTATGAGACTTTGTATGTCATTGATTTGCAATCTAACAATCAAAAGAAGTTACAATGCGATAGAACAAGTATAGTTGTGTATAAGGTGTGTATAAGGTAGCATCGCCATATCTATTTTTAACGTTAAGCAATACGTGCGTTTCGGTGGAAGGGTGCGGTTGCCGGGTCACTTATAGGAGGATGCCATGTTAGTGCTCTGGAGTAGCAAGAAAACTGTAATTGACTTTAGATAGAACCTCTGTCCTACTTCATGGAGGGTAGCTTATCAGATGAACTGCACGCACCTTTGCTACATAAATTTTGTGTAGAAAAAAAGTGTCGCAACTATTTCGGTTTTATATTTTATATTTTACATCATCAACAACCCATAATTGGATCACTGCTGATTTCCCAGTTTCCTGTCCAAATAAAAATAATTTAAGCTAAAGCCCACTACTTTGGCTAAGTACAGATTTATAAATTGAATTAATGGCTCAAAACTGTCGTAGACAACTGAGGCTTGTACGTGAGGATTACATTTCTATTTTTTATTCTATTGCTTGCTTTCTTTTTTTACTATTTTTATTACTATATACTTTAATATGTTGTCTTTAATCAGTTTGAGTCTTTAACAAATATAATTTTAATAAATTCATAACTTACTTTGACAAGTTATATCTGCTTAATTAATTTCTCATACGCAGGGAGCTTAAAAATTAGAGGTTTGTGCTCTAGTCTCACAAAGTAATAAGCTGATTAATAGCACAGCCTTTTTGACATAATTATCGTATATTTTTTAAAGCCGTATCTAGTGTTTTGAAACAACAAAGCATTTCCATTCGCATTTTTTATTTGAAAATACATTCAAAACACGACAGTGCTATATCCGCGCTCCACTTGACAAAAGTGCTTATCTGCTGTCGCAGTTTTCAAGTGAACATTTGGCAAAATAAAAACAAAAAGCGTTTGGACCGAAAATATTTTCATACCGCCAATGCCTGTACGATTCCCCCGAGTCCGAAATAGTTGAGGTCGTTGAGGATAATAAAAATTAATTTACCTGAATAATTCGAACTTGTCCCTCTAGAGAACGGAAAGGGTTCTCGGCGAAAGTCGATTGAATTAAATTTGTGATTTTTATTCGACCTAAATAAAATTTTAACTCGCTACATATTTTTCAATGAAAGCGCTTTTATAATATTTTGGTCCAACGAAAGCAGTAAAAAGAGGTACAATATTTTCAACAGATTATTTATTAAATTTTATTAAAATGTTTGCTGCCGATTCAACAATGTAACGGTAAGTTCTGTTATATTGTACGTTTTCCAAAACCACTTTGAATAATATGACTTGACTCTGTAGAAAATGTAATTTGAATTCTACGATAAAGGAACACAAAGAACTGATACATATGAGGCACTAAATCGAGAAAGGCAGTAACCAAGGTACGAATCACGTATACTGTTGCGGTTGCAATCTCGCAATATCTAGACACAAGACACAAGTGCCCGCGGCCAGACATTTAAAAGTGTTCCGGAACTAAACAGATGCTCTCCTAAACGTAGTGTGGCGGACTTTCTTACATTGGAAATGCGATGTGTAATGTAACATGCATGTTATAACACGTTCGTAATAATATATGTTGTTAGTACAATTTTTCATAGATCCACAGTAAGTTATTCTTGTAAGGCGACAACTTTGTTTAATTCCCTAAAATACAGGTATAATGCCATTTTAGGAAACCGTACCTTATTTTCTTGAAATCACATTTCATGACCTGCGTGGCTGAGCGGTCAACGTACTGATCTGACATGCAATGGGTTCTGGATTCGATTACGAATGAAATTAGTTTTCTGTACTGGGTCTGGGTATTTATTGATACATCTTTGTGTGTGTCAATTGCATTCACCACACAAAAGAAAATCCTAGTTTGGTGCTGTTTGAACTCGAAGCAGTGCATTTAGAAAGGTAATGCCTAAACTCGATACAAATCATGTACACATATTGCGGTCGCAATCTCGCAATATCAAGACACAGGACACGTGCTCGCGGCTATAAATTTGAAAGTGTTCCGGAACTGAACAGATGGTCTCATAAATGTAGTGTGGCGGACTTTTATCATTGAAAATAGCATAGATAAATTTAACTTACAAATAGCGAGAGCTAGAACACGAACCTAAAAATTGCAGTCCCACATTGCACTTTGCGTTCTTTGGCTTCGTTTCTGCCTCAACACTTGCTTTAAACGTGTTAAATTGATGAAAAAGTAATAAATTGTTTCGGTGGAAAGATGTCAGCTCAGTTTCATATAAAGCGATCATAATAGTAAAAGAACAAGAAGCTAGGTGAAACCAATGCAACTGTCACCGACTTTAAATAGAGAAACCCTGTTCAGTATGATTTTTTTGTTTACATATATCCACTTATCATTAGACGACTACTCCTTTGTTATTATATAATGCTATATAAAATGCGGTAAAACCTTTTCTACGAATTTTCTTAACCAGCATTAAGTTAAAAATGTGAATCGCTTATTATTTTCTTATACATTAATAGCTAATTGTCTAACATTCAAGAGACTGTAGCGAATGACACAGAAATATTCAAAGATACTTCGTGCTCGAACAGAATCTAAATGTACAAAATGAGTGCAAGAGGGCAGCTGCAGTCCCTCGGCGCACTTTGCGCTGTCTGGCTTGCGGGCGCTCGGTCCATTTGTTATGCTATTGTTACCTCAACACTTTGCTAATACAGTTTTAATGAATTAAATTATTTTTTTTTCTCTGCGTTCTCTATACATATAAAGAAAAACCGACTTGGGTAACTATTGACATATTGAAGGCATCATAATAGACTTTAGATTGAGAACCCCTGTTACCCCTGTTTTAAGTAAAATAACTTACATGTGTCCATGGTCGGCAATGACCATATAACGATAGACTACGAACTCCATCGCTGATTTAATCTTATAAAAAAAATATTTAAAATCTTTTCTACGAATTTTCCTAACCATAAACAAGTTGAAAATATTAAATAATTATTTATATTTTCTTCTACATTCATAATCTATTGTCTAACATTCAATAGACTGTAGCGAATGTCACAGAAATATACAAAAAGAAATTTATACAAAAATACTTAGAGCTCGAACAGAATCTAAATGTACGAAATGAGTGCAAGAGGGCAGCTGCAGTCCCTCGGCATACTTTGCGCTGTCTGGCTTGCGGGCACTCCGTCCATTTGTTATGCTATTATTACCTCAACACGTCCTTTGGATGTATTTTGCTAATACAGTTTTAATGAATTAAATTATATATTTTTTCTCTGCGTTCTCTATACTTATAAAGAAAAACCGACTTGGGTAACTATTGACATATTGAAGGCATCATAATAGACTTTAAGTAGAGAATCCCTGTTACCCCTGTTTTAAATGAAATAACTTACATGTGTCCATGGTCGGCAGTGACCATATAAGGATAGACTACGGACTCCATCGCTGATTTAATCTTATAAAAAAAAAAAATTAAAATCTTTTCTACGAATTTTCTTAACCATCATTAGGTAAAAATATGAATCACTTAGTATTTTCTTCTACATTCATAGCTTAATGGTCTAACATTCAATAGACTGTAGCGAATGTTACAGAAATATACAAAAAGAAATTTACACAAAAATACTTAGAGCTCGAACTAAATCTAAACTTACGAAATGAGTGCAAGAGGGCAGCTGCAGTCCCTCGGCGCACTTTGCGCTGTCTGGCTTGCGGGCACTCGGTCCATTTGTTATGCTATTGTTACCTCAACACGTCCTTTGGATGTATTTTGCTAATACAGTTTTAATGAATTAAATTATATATTTTTTCTCTACCTTCTCTATACACATAAAGAAAAACTGACTTGGGTAACTATTGATATATTGAAGGCATCATAATAGACTTTAAGTAGAGAATCCCTGTTACCCCTGTTTTAAATCAAATAACTTACATGTGTCCGTGGTCGGCAGTAACCATACACCAATGGACTACGGACTCCATCGCTGATTTAATCTTATAAAAAACCTTTAAAATCTTTTCTACGAATTTTCCTAACCATAAATAAGTTAAAAATATTAAATAATTATTTATATTTTCTTCTACATTCATAATCTAATTGTCTAACATTCAATAGACTGTAGCGAATGACACAGAAATATTCAAAGATAAATTTATACACAAATACTTCGTGCTCGAACAGAATCTAAATGTACGAAATGAGTGCAAGAGGGCAGCTGCAGTCCCTCGGCGCACTTTGCGCTGTCTGGCTTGCGGGCACTCGGTCTATTTGTTATGCTATTGTTACCTCAACACGTCCTTTGGATGTATTTTGCTAATACAGTTTTAATGAATTAAATTACATATTTTTTTTGTACGTTCTCTAAACATATAAATAAAAACAGACTTGGGTAACTATTGACATATTGAAGGCATCATAATAGACTTTAGATTGAGAACCCCTGTTTTAAATAAAATAACTTACATGTGTTCATGGTCGGCAATGATCTTATAACGATAGACTACGGACTCCATCGCTGATTTAATCTTATAAAAAAAATATTTAATATCTTTTCTACGAATTTTCCTAACCATAAATAAGTTAAAAATATTAAATAATTATTTATATTTTCTTCTACATTCATAATCTAATTGTCTAACATTCAATAGACTGTAGCGAATGACACAGAAATATTCAAAGATAAATTTATACACAAATACTTCGTGCTCGAACAGAATTTAAATGTACGAAATGAGTGCAAGAGGGCAGCTGCAGTCCCTCGGCGCCCTTTGCGCTGTCTGGCTTGCGGGCACTTGGTCAATTTGTTATGCTATTGTTACCTCAACACGTCCTTTGGATGTACTTTGTTAATGCAGTTTTATTTAATCATTTTTTTCTCTACCTTATTGATGTTACAATTTGTTATTTTTTATTGTAGTACTTTAAAGTTGCGATGAACATGAATCAAGAACATACTAAGAACAAGCAACCAGACAGAACACGAACCTAAATTCTTTTTATATACTTGATCTGAATAATAAAAATGCGTTTTACATCAATATGCCTACTAAACCAAACGAGATCCGCTGTCAGATTATGTTCAATAAAATTTGTAAACGTTTTTATTTTTAGTTGTTCTATAGTAATGTTACATCTCAAAATATTGCTCGAAAAAATTGAATACAATCCTCTATGCTTTTGCTCTCAGCAGTGGCACGTAAAATGCAGTGCACAAATAAACGATTCATAACACTAAAATACAAAAAAAGTTCCATAGACTTAATTGACTTAATTAATTTTGAAGGTGGTACAACCAGTGTAGTTCGACCGGGGAAGTACCACCGCCACACCTATTTCTAGCGTGAAGCATTTCTTGCGTTTCGATAGAAGGCTGTGGTTGCCGGCACACTTTTACATGAGGCGATCATCATAGTCCTCGGGAGTAGCAACGTATGTGTGTTTGACTTCAGATAGAACTCATGTTCTGTATGAAGTTGGTTACAAATGTCCATGAGCGGCAGTGACCACTTACCATCAGGTGGACTGCATGCTCGTTTGCTACTTCAGTCAAATAAAAAAAATAAATAAAATAACTACCCAACAACAATTTAATAATAAACACCGTATCTAGGTGTAGACCAATGTTGATTGGGTTGCGAGTTAAATTATATCATTGTTGGCAACTACAGATTATAAATCTCCCGCTGCCCCACTCGGAACAGCCTCGATGTCCGCTTAACTTCAGTACGAATTTGGGCTTATAGAGTAATGGGTTTACTTAGCAGTTTGCTTGATTTAGTTTGGTTTAAATTACTTGCTTATATCTATAACATTTCGTCTTAAATAGGTGGTGAAGTTTATCTAAAGAAATAGCTTCACTTCTATCATATACAAAAAATAATATTTTAATTTCCGAAATAATTTAATATTGTTATTAAATATCCGAAATAGCTTATCATATTGTTACAACTATAAGATTTAAGTTAAATTTCAATTTTATTTTTTGTCAATTGAAAGAATTATGATTGAGTATAATTATTATTATTTTAATTATTATTTTGATTGAATTACATCTTTTTTAACACTTTTATTATTTGTATTGTTAAATATTTTTAAACAATATTATGTGCTATTCGATTCTTAGATTATTAATTAATGAAATTGTATAATTTGTAACTTCATTATTATTAATGTAATGTAATATTTAGGCAACCGTTATGTTGTTCCTAATTACTTTAATGTTAATATATACCTATATATTTTTTGTTATAAATCAATAAAATTATTTAATGTACTAATATTTAGCCGCACTCAGCATGCAGTTTACAGTTTGTTAGCCTGTAATTGAGGTGACGCTTAGTTTTAGTATGTGATATCTAAGTTATTAAATGTGTAAGAAGTGTTCACTTTGTTGGTGTAATCCAATAATAATTAAATTATATCGTCACTTAAGTTTTAACACCGCGGATCTCACAATTAGCAACGTTTCAGGAGAGCAAATAAACTGTCTCAAATAGTTATTTTTAATTCTACTACTACCAAATAAATATATTGCGTTTAAAATATGAATATACTCATATTAAAATATTATTTTTATGAAAATGTAAAATGTCGCTATATTATTTTGAGATACCATCATTTCATTGACTCAAAATGGGCATTTTTTGAGTTTCGCGGTGTTAGAACTTAAGCGACGTTATGAACTTAATGACAAATTAATACTAGGACAAAGCACTTACTCTGCTATTAAGCAAGAATAGGTATTCCATTGAGTCATCTCATCTCAAGCATAAATAATTCTAGCGTATTTTAACAGTCCCGTTATAATAGATCACATAAAAGATTCTATTACTAGTAGATTTGATTACTTATAATGCTAATAATACAGTCATACATTATGTTCGTGGCGGGTAACAATATCGCTTCATATTGAACATCTATTATTCTCGTTTCAATAAGAAATAAATTACGATTTCTTATTACGTTTTTCATTACAGCCAAAAATTCAACAAAGCTTAATTTGACGGTGCGTATTATCAGATATTTTAATGAACGTTTTGGGGCGTTTTCCTTTTGTACGAAGTTGAAAGATTTGACCGCGGATTGTGTTAATATCGTTATTGTTACACGTTCGGAATTCGTAATGATAATATTTTTTCCGTCCAATATTTTAGGTCTGAATATTATTTTGGGAATTGTACGTGATACAGCGATTAAACAAGCAATTGTTTGTCATCTGTTACTCGAAGATGGTTTTAAGTTTATATGTTTAACGTAAATGTGTATAACTTACAAATTAATTTATATTTTCATTCTGTTAAGTCAGGAGTTAACACTCCTGACTTAACTTAGCAGTTGCAGCCATTTATTAAAACTACAATGAACTAAATGTATGCAAACGACTTTATTAAAGTCAGATTTGTAAACTTACTCGTATATAATATTACGACTAACATGCCTCGCAGTTTTACTCGCCATAAAAAATAAAACATTTTACACTTCAATACAATTAATATTGATAGAGTAATTGTGTTAACCTAGTAAGTAATGAGTAAATGTTAGCTTAAATTTGGACTAGTAATACATTCTAATACATTAAAATAAATTCTGTATTTCCCCTCTATGAGATTTCACACGCACTCACTGACAAAAAATCTAAACTTTACAGAAATGTCTATTGTTATTGAATCTCAGGAGTGCAAACTATTTTTAGTACATGCAATGTACAGACACGCAAATTTATTTTGTATTAAATAATATATAGATGAATGGATCGATACGGAAGTTCTTGGCGGGATCACTAATACTACCATCTGCTCGCGCACTTCATTAGCATAAAAATATTAATCCAATTTGCGGGTTGAGACCAACGTAGAACTCATTAAGAACTTTATGCATTACCGCATCTGACATTAGCCCTGTTTCCTGTCTTATTTAGACTGTAAAATGCATTTTATATCTCCAGCCGTCACTCAGTGCCTTAATTCTCCTGGGGTAGCATCTAATGAGATTTTGTTGTGCATCATATTACTGTCAGACCTATCAAAAGTAAATTAAATAAGTCAGATAAATAATGTGGTCGCAAATATTATGAAGTTGTGTTTATTAAAAAAATGAAGACTTGTAATAAAAAAAATAACTAACTGGTTAATATTTATTGAGGCGTGAAGTAAAAAAACATACACTTTTTTTATAAGATTGAAGTAGCAAACGAACATGCAGTCCACCTGATGGTAAGTGGTCACTGCCGCCAATGGACATCTATAAGCAACATTATACAGAACATGGGTTCTATCTGAAGTCAACCACAGATGCGTCGCTACTCCCGAGGGCTAAGATGGTCGCCTCATATAAAAGTATGCCGGCAGCCACACCCTTCCATAGAAACGCAAAAACTGATTCACGCTAGAAATAGGTGTGGCGGTGGTACTTCCCCGGGCGAACTACACTGGTTCTACCACCAATAAACACTGAATACATAATACACATACATCAAATACGCGGAGGTTCTCAGCTATTAAAATGTTTTAATTTGTTTATTTTAAATAAATAGACTCTCCTAGTAGGTGTTTTTTTTATAAATATAGGTAAACGAATACATTATTGTATAAAACTGAACAATACAAACTCATCAAACAGAGAAACTGAAAGAACGAGCCTTCTTTTTACCGCAAACAACAAATTATACGAAGCGAGGACTGAAGCTTATTTCTATAAAAACAGTCCTCAAACATTAAAAAGATTTTAAGAAGCTGTTACATAAATAATTGGAAACTTCGAGAAGTGTTCGACTCGCAATCGTCTCTTCTAATTAAAGTCATGCATATTCATAGCTACATTCAAATGTTGGGACAACCGCGCGCTTTACTTGAAGTGTGTTAGGTTTTCAGTAACAAAATTAGTCTTTATGAGCTTCTGCTGACTTTGTACCCTCTTAAAGTCTACTAGACTTTTTTATAACGAAGAAAATAGTAAATGGCCTCAGCCGTCCATGGACATCTTTAATCAAACCTTTCAAATCCTTTTTTTTACGGGAGGGAAACCTTCAAAAGGTACCCGACGCCGTGGGAGCGACGCGGGTTATGTGGGATTCTTACCGCACTAAAACCCCCTCGATGACCGTTCTCAGTGCTGCGTGGGGGACTCCAGGAACTCAAACTGACCACAACCGGAGAATGAGATCAGAGTCCTACCTGAGGTTGCCAAGTGGGTTGCTACCCCTAAGGACTAAGTTGGAATGCCTCAAAAATGTTTGTCTTTATTACAATACCCGGCCGACCAGAGCAGAACAATCAGTCGGAAATAAGTATGGAGTTGGTATCAAAGTCGAAGCAAAAATAGTTCTATCACCTGTAACGTATACGTTTATTGCTTAGTTATTAAATATAAGTTGTGATAATATAACAGTTAATATTCTGCCTCTCAGCCGGGCGCCTTAGGCTCAAATCACTGGCACGAACGGGAAAAGGCAGGACAAACAAACATTATGGAAATATTTACCACAACGTTTTATGTTTACGTATTATTTACGTTTGTCACCGCGGGCTCCACCTTATAACATATTAGAAAGCCTATTTTAGAATATATCAGGATTCTAGCACTCGTTCTCTTTTGAGTTTAAATATTGGTGTATATTGTCTTTATATTTTTGAGTGATCTGTGACATACCTTTTCTTTTTCAGAATATTATTTGGTTTTAAGGCTAACTTCTAGATGAAATAAAATTAAGCGTTTTATTTTTCTTTTTTTTTCATAGTGTAAATATATAAGAACATAACATATAGTATATAACATAAACTAGACTAAAAAAAAGCGTTTTCTTTACATTTTTTTTTAATATGACTTAAATTTCTGTAGTATAAGATTTTTAAAGAGAAAAATGTATATATGTATAAACATGTTAAATATTATATAAATCTACACAATACACTAATAATAACTGCACATAATATTATTTACTTCACTGACACAGAAGTACGGAAGATAAGAAAGATACACTGTTTCGGTTTCCTCTCCTCGAAAAATCGCATAAATTTAAATGCTCCACGAATTTATCTTTTTCCACCATCAGCATACTAATGTTGGGCCGCGTCTATCCTCCAGGGTGGTCGCATCAATAAAATTAACATTGTAATCCACTTAAAGTTACGAAAAAATTACAACGTTAAACGTGTTTTGGTATCGAAAAATCGGCAGTGAATTTCACTTTTAATAAAATACTATTTTTTATTTACTTTTTCAAAGGCAACATTAAACATCATTAAGTATTTATCTAGCGATCCAACCTTACTTTGAAGGAATCAAATTTTATGAATAATTATTTTAACCTTGAGTTTAAATATTTTTTATTTATGTATGTATGTTATATGTTGTATAGTTAGTAGGTACTGTTTTTGCTTTTAGATTAAAGTTACCATAATGAAATGTATTCATTAACAAATGGCATATTTTATTTATTATATTAATACTTGAAGCAAAAACTTGTGACGCATTTTTAAGTAATATGCCGCGGACAGATTAGTATGAAATTTTGCACGGTCATAGTGGACGTAGAGAAGGAGTGCAGTATGTTAAAAAAAATTTCAAATAATGCATTTATCATACATAAAATCAACTAAAAACACATTACACACACTACCGTGTATTTGTCACAAACACATACATAGTAAACGAAATAGAACATTCAATGTTTTACTATGAAAACAACGTTAAAAATGACAGATGTCTTTGTCAAAATATCGCTAATAAATGCGGCTTAGACAATTTAACCTCTTTTTATAATTAACGGGCGAGTTCAAAATTACTTGAAAATGACTACATTTTATTTGAATTTGAGAAATATTCGTACTACTTTGTACAATATTAAGTTAAGTTTTTTAATTTAAATTATGGTCGAATTTCGACCGATGCGACGAATGAGTAGTAAAAAAAATGCGTCTGAAAATATTGAAAAACAGTAGTCAAAACAACTAAGTCCTTAAACGATGTCATGTAAGGACGTTTAAAATACGAAAAGTAAGTAAAAATATATCTTAACATGAAAGCTTTTTACTAAATACTTAAATCTTTCGGTACCTATTTTAAAAAATCTAATTCTATAAAATTCAACTGAGCCAATTTTAAAAGGTTTCTAACCGGATTATCATTACACTCTAGCAATAATGGAAGCACTAGTTACTTTGTTGATCCACTCATTTATCTGAACCTTCTCATTTTGTTTACTGACGAAAACGCAAAAGTGTGAATAAGACCACTAATGGATTAGAGTAATTGGATCAACGAAACTTAAAGAAAAAAATAATGCTGCTTTATTAAAAGCTAATGATTTTTATTAACAATTATATTATTAGGTCGCAAATAGAAAACAGGTTTTACAAATGGTAGACCAGTGTAATTTGATCAGAGAAGTATCACCGCCACATCTATTTCGAGCGTGAAGCATTTCTTGCGTTTCGATGGAAGGGTGTGGCGGCACACTTTTTTATGAAGCGACCATCATAGTTCACAGGAGAATCAATCTGTGATTGACTCATGTTCTATATGAAATTGGTTACAAATACCCATGGGCGGCAGTGACCACTTACCATCAGGTGGACTGTATGCTCGTTTGCTACGTCAATGAGATAAAAGAAAGAAATTTTGGTTCTATACTTAGCATTCTACCAAATATATGTAACTATTTTTGTTATATAAACGCCTAGAACAAACAACAAACTTGGTAATAGACCAAAACCGGTTGCCAATTCTGGTGTCGGAAGACAGGAATATTCTCGTTGTAAAGGCGGATTATATACAGAAATACCAATATTTATCATAATCTGCAATCTAGCTTATTGAGCTAAGTGACTTTTCAGTTATAAACAGTCGATTCAATATTTATGAAAATTATTTATTTACTTTCATTTACTATATTCTATTATAATGTTAAAAGAGACCGTTATGATGCCACGTAAACCATTCAAAATTTAGCAATAACGTGTGTTAATGACTCTTGTTTATTCATAATACATTCATTCACAGCTGGAAAAGGAAAACTTATAATAGAGTTAATCACACTTCAAGTTTATAATAACCAGCAAAGGCTATTATGCTTTGACACTTGGCATTAAGCAGCTGAACAAAACTAATAAACTAGACAATGGGCCGTCAAGCAAAAGCCAGCTTAATGTAAGGAGGGTGGTATATTTATTGTATAGAGTCATATAGATGAACGACATAGGGGGAATCTTGACATATATCAGATGAAAAATATAATAAGTACGGAATAGACGTCTCTCTATCATTTATTTTACACCATAATTTATCGCTTGTCCTAAAAGGGCTTTCACCAATTAATCTAGATATAATTTCCTCCACTGAAATATATGATTCTGGATGCTGAAGCATGTAGTATCGGTGTCTCCGAAATTGATCATATAAATTCAAATACATTACTAAATTTACTTGATCATTAAACTCTTATAAATAACATTAATACAAAATTGGAAAAACTACATCGCGTTATTTAAATATGATAATACTGAACAACCATGTCGCTCAAGTAAATATTTCATATTTAAGACTTCGATTTCAGCCAATTCAGAGCTGACAAGTCTAAGGAGTCCCTAATATAACCAACTTCCTAATATAACCAGTCTCCCCTGCATACATTCGCATCATTAGGGGAGTGGTACTCGTAAACCAGTCGTAATGGATTTTATCTTGGCCTATAAAATTTATTTACACTTCTGCTAGTACATTATCGGAACCTCATTTCGTAATGCGCCCCCGAACATTCTAAATTATGTCATAGACAACTACAACTCTCTGGCAAAGACATTTAAATAAACATTTATGTATATTGTAATCTTCTTTTTCTTTTTTTTATTTATTTTTTTAATATTTTTATTTCATTAATTAACATCTTCTTATTTCGATAATTGAGTACTTACACTCAATAACAATCTATTAACGTTATATAAAAACAAAAATAAAAAACTTGGAACCTTTTCTCTTACGAATTACTTTATCACAACTATTTACAATGTCAGTACAGGGCGTAAAGCGAAACCATATATAAATTGAAAATTAAATTTTAAACGTCGTTTCCCAGTACTTTTCCTAACTGCACAGAACTGTAGCGCAGTCGCTACGCAAATGGGCGACGAGCAAACATTATTATGAAACTCATACGAACTACTTGCTTTGCTGCTGCATTTTACATATCTTTTCCACTTTTATGTTACTTGTGCCCAGGTAAGGTTGTTAGGGCGACGTTTCTCTTGTAAAGATCTGCGGTTGTTATAAACTTTTTACTATGTATTGTAACATATTCAGTTGTATATTTAAACGTCTTAGCAGGAATTGAGCTGTACACGGCTACAACAAGAATTAAGACATTTTTTGTACTCGTAAAAAAATAGTATTAAAGTATTTATAAATGTTTTTTTTCTTACATTTTTTGCTGCAAAGAGCAGTACATATACATTATTTAACTTTAAATACTGCGAAAATCTACACATGTTTATTCCGAATCATTGTATGATAAATATATCTATGCACAATTGCACAGTACTAATGCAAATTATTTACGAGTATTAAAACTGTACCTATTATTTACAAAACACATTAGAACTATAATAAATATCGTTGAAATAAATTAAGAATAAAACCATATCAAATCAAATGGTAAAATTCAAATTTACATAACAACATATGAGTTTCCTCTTACATTAACCATGATTGTATTTTTCGTACACTTCGCCGTATTAATCCAATAGGGAACCCCACTCAGGCAACTTGTACAAGTAGATAAACACATGTTTACGCATTGTTATTTACAGCAAGGCCAAATTAATCCCAATTCCCACATACAATCCCGCAAAATACCATCCCGATCTGGTGATCACTGGATATATCACCCTCAAGGCTTTTCTGGCTGCATTCCTGGGAATCGTCCCTTCGGTGCCATAACGAGTGCTGTCGTGAAATAAATCTTGCCACCCCAACTGAAACGATGTCGTTTCAGCCTCCTTTCAGGATGAGGATAAACGCTCTTTATTTTTTCGCGTTAGGCCCCTCATGCGATGCAGTTTGATGACTACTCATTGTACCTCGATTACGGTTTTCAACGGTTAGTTAAGTCTGTTGTATCGGTCATATTTTTATTTAAATTTCGAAACTGCCTTTTTGAATGCATTGTGGGGTGATGTTGGTAGTTATTTAAGCTGGCAGTTCTTTTTAAATAGTTGACTCGTATAAAAGCAATTACCTTTTCATGTGTATTTATTTCAAGTTTAAATAAAAGAGTAATTAAGGAATGATCACATTATTTAAAAAATATACGGAAGTGGAACAAGCTTACCAATATATGTAAAATATTCAGCGAGTTAAAAAAACTACAAATATAAAAGCTGACAGAAAAAAGGACATTTTATCGAAAAAGCGACAGAAATTCAAACAAACCTATCCAGCATACGAATTTGGCGCAGACAAATAAATTAAAAGCCAATAGACATGCCTTCGGATGGGAAGCGAATTTCGAAAAAAATTGGAAAGGTTTCCAAAATTTATGCTACAGTTTCACTCCCTTACAGAGACCATTAAAACTGTCCGTCCATCCGTTTGCAGATTTAAACCAAACGGTCGACGGTCACGATTGTTAAAAAAATCGTTTTGCCACTCTCGATTTTCCACCCATGGCCGAGGGCAAGAAGCGTGCATCGCTTATTCCCAGTGACGTAACTGTTGAACAAGATAAACAATATAACCTACTATTGAAGGTGGAATTTAAAACTTCATAGAACTTAAGTTACTTTTTATCAAGTACCTATTGTAATTAATTGTATTTTTTTTTTGTTTATTTAAAAAAAATAGTTGTCGGGGTTAGTTAAATGACTGAACAGAAAGCATACTGGCTCTTTGGTTTTCTGAGTGTCCATAATGTTTAATTTGAAGAGCAATTGATTTTACGCAAAACTTGTAGAAATTCTTAAAACAAATATCATCAAATTTTAAATATTTTCCTACTTATTTTTTTCTTTCAATTAATAAATAATCGTTTACTTCTTATGATTATAAATGTCTCCTTTAATCCATTAATCCTTTAAATAGTTTTTAAGGATATTAAAAAATTAACAAAATCGAAATTATATGCATTACATGCACTTTCGTCACTGTTACAAGTGGGTAATGTAAAAAAATGGCCGCATAAATATAAAGTAATTGTAAAATTTATAAACGTAAAAGTAAAATGTAAAATTTAAATAATTTCCATCCTTTTGAATTTCTGCAATGTGTTTACCTAAAAAGTAATTTAAATAACCCAAGGGTTCATAAGTAATTTCGAGCGCACCCATTCCCAGCGTTCATACATTCCACCACAATCTTCCCTAAACTTTTACCGAGTAATGTTTGGTTGTGGCGGTCATTTTGCATGATGAGGGAGGCACGGAGGGTTCGTAACTACGGTCTGACCGCTACCTCCAGATCTATAATGGAGATAAATGAATGTCAAAGTACTCAAATTGCCATACACATTGTAACCCCAAAAGTAAAATTAAGGCGGCTCTCATGTAATGGAGTAAACGTGTAGAGCATTTATTTAGCAATTAGGCATTGTTTTAAACTCCTTTATTCACGTTTGTTCCGATCTACGGCGGAAGTAATTAGAGCTCGGATGTAACGGGTTAACTTGCGAGTTTATGAATATGGTAATATATTTAAATATTATTTAAATTAGAACGAACGTATCCCTTTTTTCAAAGTTTTTTTATGAATATGGTATAATTGCGTGTGTGATTAGTTTATTTGTAAATATGTCTTACGTGATCTAGCTAAAATTTGGTAAACTTACGTGACTTTGATAACAATGTGTTATCTGGCTATACTTACATGTCTGACTGATTATAAATATAACAAAGCATAATCTACGGAGGCCACTAACATGAAATTTGGATATCGGATTACTTTTATAGCTTAGACGTACTTACTAACGAAGATATTTTGGATATTTAATTCTTAAGGAATTTAAAAAGGGGATGAAGTTTGTTCAAAATTCAGTAATTTAGAAGAAAGCGTATAGATTTTAAAATTTATAGTTAATCGTAATAAAAATTTGCATAGGTCAAGTATCACCCACTTCTAGACAGAATTTTGCTTTCGTTTTTATATTGGACGGCAGGTTTCTTTTAAGTTTCGCAAAACAAATATAAAAAAAAATCTCTGATTTTAACCTTTTTATTATTATTTATAGCACTTGTAACTTACGTTAACCTGAAATTTAATAAAGTGTTGCTGTTAAAAACTTTTAAAGTTTGTATAATACTAGATAATTACGTATCAATCAGTTTTAGAGATATAATTTTAATATTTTACGAAGAATTCTTATTTACCAATAATTGAGTTAACAGAATTAATTCATTGCTAATTTAAAAAATACAAAAAAAGGTTTTATGAAAATGAATAGTCATAAAAGGTTTCGTAAAAATTTATGTATCTAAAAATTTGCACTTGGCCAGCGCGATGGACTATGGCCTAAAACTCTTATTCCGAGAAAAGACCGGTGCCGTGAAGAATGGGTTGACGACAATGTATCTAAAAAGGCAACGCAACGAACTCACGGTATATGTTTATATCATGCGGCACGCAAAATCATAACGTAAAAACAGAAATGGTTTATAAAGATCCGTACATAATTCCTCTTGTATTTTATTTCACGAACCTTAATGAAGTTTCGTATCAATTTTTTTAAAGTTCATTAATAAGAGCTTAATTCGTCAAAAGGCAATACATTTTCGGCAATCAACGGATGTCAATGACTGTCAACGCTTGATATCGGCTTCGCAAATGACTTTACCATAATCTACTTGTTGCCTGAACTGAAATTAATTAATGCACTTATTTATAGTACGAGCGTCTGTGATATTTCACCGCCATGTTTATGGTCAACTGTAATTATAATTACTTATCATATTTTTTATAAACGATAATTAACTTAAGATAAATTAAGGATCAATTTTCACTAGTTCAGATTTTAGGATGGAATAATCGTGAATAGATTTTAGTCGAAAAGAAACTATTACTACTTATTTTCAGTACATTTTATAGGGTAATAATGAATACTCAAAGAGTAAACAATAATTACGCGTAAATAATATCTTCAATACATTTTCTAATTTTAATTAGTTCCTTACTACAATTTCGATGAAAATAGCTGTTGCTATTGGCTCTTGGACTATCAAACGTGTCGTTTTACGAAATAATAAGCAATTATGGTCGTTTAATTGGCGTGAACTCTGTCATTTTCAGTGTTCTAATTAAAACATTGATTACATTTCGGTTCGTTGATTGAAGTTACTTAAATTACTTAATAAACCCATAAAAGTAAAATCATTACGGTTCAATATACTTCATTTTCATATTTTATCCGAAACTGTGATAATGACATGAGTAACATTATATACTTATATTTAATTATGTTCGTTCGTACTTATATTTAATTATGTCCACCAATTCGCACTGTCCACCAATTCGCACTTGGCCAGCGCGGTGGACTATGGCCTAAACTCTCTGATACTGAGAGAAGACCCGTGCCCAGCAGTGGGACAATAATGGGTTGACGGTGTTCGTTATATTCTTAATATTTTAAACTAAGCTAATATATGCACACGATCAAATTAATAGAAATCTTAGCAAAATATTAAAAAAAAAATAATTAATTCTCAACGGAAAAAGAAACAATCTAGGATGAACGATTAATTCATTTATTACCTAATAGTACAAATAACAAAGAATCATGAATTTTAGCCTTTAAGAAATTTTACAATTATACACCTAGCTGGTTACAAATGTCCATATCCAACAGTGACTTCTTGCTATCAGACGGACTGCACGCTTATAACAGGTAAAAAATTATCAGATCATTATAATGGCTGTGTTGTAGGTATAGAAGAACCTTGCTAGTATCCAATTTCAGAGAAAAATGTGACAAACGGCAATGGCCTGCATGTCCACTATGTGCTGATGATAAAAAGTACACATGAAAGAGAATATATTCATAAAATATCAAAGAAATCTGCTTATATCCTACTAGTTGAACCTCACAGCTTCGCTCGCGTTAAAATGATGTGTCGATTATCAAATATAAATCGATGTATCGATTGTCCCGCGGGAATAAGATATTTTCCCGCAGTAATGAATAGCCTATATGTTAATCTAGAGTGTCAACTAACTTCGATTTAAATTTTATGAAAATCGCTCCAGCCGTTTAGGCGTGAAGAAATAACAAACATCACAAACATTCGCCTTTATAATATTACTATGATTACCATCACAACATAGTACAAAACAAAGTCGCTTTCCGCTTTCTGTCCCTATGTATGCTTAGATTTTTAAAACTATGCTACGGATTG
The DNA here is from genome assembly GCA_949699795.1 of Spicauda simplicius. Lineage (NCBI taxonomy): Eukaryota > Metazoa > Arthropoda > Insecta > Lepidoptera > Hesperiidae > Spicauda > Spicauda simplicius. The sequence continues at coordinate 16,278,199 of OX453058.1, forward strand.
TAATGTAGTTTTTAACCGACTTCCCAAAGGAAAGAGGTTATTAGAAGATTTTAATAAATAGAGTCTAGAGAAAGAATTTAATATATAATACATGCATAATAGAATGGAGGAACACTGATAAGTTTGGATTTTTGAGTTTTAGGGGGAACGAAGTTCGCAGGGTCAACTAGTGAATTATATATGCAAAATTCATTATTTTATAATTCAAAATTCCATTATAAGTGCAAAAATTTGGAGTGTTAGATTTCGCTGCAATTTGGCACACACATAATTTATGATCTAGATACTCTTTAGCGCGAGAGCTCGCGAACGAAGCCAGGGGAGTACAATCTAAATGTTGAGAGTAGTGATAGCCTAATGGTTTAAACTTGCCCTCTTGATCGGGAGGTCCGAGGTTCAAACCCAGGCACGCACCACTGATTCATGTGCGTATTAGAAATTAATTATCACTGCTTTTCGGTGAAGGAAAACATCGTGAGCAAACCTACACACCCGAGAATTCTTTAAAAAAAACAGTTCTCGGAGGTGTGTGGAGTCCACCAATTCGCACTTGGCCAGCGCGGTGGACTAAGGCCTAAAAACTCTCTCGTTCTGAGAGAACACCTGTGCCCAGCAGTGGGACAATAATGGGTTGGCACCAATCTTAATGTTTATTCAACTCTCAATAATAATATGAAGGTGGTAGAACCAGTGTAGTTCCGGGAAAGTACCATCGCCATACCTATTTCTGGGTGTGGTTGCCGGCACACTTTTACAGCGGCGACCATCATAGTCCTCGGGAGTAGCAATGCGTCTGTGATTGACTTCGGATGGAACCCATGTTTTATATAAAGTCGATTACAGACGTCCATGGGCAGCAGTGACCACTTACCATCAGGTGGACTGCATGCTCGTTTGCTACTTCAGTCAAATAAAAAAAACAAGTTTGTTATTGTGAAGTTAATCAAACAGCATTATTCTACTAAATAATGTTGTTCGAACGATAAATAAATATAACCGTGCCGTTAATTCAAGACCGGCGACACATTGGCACGGTGTCAAAGCGCACAGGCTGGCCAAGTTGCGGTTCGTTGGTTCGAATCCCGGCACAGAAAAAGCTTTACTGAGAAAATTCAATTTCGCTCCGAGCATGTAAAGCTGTCGGTATAGCATCGGCTGTTTGGTCAAAGGTCTGGGCTATACTAAACTATTACTTTGAAAAGCCGGTACCAACAAGTTTTGGATTCACAGGTTAGTTTAAAAGTATTTTGAGTGATGCACTCGGGAACTTCACTACAACCATGTTTTTTTTTTATATGATCGAAGTAGCAAACGAGCATGCAGTCCACTTGATGGTAAGTGGTCACTGCCGCTCATGGAAATCTTTAATCAACTTCATACAGAACATCTGTTCTATCGGAAGTGAGTCACAGATTAGTTGCTACTCCCGAGGACTATGATGGTCGCCTCATATAAAAGTGTGCCGGCAACCACACCCTTCCATCGAAACGCAAGAAATGCTTCACGCTAGAAATAGGTGCGGCGGTGGCACTTCCCCGATCGAACTACACTGGTTCTACCACCTGGTAAACCAGGGAAGATGTCCTGACAGGTGTTACATGTTCCTGCTTTATATGTACTGCTACATACATATAATTATGTTAGTTACTGTGTAGCCTTGTTCTTTTAACGACATGAAGTTCATTAACAAACTACGTTTGTAAAACCTCTCTCCAGTTTTATTTAAAAAAAATATCTCATTAGTAAATATAATTTGATGGTTATAATCATTGACAATAATTACTTTGTAAGTACATTAACAAATTTTCTCTAAAACTTTCATAATTTGGCAATTACTTAGATCTTTAATTAAACACTTCACTTCTAAAAGTGCCGTTTAATTTCAGCTCAGATGAGCTCGAGTTACTAGTTAATAAATTGTGATAAATGTTTAACATTAGAATTCACTATTATGAGTGTAGTTTGATGGAGACTTGCTACTATATCCAAAACATTCGGTGTCCTTGATAAAAGTTTAAATGTGTAGCTACTCTAAGGATATTTATATGTCACTGCGTAATTTAAAATGACTTACAGAATATTAATAGGTATGTGTAATTTCGAACTTTTAAAACCTGTACAAAATAGCGCTACGCCAGTGCTACAAATTAGATATGGGTGTGACGGTAGACTCGAGTTATATAGAATTCCATCACGCGCCACAATACAATGTGGTAAATTTATTGACGGATATATTTTAGGCCATAATAGTTCATGGCCTTGGCATTTAACTTACTAAAAAATACTCGATAAATATTTATAACTGCGGAAAAATAATTGCGAATTAATTCGTTTGAAACAAGATTAGGGAGCCTTTTCTAAATCCTTTAGACGTATTGCACTCTGAAGCCTCTTATGGTATGCTTGCATTACTACTAAGCAGCACTACCCAAAATGGTAGAACCAGTATAGTTCAACCGGGGAAGAATCACCGCCACACCTATTTCTAGCGTGTATTCTAAAAAAATACCATTGCCTACTCACAAATGAAAATAGCCCTCTAGTGGTAGTATACCAGGGCTGCAACGAGGGCTGTACCTCTTTCTTTCTGTTTCGAAATTTGCACTGAATAATTCATATCGACTTGAACGACAACGTAACAATATCTGAAGTACCAATATCTAAATTATGTTCTAAATCAAAATATGGTAATTAAAAAAATTTTAAAACTTTTTTGTAATAATCAAGATGTCAGTTGTATTTTTTTAATATTATAAGAATAGGTAATTGTTATGTGGTAATATCGACATACGGCGCCGAGACGTGGTTCTTTACTGTGAGCCTCGTGCATAAGCTCAAAGTCGCTCAGCGAGCTATGGAGAGAGCTATGCTTGGTATTTCCCTGCGCGACAGAATTCATAATGATGAAATCCGTAGGAGAACGAAAGTTACCGACATAGCTCTCAGAATTAGTAGGCTGAAGTGGCAATGGGCAGGCCACATCGTTCGTAGGACAGATAACCGATGGGGTGGAAGAGTCCTCGAATGGAGACCACGTCTCGGCAAAAGGAGTGCAGGCCGCCCCCGACCCGGTGGACTGATGACCTGAAGAAGACGGTGGGTAACCGCTGGATTCAGATGGCTCAGGACCGGTCGAAGTGGCGCAGGTTAGGAGAGGCCTATGTCCAGCAGTGGACTTTCAAAGGCTGATGGATGGATGGACGGATGGAATATCGTAAGAGGAGGATAGTGATAGCCTAATGGTTGAAACTTGCCTTCTCAATCGGGAGATCCGAGGTTCAAGCCCAGGCACGCACAACTGATTTATGTGTTTATTAGAAACTAAATATCACTGCTTTTTGTTAAAGAAATATCGTGAGGTAACCTACACACCCTAGAGTACTTTAAAGAAAAGTGAAAAGTTCTCGGAGGTGTGTGAGGTCCACCAATTTACACATAGTCAGCGCGGTGGACTATGGCCTAAAACTCTCTCATTCTTAGAAAAGACCCGTACCCAGCAGTGGGACAAAAATGGGTTGTACCCAATAATTATCTTAAACAGTAACTTAGTTTTTATATGAGCTATTTAACATATACGAGTATCATTTCTTTGAATTTCCTTTCAACAGCCTCATTAGGAATACTCGCAGGACAGTCCCTTTATGAGCTCATTGCATTGTATTCGCCTCCATTGTTTTGTATAACGCATCGCACAAGGCAAGTGTCCTGTACAAAAGACTGCAAATACAAGAATGTCCTGATTAGCAGCTCATGCGATGACTTTTGCTTTTTAAAAATTACCAAGATAATTTTAAGTCTATGGTACAATTTTGGAACAAAAATTGATATCAGAGATGTGTAAAATATTTGCACTAAAGTTCGTATGGCACCTGTGTAAGTGAATTTAATCTTTTACTACTCGTATGATACTAATAACGTATTCTACACTAGTAGAGTTATAAATTAATTATCACTGCTTTTCGGTGAAGGAAAACATCGTGAGGAAACCTACACACCCGAGAGTTCTTTAAAAAAACGTTCTCGTAGGTGTGTGAAGTCCACCAATTTGCACTTGGCCAGCGCGGTGAACTATGGCCTAAAACTCTCTCAAAAGAGACTTTGAAAGAAGACCCGTGCCCAGCAGTGGAGCAGTGGGTCAGTATTGAGTAGGCACCATCACACGAGTAGAGAGCAGTGGAGGACCGAGTATAGCACTTGTAGCAATTGAAAATGAAATCCATGTGTAGAACATGGAGATCGTCGTAAAGACTAGACGAAGCAGTGGGCCCAGCCCACTGAGAGAAGCCCGATGGGGCAATGCGCGCAGAGGATTCCGGTTGCGTTCCTTTGGAGATCCCGGAGTCCTCTATGTAGTGCTGAGGACGGCCACCGGGAGGTTTTAGTGCGGTAAAAATCCCATATAACACTGCGTCGCTCCCACGGCGTGGGGTACCTTTTGAAAGTTTCCCCCTCGAGAACAAAAAAAGAACATAGAGATAATCCTTACATGATTGTCGGTAATTTTCATTATGTGGCAAATAGAGCTCTATGTATGGTTTGGTTATAATGATGAATTTACTAATATCTATTAGCTTGTCTGTAAATTAATTCATTTGTGATGATAAATTTTAGTTATATTAAAATGCTATTACTTTTAAATTATTTCAAAAAACATTTGTTTACAAATTATTTAATACGAATTTATATAACAACATTCGAAAGATATATTCAAGACAACGTTATGTGATCTGTGCTTTATGTTAGGATATAAACACAAAAATAATCTCACCGGGGATTGAACCCGGATCTTTCACTATCTATAAGCTAAACTGATATGATGATATGGTTACCCACGCACGATACAAATTGCAACGTACATCCTCACATGTCACTTACGATGATGAGACTATGATCGAGATTATGATAAAGAAAAAACACGCAAAGGAAATAAAACACGTTGTAATTTTTAAATTGTTTATTTGTCATTTGTTTCAATGCATTATATATTTAAATAAGTTTCATAACAAAAGTTTTAAAGTAGTAAGTATGTATAAATAGCCTTAAACTATCATATGACTGTAGGTACTATGTCCGAAAAGGTTAATTTGTTGGTTATGATGTAGGCGTAGTATTTTTTTATGAAACCTATATAAGTAAGATAAAAGTTGTAATATAATGAAATTAGTATATTGTAAGGGCAGGTTATTTATTTAGCTAGAATATTATGTGGTTTCTCAAAGTTTGCTAGCCTGTTCAAATTAAATGAAATATTTTTAGCGTTCCAAAGCGTACGTTATTTGAAAAATAACAAGATAAGATACTTAATTCTTATTAGAGTACTTCAACGAATAGTTATTCTAAATATTGCCGTTATATGATTAAGTGAAGCTGAATGACTACATGAAACTCTTTTAGAACATTATCTAACTAGTCGACTATCACTTACATTAATTTTCGTTTTTAATTTTAGTTTATTTATCTAGCGACTGAAGCAGGCTAGAAACTTTGAGCGTTCTCTATATATTATTCACTAAGTATAAAAATATTAATTTCAGAATATATTTCCAATGAAACGCTCCAAACAATCTTTGAAATCAATCTACAAAAATAGCCATTAATAAATGTACTTATTTCATTTGTACCCCTTTCCATCAGAGCAACTGGCATTTTCGTATCTAGTTGTATATTACATGTCATCGACCATGTAAACATGTACTACCTTGTTCACCTAATATTCCAGACCGTACTTGCATCGTAACCATGCATAATACAAACCATGACAACCAAATGTAATGTGGGTAGGAATTTTATATAAATTTAATATATTTTAATACCTAACGAGTACTTACGTTGTGTGGTTTTTGAATTATTTTTGCCGATATTTCGACCCCGTCACATGGATCGTGGTCACGGCAAAACTGCAGTAGTTTCGGCGTAACTACAATCCATGTAACTGGATTGAAATATCGATAGAAACAATTTAAAACCCGCATATCGTAAGTGTTCATTACTAAAATGTATATAATATATTAATCTAAAACCATACATTGAATAAAATTTCCTTGCAGTTTATACTGAAATTTACGCGTCTGTTTCGGATAAAACATTAAATAAATGTTTGAAAGTTGCTCTGAATATTTTTTAAAACTTACTTACTTACGGATTACCGTAATCCGTATAGGTACTGCAATCCCAGACAGATTAAACATGTTCATTATTTACTAGTGATGTTTTCTTGAATAAATGTACTTGTGTTTAAGGTTCAATTACAGTAAAACTTAATAAGAATGTAAGTGGCTGTTCTTACCTTATCATAAATCAAGTTTTAATTTGAAATTCCACGAGATCTGCATTATACGCAGTAGTACAGTAGTATGCAAATCTTACTGAAAATATTACATTTACAAATATGATTTAGGATATAACTATAGTACGGTTTGAAATATTAGACGATTTCTAATCTGGTTTCTTTCTCAATACAATTAAACATGCTATAACAATATCTCGAATAAAATTAACACACTATAATATTTCAGATTAATACTCTATATTGCTCATTTTTGTACAAAGTTTTCATTAAGTATTGGTGTTCTTATCCAGAAAATATATGTATAAATGTAACTACTATGCAATTACACATGGATAATATACATTAAATATGAAATGACTTTACTGATTTTACAATACTTTACATTAATGGAATACCCATAATAGCCGAGGAACTAGTAAATAAACTCAAAGTCAACGTGGGTGTCATTTAAAATTAACAATCAAGAAAAGTTTACATAAACAACTTTCAGGACAAAAGTTTCTTTGAAATTGAGCTGAGGTACTTCTCTTGACAGTATAATAATAGATGACCCGTCCAACGATAGGAATATAACTAATCAGGTTAAGTACAAAATCGAAAATGTGTTAATTGTAAAAATCAATAATATTTACATGTTTATATACAAAGCTATCACATATTACAATTTAATCATATCACTATATACATTATTGCATAATTTAATTTCTCCCCCATCAGTACTTGGAACGACGCATTAAACAATCGTCTTTCACAGAGTTCATTTCCCAAAATGTTCGTTAGACATACACTATGTGTGGTTTTTCAGGCGTTCTGTGATGAGGAATGGTTTCGTATGCGAATTGTTGATAAATATGTTCTTCACTATCTTCTTGATAATAAGGATTCTTATCAACACTATGCCATGGAGGATTCAAAGAATGGAAATTATTGGTTACTGATGAACCAATCATTAAATATCGGTCTACATCTCTCTTGTTCTCTTGCTCTCTTGTTCTCGTGGAATATCCTAAACCATTACTTAATTTGGATACGTCACCATTCAGCATTACACTTGTCATAACTTGTTTCGATTTATCACCTTTACACTTCTTCAGAGGTCCCATAAAATACAATACACCACCGACAACACTTATAATAATACTCACAGTAAGGACAACAACAGCTACAACCACCCAACCGTTTGAACACCCAAATTCAGATTCCGGTATTTGCACAAACAGCGCCCCTTTCAAATGTTCTGGTGCTATACACTTCACTTCTTCATAGTCTATCTTTAGTATGGCACTTGAGTTATCAGATTTTCTATTGCTTATTTCACATTCCCTTCCAAGTTTCCACAGCCACAGCAAAGAACAATTGCAAACAAACGGGTTGCCTGATATCTCAAGTTCTTGCAATCTGTCAATAGGGAAGTGGGAAGCTTCTAATGTTTCTAATGCATTATTTCTTATATAAATATGCGTAAGCTTCGGATTACCATGGAAAAGTCTAGGGGGAACCTCCTTCACTTTTACGTTTTCGTTCATCCATATTTTCTGTAGATTAATATTGTCGACGAAAGCTCTGGAATCAATTTTATCGAGATCATAAAGTCTGCTCAAGTGCAAGTGTTTTAAATGGAAAAGACTCTGGAAGGAAAGTGCCGTAATATTATGAAAAAAGTTTCCACTTAGATACAAATGCGATAAGTTTGATAGTTTAGAAAGAGCTGATGTGGGCACTGATGTCATATTATTATCGCTTAGATCCAAATGGCGCAGTGAAGGCAAATTGTGAAGCCCTAATGGATCGATACTATCAATTATGTTGTTGTTCAAGTCCAAATTTTTCAATTCCTTTAAATACGGTATTCCATGTTTAGGTATTTGTTGTATTAAATTCTCCGATAGGTCTAAATACTCCAAGTGAATTATGAACAAAATATTTGCTGATGGAATTTCTAATATAGAGTTGTTCCGGATTGAAAAAATCCTTAACGCCGTTAAAGGCTCAAACGTATCTGATTCAAAAGTCACAAGTTTATTACTTGATAAATCGAGCCGTTCCAAAACTGTTAAGTCTTTAAATGTTTGTGCGTTTATATTTGTTATCTCGTTGTTGGATAAGTCTAAATCGACTAGCCTCTTTAGGCCGACAAAAGTGTCCTTATCTAGTTTTCTAAGAGCATTATGGCTCACATTTAGATGGGTCATCTCCTTGTTGTTGTCGAAATTTTTACTACCTAAGTCTTGAACCTTGTTGTATGAGATGTCTAGAATGGTAAGCTGCGTATAGAAGCCAAACGTATAGAGAAGGTTGTCGATGCTGTTGTGTGTGAGGTTTATATGGGTAGCTTCTGGATTCAGTTGGATGGGAACGATTTCTAGCCCGGCGTTGGCGCACGAGGCAGCACGTAGTGCATCGTCGCAAGCGCAACGAGCTGGGCAGAGCGTGCGCGCAGACGCGCCATACGCCCATGCCACCACGATCACCCACCAACGCCACTTCGCTACGCTACGTGAGCCCATAACATCTCAGGTATGCACAACCTTGGATCTGAAAAAAAAGAAATAAATCTATTAATACTACTCATAATATAAACGTAAAATCTATAATTTTAATAACACTGCTTTATGAAGTCAACGACCAAATTGAACTAAATGGTAAAACTAAACTCCTATAATGCGAACTCTTTATATCCCCCAAAAGAAAATCTCATCACTGGAGATGGAATCTAGTTCGTTTTCTTTGTAATTTATTGTTGTCATAAAAAGCGGACGCGCCCTGCGAGTACAACGCCCTAGACCGCGCGGGAGGAACGCAAAAATATACAAACATTATCGCACGACAAGATCTTAATATAATTTCTGCCGAAAACTGCAGATAACAAATGTGCCTCGCCGCAATTTGTATGGGGGGAATGAAATTGTTTGATCCAAATTAGACCGATAAGGTTAATGGTTTTTGCACAACTTTTTCTACTACACAGCATACAGCGATGTGAATACAAGCATGTTAGATTTTATGAACACAACGAAGGCGTACTTCACGATTTGTTGTTCAATATAGTGTGGTTCTATAGCTCATCATTTTCACTAGAACCTGCGCCAACACGGAAGCACCTGGTACTAACTTAAATACAACGTGGGGCACGTTCTGTGTGTTCAATATTGTTCAACGTGAAATAGATTTTCATATTATAGTGGTTTTTAACTTGTGATTCACTCAACGTATGACTACTATGGCATAGTAATATAACATAGCTTATACATTTTACATTTAAGTTTTGAATACACACAGCTGTTAGGCATGAAATAAAAACAAGACATCGAGATTTTTTTAAAACTTTTCTTTCTTAAAACTAGGTTCCACATCTATATATTAATAAGTGAAGCAAAAACTTGTGATTAGTTAGTTACTCGCCGCAGGCAGAGGAGTATGAAATTACGCATGGTTATAGCTGATATAGAGAAGAATTGCGCAATGCTAAAAATTTTTCAAATACTGCATAAAACATACATAAAATCAACTAAAAACACATTACACTTGCATTTAACACAAACACATAGGTACATAATAAACGAAATAGAACGTTACAAGAACGAAATAGAAAATAGGTTTTGACAAGATTTATACGTACATCTTGTTCTTCTCACTAAATAATCTTTTTAATGATCTTCTAGATGGCGTTGTATACATTTAACTGACGATAAAACAAACAAAAGGGCTTCCAGAAAACAGAAGCAACAGCCAGCGCCACTAATCTTCCCACCCAAATGGTTGTTTAAGGAGCCTCCAAAATGCTTGACTGTTTAACAAAGGAACGTTTGGTACTTTAAATTAAATGTTCGGCTTTACAATTCGACGGAATGTATAATGAATAGCACCGTAACATCTGTTAACGAAGGCGAACGATCTCAAAAGTTTTCACGCGCGGGAATAACTAATTGCGAAGGTTGGAATTCAATTTATGGTTTCTAGTGCGCCTCCCGGGATCACGCCATGCTAAAGTATTAATAATGCAAAACAGTGTCACGGAAAGTTTTTGATTCCGGATGCAAATTAAATAAGGAAACAAAGTCGAGAATCCTGAGCTTGTTTCGACGCTTTGTCACTTATTGTTGACTTAGCGTCAGATGTTTAACAAGCCATTTATGCTAACCAGCTCATGGATACCTAATAAGAAATTAAGCATACGACCCCCTGTATATTAAATCTTCACTTGAGTTATCTACATTAAAATATATTACAAAAGTTTTCTTTGCAATGACATATTCCAGATTCTCTTGTCATTTTTTTCTATAACCAAATTGCACACGTACCTTAATAGGTTTTAAAAAATGGACTGGCCTATAATTTTGAGCCTTTAACATATACTATGGAAATATAAAACTAATTACCTGGCTATAACTCTATGACTAGCCATGTAACAATATAATAAAAGCCTCGTAAAAATCTCTCACAAAATCCCGTTTATTACAATGGTATACGAAGAAACGACCGAGAAGACGTGAGAAGTCGACCTTCCCTGCAACCCGATATCCGTACCCCGGGACGGATTACTTGAATTACTGAAACCATACGTATACGCACACTTGATACAGTAATCCACGTATTACCGGATTAATTCCTCGCCTTCCAAATGTATTCTGCGTCACGGTTGAAAAGGTTGCATTGATAACATTTTTGGCTCGGCTTTAATCTCAGCCTTTTTATAGATTTTAATATTAGCCTTACGGGAATCAAGATTGCTCGTCACAAATTTTTGTATCCATATTTTTACTAATATATATTTTTAGGGCTTCGTAAGATATTTCGTATCATATACACGTATAAGTTGAAGTTTAAGTGCAAATAAACGATACGCTTTTCTACACTCACAGCCTCACACTAGGATTTTCTCCTGTGTCGTGGGTGCTATGGACACACACAAAGACGAATACACAAACACCCAGACCCAGAACAAGAATCTAAACTCATCATTCAGATACATGTCTGGCCGGGAATCGAACTCGGGACCCACTGCGTGTCAGACCGGTATGGTAACCGCTGCGCCACGCGGGTCGTCAAAACTTAAAATCAATAAAATATGATGAAAACTATGTTTATTATTCATATGATAACAACGGACATACATAATTTAATAAACGATTTAATAAACATTAAGAAAAGGCCGAGAATTTTGTTTTAATCATCAGATATTTAGCATCAAACAAACTTAGCATCGGCTTTTATAAAATAAAAGAATTGTCAATAATTTCCCGAAGTACTAAAGATATTGTGGCGTCCTACATATTCGCAATATAAATAAATATGGACCGCACACAGAACACTCATTTTTGAAGTCGTTAACAGAACTTTTATATGTAGGTATAATTTTGCAAATGGAACGTAAACGAAGCGATACTTATTCTCAATTTGCAATGTATAAAGATAAAAGATACATTAATGATGTACTTCGAACTTCAGGCGCTTTTGGGGTTCCGATTAACACAGTTACAAGTTTCAAGACTACATTAGAAGTAAGAAGGCCGCCGAAGGAAGCGAAGGAGAGGTTTCCCGGAGAACCAAATACACCACAGCGCAACAAGAATGCTGCGTGTAACAGGTCACACCGAGCAGCAAGTTTAGATAGCACTGTTACTCTTCTAAATTTTTATCTACTAGGGCTACTTGTTGTGGGATAAGAGCCTACTCGTTTTTTGGAGACAACACAATACAATAGCTGGGCACGTTTTAGTTTGTAGACTCTGAATACTTGTGGAAAGCGTAAATTGTTATTTGTCTATCAAAACTCTTATCAATTCCACATAGAGCGCTACATGAATGTTATTTTTATTGTGAATGAATAAATGCAAATCAATTTCGGTAAATACTCAATTCGAGTACCAGTAAGTATATTCGTCTTTAAAAAATTGCAACAATAAATAAGTTTAGCTTCAGGTAACACATATTACAACAACGCTCTATAGATTCTCTTATTCATACTCTGAGGGGCACGCCCTCCATTTCCGAAGCTAAACTGCTCCGGCCGGCAATCTTTTGTCTTTTAATTTCCTGTCCGCCAGAGCGCGCTGCCATCGTGAATTTCGCTTTCGTGAGCTTCGTTAACTTGTATCGGCCTTTGTTGTTGCCTATTGAACTTTTCCATTACGAACGTCATCGATTGAAACCGCTAAATTCGACGGAAAATTCGTGTCGCAACCTACCTTCTGCCGAAATGAGCACGAGCTCTCGTTTTAATTCACCCTCCATAAAATAGGATGTGCTCGGAACAGTGTTTTGTTTTCGCCTCTCGAAGTAAGAATTTAAATATTTTCTCATTGAAACTTTTAATGCGCCGTTTCGATAAGTGTAATGGACTCCACGTAAGCTTTGGTTCCCTAATTTATGCGTCGTTTTCCAAAGTTTGTGATTATAATATTTTTGATATAATTCCTTAAAACATCTTGTACATCAATTCCGCCTACTTACATTCTCTAATCTTATTTAAGCCTACTATGAAACACATCCAATATACCCACCTGTATTATTTATCCGAACAGAAATTCCTTTACAAAATGATTTTGCTAAATACGCAATACCTGACCCGAATGAGCTGCTTTTATTACAGCATTTATGCTAGACCCATCCCTAATTTACTAAATACAGTTTCCACACCAAATTCAATATCAAAGGCCTTACCTATTAATAACAGGCAACACCATCGGCCCGTTTAAATTATTGTCAAAACTATCCGTTTAGATCGGTCTAATTGTGGACCGCAGGGTAATCAGCGAGGCGCCGAACGGTTCCCACTAAAGTTATCACGGTGTTAATACAACTTGAGACATTACTAACACAAAGGACGGTTTACGAGGGGCGCCGAGACAATAAAACCAGTGTAAAAGTCGGCTAACCGCTTCTCTCTCTCCCCGAGAAATATCCAGCCCTCTCTCTTTTATGAGTCGCTTAAGTCGTGCGCTGCCGTTTTTAAAATAGTCCCGGATTTTAGACGAAAACTTTTATGCTCGACGTATTGAAATAGAATATGGTTTAGTTTCGACGTGAAGTGTTTTCACTCCTGACGCTTCTGGGCTAGTCGGTGGATCGTCAAAGTGCGTACGTGCTTCATGGTTTGACGGTTAAGTAATAGTCGAGTGGTGTCGGGTAGTGAGGGGCATAATGAGAAAACTTGGCCGACTGAGTACCTCGTTCACTTCGGGTGCCAGCAAAAACTCAAGCGGAGCGAGTAGCGTGCCGATTTCGAATTCACAATTCGCCTCCCGCGAAAACAAATGACGACATTCTTCTTCCCGCCACTAAGAAAGGGTGTGTAAATGGAATTAGTTTGCAGAAATTTGCATTCGACTTTAAACAAACCGAAACCGAGAATTCAGACCGCCACTTTAGTATATTGTCGGAGTGGTTCCAGCAAGTTTATTTTGTGGAAGTAGTTCGTAAGAAATCTATTTGCATTATTACTTTGTTACTCAAGAAGTTCCACTTTACATTGCAATATTTACATAGCTACGCTACAATACTGTACTGTTTATTGAATAGAATGGCAATCTCATATCAATCACTGACATCATACTTACATCATCTCAACTTTTTCATTTATTTTCATGTTCAACTTTAATTTGATAATTTATTTCAGAATGGTTGTTAATAATTGTTCCGGCTATATTTGATAATCTGACATTTTATTTTAAACTTAAAGCTGTTATTTTTTGTGTAATACATTTTAAAATTGGTATTTAATATTAATGGTGTTAGTAAAGTGTTTTTTAAATATTTAATACTAATAAAATCTCTAAGGAATTGATAATGTGACTGTATTAGTCACTTTCAATGTAGAAATATATTTTTATATGCCCTGAAGTCAACTAAAACAACATTGTATTGAAAACGAGGTGTATAATAACAATAGGGAGTCATAAAAGGTCATAAAGGTTGCCATTCTCCATAAAACTTTGTTTCTGTAGTCACGCTACAACATTTTGTAGCGTCGTATTATATAGTCGGCCTTTAGGGGCGTTTTTAATTAGGAATGAAAGTTAACCCAAATAAATGATGATAAAGTGTCCACACCCTTGGAGGGCAACAAATTTTAATATTAGGGAGCACACCTGCCGATAGTTGCCGACCCTATTGATTTTGCAATGAAAGCCAGATTAGGGCGCTTTCCGCTAATTATTGCGAATAGATTTATTAATTTATAGGTCTTTGGGGATGTTTATGATGTATGAGGGTGGAGATTTTGCTCAACATATACTATTATGTACCATGATGAATCTTACTACTTACAAATATCAAGTTGAGGGAATACGTAAAATCAAAGTTACTCCTATATACCATATTATACATATCTAAAAGAAGAATGGATTGTTGGTTTTCCGAAAGTGATGAAGCATATATACTAAAGCGTTATATGCCTAATTTTTTCCATAGATCGGTTACATATGTCGGCAGATGACAGCAATCAATAATTTATGTGCTATTCCAATAAATAATAAAATAAACTCTATCGATGCTTGCGTATGTATCAACAGCATTCAGTTATCATTACATATTATATCAACATAAGTTATTGTAAAAATAAAAATAAAATCATAAAATGCACATAAAAGAGAAAAGCCGTGGGAAAGACTTAGTGTTTAGCACTAAAGTAAAATACGACAATTTCAAAGTAGACAAATAAAGCCCGCAATCTGTTTTCATTTTATGTTTCGTTTAAAAAACGTCATATCTTTGTGATCTTTCCGCTTACAACACAAAAGTGCAACACAATAATATCTCCTAGCAGATACTAACGGCAACACGCCACGCTTAAAAATATAAAAAGAAGTTTGTAGCGAACAAAACGTGTACACAATCCCATTTCCTCTTTCATGGCGATGGAGCGAGTCTTAGTGAATCTGGCGGCTCTATGGGCGCCTTTATAAACGCAATAATGAGGAGTGCTAAGGCGGCATTCAGCCGTGGGGTTAACGAGGGCCGTCGATGAATCGTCCATGAGGCTAACACAAAACTTGCCTCTCCTCCGTAATGGTGCGACTTCACCACTCCGCAGCTCGCTTAATCGCCAAAGGGCTTTTTAGCGAACACCAACTCTCGCTTTGACTTTCATCGCCAGGATTAGGCTCGTCTCGATTGAACGCGGAACGGATGAATAGTCAATCTACGAATTTAGGCCAGCGCGAAACGGTCCAGATTAAAATCATGCTTGTATGCAACTAACTCGATTAAAAACTGATCGGACCTGAATGTTTTCGTTTACTTTGCGATGTTTCCCTGGGAATCGCATTAAATCCTTCGAATTTTGCTAGTCTTTGCCTCGCCATGTAGATAAACTTTGTTTTATGAACATATAGCTATATTCAGTCTCAAGGGCTTTCAGCAATAGAAAGTTCGTAGTAGGTACCGACGGTCTACGCCGCACGTCTACGGTTTGCGGTAGACGTTTCCGAACTCCGCCTTAGACTTTCGTGTAAAAAAGGCGTTATAGATTGTTTGCTTGTTAATCAAACTTTTTGTTTGGAAATGGCTCACGTAATGAGGTTGGGAGTCATGGTTTGCATTACCATAAGTTAGTAAGGGGATAAGGCGCTGCTATGGAGGTGGTTCGGTGGAACTGCAAATTACGCGCTTACGTCGGTGATATCGCGCTTAAGCCCACAAAATGATCTCGACCCAAATGAAGGCGCGGCGTTCGTCTTAGGGAATTCAGGAAAATTAGTCAATGCTATCGACGGCGCATCTTGAGTGGAGTCGGTGAGGCTGAATAATGAAATAGCTCGTTGAGGCGGCGGATCGGCGCTATCGTCACTCGGAGGCCATTGGAACGCCATCCCGCCGACATAGCCCAGGCGAAAATCCAACGGATTCCGTATGAGATATCTACCGGCTCCTTTAGGGTTATTAAATGGAGTGGGTTTTAAGGAAACGGCTTGAGAAATGTCTTCCTTACTACGATGTAAAAATCCGTGTTTTCGATAAATAAGTACCTACTCGTTGGAATGAATTGGCCCCATACTTTGTCTTGATGCGGCTCCCTTCGGAGTGCTTTTTAGATAAAATCTGTAACCTCTTATGGTGAATTGGCAATAAGATAAAATGGGAATCGATTTCTAATCTTGTGCATATAAAAACTCCATGCATAATCATAAATTGTGGTAAAAATTGCCTTAGCTTGATCAACAATATTTAAGTTACTTATATTGTATTATAATTATTTCGTTATTAATAACATTGTGCGTGTATAATAATGCACGTTATGTTTGAGAAATCACAGAGCATAGAAGATCATAAGCTGCATAGCTAATGGGAACACCAAAGTGCTAAATTGCTCATCTAATATGGTTCAGTAATAACGTTTGCCTTCTGTTCGTCATCCACGCCGGTAATGACAAATAGCAATCCATTCATTAAGAGAACCCAGTCACTTTGTAATTAGGTCATACCCTAATGTAGCGCTGAAAATCACACCCTTTACATCTCACCACATATCTATATATCGCGTATCTTTACCCTGTGTTTTGGATTTGCTTATGTAATGATCATATTGAGCATTCGGAGAGAATATTTTGTATTCCAAATTCATAGAAATATTTTAGAGTCAAGGAATATTGAATCTATTTTTACACTGACATAATTTGACTGGAAAGTTCGATTCAAAACAAAAGAAAATGAAATGCGTCTGAGAAATAAGAATAACGTTGCATTGTTTTAGTTATGGAAATCCGATCTTGGTATCGAACTGAAGTGACGCGTCTATACCTTTTTCCCGGTTTTATTAAAGGCGAATACAACGCAGAGGCCTGATACCCGACGGCTGCACAAAGCCGGTGCACACCCATACAGGGATAAGCTGGCTCGCGACTCCGTAAGCGTAACTTGCTACAAAATCCCGCGTTTCAGTTTCCATACCCTATTGCAACAGACGGCGGGTTCCACGTAACGTATTTTGCGTTTACAGCCGAGACGACGGGGTTAGGGCGCGCAGCGACGGTAATGCGTTTTATGAATGAATGAACGAATGAATGGGAGGATTTCACTTCCAACTAACCATTGGTTCGTGAAAAGCGACCGGCTGCAGCCAACGCGTTAAGATTTTTATAAAGCGTTAGTGCCCGCTTAATACCGCTTGTCACGTTCGGTTAGAGCGATAAACTTGCCGTGTTCGGTAAAATTTGATAAACAATACCTTTTACTATAATAAAGATATTGCCTCAATTTCATACAGCTTGTCGCCCTAGTACTACGCTGCAGTTTTACGACACATAAAGTTAAGAGCTGAGCTGAATAAATTTACGGTTCTCGATGCAGACCATAAAAAGGTAACGTATTTATGTAATTCTGTTACGGTATGATCTTCCGAACTGCCCGCTTATTTGGATATTCTCTTACTTACGGCTTAACTTGTATAGTATTACTAAGCCGGGGTTATCTAGTCTCGCCATAGATATTATCATTAGTAAGTCTGAAAATTTTAATTTTGGAAATATTAGTGCTACATTGTAAAGTTTTCAGGTAATCAAGGTAAGACATAATTATACTGATGTCATTATAGTATAAAATATTGACAATTAATATACCTACAGGTACCTCGAGGTGGTCTTAGTTGACTTCCCATTTGGCTAATTACTAGTAAAAGTCACATATGGGAGGTTTCCTACTACAAAATTTTCAACTTGTTTAAATTGTTCCCACATATATTTCCTAACAGTTATAAATTATTTGATAAAAATAAGTGGTAGTATGAATAACAAGGTAAACGAAAAATCACCAGCAAACATCACTTTATTTTGTAGAGAAACCCTTTATTTTTCTTCTTTGATTTAAATTTGAGTATTCATTGTTATATAGCTAGTTTGATTTCAGAACCCTAATAAATGACAATTTTATTCTTAAAAGAGATCTTTGTTTACCGAACAAGATAAATAGATAAGCGTGAAAAGTAATACATTAGCTGAAAAAAGTGTATCACAGACTTTGTAGATCACAGATGTGTCTAATGCTTAGCGACGTTCAAAGGCAATATCGAGTTGATTAATTCGATTTTCCTTTGGACACTGATTGCGATTGCATCTAGACTGAAGTTGTTTTCATTCCTATCATTTTACGATTACGCTACAGATAAATCGGGAAAGTAAAAGAAATCAGTCAGCTACGAAATCGAATGATTAAAGGATCTATTTCTTAGCGCCGTTCTTCATCGGAATTCTAGACGCAAAGCATTTCAACATGCGAGTAAATTAAGCGAATTTTTATATGATTCAATACGAACTTACGTAAAAATGATCTTTTAACGGCTTAGTGATATTTTAAAAGAAAGATACATCGGTAGCGGTGAATAAAATGCCGCATGAATCACAAAGAGTTTCGGCTTGAAATTTGGTTCAAACTTTTGAAAGAGCAATTCTAAGGCGCGTTCTCTTAAACACGTTCTCGAGGCACGAGCAAAACGGCACAAAAAGGAAACTGTATCGGTGAATCGGAGTCGTATCGAGTCTTTGAAATTCATAGCGGGCCTACATCCTGCCTATCGGCAAAAACGCGAATGTGAGTACCGTAAATGTGTAGGCTGTGTGTATGGCGTGTAGATAGGCATTTGTTTGGATACGACTTCCTTATGCGGAGTTCTCTATCTTTAGCCAAGAGGGCCATGGAATATCAACACGAGGACACGAGTTCGTCATATTCAAAAAACCATCCTGGTATACTAGTATGATCTTAGATATTGAATTTTAAATGCAAAGTATGATATTTTTTCTATTAAACCGTTTTATGAATATAAAAATTAACACGCTTTCTAAACTCATAGCCCCACACTACGATTTTCTCCTGTGTCGTGGGTACCATGGACACACACAAGATGAATTCACAAACACCCAGACCTAGAACATGAACCTAAACTCATCATTCAGATACCTGTCTGGCCGGGAATCGAACCGGGGCCACATTGCGCGTAAGACCGGTATGGTAACCGCTCCGCCACGCGGGTCGTCAATATGTACTGATTTTATTATGTGTATAACTTAAATTCTATTTTTTTCATGTAAATACGCTTGCTGCGTCGATATGATTGATCGTAAGCGTTCGCCACAATTTGCAGCTAAGTTTCTCAATACAAATACACATACTATCGAGACTGGACCTACATCCTGCCTATCAGCAAAAACGCGAATGTGAGTACCGTAAAGATGTGTAGGTTGTATATATGCGGTGTATACATTTGTTTGGATACGACTTTCTTATACAGAGTTCTCAATCTTTAGTCGAGGGGAACGAAACATATCAAACAAAAAGTAATCTTGTATTTTTTTATTTGACTGAAGTAGCAAACGAGCATGCAGTCCACCTGATGTAAGTGGTCACTGCCGCCCATGGACATCTGTAATCAACTTCATACAGAACATGGGTTCCATCTGAAATCAATCACAGGTGCATATACTTCCGAGGAATATGATGGTCGCCTCATATAAAAGTATGCCGGCAACCACACCGTTCCATCGAAATGCACGAACTGTTTCACGCTAGAAATAGGTATGTATCTCGATAAATGCAACAAGAACAAAAAACTTTTAAAAATATTAATAACTTTTAAATCAGATTATCAGTATCATTATTATTGAATTTTAAACTAAAACCTGTCTAAGCATTCTTAGATAAGTATAATTGATCTTATGTGTATAAAGTCTTTATTACTGACGTAGCGAAATGCTTATGACGCTTGAAGAGTTTCGTGGGCATTTGTTTAGTCTTACAGAAGTAAGTAAAGATAGTGTGGTCTAGTGATCTAAATGATATTGTATAAAGATACTTATGAACCAGCGTCACTCAATCTTCTAAAGACTGTGTGACGCTGTTTCGTAATTAGTGATCTTGCAAAGGTAGATGGTTAGCGTAATCTAAATTAAATGCTTACCGGCACATAAATAACTAACTAACGATCATTATAATCTTAATTACATTAACATTCAGTTTAATGGCATGACCGTTTAGATAATATATAGCGTCGTCTGAAGACTGTGTGATTAACGTGCTGCGTTGTAGCCATGTGATATTTAAAGGTATATTTTGTGACGAAAAAAATAACATTGGACAAATTTTATAGGCAAAATAATGAACAAAATTTTAATACAAATTAATATTGTACAATGTAAATATTGATGCTATGTGAACGTAAAAACAATTGAACCCGAAATTGAAGCAAAAATATAACCATACGAAAGGTATTTTATATAACATTTTATTTTATGAACATACGTTGATACGAAAAACAGCAAAAACGAAAAATATCTCATGGTGTAGTTAGTGGAAAAAATTTGCGCTTGAAAAAAACTTTGATAACAAATGTTTCGAGCCAGAATTCGTCATTATGCAAAAAAAATTACTACCATAACTTTTATATCAAAAATATTGAGGGATACGTAAAAATCTAATCCTTGCTTGTGTAGGCACGCGTAGCTCCCACATTAGAAACACACTTTGGGCACCACTGACGTATGCACGTCGATCGACAAGTCTTATCAGTCAGCTGTTTCCGCCATCGGGTCACTGACCGAGCAATTATAGTTCGCGGTATTAGATCATAGATCTTCATGCAATGCTCTGTTTCCTGCTATGCAAGAAATTCATTTCGTATGCATGTGTGTAGTGATTTATTGGATGCCGATCGAGTCATTTACCAGATTCATTTAAATAAGTGGATGCCGGCTTACATACAGATGAGGTAAACTTAGTGCTCAAGAATGGCATATTATTGGCGACAGGTTTGAATATTATATAAAGTTGCAATACGGTTAAATAAAGGCGGCTTTATACATCGTCTTTTACTAATAAAATATTATGATATCAACCATAATATAGACATGTGATGAACCGCGCCAACATATACGAAAAGCAAACCAGATAGATAAAAACAAAAAAGAGGAGTAATTTATTTTTTATCTATCCAGATTCCGTGTATCGCTTTTGTTTAAGGCTCTAAAATATAACACAGTATATATAAATAGCATTCATCTACTTTATAAAAATTAATCTGAATTTAAACTTACGTTTAATTTTTTTAGCGTGGATGTATCTGCGAAGTACAATTTGTAGTTTAAATAAACATATTATTATAGACAGTGTATACTTTAACTGATGAATCTACAAATCCACCGTGTTCAAGTTATAAGTTCAAGATGTATTTCAGCCTCTTGTTCCATACACCAGTACAAAAAACTGAGCATATTCACATCGACACATCTCTTCATCTAAATCAAAACATACATATATTATGCGTTTCATAAACACTCGATCTTCATTCGTTAACCAAAGCTAATGAGTAATAAATAAGAGAGCAGGCGACATTATGTGTCAAACAGTCCAAGCATTCGCTCGCATTCCGTTAAAGATTTACGCATGAGTTATATATTCATGGCCAGTATCGAAGAGGAATGGTGTGTAACCTAAGCCTCCAAAAGTCCAGTTAGCGTCAAAATGGAAGTCCATAAGCGTTGATAATTTTCTCCCACGCCAACTACCGTAGTGGCGACCGATCTTATTACGATATGTTCACTGTATATCGAATATCATTAGTGATGTGCTAACTCGGATAAACACAGTTCGAGTCAACTCGAGTTAAAATGCACGTAACCCGACTGAACTGAAGTCAACTTGAGTTAACTACATGACAGTAAGAACCGTCAATTAACTGACCTTTTGTTGTTTTGGTGGTCAAACTTGAATTAGTATACATTTGACGACCTTATTTTGACCAAAAATCTTCTTGTACCCAACTTGAGTTACAACGAATTCAACTCGAATTAAATCGAGTTAAGCCTAACTAGTTGACCATCACTATCGTGAGTTCAACGTTTATCCCACGTCGGTGCATCTCCGCGTCAAATCAACCGCCTACTTATAAGAAATTGTTCGTCAGCATTTCGTAATGCAACTTTATTTAGAGTAATAATACAATTTTGAAACATCCCGTTTCGATGCTATTGTTATATGCTAACCTTTCGCCCACGACTTTGTCAGCGTTAATTAGTTTTTTGTTAACCTTTCTATGCCCTACAATGGCATGAGACGTCTAACTGCCAGTTTAAATAACTAATTATATCTGCATTGCACTAGACCAGCTATAAAATATCGGCAAATACCTCTAAATTATCTGGAGAAGAATAAATGGATAATTTACTATGCCCAGCAGTGGATTTCATAAATATACATTATGCAATTATAATATATCGCTTATTAGAGAGTTACTGTAAGTTTTACCAATATTCATTTTTCAAGGTGTTAGAACCGTTGTAGTTCGCCCGGCGAAGTACCACCGCCACACCTATTTCTAGCGTGAATCATTTCTTGCGTTTCGATGGAAGGGTGTGGTTACCAGCACACTTTCACATGAGGCGACCATCATAGTCCTCGGGAGTAGCAATGCATCTGTTATTGACTTCAGACGGAAACCATTTTCTATATGAAGTTGATTACAGATGTCCATGGGCGGCAGTGACCACTTAACATCAGGTGGACTACTCGTTTGCTACTTCAGTCAGATAAAAAAAACTTTCAACATTCGTAAAAAAAAGCAAATAGAAATTAAAACTAAAAAAACTTGTCACTAATATAATGTGTATACGAGTAAATATAACACGAATCCATTATTTTACTGTTACGAAATATAAGCGCAAATTGTTAACCTATTCCATTCATTAACTTGACATGAAAACACGTCAACACGCTACATTGAAACTGTAATAGATATTGAAATGAGCAAAAACTAAACCGTAATAGGTATTGTGGTCAAAAAACCACGACAGGTCCGTTCGTATCAAATGTAGATTAAACCAAAATGTTCCCACCGTTTCGCTCGACCGCCCATAAATGTAACATTCAACTTCCATAATTATTTTTCTCGTGAACCAATACAACAATTATAACATTCGTCACGATCTACACCGATTTTGATGGTAAAAACTACTGGGAATACTTAATTGAGCAGCCTCTTACCGATTCGATTCACATTCACGAGAAGACAACGCGGGGAAAACAATCCACTTGTGAGATAACGGATCGGTATTTTTTTTTATCTGACTGAAGTAGCAAACGATGGTACCTGATGGTAAATGGTCACTGCCGCCCATGGACATCTGTAATCAACTTCATACAGACCATGGGTTCCATCTGAAGTCTATCACAGATCCGTTGCTACTCCCGAGGACTATGATGTCATCTCATGTGAAAGTGTGCTGGCAACCACACCCTTCTATCCAAACGCAAGAAGTGCTTCACGATAAAAATAGGTGTGGAGGTGGTACTTCCCCGGTTGAACTACACTGGTTCTACCACCTTACAAAATTCATTCATTTATTTTATTATTAATGGAAAACCACAAAATGTTTTGAGTTGCCAAGTAGCATATCGTAATCCGCGTAAAAATATGTCTTAGCGTGCAAATCCTTCGTAAATAGTTTTTGCAGATTAACGAATCTTACTCGTATACACTGTAAAAACTATTCACGCAGGATTATTTAAGTTTAGAGTACAGTACAGAGACTATTTAAAGTCTGTTCGTATGTTTACAGACAGCCTCAGTAGTAATTATAGGTAATATCTGCAGTATCATTATAAACCATTTATTATGCTTTTATATAGAAACTAATAATATTAATTAGCAATAAAACAATTATTCATCTTTAATTTACTATTTATCCTTCACTTGTAAAATATTTATTTAGCTACGAAATATGATACCAAATCTTAGTATTTTTGTTTACCTACAAATAAAAGCTTTTATTATGACTATATTTTTATATATTTGTTTATATTGTTAATTTCTGAACAAATTATACAGTATTTATTGTATTCTATTAGTAGTTGCGTAGAAGTACGCAATAGTTTTGACTTTAAATATCACAGTATAAATAAACATGACATACGGGCTAAGAAAACTGTATTAATTTTCAAACAACAAACATCGCAATTTTTTTTTGTGTAGATGGAAAGGTTATTTATTAATCAAGTTCCTAAAAGGAGGATTTTTCCAATTCCATCCCTATGAATATTTTACATCTGTCCGGACATCTGTTGAAGCTCGTGTAGAATGAATTTTTATATGTCCGTGTAAAATCGCCTCCACTTCCCTTAATATTAATACATTTCATATGAATTTTTCGTTCACAATCGAGCTTACGTTTGTTGTTAAAAACCGAAATTTACGAAGCGGATGTCCATTTTGCTGACAGATAACGAGACACACATTGGTTAATTTGAATCACGCCACTTTGTATCGGCAACGGGTCGAAATAAAAGGCCAAGATAGGTAATACGAAGCGCTAACAGACTTTGAATAAAAACACTAATAACAAAATTTCATTATCACTTTATAAAATAAGATAAGTGAACGTGGCAGGCAAAATAGTATTATTTTGTAAAAAATGTACCGGTATACTACGTGCAGCCAGGCAAAACATTGTATAGAGAAGTGTGAACTAAAATTATGTTTTCTGAATAAGATTCAATTATTGCTTATGTGTGTATTATATATGTGTCCACCAATTCGCGCTTGGCCAGCGCGGTGGACTATGGCCTAAACTCTCTCATTCTGAGAGAAAACCCGTGCCCAGCAGTGGGTCAATAATGGGTTGATAAGTGAGAGTGCATTTTATATCACAGGAAATGATAGTGCAATGAATAGATGAAAGGTTTGATTATTATTAGATTCCGCTTAAACTGGTAATTAAGCACTTCTGGTCCATACGTCTTAAACTTATCAGATTGATCTTTACAACATGCAGGTTGCCTTCGATTTTGTTTTTAGAGTTTACAAACGAAACATTATACAGCTTTTACAAGAATAATGCGCTACGTATGAATAAAATATGTGTATTTTCTCAGAACGTTTTCAGTTCACGTTCTCGTACGTTCAGATACAGTTCAGCGGCGCAAAACGTTCGCAACTTGTCGTACCTACATTAAGACATAACAATATAACAAAGAAACTATATCCCGTGCGAGACTGAGGTACAAATAGTCGGCCCCATTCGAATTCACGTCGTCGCCGTATTTGTAATTCAACGCAGGGTCCCGCGGCGTATTGTTTCACCTAACCGCCAAAGGGGAAGCTCTTTGTTCATAAAACATTTATTAGTCGCGATTCGTTAATGAGTCACGCCCTGGAGTCTGAATTGGAGCGAGTTAAACGTAGGAAGAGCTATTCTAAGGCGATACATTAGAAAGTCTGGGTTTATTAGCCGTTGGCCACTCAAAATCAAGTAGGTAATAGGTACGGGACATTTAGACGACCGGTTTGGTTCAGATGAAATGTATATATCAACAATTAAAAAGTATATGCATGACCCATATGGAACAGGAAATAAATCTGAAGAACACTTCATTAATTTTAAAGAATAACTCTATAAAAGAACACGATAAACAAAAACATGGCATTCAAATTCGTCTGTGAAACGTTGTACTCATCACACCCAAGAATTTTCAGTAAAAGATTAGACCGCCGTGTTATACGCTGGCCTTGACTTCAATACAAAAAAAAATAACCTTTCTAAGTAAAGTACAATATCGCTTAAAATATTCACTTGTATCGCTCCTAAAGTCAGGAAAAGTATGTGTGGGAAGATTTCTTGCCGATTGTTACAATTGTCTCTTAGCTTTTCTTGTCGGTCATCAAAAATATTTTTTTATCATTTAATGTAAACAAGCGTGCAGTCCACTTGATGGAAGTGGTCACTGCGGCACATAGACACAATATGTAAGTAATTTTATGTAGACCAGGGATTTCGTTTGAAGTCAACCATGTGCTTTATAACTAATTTAAATTAAATTTAAAAAAGGGGACCAAACTAAAGTTTACTCCATTTCTTTCATTATTATTGCTTTTAGGACTACCATCAGTCCATTTGAGAGGAAACACAGCAAAGCACAGCAGCACAGCAGTATAGGTGGCAACAATCGGCATACTACGTATTTTGATTATTAAATATACAAGTAGTGATAGCCTAGTGGTTGAAACTCGGCTTCTCAATCGAGTGTCCGTGGTCGAATCCTAGACACACACCACTAATTGGCCTAAAATTATATCCTTCTTTTTATCTGACTGAAGTAGCAAACGAGCATGCAGTCCACCTGATAGTAAGTCGTCACTGCCGTCCATGGACATCTATAATCAACTACATACAGAACAAGGGTTCCATCTGAAATCAATCACAAATGCGTTGCTACTCCCGAGGACTATAATTATCGCCTCATGTGAAAGTGTGCCGGCAACCACACCCTTTCATCGAAATGCAAGAAATGCTTCACGCTAGAAATAGGTGTGGCGGTAGTACTTCCACGGTCGAACTACACTGGTTCCACCACCTTCACAGTATGTGTGTATTAACGTGATTTATGCGTATTACCACTGCTGGAAGGAGTACGAAAACATCATTAAAAACTGATACACGCTAGAGTTCTCTAAAAAAAACTCTATTAAAGGTCTGTGAAGACCACCAATTCGCACTTAGACAACGAGGTAGACCATAGCCTAAAACCCTCTCATTCTGAAAGATTAGATTTGATTTTCTCATTCTCATTCCCTTACTCAGCTATGGGACAATAATGGGTTGACGACGATACTAGGTCGTATAATGTTTTCCCGCATTGCCGTACCTGTAATTTGCGTATACTTAACGCTACGTAAATCTCTCATACAAACGTACATACGTTTAAATTATAATTTCTGAGTGAAGATTTATTCCACTAACCTACATACATGTTGGAACAATACTCGTACATTTTAAAATTCTAAACGTCGAATAAAATTCGACCCAGATTAATACTTATTTTCAACGTATAAATTAAATTCTTTATTAATATAAACCGTTATTAATTTGAACTACTGTTACATCGAAATAACTGATCTAACTTCGGTAATGTAAACATAATTATCTGCTACAGGCGGAAGTTGCTTTAAGCTATTATAATTATGTTCATTGTTCATATATCGATATATACCTGTTCCATATGAAAATAATGTGTAAAATCAAGTATACAGTTTAATGTGCATATCGACTAATGGACTGAAAGGTCGTTGTATAAGTACAAGTGTATATGTATTTATATACCTGTATTTCAAATTAATGTATTTTTTAGGATTGCCGAAGCAACTGATATTAAAAGACCACGCTATCCATGGCCAACTGTAAGCAACTTTATACAGAACAAGAGTTATCTTAAGTCAATCACAGGTATTATAAATTCACTACTCAGTTGGTCATGAAAGAAGAAAGAAAGAGAGCCTACAACCACACATTTTTGAAGGTATACTTCTTTAGGCGCGTTATGAAAAAATGACGAGATTTGAATTTTAAGATTCGTCACACAAAAGTCACAGTATGTATTTTTTTTACTTTTTTTTTTTTTTCAGCAAACAAAAGTTAGGGTACGAAGGATTTTTTTGTTTTTATAGTTTTTTCTATGTACAAACGTAGAATAAGGCGAAAGATATATTTTTTAAGATTTTTATCTTATTACGCCAAAGAGGTATGACTTCTAACGCGTGTACATAAGTACACACACACTTCCTTTTTTTTTACAAAACACAAGAACTGCTTCACACTAGAAACAGATAAGGATACCATTCCCGGTCGAACCATATACCTTCTGCCATCTTCAAAGGTAACTGCCAAACTCTAAACCAAGGGTGGTTTAAAGTAATTGTAAAATATTTCAAAAAATCTGCTCGTCGATTGAAATAAAATTTGAAAACAATTGAATGTTGAATACGAGTATTGCAATCGGTTCTTAGACTATAACAAACGGCAAGTGTTAGCATAAATATTATGGACGGAATAAATATGAAATGTGTATTTATCTCCCATTAGCGTACGCCCTATTAATCACAATCAACGAAGGAAACTATTATTATCCACGATTTATCATTCCCTGCGATATTTATTTATAGCCAAGTATTTCCTATCTGGGTTGTTAGGGTTCCGTAATCAAAGGGTAAAAACGGGACTACTACTACTACTAAGACTCCGCTGTTCGTCTATCGGTCTGTTTGTCTGTCTGTCATCAGGCGGTATTTCTTAGACCAAGATAGATAGACAGTTGAAGTCTTCACAGATTAAATGTCTGTTGCTACAACAACAAATACAAAAAAAAAGAATAATATGTGTATTTAAGAGGGGATACCTTACAACAAACATGTTTTTTATCGTTGTATAAAGATAATTGTACGGAACCCTTCGTACGTGAATCCGACTCGCATTTGCCCAGTTTTGTATTAGTACTTCACGTTTCACCACTAGAGTAGAGAGAAATCTAATTTTATAAATTTGCTCAGTACAATTATTACACTTCTGCGAAATACATTTATGAAGGCTATTTCTTAGCCCAGGCTTAAAGAATTATATTTTTATTTACAGAAAATTACGGTTATTCCTGTGAAGCCTATTACTGTTTTGTGAAATAAATTGTAATACATAAATTTAGGTTTTAAAAATTCTAAATGTGTTTTGTAATTGCGAATTTAAATTATAATAAGCAAGATATAGAAAAATATCTCATTTATGCAGAGTAATTTAAAAAATGTATTTGTTTTTCTTTGCAAAACAAAGCATTGAAACCTAACCTAAATTAACTTAAAATTTTGCTTTGTAAGAACCTTGCGATAACGTAATAGATTCATTATAAATATATAAAGTACTTTTATTTACACATGTAAAGTGTAAAAACAGCTAAATAAGTTGTTACTTACGTAGAGTATAAATTCGGTAAGTTACTGATGAGATACAATACATTAAACATATCTACATTTTGAACACCATATTATAAGTTTTACAACTTATTAATTGATTAATAAAATACGTTACAGCATAATAAAAAAGGATATAAATATCGCTTCTAGATGCGCAGGGAAATATTATAACGCCAATAAACGATCCCAAACTTAATGAAGTTAGATAACAGCTCCAAAGACTTACAATACGTAATTTATAGCAGCACCGACCCATCGAATAATCGTTACGGGAAGCGGTTACATAGGTAAACTAATTTCGGGGGAACTCTAATTTTGTGCAGCTAACCGCGCTTGAGATGACGAACGTCAACGTCCGAGGAGCTCCTTCATTAAGAGAAGGGGCGGGAGCGGGGTCCCGGGCGAGGACCGAGGGCTTTATGGGACAATTTGCATTTACACGAGCCAAGCAGAGATTACGCCCGCACTTATCCGCCTGTGGAAATGAGCCTCACCTCCCCCGCGACAAGCTACAAAACAAGCTTTTGTTTATATTTCACTGAATTTTTCACCCGCCATTTGCTTTGACGACCATCGTAGCGTGATTGTTTTCGCCAATGTTTACAGGCGTTCAATTTGAATTGTGCCGGCAATTCGTGCCGCGATTAAGTGTTTACTGTTGCCTCTGGAATGTACTATTGTGTGGTATGTTAATAAGACGCATTTTTTTATTTTCTCACTTTTGTTTTACTTCTTTCATTGCGGCGTACGAAATGTCCTGGTTTTATAATAGTCAATTGTAGCAACGAAAATTGATTTACTGGATGTCGAAGTGTCTCTTGTAAGTCACTCTCATAAAACATCCTCGAAGCCAGCACATCGTATTAGGTATACTCTAAGGTATTAAGCGCAAGATATAGAGGTCGTGGAACATTTTGTGCATTGTCTATGAAGGCTCCACCGCTAAATTTATTTCTGCCTAATAACAGCGATGTTAAGGGCTGCCGTTTTTTATGAAGAACGTCATTCAGGAGATATACTTATCCAAGAAGTTCCAAATTTACCTTTACGGCAAATGAACCTGTGACCAAGCTCAGGTAATTGTGATCGTATATGGGGTTGATTACAGACGTCCACGGGCAGCAGTGGCCATTTATCACTAAGTATGTTCATGCACACACATGCTCATTTACTAGTTCTTTAATATATAATAAAGACTGAAATAATTCTAAAGGTTATGCCATCGGAGTGAGGTCATTCTTAGAATGTACGAGCATATATTACTCTGTGAAAGTAATAAAATATGCACGATTTAATCATATTCAAGACGGGAAAAACACAAGTAAAAATACTTGTAAGAATCTCTAAAAGAAAACAAACCTTGTATAGTGAGATCATTAAGGTACATTACAATAAAAGTTTATGGTAAACTTCACGACGCTCGTTGCATTACACGTTCCATTTTGCATCAACCACGCCTTAAGTAGGTATCTACGTTTACCGTCTCCATCTATATTAATGTGAGTAGTGAACTAAAGACCTGAGACAGCTTTCCTAAATTTCTATAGCATCGTTAGTATATTCATTCAGCGCGAATGTTCCAGTGAAGGCAGCAACACTATATTCACATACTGTCACATTACAACCACACAACGAAGATAAAGACGGTACAGGAAACCTAATGCCTCTATAAACGTGAAGGCTAAATTACATCGCTTATTAATGTCGATGTAGGGAGGGAATTATTCGTAAGGCCGGTCACGTTTTCTCTATAGACGTTCAGTTACGTCAGGCACTATCGTTTTAGATTGCTGCCTCCGCAAACATCGAATACCGTGGATTGTATTCAGTCAAAGAGCATACTCGGGCATCTAAAATAGTTGCCGCAAAGCTCGTAGAAACAAAGCGGATGGTACGAACTGAAGATACGTACGTGTATAATGGAATATGCCTTTCAGGGACCTGCGCTGACCCACTTACGGGTAACCACCTTTGAATCGCTCTGACAAAAGCATGTCAATGCACGAATATAATGTCTGACCGGCCTTCGATGTCTCAATTTGGAGCCCGCAAGAGCCTCAGATTCGCACTTGGGGCAATCTCGCTCGTTGTACGTATACGAATCTTACAACATAAGATGTGGGTAACTTCCCCACATTATTGTACAAGGTGGTAGAACCAGTGTAGTTCTACCGCGGAAGTGCTACTGCCACACCTATTTCTACCGTGAAGCATTTCTTGCGTTTCGATAGAAGGTGTGGTTGCCGGCACACTTTCAGATGAGGCGACCATCATAGTCCTCGAAAGTAGCAACGCAGCTGAGATTGACTTCAGATTGAACCCATGTTCTATATGAAGTTGATTACAGATGTCCATGGACGGCAATGACCACTTACCACCAGATGGACTGCAAGCTCGTTTGCTACTTAAGTCATAAGAAAACCTAAATGGTTTGTTGTAATATAGCATTGTAACCGTTAATGTCATTATCTCCCTCCCTCTATACTGTAACCAATACAACAAGGTACTGTAAATTAAGAATGTTTAATAAATATCAAACTACAATTATAGTTATAGCCAGCTACAGAGGAATTCCACGTTTTAAACATTCGTATGAAACAAATATTGTAGCAGCCGTTTCTGTTACTTAATCTGATGCAATTTTGCTTTAAAAATAAATCTGGAACATTTCAAAGAGACTAAACTAGGAGAATAATAATTCGCGGAAATCTGTAAAATTCCGCACTGCATTTCAACATACCGTGTCTACATTAGCTTTTACGGGACATTTTCGTGAATATTCTTTTGCGAAATTCCTACCGTGCATTTCGGTTCGGTGTCGATGAAAGTAGCTAATAATGTTTCACATAAGATGGCAATTTGTTTCGTATATGGAACGGAACTAGTTATCTTCCCATCAGTGTAAACAAACACGTAGCCTTTGTAATTGCCAATATATTTTCGGGAATATCGCTAGCAGAACGGAATATGAGTATACGATATCCAAATATTAAGTTCGCTTAACACATAAATATTCATTGCGGAGCGCACGAGCGACCTATTTACCGCTGTCGCCACCGCCCATAGGTACTACCGATACGATACCCTTAATCAGCAAAATTGCTAGTAATAGATCCGCGACAAGAATTTCTATGATATAAGCTGTAATATTTTTTGTGTTAGTTGGTGTCAAATCTCTTAGATTTTTTATGAATTGATTTACAGGTAAGTATTATTATATTCACATTATTTACAGTTTTGCTGTGGGGATAGTTATTATCTATATCGGGTTACTTCCATCATAGAGTTACGAATTGATACGGTAGCACGAAATAAACCTTCACGACTATAGTTTTTTCTCTTTTG
The DNA here is from genome assembly GCA_949699795.1 of Spicauda simplicius. Taxonomy (NCBI): domain Eukaryota; kingdom Metazoa; phylum Arthropoda; class Insecta; order Lepidoptera; family Hesperiidae; genus Spicauda; species Spicauda simplicius. The sequence continues at coordinate 16,310,550 of OX453058.1, forward strand.
CTTGCAATCTTGCATATTACGGAAAATATATTAATAAAAACTTAATTGTGGTATTCCTGATAAACCATTAGTGAAAAATAAAACATCACCGAATATTGATTTAGTTATTTATCATTATTTGCTTTAATTTAAGCGAAACAGTGATAGCGCAACTGTATGAATATTCATATCGAATCAACTTCTCACTTTTTAGTAGGTATAGTATGAACACCAACTACGAAAATAACCATGCATCTTTAATTTCGTTTATTTTTTATATGTTTGTGTCAAATACAAGTTAGTGTGTGTAGTGCGTTTTTAGTTGATTTATGGTATGTTTTATTTGGTAATCCTTCTCTACATAAACTGTTATATTGCATAATTTAATCCTTCTCCATCCGCGGCAAGTATCTTAAAAACGAATCACAAGTTTTTGCTTCACGTATTAATTAATTTTTATAACAAAAGCACAAAAACCTAAACAACCTCTAAATGTCCAAACATAAAAGAGCGTTCAAAAGGAACGTAAATAAAAAAGCACGTCCCGGAAAACGGGATTTAAATTGATTAGGGAATCCACTTAACAACAGAGGTGTTGTTTTGTACGCCCACAATTAGGTTACTGGATTTCAGTAGTGGTTTACAAAACGCGCCCTGTCACCCGCCCGTTTGGTCATTTGGAGGCAGTGGAACGTGTGATTGACATGTCAGAAAATACGTGCATACTCATATATAGGACGTATGATTGGACGGGTTTGGGAAATTACTGGGTATTTTGACGACGCTGTTTTTCTTTGAATGAAATTTTTGCTGAAGTATATTATTCTAAAGTAGACAATCGTGTTAGTCTAGTACTAAATAAAAGCAGAAAACATTGGAGTAATGTTACATGAGCTTAGAAAAATATTAAGCTCTTTCTAAAATCAAATAATTTAATGTACATTTGTATCGCGATATTACATACAAAAGGGGCAAAATAAGTTAATAATTATATTTATTAACGTATTTTGCCCATTTTGTATGGGCAAAATACGTTAATAAAAAATAAAACTCGAGGTTTCTATTAACTATCAAAACAGTACATTACTATATACTGTAACTTATAACTACATATTATTAAATAATATATAACGAAATGGAAGCACCTTCCATGGTGGAGGCATTTTATAACTTCCCAAGAAACCTAAGCCTCTCGATTATCCAGCTATCAATATCTTCGATATTGCTAATTAAGAAATACGAACTATTCTTTAATTAGCATTATAGTCGTAGGGTCGTGAAGGTTACGTCATGTGTAAGTTTGTCACGCTCACATCGCATGTTACTGTAATTAAAACGCGAAGTATAATGTATGTAATATTATAATTATTTTCCATGGTAAATAAAATGCCCGGTAGGAAAGAAAATATTTGCGTTTAATTAAGTTCTTTAGCAATACACCGTTGATTTCAGCTTCATACTGGTCTTTTAAGGTCCATTTAGCTTATTTACTATGTTAACACATTACATCTGGCCAGCGCGCACCCCGAGCGGCCTAGTCGACGAGTAAATTATTATTGACGTCTTGTCATTCTTATTAAAAAGATTCCATTAATTTTATTCATATTATATTATATTATTTGCATTGTATTAGAATTAAAACATATTTTTATGTTATTATTTCATTTGCATATTAATGCACGAACAATTTGGCGACCGTGACAGGACTCGAACCTGCAATCTTCGGATATTAACAACTAGGTATATTTTACATTTTGCTATTTAGTTGGATTTAGACCTTCCCTAATGGGTTTTTGATAATACCTTACATTCATATCCTGCAGTAGGCGTTGATATTACACACTTTTTTCTGGATTCTGCCCTTTTGCTCCTACTTCGCGTCCTACGAAAATCAATGAAAGAAAGGGTGCTTTTCAACCCGACACCGCATGGTAAAATATACAGGTACAATAATATTTAAATTACGGAAGAGTTTAGCATACATTCCGAGACAAGATTAAAAAATTGCATTGCCTCACTTTCCAACGAGGCAACCATTTCAGACCCGGGAATAGCAACGCATTCTTAACTGACATTAAATAGAAGTGACCATACGTGGTCATGTGGCATGATGGACTGCATGCATGTTTCCTACTTTAATCTTATAAAAAAATGACTTCTATATTACTTTGTCCCGTATGTTCGAAACAGTATAAGAAACAATACACGACACCGATAAAAGCGATAAAGGAAATCATTGTTTAGAGATTCCATTGTAAAGACCGCTGTCCATTTATTTATATTTCATACGAAATCCGACAGACTGAAATGTTTACATAACTACATATTATTGGCGTTTGTAGTCATACAGCATCAAGCTAACATAACAAATTGAAAGTAGCATGTACACCGTATTTAGGCGTTATGGGATGTTCGTACTAGAGTCACGTCACAGTTTTATCTCCGGGCGAGCAATATGTGTCACGCGTAATGCCCGTACGTTTAAATATACTAGGCCACTAAAACTTGATAAAACAGCAAGTATATAATATTGTGTACAAGGATGAGACACATACTGCATTAGTCGCATTGTATATTTGGTTTAAGATTCTTATAATTTTCAATAATAAAATCGCTTAATGAGGAATAAGATTTAACAATGATGCTCGTATCCTACTGTGAGCACTGTTATTTGTAGGTGAATAAAGTTCATACTAAAAATAATATAGAAAATGCTAAATTACACGCTTTTTACACTCATAGCTCCACACTACGATTTCCTCCTGTGTCGTGGGTACCATGGACACACACAAGAAGAATTTACAAACACCCAGACCCAGAACATGAATCTTAACTCATCATTAAACTACCTGTCTGGCCGGGAATCGAACCCGGGACCCATTGCGCGTCAGACGGTATGGTGAACGTTCTGCCACGCGCGTCGTCAAATTCTTAAGGGGGCTAAATACCGGCGGGATTTCGCTGACATTTGGCACATGAAGTTTGTGATCTGGATTAAACGTACAATTACCTTGGAAATATGAAAAAAAAACGAGAAATCTAAACTATTTTATCCGATTTTATCAGCTTGATATATTTTTATTCGATCGAAATGCCTGTAGACATACACATTAAGCCCGAGTGCACTAAACTTAACTTTACGGAACACGGAAACGGGAACAGTTTTTCAATCTTGCTACAAATGGTACAACATTTACAAAGCTTACAGCTTAGAGCATCGCAAACGGTTCGCAGGTGGTGTTTTATTGAAAAAAGATACAAATTACCCTTTCGCGGAGACTTGATGCCGGATTGATGGCGGACGGATATTAAGATTCCTTTGTAGGCTTCTTGTTGGAATTTCGGCACAATCAGAACAATTTAGGACATTCTATACGTAGTTTTCAGAGGGTATTTAAGTTATGTTATCTAAATTTATAATTGATTTTCAAAACAATTTTAGATATTACTGGAGCCGCCTAACACAAACATTTTTTTTTTTACTAGACGCTCCCAAACCACTAATTTGTAAAAAAACAACATATGCTAAAGAAACAAATATTTTTGATTTTTGATAATACAAAAGACTTTCTCAAATATCGTGACTTTTTAGTTTGTGTATATAATGCTTACATCAAAGTTAAAATACCGGAAATTTCTTTGACATAGACTATTTTCAACATTTTATAAGCAAAAACTATGTCGTAACTGTTTTTAAAACAATGTAGAACTTGTACTAAATTAATAAAACATAGAAAAAAATTATCGTTGACTTCACGTTTAGCAGAAAACAAGAACATAGTATAAAATATAAAACATTGATCGTTGACTTCACGTTTAGCAGGTAAAAAGCCAATTTAAAGATACTGAAAAGTTGCCAAAACGACACTCACCTAAGTGCAGGCAGCGGCTAAATGTTATAACGTTGTGTTTTGCGAACTCATGAGCCCAATTTGCAATCAGAGCGCTCCAAGCATAATCTGAAACAAAAAACGTCGGTACAGTAAAGGAACAAGATGAAAAATTGACAAAATGTAGTTTACGTTTAGAATTTGTCTTTCCGATAATGTTATATCGGCGAATGAGAAACTATAATAAACTAATAACTCTTTATACACTCATAGCACCGTTTAAGGGTTTTCTCCTGTATCATGTTTGCCATCAACACACAAATGGAAGTAGACACCCAGATACAGAACAGAAATTTAAATTAATCATCCCGATATTTGTCCGACCAAGGATCGAATCTGAAACCCTCTACGTATCAGATTAGTAAGGTCGACGCTGCGTCATACGGGCTTATTCTATAAATAGCAATCATAACCCACTGTTATGGAATTTCAGCCTCTGAAACTGGAATTAAATTCCTAGGCAAGCACCACTGAATTTTTAAATTATAAGCATATTAGAATTTAATTATTTCATGCTCCAGGATGAATGAAAATATCGTAGAAAAATCTACAAATCTTTAAAATCACTTAAAATGTGCTTGTAGTCTACCAGTGTAGGACTCCACTTTGTGAATTATGGTTCTGACACTTTATTCTACGTAGAAACAATACTAGAATGTACAAAATAAAAATTCTTTACGATCCGCACGAACGGAAATACTTGAATATTTTCTATTTGACTTTAAGAAACATGAAAACCAATACGAGCGCTTCAAAGCCAAACTTGAATACAATTTAGAAAACGAAACGGCAATACAGTTTCCGTCATGCAAAAGTCAAACGGCCGCAACGCGCCGGCGATAAAACTTTCCCTACATTTCCAATTGCAAAACAAAGCGCGTACAAAAGGAAACAGAAAAGCGCAGGTGTCCAGGCAACTCTGGTTCTCTAATCAAGTGGAAATGTTTGCTTGGACGACCGGCGGATCCGAAACGGAACGGCACCGTCCGTTCCAATTCCAACCTCACCTGAAGGCCGTAACCCTCGATTCAATAAAATTGGAATCTCCAATCCCATTCCTAGAGCAAAATACCCCAAAATTTCGACATTCATTCTCGTTAGCCAAGACCGCTGTAGCGAGCGCAAACGCTTTTTTTAACAAACCAGAAACAAAATAAAATTAACCATCTCTGAGGTTATAATCCCTGAGGTTAGGCATTAATGTTGTTTAAACAATGCTGCTTATCGGAGATAGCGTTGCGTGCGTCTGAGGTGCAAAACGCGACGGTTGCTAGCAAAGCGAGCATTCTTTTGTTTCGTGGGATAAGCGACTCGTTAGCCCGAAGATTCGAGAGAACCTTTTGACATTTCGCTAAAGGGTTCGCTTCAGCTGATTAATGTTGTAATTCCTTGTGATACGCACAAAAAATACACTCAGAGCATTTATACGGTGACGGCTCGTGAGCGGGAGAAAAATGAAGGGAATTTATCTGAACTGTGTATCGTTGCGAAGCGGCCGTCGAGTATCTATTTTAATGCAGGCGCTTTTATAGCTCGAATTGAATAGATGTACGAAAACTAAAAAGCGGACGCTTACTACATACACATATTTCATCACGAAACGTTTTTAGTTGATTAATGAGAAGTGAGTCGCAACCGTAACGTTAAACGATGAACGTTACTATATTATTAACGATCTTTAGCTGGCAGCTCAACTCGCATTACCCTCCTCTGATGCTTAACTCTTTGCTCCTTCATATTTTTTGCAAATATTTTAGCGTACCGTAATATAATACCCAAAATAAAAAATATTATTATATTTAAGTTTTGAGCAACAAAATATGTTTCAGTAAGAAGTGCTCAGAAGCCTCAATGTTCCAGTAAGTGTTAAATAAATTTATCTCATTTACAAAATAATGCGAATGAATTATAAAATTACGAAGTCTACACATTGCCTACAAAATTTTAGATATTTTATAAATAAAGTTTTATATAACCTTTAAAAAATAAAAAATACTGATGTCATTAGTTCTTATAACGAAAAAAAGAAAGAAAGATCATCGGCGGCCATCTTAAGCTTAAATTTACTCGTAATAGAATACGTTAGTGAAAAGTCTAGACTACGAAATATGCACAGCCGAATTTTCTGAAATATTTTATTCAATGAATGATTTGTACAATAAAAGGCAGGTGCTTTATTTATTTTCATTTAAGTGCTCATAGACGCAAATTAAGGGATCACTAAATATACTTAAAATGAGAAGCTGATTTAAAATGAAAGCGAGACTAATGAAGGCGTCTATACACGAATTACGTAAAAATTACGTTTTAATGAAAGTTCACAATGAGAGAAACTTGAAGAGTTCGCCTTTTAGTCATAAATGTCGTTTCATAGTTTGTCGTTAGCATGTTTCGAATAGTGTCTGAACAAGTTTGAGCGTTTCAATTAAGGGAAGTTTTGAAAAATACGAATCTGCACTAAACGGCGCATTGTAAGGACTCTTCCTTAATGTTAATGACGTTTGCGCAAAGCTCAACATGAGCACCTGCCACAAAGGCATCAGGCGAGAGTTAACAATCCGGCTCATTAGTACTGAGTTTCTTTGCATAACTAGAAAGAGAAACCAGCCAAGTACGAGACGGGCTCGTGCTGTCAATGTTCCGCAGGCATTTTGATTACGTGCCATGACACAAGCGTGAACTATTCAGCGCTGTGTCTGTTAATCTTCCGCATGTCGGGCCTATCTGATTTACAAAGTTAAGCAATGGGAAATGTCGAGGGTGGAATAACCGTCATTACTATTCATATACATGCGTGTTTCAGACGACACGGTAAGGCGTTTGTCCCGGTTGTAATCATCATAGCAGTTAGATCTTGTCAAAGGCCTTTCGGGTTTGAAAACATTCGGCACAAACTTACCTCTAATTGCCTTGCGTAATTAAGCGTAAAACATTAGCATCGCTAATCGTGGGGAAAGATTCTTGTGATATTCGTTTGCAATATTAGAAGGGACTCTAAAACTCATCGCGCGGTGGTAAAATCATTTAAGTTCGGTCAGAGAAGTACCACTGCCACACCAATTTCTAACGCGAAGCATTTCTTGCGTTTAATGAAAGGGTATGATTGCCGGCACACTTCTTAATCCTCGGAAGTAGCAATGCATCTGAAATTGACTTCAGTTGGAATAATAGATTCTATGAAATTATGATATCTAGATTTATATGAATTTTCTGATGCCCATAGGCGGCAGTGACCACTTACCGTCACGTGGTCGGCATGGTTTGCTACTTCAATCGGATAAAAAAGCGTGGTGAAACACAGCATCGCTATACGTGGTGAAAGCTTTATGTGATATTCGTTTATGATATTGCAAGGGACGCTGAAACTCGTCGCAGATTAATTCGAGTTTCGTTGCCATAATTTTTCTTGCAGCGTTAACGAGGTAACTTGCTGTATGTACGTAACAAAGTTACCGGATGCAACGACTTGCCCGGCACGCTTTCATCGTCCTCACGCTCCTTAATTTTCTTTTGAAAGTTTTTGAAATTTTCCATCGCTTTTAAGATTTCCAACGCTCTACCGTGGAAAATGATGGCGTAACTATGTAGGTTTTGCTTTGATAATTAAGACGCTCGTTGCATCACGCTGTTGTGTAGCTAACGGTATGTCTACAATAAATATCTGGACTGACTAACCACAAATAAGAAATTAAAATGTTGGCCTCCTGTTGTCTTAAATAACAATGTCACCGACCTACTTAATTCTACCTTATTGCAGGAAGGTAGTAACGTAATGTTAAAAAAACAATACGTAAGTACTTTCAGCACTCTTATACCATCCTAAAGTTTCCTTCGTAGTGACTTCTATAGATACAAAGACGAGTACGCGACACCAAGATCAAGAAAACAGTATAAATTGAGTTAATAAGGGTCTTAATTCGCACCTGGAGCCCTCTGCATATAGACAGACATTGTAACAATTACCTCCTACGGGTTATAAACTTATTTCTCACAAAATAGAAGCATTATTTCCTCAACCAACCCTGATGGACATTCGTTGACTTAATGCGCAATGACTACTTAATATAAAGTTCACAGCACGGTTCCTATTCTTATCACATAAATACAATTAAAAGAACGTTTACCAACTACGATAATGTACAGTTAAGAAATACAGTAGCCACTATCAAATAAATTTGGTCTACACCACGAATCTAAAGTACAAACCGACGTGTAACGAGTCAGTACGAAAGAGCGATACTAGTGTGGTTTATAGTCACTTATTGGCTTGTATCGACCGCGTTAATCTTTTTATTGGGTTGTATTTTTACAGATTTATCCCTCCACAGGTTATTATCTATTTTGTAAGGCGTGGGATGGCGTTAAGTTAGCGTGGGTGGGTTGTTTATTTAGGGACGCCTCTACATTTGAAAAGAAACTGGTTACGCTTGTCATTTATTGTATCGGATCTAAATCCAGTCGGACTGTTGGACTAACCAGTATCAGTGGGTGTTTAACGCTACGTTTGTTAAAGGGATGCTCTTTATTGAGTAGTTATGAGTTAGTTAATAGCTTTAAGACTATGAAAAATAACCTACAGATTAATAAAATAACTTTTGCCTGATTACAGTATAATTAAGCCGATATATGGTTTGAGAGGTGTGGCAGAGAAGAGAGACTCTTACGACATTTATTAACTCTTTACCTCGGGAACTCCAAACCTATCTGGAGTTAAATAATGTTCGTTTTATATTTCCTTAGCTCAAAAATACACTCTAACTCACTAGTGTTCGTGGAAATTTTATGCTGACCGCCAACTTGGACTAACCTATTTTAAAACCTAAGCCGGCGACAACCGGTCGACAGACAAAAACTCAAGATTATCGCGCCGAGTCAGTTAACAAAGTTAAACGTCAAAACAAGAGATTCTTCCAAGAAAACAAACCATGTAGCCGTTTCTGAGAACTCGGCGCGTGCCGTCTTAATAACCCACTCGTGGAACTCCTACCGTAATTATGCACCTGTATTTATTCTTTAGAAGGGTCTCCTTATATTTGTCAACGCGGAATCGGATTAATCCTAAACAAAAATAACAAAATTAATGTTTGCTTCTAAAAACAGTAAACTATAGATATCGGTCGTATCACACCGTTTTGTTTTAAATTGTGTCGATTTCAGCGTTTATGTAGTATTTCTAGTTTATTTCCGTGGTTTCACTCTCTTTAATCCCATTTTGATTTAATCCCAATTGTCATCCAGGTCATAAGTTATCAGTTTGCCACAATTTCAGCGAAATGCAATCTGTAGTTTTTGTATGAAAGAATGACAAACGTACCATACGTCCTCACAAACTTTCACATTTATATGATTATTCAATAAGGTAATTTAAAGTAGACTTAAACTAACCAACAAATTATGCACGTATATCATTAGCATTGTATAACTTTTGCACGTTTATTAAATCAACATATTATATGTATAAAAACTAAGTACTCTTGAGTATGAAACCTGAGACGATATAAGGCCAAACACAGCACAGTTGTTCGCATCGCAACGGTTCGTTTCGATTCGACGGTCCGCACCTACATAATATATGAAGACCCTTAACTAAGCAGCCGTCATGAAACATATATTTACTCTGACGTTACATCCAACTTGATGTAGCTGCTGGAACTGTCAGGTGTGAATGTTGAAACTGAGCCTGTGCATTTATTCTGACATCAAATTTATTTTGACGATGACACAGTACCTCCAAAAGTATTAATTATTATAATTATGTACATAACTCTCGTTCAACAGAAGAAACTCACAAAATTGTAGGTACACTTAGATCCCTTTATGCTAATTGATGTCTACTTAGCATAATAGGATCTATCCCGAAAATGTTTATAAAAGTAAATGAAATTAAATCACCTGTAAGTTGTACGAGATTCTGGAATTTTATATAATTTGCGAATTAAAATAAAACAACAGCGTTACCATTTGCTAATAAAAATATAAATATTTTCGACGAGAGAAAGTTTTATTTTAAATCCCCGGTATTTTATAGTTTCATGTCAGATTTTTTTTTTAGAATTAGTTGAACTGGGTCTTTGCATTTTTAAGTATATCTAATTTTTCTATGCACTGGTTATTATTAATGTGATTTGATGAAATAGCCCTGCTATAAAATATTTCTATATCCAATCTAGTAAAATGTACTAACACAGAGTTGAACAAAGAGCCAACTGAAAGGTATTACCATTCATTTTACTGCTGTTTGTAAAACATATATTTGAATATAAGTTCTATTTGCTCTTTTTCTGAAACGCTTTTTATGTCCCATTTATCAATATTTCTTTCTCCCGAACAACTGAAGAGGTCTGAAGTACATTTACACTACACTGATCCCATATTGATAAATGGATAATATCGCAAGTCATTTAAGATTGGTTTAGCCGAATATGGTGTCAAAATTGAAGACATGGAAAAAGAAATTTAGCTTAGTTTAACCAAGAAAGTACCATCGCCATTAGTATTTCCAGCTTGCAGCAGTTATTGTGTTTTGGTGGAAGGGTGTGGTTGCTAGTTCATTGTCTTCCCTCATGTGACATCTCAGCACTAAGAGGGGTATAACCCATTATTGTCCCACTGCTGGACACGGGTCTTCTCTCAGAATGAGCGAGGTTTATGCCATAGTCCACCGCGCTGGTCAAGTGCGAATTGGTGGACTAAGAAGTACTGGAAGCTAGAAGTAAGAAGTAGAAAAAACAATAAATCTATCATTGACTTCAGATAGAGCTTCTATTCTATATAAATTATGTAACAGGTGACTTTGGGCGACAAAGATCACTTGATATAAAGTGAACTGAAGATCATTTACTTACTAAGTACTTTAATATTAAAAAAATATAAACTCTTTAAATACACCAATATTGAAAGTACAATAATTTACTATTGCCTATAAAAATGAATATTGGCATGAAAGAAATAACTGCGAAAAATATTAGATTCGCAATTTTAAACGATAAAGTTTATTATACCGTCATAAAGTCGGCTCACATAAGTACAGCATAAGTTTTATTCGACATTCCTGTACAAAAATGTACGTATAGGTAGGTACAGTCAGGAACATTCATCTTTCCGTGAGCGATGTGTAGCCCATGGTGAGCGGGTAATAACGATGTAATGTGATGTAGACAAGTAATATAACGTGCAACCTCGCTCGCACGCGAAGGATGACGTACAGCCGCGTACACAAGGTAAACGTTGAATATTGCTATACAGTGTAATGTAATAATGTAATTTTATCATTTCTAACGATATTTCGATTTATGTAGTACGATAGATAAGTGAGTAGTTACCGCGCTTAAATAAAGGGGATGGACATGGAAAAGACAGCTGTCATTCACCTATCTACAATCAAATGCTTCAGAAATGCAAAAAAAAACTAAATAACTAACCTAAGGAGACCTAAATAAGACAGCGGGAAACCACTGGATTCGTAAGGTACATGAACGGCTAGAGTGGCGCCATTTATTGAAGGCCTATGTTTAGTAGTGGACTTCAAAGAGCTGATAGATGGATGGTTGTAGAAGTCAAAACCGGGGTTTAGCCTATCAGACCAATGTGATAAACGCTTCAGCACCATATCAATGGCTATATAGAACTTATCATTTTCTTCCAATACAGCGCAAAAATATACGTTATCAGTCTAGCGTAAAATATGATATTACACAATACTCCTGCTTATAATAACCGAGATAATAATAATGATTAATTATACCTGCAAGTGGCGGCATGTAAATGCAATACACATTTTATTTCACCCCTGTAACGGGGTTGAGGGTGAATAGGCACCCCGTATTAATTAATTAGGCACCACCTGCTATAATACGGTTTAGTGCACCCACAACTAACATAAAAATATTTTACCACAATCGTTAATTATGTGCCACGGAGTTATAACTTAAAATTTGGACTTGCGTGACTTGTTGTATTGTCTACCTAAAGTAAATAAAAAAGTAATATTTTACAAATTATATATTGTGTAACTTATCATTACAAGTAATTACGTATTATAGCAAACTATTACGTAAAAAAGGGATGTGGTTTCATCATATCAAATAACTGTATTTTGTTTCAAGACATAAGTACCACGTGCGACGTATAAGAAGTACTCGTAATATTCTTATACAAATTAAAACCACAGCGAAATTAAGTTGTTATTTCCTGACATTTTAATAAAATATTGTACAGGAAATATTCCCTATACCGCAATGATGCATCTGCTTGTATGACAATAATGAAAGGCTCCAGACACCTGGCAGTCGCTTGATAAATTAAACTTTAACTTTCTACGAATGTATGCTGACAGTGTAAGATTTATACTACTGAGAAAAATGTAACTCCAAATACCATTATAACTATTTATTAAAATTCCGTAATTACAATTTTAAATAATTTAAATAGATTATTATACAAAGCCTGCTTATATAATAAAGGTAAATGCATAGTTCCTCTGATGTTCTGGCAGTCTCAAACCTAATTTTACAAAAACCCGAATACGCCTGTGATATCCAATGACTTACTCAACTTTCGCAATACAAGTAATTTAACGTTTACCAAACAAAAAACGAAGTCCTAGTAATATTCTAAAATTAAATCAGGTCGTTTTGTTTAAAAAGTGTGAGAATTCATAACAACCACTAATCTGTTTGCGGTTAATCGTTTTATCAAAAGAATTGTTTGGAAATATTATTTATAAATGCTATTATTTTGTTTACAAATCAGACAAATCTTCAATAACCTTCTCTGATAACGATGATATTTCAACGTGCATTGTGACGATGATGGGATATATCCAGTGCTTAACATATCTAATGACAGATATCATATTATATATAACATAGATCTGATAGCGCCTTAAAACAATGCATTCATACTTCAAATATTCTTCCAGAGCAGTTTCACTACTGACAACGCGTCGGTGCTTTTGTTCAATGTTCGAAACCTTTCTTAAATTTTTTGCTCGTCAAGACGCCGAGATGAGCTCCTTCAAAATTGCCAAACTGCTTTTTTGTAGGCAATATTTATGAGTGCACGGGGCAAAATAATGATATGTATGATTAAGGGCATATACCCAGTGCCCTACGGGGGCATTTGTCAATGCCGCAGGTGGGCGCAGCTCTACGCATTATTACTCTATTTTTGGTTGATTTCAATAACGTTTCGTTGGTTAAAGCAGAATTGTATCTCTGGGGCTGTGTGGTCTCATTAATCGTTACGATGACTCTTAGAACTTTATTTATGGGTGCTGTTATTTGTCATTTCTTTTTCTATTGTGACTATAATAAAACGGTTATTACAGGTTGCATCTTGTTTGTTATTAATTGTATCTAATAAAGTAACCAAATGTAGTAACAAAGTAACTAAACTATTCAATTATAATAGTAATAAATTATGTAGTTATTATAAGATTTTGAAACTTTACTATAAGATAAAATAGTTGCTAGAATCCCATTCATATTATCAATGGAAAATTTTGTGTATATATCTATATAAATGAAAAAAAAAAACTACTATTCGAATATCGCTGAAATTTGGTGTAAAGATAGTTTAAGACCTTGGATTTGAGCTGGATTGGCATATACCTACTCGTTACATGTTTACTACACATGAAAACTGTATAATTAGTTTCACAAAAATATTTATATGTACATACATGATGATAACATCAAATCCATTTGATTTTAAGTCAAATATTTCAATAACAAATGTCTTTTTTATGCGCGGCTCGATTATTTAATACGTCAGATAAACGCGTATTAAGCCGAACAGTCATTGGCCGGATAATAACCGAAAATCTTCAGTAAGTCAATGCCAAGTCATGGTTCAACGTGAAAAACGACCTCCATTAAGGAAGTGAATACATTTAAAATAATCGGCTTAGGCGTCCGACGTTGACGTATATTCGTACTTATCTTCGGAGATACCGACACAGATATCCCGAACTAATCCCTTACACAAACATCTGAAAAAGACTCGGCACTCCTTGTACGGATGATCCCTGTAATTGAATGGGCCAACCGGCTTCGCCTTGAACAAAAGTGTCTAATAATTTATGCCTATAATCTGACGCAGGCGCGCGTACACCGTAGTTTTATTCGTTTTTCGAATCGGGACTTCGTTCCCCTTTGTTGGATTCAGATATTAACTCCACAATGGCGGTGACAGTCACAATATTACCCACATGCCTTCTTTATCCACATCTTTATTCGATGTCGCTTCCTCTCCGGGATTAACTATACATAGGAATCAGAATTTATGCGTTCTAAATAATCTTAGATCCTTGAGCGTGGTAACTTCGCCTCTCCTCGTATATTCTCTGAAATACAATCTGTCACTGGCTTAAAGTTATCGCGCAGTACTAGGAATTGCAAGCGGTAATAATGGCGGTGGTAATAATATACAATTCACACAGTCCCAAAAGTTACTTTAGTGCTTAGTATAGGTACTAAGTTTAAGTACTTAGAAATCTAGTTTATGAATCATTTTCTTGGAATCCTGACCTTTCAAACATTTGTCTATAAACAAAAAGAAAACCAACCCGAAGAAAATAAAGTCTCGAGATATTTTGACTATACTGCACGTCTTTTTAAACTATCACCACCAACCTCAAACGACGAAAGTTCATTTATTCATTCAATTCTCTTTTCGTTTTAGCTTATTTTTTGGTAAAATCCGTTGCCACGGTTAGCAATTTCTGTTTTTTGTTATTTAGGTCCTACGAGAAAAACTTTGCGAAATATATAAAAAATAAGCCGAGACCGAAAAACTGATGTTTATGCGGGTATAAAAAATCTAACTTATTGGAGGCGCTCCATCCGCGCATCCACACGGAGCTCCATGTCGTGTGACTCAAAGTTATGAAGATTAAACCGTGAACGCGTTTTTTTGTATTAAAAATAGATTTAGTACGAGGGCTCAATAAAGTCATGCTCCTGACACGCGGCACGTGTTTCGCTGTCAATACATACGATTATCGTAGCTATTATTGGTAAACAAAAATAACTTTTCAATAGTTCTAAGTACGACTACATTGGAAGAAACTAAAATATTCGTCAGAGGAGTTATGCTGCTACTTCAAACAGTCCTTATATTAACATTTTCTTAGCTTAAGTTGCATAATTATTTATTTAAAGCAATTAAATTAATTTTGTTACAATCTATCATTTCCAATAAAAACTTACAGAACATAATTTCGATATGTGTATGCGAATAGACTCGAAGTTATAGCTACATTAATGGGTGATTGTTGCAAGATTTAAAATCTATTCATACTTGAATTAAAATACCAAAACTCCTGTGAAATTTGACGATGCATCGTTATGTGTTTTATTGCTAGTTTAATTTAGATCTCGGACAATTTGAATAGTATTCTTCACAAGTAAGAGAATAATTCCACGCAATACTCAGATACTTTATGTCAGGATATAACCATATCATTTCCTCTCCATGAGTATTCTTATTTTTATTCTAACTCGACTATAATTCTGATTATATGGCAGGCATAAATTTTAGAATGAAACTAAGCATAAAAAGTTTTCTTTCTGACAACCCGCGTGTTGCAGCGGTTACCATACTGCTCTGACGCGCAATGGGTCCCGGGTTCGATTCCCGGCCAGACAGGTCTCTGAATGATGAGTTTAGATTCCTGTTCTGGGTCTGGGTGTTTGTGTATTCGTCTTGTCTTCGTCCATGGTACCCACGACACAGGAGAAAATCCTACTGAAGTGTAGAAAGCGAGTTTTTTAAAGAGTGTTTTTCTTTAAATTTCTATCTTAAATCTGTTAATGCTTATAGCACAACTTATCCCAATAGAACAAGTGTTGCACTCCGCACTCTGTAATCAGGAAGTGTCCATTAATTTTTAAGATCCTCCTTTGACAAGGCGCCGTGTTTGCCATGACAACAGAACTTTTAATGGAATTACGAAATGTAGACTGAAAACGAGCAATCTGTAGCGCTCTCATGATCCGACACAATGATTCCAATTATTATAAGCAAACACTTTGTTTAACGAGGTGATGCGTACACAACTGTAATTTGATGAACGTCGAAATATTTTTCTTTTGTTTCATTTAACCGCATTGTGAATTTTATTGTTTGGTATTAACTGATTTAACCGGAATAGTTATGAAGCTATGCATAACAGGTAAAGTAAAAATTTGTAATCTTATGAGTTTATAATTATGTAATTTTTTCGTTGTCATATATTAAAAGGTATGATCTTTGGTATTCGCACTTGGCCAGTGAGGTGAAATATGGCCTAAAACTCTCTCATTCCGAGAAAAAAACCCGTGCCCAGCAGTGAGACAATAATGGATTGACGATATATGATATTTGGGATAGGGTACGTAACAACCGAATGATGTTAGAAGTCCTTTTATCAATATTATTAATATTGAAAATTGTACAGTAACAGTCATATGAACTATTGAATTATAGAAATATAAACTTCAATTTTAATATTCTTAAATTACAATTAAACACACGCGCAAATGAATTCGTAAAAAAACAACTGCACCTTTCTATTAAATCGAGTTGAAATAGTAAAACGGAACTACAAAAACAATAAAGTCAGTCAATTAACAGACTATGAGCGCACCGTAGTGCCAATCGAGGGACGGCACGAGAGACCATTGGAAATAAATAACAACGCGACAGCTGAAAACCAGGTCCATACTATCCATACTATTACAGTATTCGTTAAAAACGATGCAAACATAAAGTAAAAACATGTAAACGTTGATAAATCAGATTGCTATTGTGTTTGATATACTTAAGTTTTTTATTTAGTAGTACTGAAGTGGTTTTAAGTAGATTTATATTTTATAGTTCTAGGTATTAAAGACATCAATGAAAATAATTACATTAAAGATTAAAGATAGCAAAAGCAAAAGAAGGAAACAAAAACGCACAGAAAGACAAAAACCAACTTAGAGCAGTAAGTAACGGGATTTGACAAGGTTTTTGAAGAAATATAGAGATTGGGCATTACGAATAGATATGGGAGTTCCACAGACGGACAGCTAACATAGTAAAAGATATTTTGTAAAATGAAGTTGAGTGGGAAGGAGTATGGAGAGCAAGGTTTTGAGTGGAGCGAAGAGAAAAATATTTAAAATATACCAAACGTTGGTAGGAAAGATGGATGTTTAATACCTTTTCACACAAAAGCTGCTAATGGATTGGATTTGGATGAATTTGGACACACACAGTTTATGATCTGTATCAATAAATAAGTTCTCTCTCCACCGTGTGAAACTAGACACTCCTGACGGAGTCGCAAGAAATCTAGTCTATACTAATATTATAAAGAGGAAAAATTGTATATTTGTATGTTTGTTATGAATTAACTTAAAAAATTACAGAACCGATTTTAAAAATTCTTTCATCATTAGAATGCCACATTATTTCCGGATTACATAGGCTATTTTAATTACTAGAACACATAAGGGGCCCTTGCTAAAATCCTGCTCGTATTTCATAATTAAGGTCCTCTTCCTATTTACGTATGGTTGTGGCAACGAGCTAGATCTAGATAAAAAAAAACTAACATCGTCAGTGCAGATTACGTCTGGAAAAATGAATAAAGGACATAAATTGACCAGATTTACGTGAAGGATATAAGCAAGTAACCGCATGAAGGTGGCTTCAAATAGGGATGCTTTAGATCTAACAATAAACATCCAAAGACTGAAGGAACAAAAGGTAAAAGGCATGTATTTATGCATGTTAAATCGATGCTTAAACTTATAAAAGTCAGGAGTAAATTAATGGTGCAATAAAATTAAAAACTTGCCATTAACAAAATTTATTTAAGTCAAACATTTCCACAAAAATAACATTGAAAAGCTCGTGTACTATCTTATTTTGTGTCTAGCTTTTAACAACAGTCCTCCATGCATTCTTCTTTGATGCCATAAAAGCGCTCAAACTATATCCCCTGAGGACATATCAGCTTTTAGTAGCTTTACCTTTGAGCTTTGAATAAGTTCGCCATTTTGTTAGCTTGTCAAGAAACTGCAGTGAAATTTATTTTTTAATTATTTTTAGTTATCAGCTATAGGCAAATGGATATAAAAAGTTTATAAAAATTCCAATCACAGCACCCTTTTAGAACCAAGAACGACACGTATAATTATTCGAGTCGTTTTAGTCTTAAAGGCAAGTCGTTTAAATATAACGTTAAGTCTTATCATAACCTCCAAAGCAGAACAACGCTCTATGCTACCTGGTATCACCACTGTAATTAAATTATAACCCTTACAATAAAAATCACAGAGAAAGTAAATGCCAATGAACACAGGCCGTGAACAAAAAATACTTAAATATATTGAAGCTTCAACTGGCGCTACTTACCATCGTCCCGAAATATGAGAGGTGTTTCATTTATTTATAGTCGCGTTATAAAAATAATGTTAAGGAGAACACCTCTGACGTTTAACAAGGCGTGGAGTGGCTTCTGAGGCATTCCGATGAATTATTATTATGGGAGACCAAATATCTCTTCAAGTAATGTTTTGATGAACGTCTCTCGTCGCCTCAATGCAGCGGTACTCAACTTTATTGGCCCATTTTAACACAGTGTCTTAAATTTAATAGATTAAATAGATATGAAGAGAGAGAGAGAACATTTAAACAAATCTTTCAAATTCTTGCATATAACTCACACTTAAAGACCCGCGTGGCGGTGCGGTTACCATACCGGTCTGACGCACAATGGGTCCTGGGTTTGATTCCCGGCCGAACAGGTATATGAATGATGTGTTTTATGTTCTGGGTTTGGGTGTTTGTGAATTCGTCTTGTGTGTGTCCGTGGTACCCACGACACAGGAGGAAATCCTAGTGTGGAGCTATGTGACCCATTTATCTACTGGTCTATTAAATAAATTTATTTGCTTACAATAAATAAATAATTATGTAAGTACGGCGTACTAATTACTAAGTAGCCACATATCGTCGTATAGACTAGACGGAGCGGTGGGCCCAGCCGCCCATCTGGGAGGAGCCCGATGGGGCAACACGCTTAGAGGATTCCGGTGGTGTTTGTTGGAGATCCCTGAGTCCTCTTTTTAGCGCCGAGGATGGCCACCGGGGGGGGTTTTAGTGCGGTAAAAATCCCACATAACCCTTCGTCGCTCCCACGGCGTCGGGTACCTTTTGAAGGTTTCCCCTCGAAAACAAAAAAAAAAAAAAAAAGGACTTTAATAGCACTTTTAGTAATTTCATACTTAATTAAATGTATACTAAGTTAAAAAACAGAGTTAATAAATAAACCTAACCTAACAAAATAGACAAAAACTATCGATTTCCATTCTATACCTACTTGGCAGTACACAATCCGATCATTGGAAAAACCAAATTGCTGTTCAAATTATTTTACTTTTCGTAATTGTCGTTACCATTGACTGAATTTCGTAATCGTAAAACGATACGATTACGAAATTCAGTCAATGGTACAGTCAATGGTAACGACCATTGACTGTGTCAAGCTTTGCTGAAAGCATTGCTCATGTAATTACAGGCAAACCTCTGTATAGTCTGACAATACTTTAAGAACCACTGTCTCAACGCATGCTTGTCAATGAGTGTACAAATAATGCGATTAAGATGACAGTTCTCATAGGAATGACGCTCAAGTGTCTACCTGTTCGAGAGGCAATGGAATTTAACTTTAATTGCATACGAATATTGTTTGTACTGAACTTAGAAGTTATTGTTTGTTATCGTCAAATGCTATGAGGTAACGATTAAGTTATTATGTTTAAGTATAAACATAACATCATAATTGTATTGGTGAATACATAATATCAAAGATCGTGCTTGGAATTCTAATCTCAGTCGTATAAACTTAGTCGTTAATATTTTACAATTAGACTATAAACGCTCAATTTTACCCATCTAATCCTGGGTAAATCAAAAATATCGCCTGAGATCGTTAATTAAATCCACGAGTAACTGTCTATACTCTTCATAATAAAACAGCATGCACAGGTGCACAGATGCCACTAAAAATATACTTCGTATGAGATTTATTCCCTTTAAAAAAATCTAAACACGTAAAACTATTCTACATCTAAGTTTTTAAGCATCTCTTAACACGTAATTTATATGGGACGTAAATAACGTTGTATTTGTGGCTATATTTATAACGAAGACAGCGACACATCGATTACCACAAATCGTTTTAAGCTCTACGTAGAGTAAGTCATTCTAACACTCGCGAGCATTAGCGGTACGTCTCCGGCGCCTGCGCACATGTAGAGACGTTTAGAAGCTCTTCCGCCGACTCTGACGAATTAAGTTATTAACGCTTCAAACAGCTGCTCTACACAAATCAAAGTGGCCTTCCCGAGCACTCCGAGCTCACCGCTCTTCACTAGCCTTTACGACCGTTTTATGGCCACTTTCATATTCAACTTTCAGTTCCGACAGTCAAACAGGCGGCCCGATTGTTTCCACGACAAAATAAATTAATACAAGTCACTCGTAAACGTGTTTATTTACGCCGTGTCCTGCGATATCCTCGATTACTCTTTGAAGCGCCCGGAAGCGCTATTCTTCGTCACGTTTGATGTCTACTGATCCTTAGTAAATTTTCCTAAATTCTCTAACTGACGCGCCAGTGGAAGCGTTTATAATCTTGGCGATGGAACGTTACGCCGAAATACCTTTGAAGTGCTTACGATGCGAAATTACCAAACCCGCAAGTAGCAGGCGAGGCAAAGTCAGCAATAATTCTACTTAAGGCCAAAACACTTTGCACTGTAATATCGTCCTCGCCCGGCTTGTCACCGCGTTGAAAACGACGGTGAGCGAGCGGTTATAAATTATTTACAGTTTCCACGCGAATGCCGTGTATTTGTCACCCCAGGCCAAGGTGGGTATTAAGATATTGCTACGTATTCCTAAGGGTCTCATTACGTTTGGGGCGGCACGCGATACCAAATATTTCATCCTTAGTTACAAACGAGAAAAATTGGAAGGAACGCGGCTATTTAAAAAAATAATTTACGAAACGCTGGACGTTTCAGTTTGGCTTTCAACATTTAGGTGCGGAGGAAAGATCCTCTTAATTTCATTAGAAATAAACGTTCTCACGGAAAGAACTGAGGAGCGATTCGCTAAAAAGGTTGTTTTGATGGTAGTTACATTAAGGTAATTGGTGTACGGCTACGAAACATTTTTATTGCCCATCGCGGCGCTCGTTTTTGGCTGCGCTGGGCCAATCGTTGTCAGTCTACGACGCCATTCGAACTTATACGGGATAGGATGTTAATGGAACGAATTTAAGTACCCAATGGATAAATTGGCTTTTAGATTTATAGAACAACAAACCGCCAAATGTATGTATTTAAATTACGAGTGCGGTGTTAACGATACCTTGTCACGGATTTGTAAAAGCCATAGAATAACATTCTGCGTATATTGAAATAATCTAGTTCCCACGCGTATGTTACGAGTAAATTACGTACGGTTGTGGCGTGTTATACTCAGATAAAGCGTACAGTTCGTTAGTATAAAACATCAAAACAAAATATTACTTAATTAAAAGCAACAACTATTTGGAAAACAAGCGAAAAATAGTTTCGGTGTGTTTGACGTTACATTTCATTTTTCGATCGTTAAGCCAATATTGACACATGACATGACATTACAAAGTCATTAAAGCGTAAAATAGGATAAAATCGTCACAACTCCATCTGCGAGGCAATTGTCGCCCGCACGCCGACTATAGTTCAATTTACTGACAATGAAGCTAATATAATAAAGTCATCATGGGCTGCTGGCTCCATAATAATTTTCATTACGTTAAAGAAATTCTATGTAGATCGTATCTCGTGCGTGCCGGAGAGGAAGCTGAGACGCGATTATTAAAAAAGCACATGTGGCACGATGCGTATCGCAGCCAGTTAATTACTTTTGACACGCAGCATATGATTCAATTATCATATGATTTATACAACGAAGTAGGGGGTTAGCCAGTTTATTTGAGCGTTAACTAAAGCATTAATTTGGACGGATCGCGTTCCAGGCAGATGGCAGGCAAATTCTCACAGGGACGTGTTTTTTTTGTCATCTTGTCTCGTTAACACGCTACCGATTTGTGTGGCCGAAGACCTCCAGGTCTTTAACATGAGATTTTATTTTTTATTAAAATATAACCCATCGGCTTTCATTGATAATTGAATTAGTTAAATCACTCAAAGCATTTTTTAATTGAAACAATTAGAGTTTAGCAAAAACTGAAACAATAAGAAGTCATATTTTTCTAATTTTAAAAATACTGTCTATTAATACATTATTTCTAAATTAAGTGGCCATTGGCCTCAGTTGGATATACCACTGATTTCCTAAAAAACGTTCTTATAAAGCTCAGAATAAATTTGTTACAACATTAACAACCGACAGGTGGCCGGTGGTATTTAACATGAATACTTTTGAAGACTATCAATTCTATCATTATCGTGTACCACATCTGACCAGCCGGCGTGTTCACATACAGAAACAGTTTTAATTGCTTAACTCGAACCTCTTCCGACCACATAATTCACTATCAAACCGCTTTCACACTGAACTAAGCTTCGTTAGAGGCTGTAGGCGAAGCAGTAATAAATACTAATTACGAGTAAAATCATAATGATAACATCGCGGTTAAAATACCGAAAGCAAACGCCGCAATGAAAAAGGCTTGCTCATACAAAAAATGTCGTTACCATACATACACACTAAATCTTCCGTGACGCATAATGGTCTTACGGGCTTATTTATCGTCATTCGTCGTTCCGAATGAACCGTTTAATAAATATTATCACACTTTAAGACGTCAACAAACGTGAGAAGATAGCCGTTGACCCGATTCGTGATATTTGCCTCATTTCGGGGATTAAATTCGATCGCTACTGAACGACATTCTTGTTTATCGAATGAGTATTTACTGTAAATAGCCTCGGTTTAAGAATCTTTTGAACGTCTTACAATAATTAGACCCAGTTCGAAATAGCTCCAGATTTTGAGAGCCCTTGAGTGACAAAAGAGGACTTATTACCAGCTCCCTTTTGAGACGATCTCGCTTCAATTCTAAAGACGAATCAATGACATCACTCAAGCCAATGCAACGAACGGGACCGATTTTTTACGCATATCCGGTAATTTAAGTCCTTTCGAATTTTGAGTGGGTATATAATCTGCACCTGGTTTAAATCATGGACACGATTTTCCTGTAGAAGATTTTAATGTATTTTCGTTAATAAAATAATATAAAGCAGAACGGATTGAAACACCCGCATAATATTAATAAAGTCCCATATTTACTCTCGGTTCACTCATATAAATAAATACACTTTATACGTACCTTCATTCATTGTAACCACACAACAATGAAGTAACAAAGTCATTTAATAGGGCAATGTCTTGGCGGGGTTCCCACATTTGCTGCCACATGGCTCGCATTAAAACATCTCCGATACAGCGTATTCAATAAATCCGGATTACTTCTCTCTGATAAATGAATACCGAGCGAAACTAGCATTATTATACGCGCATTTTAAAACAGTTTCACGTTTCTAAGCCACAAGGTGTATAATACAAATAGCATTGGTATTTCAATATTGTTCTTTGAAAGCGTAAAGGAAGTGCGTGTTATTGCAGCTTATTTCGATGTTGCCTGCTGAGACATTCGAAGCACCCGTCCGTTTTTTGTGACAGACCAACCGAGTGCCATAAATAATAGGTAGGGGTTCCGTGCAAGCTTTGTAATAAATTCGATGCTCTTTTTGGTACAACGGGCCTACGATTGAATTATGGTGATGCGTTAAGCCGGCTAACGCCGCAGGATCCTCCGTTTTTATTTCCTTTTCATTTCGCACTAAGCTTTTTGCATGTATCATTTGGACTTGTTACTTAGTCACGTCTATAGTATTAAGATTCAGTACAATGCCATTTGTTCTTATCCCAGTACATCCGTCCCGCGTATCGTGTTACGAACTACCGCCCATTTGAAAAAGACAACATCCAGTACATCCGTATTGGTTTTCTCTTAAAACACTGGAGTTTTAAATCACGTGGGACCGTCGATATTTCCTTTCCGACTAAGACAAAGGAATGTATCTGCTTCGTTCTAAACTAAGATAGATTAGTACCGGTCTCTGAGGGACTTAAACAGGACACGGCGTCTGCGTGCAGTCAGGGCCCTATTCTGTTCACCGAGCCCTTGTTTATTTAAGATATTTATATTAAGTAAACCCGTAAATAACATTCTTACATTACACTTAAGTTTCTAATAAAAATAAATCCTATCGAATAACATAAGTCGAATTATCACTTTTTATTGATGACACCGAAATTAATTTAAACATTTGGTATTCTAAAGCTATTTTTTATTTTCTGGTAATAATAATGTGTTCCCACAGAAACATCTTCGCGCGTTATAATATGTACAGTTTTGCATCCTGTTCAATTTAAATATTTGTGTGTAAAACTCAGCAACAAGTTAATAAACACATAAAACTTTAATTTATTATCCGGAATAAGATATGCTCTAACCAGTACCATGTTATCAAACAGCATTTTTAGTGACGATAAATCTAAATTCTGCTTATACAAATGTAACTTAGCTCAACTTATACATCAAAGTTATAAACATTCCTACAACATCTAATGCCCATGAGACAGCCCGTGTTATTGTTTCCGGCAGTTATGAAATAGTTGATATGTGGAGATAGCGTTTAAAGAGCCTTTTATTTTAATACCTGTCACTAGCGGTGAGAGCGGCGGTGTAGGGTTACTCTCGGGAGGCAGCGTTGCCACCACCGGCACGACATCGCGAGTGCCTCTCAAATTACCCCCGGATAAGTCAATCATTGGACACGTCCACGTTTGCCCGAAATAAAACACTGTTCGAATGTTGCGTGTGGCGCTCCCGGCGTAATGCGTTGCGACAGCCGACATGTTTTGTGCGAGAAAATAAAATTGATGGCCCAGGGACCGTTCCAGACTTAAATAGCTCGCTATTCGTGTTCAAGCTAAACGCTTTTGTCTATTTTATAACTGGCGTCATGTCTCCGCTCCGTTCCCCTTCCTTTTGTTTTCATTTTCGTGTAACATATTAGTTTTTGCTACGAGAGTCGGACGGAAATTGCTCCATCACAAGAGACCACATTGCCGTCGTCCGCTATTAAAACGATTGCCGCTTTAACTTGTTTAACAGTTAAACTGTCGAAAGGGAAGTAATTGAACAAGTGTTAGCGTAGTCGAAACCGTCAGCGGGCTCCAATTTCCTGCCCTGGCCGCAGTCTTCGTCGAGCAAATAGCTCTTTGCAAATCAAACAAGGGACCGTCTGGCGAGTCCACATATCAACTTCGTATTGTTTCTCTCCCATCATTCGGGACTAACCAGAGGCGTTTTCGATTATCCGCCCTCGGGAGAACAAAGCCTGCGACCGCACAACCGAGTCAATTACATAGTTCAACAACTCAGCCCTTATAACTTTCATGGGCCACCACCGGAATACAGAAAAGGGTATCCGTTTTCAATACAGGGCGCGATGCGATTGACCCTTTCGAGTGTCCGCATTGACTTTTAAATTACTAATCCCGCGGGAGTAAACAGAAGCAAAGCCTCGGGGCGAACTTGTTTACACGGTTGAGTGCACTCGCATATCTTCATTAGCCACCGTACCCGTCCGAGGCTCACTGCTTCGCTTGCTTACTCAGCACTCGTGTGGCCGCTCCGAACAACGGAGGCAAGCTGCCTGGAAACGCTTGACACATATCCTTCATTTCTACTGGCCGTTGCAATTTTCCCTCTAGCTCATAAAAGCCTCGAATGCGTTTTCCTCCACACATCATGCCGTTGAAACAATTTCATGTATGGCACTAAAAATATACGCCTGAAAAACTTATTTCACTGCCAATTTAACGTCCCGGTTTATCGTCGTAGTTTCCTATCTATAAATAAACCGTATCTACCAAACTATCTCGAATAGAATGCATGTATGCACTACGATAGCGGACAGCTAACAACAAAACAAAGCCATTTAGGGCGGTTCATTATGCAAAACACATGCACATCAAATTGATACAATCTTAACATAGAGCGCGTACGCACATTAATTAATTGAATTAACATTTTACTTGGGTATCTATAAATAAGGCCGGAAACAATCCGAAGCGACGAGCATTTTATTGTATGTGGAGCGTATAGAATAGAATAGGGACATATTAATATGTTTATCTAAACATCGGAATGGGTATGTCGGACGGTTGGCGATGCGAACGCCCGTAGGGACTCAGCGGAGCGTACTCCAAGTGACGGCTACGCCCGGCATTTTTACGTCAGATACAAACGGCCCACCCTTTCAAGTCGAATGAATTACTTAATTTTTCCACGCTGAATACAATCCTTCGGTAATGCAGACGTCCGAATGAATTAGCGATACAAGAGGGAGTATTCGAGGACCGGCCGCGCCTGCTGCTGGCTTTTGAAAGGTCAGACTTTTTTGTTTATTAGGGGAAATATAATAGCTATGAACTTTAAGTTCTCTTCAATTACATCTACTGAAAAGCTTTTATTATTTGTTGGTATGTAGTTTGATAGAATGGGTGAAGCAAGAGTACGTAGATTTTGGTTTACTATTTTCGAACACAGATTTTATAAAGTCATCTGTTTATTTATTTTCGAAATTAAAGTAGTAAATATGCCTAGGTCTATTTCATTGATACTCCAGCTGATAATATCGATCACTGGCGCCCATTGACTATAAATAATGGAGGTTTATTAAGATCGAAGTCCTGATCAACCACAAATGCAATATGCGCTCCTAAAAACTAAGCTGGAACGCAGCTGCTCCTAAGTAAGGTTATATGGGTGTATGTGTAGGTATATGTCCATTTATTTGACACGCTATACGTCTCAAACAGCATTACCTATTTAATGTATTATAATTTCAATATATTCCATAGTTGTACTGTTTATTTTTCTCTTTTCACTTTAAGTACTTAGTTCTTGCTGTTATGACAATTTTAACTAAATTATTAATGAATTGCGACAGCAAGCAGTCTTTGTAACTTGTTTATGGGCCCCGTATCATAGCAAGAATACCACGGAACATAGAAATGTATACCTGTTTCTGTTCTAATAGGGTTTTACATAGATTGATAATTCGGATTAGTCCCATGTTTTGTGTCAAGTAGTTTTTAGTGAAAGCCGACAACGAAACTCGGGCAAGACAAAAGGGTCTGTTCTAATTATTTTGAACATTAATCACATGCATGTCACGTGTCAGTAAAATACAACTTTTTGTTAATGTATAGTTATTATTGGTATAAATATCTAATTTTGATACACGCCTATTAAGCTAATAGATGCTAATTATTAAGTAATATTTAATAACACGAGTAGAATGAGAGAAAGAAGACGTTATAACTCAACACTTCCCCCCCCCCCCTCCTTAGTTTAAAACATTTGATATACTGATAGATAGAGGGATGTAAAATTTTAAGGTTCAAGGCCCTCCTCCCTTCCAGTTTAAATTTAAGTACTCAAATCCACCAAAAGTCCAAAATTTGAGAAATTGACCCACGCCCCAAATGTAAAATACATCAACTTTCATAATTTGATATCCCGAAGAACTAATATATCTGCCATCGTGAAGCACTCGCCATATTGGATTTCAAATAGCATCTTAAAACTAAGAACTCATCCAAACCAAAGCTTTACGAAAACTTTCAGTTCAAACAGTAGGTTAACTAGTTCGAAATTCTGTTGTGAGATATGACCTGCACACACAATCGAACTAACAACGCAAATTAAATAAAAGCCTGCAAAAAATATACGCAGTAACTAAGCATACTTTTATAGTGGAATCATATACAGTCCTACTTTTCAAAATAAAACAATTTCTATCTAGAATAATGTTTGCATTGTCTGAATTGAAGCTCATACCTAACGTTATTTCAAAGGGGATAGATATTAATTGCACTCGCGTCATGACAATTAAGACCCCTTTTTTGTCATGACACATTATTGTGACTGAAATGAAAACATTAAGCGTTATTAATGCGAACATTACAGTTGGAAATAAAAAGCGGAGGCAGCTTTTAGCGTATGAAAGCATCCTCTCCCGCTCCACTGATTATTAATGAGCCCAAATTGTTATTAACGACTATTGATCCAAAAAAACCGTCTATTAAGTCTGTTAAACTGCCGTGACCGATGCTATTCGAATCGGCATCGGGACCCTTCCGAAAATATTTGTGTTTGGGTTGATTTTTTGCCACACGAAACATAATAGCCACCCGCTTACCTGTATCAAAACCATCCATCACACGTCATAACTAGAATATCATCCGCTTTCATTGCCCTTCCAGGAAATATAAAGAGGCTGACGTCTTTATTTGCAAACATTGTGTACAGAACAACGGTTTTATTAATGGCACTCATAAAGTATAATTCGGGCTTATATATCTCGTACACAATGAGTCCCTACTCGTAGAAAAAAATAATGTCCGTAATATAATTCAACAAAACATTTAATGTTTATGCATAAACTTAACTCGTTCTAGGGTTGGGTAATGAAAAGCGGGACAAGCGAGCTAAGAACCTTATTTTTGTATAATGACTTATGTCGCGTAATTACTTAAGCTCTATTAAGCCGTATTGTCTTTAACTTAGTGAGCATAATCCTGTATCGTGTTTGATACGAGCTTGTAGGGTCTCTCTAACATCCAATATGGAGATTAGTGAACGGATACCGCCCAACGCTACGATTCTGTACACACGTGGGATAGAAATTATCATTGTTTAACTAATTCACCCGAGTTGTAAGCATTAATTGAAATAAAACACATACTTGACAAAATAAAAAGGTTTTGACCGTATTATTTACAGTAGAATAATTTATACTGTTATTAATTTTGAAAATAACAAAATCCTGACATTAAAATGTGAAATATGTTGTCAAAAATTAGTCAAAGACTACATTTCTCTTAAGCATATCTGAATATTGTACGGCATATACTCATTGAAATCAGAGCAAATTTTGATAACCTTTACTAAAAGTTTTCCAATGAAGTATTACTATTATTCGACCAAGTTAAATTTTTATTGTATTACATCATCACATAACAAATCACCCTAATGTAACCAGAACATTACGTAGACAAAAAGTCGATCGTAACAACAACAGCTCATAAAAAATCCGTATCAAATTGACCTTATTTGACGCCCGTTAACAAAATTGATGTAGAAATTCTACTTTTCTTAAGGATTTATTATGTTATGAACGTACAGAAACTGCGAAGTAAGTTCATTAATTTATCCTTGGTTCTTAAGGTTCAACATTTTTAATAATAGTTTTTTTAGACGTAAAGAGTGGCAGGACTTATGTGGCCCGCGGGCTTAGAGTTACCGACTACTATGACTACGATTACTACTACGATTGAGGTCACCACGCTGGTCAATTACCAGCAGCAGTAGTAGACTTCTTACGCCTTCCAAAATATTTTTTACAAAAGTCTGAGGTACCTATATTTCTTTACACCCGGTTTATATCTCCACCGTCAAAAATCAGTTAAATATGAATAAATTATGAAGCATACAATTTTAGAGAATCACAAGTACATATATGCACGCCTGGACTTCAAACCCTGAACTACTAGGGTGTAACCGAGAGCAAACCACTGAGATATCTACACTATAATAGGGTATGTAACCCAAACTTTAGAATAAGTAACGACTTGGCTGAAAGCAACAGAAGTATTCAGGGGGCAACAATGGACGCCTCTGAGCATATATCGCAGAGTTTTATGAAAAATGGCGACATTATGATACTATAATAGAGCAAAACAAGATTCTCGTGGCGGGCAAGTTGCCAGGTCAACAATTATTTGGCCTGTAGTTACGGACTGTATCGGACTACGTAATAAATACGACGCGATGTAATTTGTTAAGTGAATCTTTGCGTATTTTAGTCTAAATTTTGCTTTATTTAAAATTGAACTAAGAGTTTCAAGCGCGTATTCTATAAATAGAACGGAAATATAGAATATTGTAAATCTATTTTAAACTAATATTATCTAGAAATTCATACATTTTTTTTATGTAACGGGTACTCACGATATGCGAATTTCAAAAATCGCATATCGTGAGTATCCGTTACATAATAAAATGTACTGTAAATGTAGTCAAAAGATGGTGAACCTTTCTTTGACTCAAAATCCACTGATTTGTATACAAACATATACCTACACTTCGGTATAACTTGAAACACAAAACATGACTAATTAGAAATTTACCCATTACTTTTAAAGTATCAGATGAAGACATTTTGACTTTAAATAGGCATATAACTAAGACAATAAAATCAAAACACAAACGCACTTTCACTTTCTTTAATATATTAATTCCCGAAACTCGATTCGAAACAAATAAAGTCGTTTACATCAGGCAGCGTCGGGTCTATTGTGTGACAAAATCCAAATAATAAACACTCTGCCTTATACCCAGATTCGATACATAAAGTTTTAAATAAATGTGCATATCATTACTCTAACAAGGACGCCGTGCGATGCGCGGGCGAGCGAGTGTGTGGTCCCGTGTCTTATTCAAAGCATATTTTTTTTATTCCAAACCTTTTTTTATTCACAATTAATAGCCCACAAGTTGGACTAGTGAGCCATTTAAGCCATTCCGATCATTAGCGCGAGTACCAAAATTCGGTGTGGAACCCGTAATTAATTAATGGCTATCAAGCTTAATGATAGTTATTATTTTGATTCTAGCCTCGGGCCGCAATTTGAATACGCCGTTGCTTATACTAAAACTAAGTATCGTTTTAATGGTAGAAAAAAGGACGCTTCCGCGAAATGAACTGAGCACAACTCGAAAATATGTTGCCGAAATTGAAATATTTGCTTCTATTTCTCAGCCAACTAACTTCAATTTGATGTAAATTTATTAAACTCTAGTTCATAGAGCAATATGTTAGAATGTTGCGGCTAATAAACTCGGTATGCCTGTATGATTTCTATAGTACATTTCGTAGGTCGACCTTGGTTGCTACGAGAATTCGTTGCTTATTACTTGTTATATTTTCTTACTCTTGCGTGCGTGTAATTAAGGCTTTGTAAGACTGAAAAAACATATGAATATAAATCTATAACAATTAAGATTACGCAATGATAGCTGCAGTCGTACTTCCTTTGAGGTCTATTTGGCATAATGTTACAAAAAATGGCCAAATCTATCCGCATCGCATTTTCTCATCTAATCATCTTGTCCCACGATAATCTCAACTATACTACAGCATGTGATGCCTTTTGAATTCATAGGTCCACATTAGCATTTTTCAGTATCGTGTGTGCTATGAATACACAAACACCCCTAGACCCAGAACAGATATATATTTATCTGTCTAGCCGGAGATCGAACCCGAAACACACGGCTTACGTATCAGACCGGCATGGTGACCTCTCCAGTTTTAAAAAATAATAGGAAATGTATATTACCAATAATTGCCCTTGAATTATACATCACACTAATATGACTCAACAGAAACAAGATATCCATAGCACGATACACATGTCTATTGTTTATTCATTTCAGACCCCATGCATATTAAAAGGAATACTCGAAAGAATACACTAACGTATGTTTTAATATTTAAAGAAGTTATGAAACAAAGTAACTACTTACTTTATTGGTAACTAGAGTAAGTGTTACGTGGATAGTCCTGTGAGACTATATATTAATACGCGAAGCGAAAACTTGTATTCCGTTTTTAAGATACTTGCCGCGGACGGCGGAGTATGAAATTTTGCACGGATACAGTTTATGAAGAAAGGGCCGCGCAATGCTAATATTTTTTTTCAAATAACGCATATATCATACATAAAATCAACTAAAAACGCATTACACACACTACCGTGCATTTGACACGGACACATAGGTATAGGTATAATGAAAGAAATAAATTATTGTCTTCTATGAAAACATGTAACCTCAATGTATCAACCCGTTATTGCTTTTAAATGCAGCTTTGTCAATTAAACCTCTTTTTACCTTTCAAATGTATTTAAAATAACTTTAAACGTAATAAAATATAATTGAATTTGAGAAATATACGTGCTACTTTAGACAATATAAAGTTTAGTTTGATACAACACATACAAATGACATTAAAGGACAGAATTTATCAAATTAGTCTTTATATAATTATTATCTCAAGCACATTAACTAATGAAGATTTTATTCAATAATATGTTGTATTTCGTGCTTAAATATAAGTAAAAAAAACCTAATTTCATATAACTTTTGAATAGTTCCATAAGACTACAATAACAATCGAAACTCGTATAAAATCCCGTTTCTTCCAAAACATGCTGTTTTTACTCTAATTTTTTTCAATCTTAAAATGAACCGTCTATTTCCTGTTTATCCAGATATACGATATTTTCTGGGAACACGTGTCATTCTCAACTTTTTCGCACGGCACTTTGAAATACATTTTTTTTTATATTATTGAGGAAATAGTAATTTACCAGGTAGTAAAACAGTAGTTCGGCTGCGGTCGGGGAGGTACCACCGCCATTTGTGTTTCTAACATGAAGCAGTTCTTGCGTTTCCGCGTAAGGGTGTGTTGCCGGCTCACTTTTATATAAGGCGACCATCTTACTCCTCAGGAGTAACAAAGCAGAGATGGGACTTGAAAGCACAGATGGAGCCTGTGTCCTATTGAGTTGCGAATGTCCATAAACGACAGAGAGTATTTTCCATCATGTGGATTGCATGATCGTTTGCTTCTTCAGAAAAAATATTCATATCCAAACATAACTTTTTCTTAATGTAATATAATATGCATCAAATCATTTAGATCATTTTATTTTAGTTGGTCTTTTTCTTCGGTCACAAGTAGACACATCGGTCCCCTTAAGATCATTGAAACGCTCTACTAATATTACATTCTGGTTTGTCTCTGTTACCACACATTTCAGACCTAAACTCAGTAATTGAAATATAGAGAATAATATCAGAGAATTATATTTACCAAATCTTCATAGTAGATGTATTATTTAATTTTCGCATATTTCCAAATATATAATTTGATTTTTTTACTTCACGTTGTCAAATCAATATAATAAACATTTTACGTGTATATAATTAAGAATGCGTTAGTTCCGAAATTAATATTTTTTACCGGACATCAACTGTACAAAGTGAATTAATATGTCTAATTGTAACCCGTATACATTGTTCGGATGTTAATGCGAGTATAATAGACGTAGAAAACAATACGTCGGTAATAGAATTCCAAAGTAATATCAAGTGAGACCCATCAATCACTGTAGCTATAGGATATGATCTTATCTGAAATGAAACTCATCATTTATAGATCTATCCGTCGGCGCTGGCCGAATATTATTAATAGATTTCTATCTGGTCATCAAGTGATTCTGGTAACGGTAATCTCGGTCATTTTGTCGGGCTATTGGTAAAGACAAATTATATGCTTCGATAACAACTACCTACTGCATACGCCCGAATCTTTGATAAAGTATTTGATGTAAGAGAATGTAGTTAATAGTAGTATACGGCATTCGAACATTGTAAATGAAATAAAAGCAATAAAGCTTCTTTATGCTACTTTTAGGCGTGGTAATAATATGTTTAAGATCTAAGACCATAATATTACTTTATTACTTCGTTTTGCCTCAACGCGATTGGCCACATTAATTTTTATCTAGTAAAAGCAATGTTGGTCGCTGTTGTTTTGTAGTTCGCAGAGTGTATTTAGATAGAAATATTACGTACCTACAATAAATAAAGAATCCACCAATTCGCACTTGGCCAGCGCGGTGCCCAGAAAACTCTTGCCCAGCAGTGGAACAATAATGGGTTGTACCCCAAATCAATTTTACTTATACATAAGTAACTTACAATTCCAACCCCGACATTGTTATTTTAAGAATAAATGCGCCTTATGAAGAATTGATTACTTGTTTAAAAGAAGGAAACACCCAGAATAATATAAACCGTCTCATAACTCTCAATATGGTTTTTAAACTTTTGTAAAGACGTTACGCATTTATCTAGTAACAAAGATTACAGCACACACCATCTTATGACACACTAAACAGTTAATTATAAACAAAAAGGTATTTTATCAGTTACGGACATTTGTAAACGTCCTAATTGTTTCTCGAAAGCTACACAACTTATTAAACCATAAATATAAACTAAGTATCTATTTCATCCTCGTTCATTTTAATTTACACGGACTAATTAGACAAAAGAAATGGGAACGTCTAAGGTTCGGCGAAATGGCTTTCCAATAATGACTCGACGAGTTTAGTAATTAATTTGCAGTTGTTACTTGACTGTATTCTGGACACCTAGTAATTACAACCTAAGTTTAGAACTTAGTTCATATTATTAATGGTAATTACCCAAGTTTCAAAAACATTTTCCTGTGATTTTTGTATTTAATGATCGGTATAATCTTTTCTTAAGTAATAGAAACCGAACATGCTGCTGCTATGCTCTAAGCAAGCCTGCTGCCTATGAAGCCTATGAATAACTTCAAACAACTACATAGCATCGTCCAAAAATTCTTTATATCATCTGAGGACTTAGTAACATCACTCCTAAAGTGTGTCTTTTCACACACTTCAAACTAAAATACAATACCGGTTAATTCTGCTCAATAGGCAGATGTAGCAGCGATGTCTTCGGGATGAAATCATGAAGATATACCACTTTTCAAGCCTTATTTTTTTCTTTTTGACAATGCTAAATTTGATTAAAGATATCTTAAGCCTTTTTCATTTAAATATGTTAGATGAAATTCATAACCTAAAAAATTTTCTAAAATTAATTTGTAAACTAAGCATAACATAACATAATGTGCCTGAATCATTAAATTAAAAGACAGATGAATACAGGAATTAATTAACATAACTAAATCATTATCCGTACCACTATCATAATTTTTAAATCAAACGGTAAGACGTCGTCTTACATAAAATTATATTCTGATCTCTTATCAAATTGACGAAACCGAATCCGTGTAATTGAGACTCGCATTTGATATGTTTAATTAAATCTTCAGCTATTAGTATATTTGAAACATAAACAAGTTTTTAATGTTTGAAAACCAGCCCAAATATAAATTACAAAACAACTCTCATTAGGAATTCGAGCTTGTTGATATAAAACATTATGAAACATATCGTAAACTAAATTTTATGTACGAAAGGATGAACTTAGTAACCTGAGCTATGGCCCTGAGTACAGCCGGTTGAAAAGTTAACAAACCTAAAGGTCCAATTATAGATATTTCGACTTTCCACGCCGTCATTCTGCTCACTGAGATTTATTAAATTAGTGAATTTGCTCTTAAACTTGGAATTGAATTTCACGATCTATTAAATGTACGATAGTTATCAAGTTAGCTACGCCTTTACAGGCATCATTTTATAGGTTTTCATATCATCAATATGTTTAATGGTAGCCTTAGTAAATCTTAGTACCACACACTGACTTGAAGATAAGTGCCCATATAAGCGGACTTCAAATACATTAACGGGTAATAATTCGTCCAATGACGATTTCGAAACGTCAAGCATTCTATGAGATGGAAGATTACGCACTGACACAAACGATAACTTAAAAACTTTTTTCTTGTACCCGAATAATCGACAACGAATGGAGTGAGAGATGAAAGCCTGTGATAAAAAGGCCTTGTCAATATCATTAAAGTTGTACCAACCCAACATACGTACTTAACAAGATTGTAGGCTCATACTGAGATAATGATTGTAGAGGTAGGTACTTTATTACGAATGTGTCTGACATGGATAGTTTGTATTTTTTACTTGTTAACGGCCCCGGTTTGTAGTACAAGCGCATTTGTGTTGATTTGATGTTCGTGTAAAGTTGTAAGTAAATTTGTAAGTATAAGTGAATTAAAATGATGACGAGATGCTTTC
Source organism: Spicauda simplicius (assembly GCA_949699795.1). Lineage (NCBI taxonomy): Eukaryota > Metazoa > Arthropoda > Insecta > Lepidoptera > Hesperiidae > Spicauda > Spicauda simplicius. Next base: position 16,346,432 of record OX453058.1, read on the forward strand.
TACACACATATAAGTAGAATAATTTTGAATGATACAAAGCAATACGAAAGACGATAATCTACATTTCTATGGATCAAATGGAGTCGAAAAGTTCAAAGTATCAAAACCCATTGAAAGTAAATTTAACTTTATGACAATCGTTATAATCAAAAACCTCATTATTCTGTTAAGTCATTACTTCCTATTGTGTACGTTTATAGTTTAGGATCTTGCAATAAAAGGTCCCTTGTACCATAATGGAGCAGAAATAAACCCCTCAAATGTATCTATTTTTGCCAAATAGTCTCTCCGTTGTTTCCATTGTCTCTTGTATCTTTTCATCGTTTGAAGAAACTGCAACCTCATATTTTGATTTGCTGTCTGCTACAGCTACATGACTTTCAAATTTTTATAGAGGCTCTTATTTTGTCAGAATCTATTTTGAGTTGAATATAAGGAGACGTGATTTATAGATTACTTTTTAATGAGATTTCATTTATTGTTTTTTTAATATGCACTTTAAGTTTAATAAAAAAACTTAACATAATAAAAAATATTGCTTCGTGGCATATTTTAGGGAGATTTTACTTGCTTTGTAGCAAATACTGCCAAATATAAATTACTGCAAAATATGAAACGAGATAAATAGAAGCAAAAAATACAATTTAATTAAATTAAAATATTTTTTACTCGTTACAGGTAAAATTATATGTCTCTATGTAGAAATTTAGGTTAATTTATTCATAATTTTGAACTATTGTTGTAAAAGCTGATTTGGAATCATTTAATTCGGTTAATATATTCTTACAGACACATACTTATATTCCAATTACCAGTTTCCTTTTAAGTTAAAACTAATAACGTATAATCCGAAAATCTCTAAAGTTGTCACACGTCCATCTTCTAGATTTACATAACACCTCGTCAACGGTATGTCCATAATAGGTTTACATAGCGAAGCACTCTCTTGGACATTCTCCAGCCTGCCCTGCACTTTAGAGGGTACAACTATCCTGATATATGCAGAACACGTCCTGAATTTGTATAACTATTAAAGTTGTAACAATAGAAAATCAAGTTTAGAAATGTTATTAAGAAGTAACAATAATGCAGCTATAGAGTACAAATTTCAACGAAATTTAAAGATAACCGTAAGTCCATCGCAGATGCAATTTTTCCTCAAGCTTAATAAACAAATATGAGACAAGGCAGACACAGAACATTTCCTGATTCCCACTACAACTTTAAAAATCTTAAAATAAAAGAAATGAAGAGTATATAAAACTGTTCTTATGAGCATAAAATGCACTGTACTGTGAAAGTTAAATTTTAAAACTAAAGACAAAACTTTTACTTGAAACGACAAAGCACACCCAAAGGTTACATTCAAAAAGATGAATTTGCAAACTTGAGCCTGGAAGAAAGGAAATACCGAGATAATGTAATACTCGTGGTATACCTGTGTAGCCTCGTTATTTCAGTTTTACCCTCAAGCTGATGTTATTAATGTCTTTCCATATAAATTAACTTAATGTTTTAGATTCTTAAATCTAGTAAACCACTCTACCGATTTCTCTTAAATGTTTTAATGTGTTTGGTTTTGGCTCGACTGACATTACGATTTAGGATTCAATAGGTGGCGCTATTGTTAAAGTATGTATTTATGGCAAAATTACGACACTCCTTTGATATGAAGTCTAATGCTATAACTAACATTGCTAAATTCCTAATCTTAGGAAATTCTTAATCTTTCTTATAATGTTATGTATAAAATATTTCCAACATTAACAGACTAACTTTGACTGTTTAGGAATATCCCAACTAACTCTGCGCTATGGCAACACGACTATAGACAAACGCGTAGACCAAATATATTCAGCAGGTGTCCACGTATTTACATACAATTTCAAAGACATACATACGATAACTCCCTCTTTAGCAGAGGATCCGGTGTGATCGGTTTCATAATGCCGTGCCACAGTCAGTCCAGCACTGAGGATTATAGACGTGAACATAATTCGAATGAGCGTTCGACTGAACATTTAACTATGAATGACTGAATTAATCTGTATACGATTTAAATGTATTTATTTATGAAGATTGTGAATGGCGTTTATAGTCGTAGTTTGGAATTTAATCTAGTGCATCTTTGGTATTTTTGAGTGGATATATTTTAATCGATTAAGATCTTAGACTTTGACATTACTTCAATATTTCTATCGATGAAATCGAATCCAATAGCAGGTAAAACTTTTAATTTGACATTAGTTTAAAGTAAATAACTAGATTGTTATTGATCAATGCATTATGTATAAATCATTCTACCGTAGAGCGTAATTTTAAACTTTACTAGTAACCCGTCACAACGGTCGATATTCGACCGTAATTTCAATTAAAAAAACTAAAGTTCATATTGTCCAAAGTAGCACGAATATTTCTCAAATTCAAATAAATTGCAATCATTTTCAAGTTATTTTGAACGCATCCGTTAAAGGTAAAAAGAGGTTTAATTAACTCAGCTGCGTTTTAGAGCAATTACGGGTATTTTGACAAAGACTTCTGTCATTTTTGACGTAATGTGTTTTCATAGTAAGACATTGAATGTTTTATTTCGTATAAAATGTATTTGTGTCATATGCAAGTTAGTGTGTGTAATGTGTTTTTAGTTGATTTTAAATATGTTTGATGCATTATTTGAAAAAAAATAGCATTGCGTAGTCCTTCTCTGCATCAACTATAACCGTGCGTAATTTCATACTCCTCCGTCTGCGGCAAATATCTTAAAAACGGATCACAAGTTTTTGCTTCACGTATATAGATAAAATATCAATGACAACAATGACGGCTGCGGTAAACACCTTATAAGATATTTCACTATTGATTTATTGAAACAATATGTTATATGGTAATATGAAAATATTATCATATATTATATTGTATCCAAATTAGCCAATAATGCTATTCAAATAGAAACAAGGACCTTTAAATAACATTTATTAGTAATATTTTCCTTAGCATTCGAATACATTATCTTTTGTTCCTACTGGTTTCGAAGACCGCTTTCATTGAATATAATACTTACAATTTTATGTTACGGAATAATGGCCAGTTCGTAAGATAAATATTTTCTTTCTCGCAGTTTTCTCGAAACTTCTTAAATTGGCTCGAATTAAAGCTTTGTCCTACACAGTTACTGTCTTTTCTCTTATTTGTTTTCAAACTTAATTATATTTTACTCAACGAAAACAGTTACCAAGATTATTTAAATATTCTTGAAACACGCTATGATACGGTTTTTCTACCGGAAACTTTCTGATTTGATGAATACGTAATACAAAAACATGAGACAAAACCAAAATAAATTAATACTAATATAAAAATTAATGGTAATGCCTAATCTAAATGTTTCGCTAATTGTTTCTATAGATTCTTCTGTAACTCTCGTCTTTCTCAATGATCCATATTACTATTACACGAGCAAAAATGTTTCTAATAGTATTATTTTAGTTCCAAGCCCTCAGCGAAACAATGTGTATTTTAGAAATCCCTGTCTTACATTTAGACATATCGATATGCGATAATCACCTCTTCTAATGCTAATAATAAGCAGCATAATACAAGTAAAAGTCGGTACGACAAATTGTAAATTACAATAGCTTTTCCACACCTATTTCTAGCGTGAAGCATTTCTTGCGTTTCGATGGAAGGGTGTGGTTGCCGGCAAACTTTCACATGAGGCGACCAACATAGTCTTCGGAAGTAGCAACGCGTCTGAGATCGACTTCATATAAAACCCATGTTCTATATGATGTAAATTACAGATCTCCATGGGCAGCAGTGACCACTTACCATCAGGTGGACTGCATGTTTGTTTGCTACTTCAGTCATAAAAAAAAGCTTTCGAATCATACCTATACGATTACGATTACGATACAAACGATTGTCACATGAGACGTGTTTTAATTACTATAAGTACAAAGCCCCTAGTAATCCGCAGTTCGCAGATAGATTTCGAAACAATTCATATTTACAGTCTCGGAGCAAGGTTCGCGAAACAGGAAATGTTGGGCAAACAAAGCGCATTAGTGTATTGCAGGCCACCCTCAGCCGGGCCGCGCCCACAAGCAGTCGTGACGAGGCCTGCCTACTGCGGACACAGTGATAAGCGGAAGCGGATTTCGCGAACAAACGGGTAACCGCTATTGTACGTTGTATTTTAGCGAAATGCAAACTAGAAGTGACTGCAATTTATTCATGCGGATGGAATTATATTATAGGTCACTTTTATACTCGTAAGATGTGTTTATCTTAGTACTCAGGAATAGAAACTTGACTTCGAATAAATCCTGTTCTTTATGAAAACGCTTTTAAATGTGCGACAGTGACGTCTTACCACCAGACTGACTGTATGGTTGTATGCTAGTTCAATGAAAAATATGTTATAACTTATAAGTGTTTGTGGTTCCAAGGCAGCGACAATGTCGATAGACTTATTTTTGCTTTGTAATAGCAGAATTAAGCTCTGCCGTTATCTGGTTTAAAGAGTAAGGAAGAAAAGTGCAGTAACGAAGGGGTGTATTATTATTAGTGTGTTTATTATAGGTGGTATAACCAGTGTAGTCCGACCGGGGAAGAAACACCGCCACACGTAGTTTTAGCGTGAAGCATTTCTTACATTTCGATGGAAGGGTGTGTTTGCCGGCACTCTTTTATATGAGGCGACTATCACAGTCCTCGGGAGCAGCAACGCATCTGTGATTGACTTCAGATAGAATCCATGTTCTATATGAAGTTGCTTACAGATGTCCATGGGCGGCAGTGACTACCTACCATCAGGTGAACTTCATGCTCCTTTGCTTCTTCATTCAGATTAAAAAAAGCATTTCAATTTAGTCCTTACGGCCGGCAATGCATCTTTGGTCAATTTCAACTGTACACTTACAATCAGGTAGACTACATGCTCGTTTACTACTTGTATTATATGAAAAAGTAATATTAAGTTATATACAAAAAATGAAACTTTGTTATATGAAACATTACGCAATGAATAAATATTTAGTAGAGTATAGTAAAATTTCAAGATAGAAGCGAACAAAATCTTTGTATTTTACAAGCCTTCGTAAATCCATTAGTGCGGATTAATGACTGTTCAAATGGCTTCAATTTATTAGTAAGGGTAGTGCACATACAAAAATATGACTAGCCCATCAGTTACTCAGGTAGCAAAAGGGTTAATCGTTCTTCGTAAAAATTCCATGGTAGCAAAAACAGATGTAACGTAACAATAGCAGGTATTGCAATAACATTATATGGTTTTTGTTTGTGTACACGGGGCTCGTTAAATGTCACATTAGATTTCATGGTTCCTTTTATTTAATGGTTGGTTGTCTTTGTATCGCTCTTTGAATGGAAACCAATTATAGCTACGGTTATACGGTTATTTGGCTTCGTTTTTTGTGTATTTATTTTAACCGTACGCTGTATAATTCAATATTTTTTTTAAGTTAGCGCAAACATAGAAGAATTAAAAAACCGCATAACGTGAGTACCCGTTGATTATTAAAATGTATCAATTCCGCAATAATACTAGCCTAAAATCATATAATTCAATACTTGTTTAATTTCGTGCTGCTTATTTCGCATTTTATTATTTATTCAACGCGACATAATAATTATGTGCCTATTCTATATTCGATAAAAATAAACTTAAATTTTCGAATTATATGTACTACGAGTTTTTGTTATAGTTTGTTCTTAAGAAAAATGTGTAAAATTATTTAAAATCTCAAGCGTTCAGCACGCTTGTATGAACTTTTATTAAATTATCGTCACCATGGTAGAGGCTTCAATTTCTATATTTTGTACTCGCTGATGCCTCGCTCGATGCACTGAGAATATAAATAAGACGCGGACGATATGGCGTGTTTAATGACTATTGAAACGAATTCTTGTGAAGAAAATAACTTTGTAAAATAAACTCCGTATTTTCATTTGATATAATCATTAACATTATCATTAACAATTATTATTAATAATTATATTATTTCATTGTATACAATACATGTACATGTTTTTTTTTTTAATGTAATTCCTTTTACGTTTTCAATATGTTTACGTTAATTAAAACAATACAACTAATACAAAGGTGAACATTTTAAAACATAAAGCTCTTTACCGAATTTCACTAACTAAAACACACCTTAAACTACACCTCATTCTTAAATACATTATGATTTAGTTATTCTCTTAGATATGAAGAGCCACAAAGATTAAAAATGGACAATCAAATCAAAAAGCCGCAAGCTCTAACAGCAAACCTGTGTTTTCGAATTACTTGATATCACAATCAAATTAAATGACTAATTCTGTAGGACTAAAAGTATCGTTATCGCACGAATGTCCCCAACTTTCATTATCAAGTTATAGGGTTATTATTTTGGGGGAAGAGTTTTATTGTGCTGTAAATATTTTATTTCGTGATAAGAGCCATTGGAAGATAAAGCAAATTGATCGTTGTAGACTAGGGCTGGGGACTCTGCGTCGAGATTCTTTACACGACACGGTCACGACTAAGATAACTTATAAATAACGACTAGTGTCGGACTAAGTAAATAGAATAAATAAAGTTTTACATTAAGCAACAGGTTCGCGTAATATAAATATATGCAACAAAACGAAAACGTTCTTAATATTTATTATATGACTTACTTGTATTTATTTTTCAGTCTGATCGTTCTAAATGACAATTCCATTTATTAAGGATACCTCGCTTATATTTACCTGGAACAAAAAACAATTTATCACTTAAATGTAACTCATAATATCATCTGATACAACGGAAAGTTAAAAAATATACCTAAATCATTCTCTCTGTTTAAAATGCGTGTTGGCGTATCCCATTAATTCGAGATACTCACGAACAAACAATATTATGTATCCAATATTGTTTTAAACGTGTAATAGAAGCGTAAAGCTGCAAGATCAATATAATCACGCGAGACTAGGAGGGATTGAACGTAATTTCACCCTATTTTCCTGCATATTAAACTCAGTATAGTCGGTTATGTAACCACGCCATATATTTTGCCTATCTACTTGAAATATACAGCTTTTAGCCATTATTGAACGATATTATTGGGAATGTAAATAATTTCAAATAGATTAAAATAGCTGCAAATGTATCTTTTCAACTGCTAAGTACTCTTATGGTTTATAGGAATTTATAATAGGTATAATATAATATCGTCGTCAACCCATTATTGTCCCATTGCTGGGCACGGGTTATTCTGAGAGAGTTATAGGCCATAGTCCACCGCGCTGGCCAAGTGCGAGTTGGTGGATATAATATAATATAGGGTATATAATATTTGGGTTAGGGACAAATAGGTACACATGAGACCGAGTCAATCCTTAAACCCAATTAGAATGATTTCAAACATTATTCTCTGTGTTAAATCTTCATATGAACATCATTTTCAAATCCGTAACCCACATACAAAATATAATAAACTTATAAAAACCAAAAATCGAATGTTTTAGATAGATTTTCTTAATATTTTTCTTGAAACGACCGTCATTAAAACATTACAGCTCTTTACTGTTCTTGGGTGTTCAAGGAATTCAATTCAATCTACATTCAGCGTCATTCAAACACGGATGGGTTGCGATATCCGCATGCTTTTAACTCGCTGGGTGTTCGTTTGCCACTTCTTGATACAACAAAAAGCTACATTACCCATTCCCCTCGACGTGAGTACACACTGTCGTGCACGGAATCTTTTTATTAGGATTTAATTAAGTGCGCGGCGGAAGCTCCGAACATTAGGCGCGCGTGCGGAGAGATTACAACGTAACCGGCACGATTTAGCGAAACTCAATCCGTATTGTTCCATAATAGAAAGCTGTATTATGTGCCTTAACCCTAATAGTACGCTATCGAGCATCTTATGTTTTATTCAAAGGAGATTAGCGATGGGCGTCGAACGTGCCTCTAAGGATTTTTCTTAATGTTAATATTGAACGCAACGATTTCAATATGAAAATCGACTCGAATTAAGCACAGCGGGCGCCTAGTACCGTTAGCTTTCGGTACCGCGTTGAAATTAATATTATCGAAGTGTCTGCTTTTGATTAATTGTACGTGGAATTGATTACGGGACCGCTCGTCGCTTGTCACTACGATATTAGATTTCCTTACAACATGTACCTGTAATATTTAGAAATATGTAGGTATATTATCGACATCATTTCTCATATTTCATTAAGTATCGTGTCAATAGGCAAGTTTCAACATTAGAACGTTGAAAGCAACCAAGTACAAACCACATTATTATCCATTGTATATGCTCATCAAGTTGGGTCTTAAGACGAATCATAGATACAAGTGAGCTAATACGGCGTTGCGTCAGAAATACCATCTAATTACAACTCACGTGGAGCGTAGCCGGGCACGAATTAAAAATAATGACGGTCGGTTAAAACTTTTCTGGAATCCAGCACTACAAAAGGACGATGCGGTTCGAATCCGCTGCTTGACGGGCAGCTGCAGAATAAAATTATGAGCATTTTTATTTCTCGCTCGAAGGCCGGACCGTACACCTGCCGGCCCACCGCGATTGACACCTACCCCATAATATACTGTAGCATGAAAAAAATCTAACAATGCCCCGTACGCAGCCGCATGAGAACTTATTATTGGCCCTTTATAAAGTGAGCCATTCATTTTTGTACATCTTTATACAATCCTGACCATTAGCTGGGGCGTGTGGGCAGCGTAGGCTCGTATCTAAATAAAACTATTGTTGCGCCTAACAAAACATCCAAGTGAACATCTTCATAAAATGACATCTCAGTTTTCCATTGTTGCTTTGAATTCTTCGATACATTTCCAACGAAATTTATTGCCAATTTCTCATACTGTTTACCAAAAAGTGAGTGAATGGTAGGCGAGTGAATTATTGTAATGAAATAAAGGATGCCAGATTGAAAGCGTCCGATGAAAGCCGACGTCGCCAGGAGGAGCCGTTTGATGATAATGATTTATGGCGACAGAATAACGACGCGATTTTAGCGCGTTAATGTTAAGAAAGATAAATGTGCCGAGATTCCTTTTTCGAGCGAAAAGAAATAACGTTTTCATTAGTTCCCGGGCCACAATAGATGACACGATGTTATCATCGTAGCTAGGAGGCGGATCAGGCTAGTACAACAAGAAGTGGAGCAAAAACAAACAAAATAATTTATGGAAGTCTGAGACGATGCGGGCCGATAACTGGTGCTAACCGCAGGTGCGATCCAAAAAAGTAAACGCACGGACGCCAAACAGACCGCAAACTCGTTTGCAGTACAATCATCTCACTAGATGCCGCGCTATATTTAGATGAGCGCTCCGGGCTGGATTAGTGTCGGTGCAAGGTGCAGATTGTCAGTAGTAGCGACACGCGCTGGTGACAATGCATTAAGATCATACGAACCATAGTCAGATCCATTACAACGTACACAAATACGAACTACTTCGAGGAAAGATCGTTGGGTGCTCGGAAAATTTACGGACGATTAGCGGACTACGTCTAAAGTGTTCGTTACCGAAGAGGTCGTAATTAAATGTAACCACCAAATCGTCTTCTGTTAACGACAGTGTAGCGTTAATGATGGCGATGTTCTGAGCCGTTTTCGGGGGCGAAACTGAACCTTCCAGTTATGAGGCTCGTCAGGCTAAGCTACTTCGTTAGCTACTGCTGTAATGACTCGCTTAATTCGAGATAATTACGCTCCCAGCAAACGCAAACGTGGGCTAGGGAAATTTATCGAGACGTGAACGCTCCTCGACTTAACCCAACCGAGATATTTGTTCCGTTCTTGTTCTTACTCAAAGCTACAAAGTGTAGGCGATTACATTCAATACGCCAGTATAAATCACTCGCTGGTACACGATTAAATAGGTATTTTATTTGATTTTAAATGCTCTGCCTAATTTGTATGCGTCAAAGCACGGACCCTTCCTATCACGAATTTACAATATCCGTTCGTATTAACAAAAAACATTATTCCACAATATCACGTGCGCATCAGTCATCCTGTCCAAATCGCTTCTTTTTAATCAAAAGTGACTCAAGGAGTATATATTCGCGATGCCGCTTGGTATAAACGCGAAATCATTTTAATATTCCTCGCGAAACAAAGCGTTCTTCTTTATTCGAAACTTTTCCCTTTCGGTTCGTACGTATTGTTTTTTTTTTCGGAGTGTCGCTTAGACATTCTGTCAGTCAGTTCGGTATAATTCAAATTAAATACACCTACCGCTCGCAACCGCCCCTTGAATGTTAAGAAGCGCTGCACCACTCCCTCTTCTCGCTGGAATTGGAAATGAGCGCGGTTGATGTTGTGTTTTAATAAACTCACATGTTTAACTTTCAAGTAAAAGGCTCTTATTTGATTTGATTTCCAAGTATGAGAGTTCCAGCTAAACGTCTATTAGGGTCGCAACTTCGTTACATGGTAGCGTAAAGCGAAATCAGTGCAGTTAAATTCTGTCCTTAATACGTTTCAGGTCTTGCTTTGCTATTTGTCGTCAAAGATAATTTTAATCGAAACGATAAATGGCGGAAAGCGTGCGGAGATCTGGGATACCAGTCACGAGATAAGTCAATCGAGAGTCGCTTTCGATGCCCTGAGAGCTTACCGTGACTCGTGTGGGATCATAAACAACCGGTGCAGTCCGCAATCACTTCGAAATCATGTCCTCCAGCCAGAAATACGAATCTTGCCACATGGCAATAAATCGAATCACGATATTGGCTAGAAATTGTGTGATACATCTGTGACAATTATTGTTCTCATGGAAATATTACGTCTAGACCGGCAAGAACGTGGTGGGAGCAAAACGAGCGACGTTCGAGATCTTCGCAATGCAACGGCCGGCCTATTGTTAGCGTGATACGCCTCTGTAAATTCACTTCAAACTACCGGCTCATTTATCCCTATAATTACCCGATATAATTATCCCATAAATATCTGCAAACCTTCACAATCAAATGAAATAATGCCATCAGAACTAATTGTGATTTCTGGCCAGTCGTTATCGAGTTTACGTGTAGGGACACTGTAGTAAGGGGTTTTTATCACACTGTATCAGTTTATCGAAGCTCAAAATTGTAACTGTCACGCTCATGACCACGCCGGTTCGTGACATACTGCTATTATTTTTCACAGAAGTAGCAAGAAGCTTGATACTTTGTATCCTGCCGCTCATCAAAACCTGTGGTCGGCCACAAACATTTTGCTACCACTGAGAACTAAAAATGTATTCTGTGAGAATCTTAATCTAACCACAATCTTCAAATCAAAACACAGTAGGATATAAGATCACTTTTATGAGAAAAAATAGGTAAAATAGTTTTTCTGGCCGTAACATTAAAGCGTTGCGACCGACTCCGAGACAGTCCCTTTGGCAACATTTATTTTAATCTACACGTTCTCTTTACGGACACATAAAGTCCGCAAACTGGGCTCTAATCTTTATTTATTCACTTGCACCTGCAAAGTTCTTCCATTCCAATATCTCCGCCGAAGCAAACCCAACCATATTGATTTAATGCTTTGCGGCGCGGCTTGTAATTAAATAATTATATACGTCATACACGCCGGTAGGTACGTGTGCATGACTGACGGCAAAGGTTTTAATTAAGACGTATTGTTCAACGGAACGGGGCGTGACTTTTAAAAAGTTCGTCTCAGCGAGTTTGAAATCCTTTCGTTTAATACGCTTGACTTCCGCATTCTTATCCAAAAGCAGATGGGCCGATGAGTCTTGTTATAATATTACTTAGCCATGTGATGTTTATTTTTGCCTTAAAGGGCTGTATTAGTAGGTACTAAAATAATAACGCTGTTATAATTGGACTGTGTTATCGACACTATTTTCAATCTACCCTTGATCAAAACCGTTTACCGTTAAAAGAAAAGTCAGAAACGCTTCTATATTGATTTGATGTTTTGATATCGCTATTCATTCTCCACGTCAATACCATACAACAATGGCAGAGCGATGTAGCGAATATTCCCATCACATTACTTATTGTTGCAAACAAACATATTGCTAGAATAGCATTAGCTTAGAATAAGTATTCGATTACATCTTCAATTTTCGAAAAAAACGAAGCACGCCAACAAAATCCAATCCGAAACGCTAAGTAAACACCTCCACCGACGCTTAAGACAAGCCTAGACGGAAGAAAAACAAAACCAGGAACACGATTAATGCGACCGGCACGGCAGGCGAGCGAAAAATCAAAATCCACGAAAGAGATGGGAACACGCCATAAATTACACCTGCCTCGATGAAATAAAGCGGAGATATTGTTTTAAAAGTAAGTCCCGGGCGGGTGATTACGGCAGCTAACCCAGACTTGGAATTCCGATAGTTTTTGCGCCGGTAAAAACTGATATTCCATCGGCCGCGTTCCGTCCGTATATTGAGTTAATGTCGGTCGTGATTGTGGTTGCATCTCTGTCTATTGCGAGGAAATGAGCAAGAGAGATATTGTTTCAGCCGGGGTAGTTCGTATCGCATTTTATGGTAAGTTGGCGGGCCCGCATCGGCAGGTGTACGCGTTGCACCTGCGACGTGGTCGGACGGGCTGAGAGATGCGATCGAAGGACAACGAACTCGTCACCGATGTATCATAAACCCGACAATCGGGTACGAGATGTAATATAAAATTACTAAAGCATATTACGCTTACGCGTGGCACCACAAGAGCGCGGTTTTATAAGTTTTACGCTTATAATTTTGAGGCTTAAATGATGGCTATGAAGATATGACCTTAAAATCTATCTTTAAAAATGTACTTCAATTTATATGATCATTTTACAACTATAATGATTGAAAACCGTACTAGAAATATTTGCTTCAAATACTTCAATTTTATTTATTTTTATTTTTCTTTTTATTTCTAGACAAAGGTTGTAAACGATAAGGTTCCCGCCTAAGAGCCTGTACTAACACAGAAGTAATTAACATCATTAAGACCCGGTGGCCTACGTGCAGAATCGATCGAATCGATTTAGGAATCGAACTCGAATACGATTGAGATTCTCCGACGAAGTGTACTAACGAGTATCCGCGAATAGATAACGCTCCACCCTCGTAATTCTGGAGCAAACGCAACATAAATTAGTTAATAGTGATGTAACGAATACTTGCATTCGCATTCGCATTCGCATTAGCGAATATTCGCATATTTCTAGATATTTACTTTCGCAAGAATAGGTGCAAACGTTTTGCGAATATTGAATTGCCATGCTTCGCAAAAAGGTCGCCTAATTTATCAAAATTGAAATCGAACTGCCGTTTGACGACCTGAAAATAAGGTTTTTTTTATAATTGAACCTGGCGATAAAGCAGACAGGCTACCTGATGGAAAGTAGTCACCGTCGCCTATGGACATTTGCATCATCAGAGGAGTTGCCAATGCATCGCCGGCTTTGAAGGAGAACTCATTTTGCACCTTTTTTTAAGACCCCATGTCATAACGCTCCGGGAATACCTCAGGAGGAAGCTCATTCAACTTCTTGCACGTCCGTGGCAAAAACGAGCGTGCAAACCTAAACATGGAGGACCGCCACATCTAGATCCTTCGGCCCCCTATATCAAAAATTAAAAAAAGTCACATCCGTATTCGCATTCGTCAAAGTCGGTAAGAGATATTCGCATTCGCATTCGCGAATCTTTAGATAATGACATCGTAACATCACTATTAGTTAATGATATGTGAGGAAACATCAACGTTAGAGCCATAAGATACAAGCATAACGTATTTCTAGACCGTTGCTCGCTTTAATGATATGCGGTTACTTATAAAGGGGAGATTAATGGTTAGTGAATAATAACTTCTAATGAAAAAACGATGATAAAAACGAGTAGCTCTATTCGATAGGAAATGTTTGTAGGACAGTTGTTGTTCCAAGAAAACGTTTATGCAATATCGTTTAAATTTATAGGAACAATGCTGTCTTTTTACAAATACATTTTTATGTAACACATCGTTTGTCATTATCGTTTTACGGCTTCTGACTTGTTTTTAATTTTATATACAGAAGTATCAATTAAGCAGTTCATCGGACGGTAAGTGACCACTGCCGTCCATGAACATCTGTAATTAACATCTAATAAAATAAGTTCTGCCTAAGGTTGGTTTAGGACGCGTGCTGCTCTTGAGAACTATCTTCCTAGTTCACCGCCCACCGCCCTTGAAACCAGATCACCCTTAACACTGATAGTTTAGGTAGAAATAAATCTGCTGGTAGTGCCTCCGAAGTCGAAAAACAAAGGGTTCTACCTTTGGTACCCCTCATATGGGCAGAGTTCAAGACTTCGCCTTTAGTCCACTGTGCTGTTTGGTATACACAACATATTTCAGAAATCTTTTCATAGAATACTCTCAAGTATATAAATTAATTCACTTTTTCATCGTGTTTTTTTTTATCTGATTGAAGTAGCAAACGAGCATGCAGTCCACCTGATAGTAAGTGGTCACTGTCACCCATGGACATCTGTAAGCAACTTCATATAGTACATGGGTTCTATCTGAAGTCAATCACAGATGCGTTGCTACTCCTGAGGACTATGATGGTCGCCTCGTATAAAAGTGTGCCGGCAACCACACCCATCCATCGAAACGCAAAAAAATGCTTCACGTTAGAATTGGTGTGGCGGTGGTACTTCCCCGGTCAAACTACACTGGTTCTACCTATGCCCTACCTTTAGATTGCTATCATTATCAAAATACAAAAAATCCTATTTCCATAGATGGGTACATAATATTTAATTTACAAATGAATTCAGGTAAGTGTCATTAAAATTACATTTAATTAAAAATTACTTTACCTAAGTATCGCGAACTTACTGTGCCGTAGTAAGTTCGGTAATCGAGTTTCACCTCCAACCTTTGTCTTAACAAATAAAGTTTCTTTTGTTCATGAACTTGTAACATTGTTTAATAGACAACGCGATGAAAATTTCCTGAAAATAGTGTTTGTGAAGTTTGAGAGCGTGTGTACTGTGTACCTACTTAATGTCAACCCGAAAGTTCAACATCAATTTTGAACGGATTATTTGCTACGTTGCTATTATAGCGGAGCTTATTTGTATAATTCTGTGTGTATTTAAAAGTTTCGCGTCTATAGTTATTGGATCAATAACTATCCTGTCGTATAACACGAGTATAAAGGGTTCTGTGTACGTTTACGTTACACATACATAGCAATGTAAATCGTACGTTTATAAGTTTTATCGTTGTTTTAGTAGTTATTAGTATTATTTTTGTTTTATCGGATCGTAATTGTAATGTATGGGCGAAAACATATAAAAACTTTTTAACAAAAAATATCTACCGACTTCCATGTCACAAAAAAGTAAAAAATAATTTAAATATATTTTGGTCTAGAACATACTCAGTACTTAGTACATAGTCCTGAAGTCGGTGCTCGACATATTTCGCTGGACGACGGTAACTACGTCCTATATGAGCACCGACTTCAGAACTATGTACTAAGTACTGAGTATGTTCTAGACCAAAATATATTTAAATTATTTTTTACTTTTTTGTGACATGGAAGTCGGTAGATATTTTTTGTTAAAAAGTTTTTATTTTACACTTTTTAGTGACTATATTTTTATGTTTGTATTTAAATAAAGCCTCTAAGTTTGCTTTGTGCATCTACATATTCACAAAAATTAAACATAAAACACTTTTACAATTCATACAAACAGGGCGCCCCCTCTGGAAGTACCCCTCCATCATCAGGGTTGAGGAGTTGAAGGTCAAATTTTTCATCTTATATTGTTGCTTAGTAATCTTATAACATATACGTTAGTACCAGGTGGCTAACTTCTATGGCTCAGGCTTGCAGTACCCTGCATCATCAGGGTTTAGGAGTTGAAGGTCAAAATTTTAATTTTGTGCCTCTGTTTGGTATTATTTTTACATACCCGTAAGCACCAAATTGCCAACTCCTATGGTTTAGAATTGAAGTACCCTTTCATCATCAGGGTCGAGGAGTTGAAGGTCAAAATTTTAATTTTGTGCCTCTGCTTAGTATTATTTTTACATAACCGTAAGCACCAAATTGCCAACTCCTATGGTTTAGGATTGAAGTACCCCTTCATCATCAGGGTTGAGGAGTTGAAGGTCAAATTTTTGATTTTATATTTTTGCTTAGTATTTTCTTTACATAACCGTAAGCACCAAATTGCCAACTTCTATGGTTTAGGATTGAAGTACCCCTCCATCATCAGGGTTGAGGAGTTGAAGGTCAAATTTTTCATCTTATGTTTTTGCTCAGTAATCTTATAACATATACGTAAGCACCAAATGGCTTATTCCTATGGTTTTGGCTTTAAGTACCCCTGCATCATCAGGGTTGAGGAGTTGAAGGTCAAATTTTTGTCCCATGAATTTGCTTAACAATTTCATTATATATTCGCAAACATCAAACGACCCACTTTTATAGTTTGGGCTAGCAGTACCCCTGCATCATCAGGATTGAAGAGTTGAAGGTCAAATTTTTCATAGTAAATACCTACATAGTAATTTTATTCTATATTTTACTCAATTGGACTTCTCCAGCTAAGGTTCGGCCGACTATCACTAATTTTATTATTTTGCTCCAAAAAGTTGAAGATCCTATGATTAGAACCTTATCAAACTCTTATCAGACTACCCCTGGAGTACATCCTTTCTAATAAAAAAAGAATCATCAAAATCGGTTGGCGGGATATTGAGTTATTCATACATTTATCGCGTACATTGAAAATGCAAATTTAAGACTTATGCGTTTTTCTTATGGATGCCCTAGTCAAAAAAATACTAAAAAAAAATGGGACCCTATGACACGCACTACCTTTCAAATAAAAAAAAAATCATCTAAATCGGTTCACCCAGTCCGGAGAAATGAGGTAACAAATATAAAAAAAAAAAAAATAAAAATAAAAATACAGACGAATTGATAACCTCCTCCTTTTTGGAAGTCGGTTAAAAAGTGACTGTTTTGAAGTAACAACTTGCACTAAGAGCACTGATTTGAAGGCAGTTTGACACAGACACGGAGCGTTACATTACCCTCAAGGATAGCAATGTACATATGAATCTATAATTATCTACATGTATGTATACCTTTTTTTTTGTTTTCGAGGGGGAAACCTTCAAAAGGTACTCGACGCCGTGGGAGCGACGTAGGGTTATGTGGGATTTTTACCGCACTAAAAACCCCCCCGGTAGCCGTCCTCGGCGCTGAAAAGGAGGACTCCGGGATCTCGAAACGACTTCAACCGGAATCCTCCGAGCGCGTTGCCCCATCGGGCTCCTCCCAGATGGGCGGCTGGGCCCACCGCTCCGTCTAGTCTTTACGACGATATGCGACCACACATACCGCCGTCCTTCCCAGGATTGCCTGACCGAACGGTTCGTGCTCCCACTCTAGCCGTCTGCAACCCTGGAAGCCCCTTTTAGTCGCCTCTTACGACAGGCAGGGGATGCCGTAGCCCTATTCTGATCCCGGAACTACAAGGCGACATGTATGTATTACCTAGTATCAAATTTCTCGTAAAGCTCCAATTTAATATCCATGTTGGGCAGTGTCCTGCTTAACACAGAATATCAAGTAGGTTTCCTTTTAGTACAAAAAAAATTCAAGATTTAGTGCCCCAAACTGGATGAGAAGTAGATACCACATAATTTATAAAATTTACAAATCAATGAGGTTATTATTAAAACCTTTGACCTCTAAAGTATATCAGGTTACTTATCTTCCTTTATCTTAACAAGTAATATAGGTCTAATTCGGTTATCATTATTAATAAAGTACTTGAACTATGAATATTTACTTCTTAGATCATAATATCGCAAAGCTTTTAAGATTAGCTCAGCCTGATAAGGTGTCAAAGTTAAATTAAAGTAAAACGTAAGTTAGCTTAGTTCGAACGGAGTGGTACCGCCATAACTAGGTATTCCTAGCGTTAAGTAGTTCTTGCGTTTCGGTGGAAAGGTGTTGTTACGATTTTCATGTAAGGCGACTGTTTTATCCTTGGGAGTACTAAAGTATCTGTGATTGATTTCAAATAGAATCGCTGTTCTATAAAGACCACTTACCACCAACTGAACTGCATGATTTTGTAGTGCAATTTATCTCATGAAAAATAGTATACAATTGAGTAGCCATCTCTTTAGAACGCATGTCTAATATAAATGTAATTAAGTTATTAAGTTATTTTTGAATTACTTTGGCTAATTAAAATATTAATAAAATCTGTTGAAAATTTGGAAAAAAAAGTAAGAAAGAATAAATTATCTTAGAATTTGGTTTCAAAGTGTTACTAAATTCACTTGGAAAAACAACCGGCTTTGGATTAGGAATCTAAATTCATCATTGATTATTGATTTCGGCCAGACAAAAAATACAAAAATATTTTCGGAGAAAAACATACACTTATATAAAAAGCACTCCCAAACAAACAAAAAGTTTTACGCTTTATAAAATTTCAAAATGCCAGTTAACCGTATCTGTTACATACGTAGTTCAAACATAAGGCATTCGCTTTATCCGACCATATGTAAATACACAGATACTCCATCGGACCGTAATTTATTTAGGTTTCGTGTTATACGCTTCGGAAATTTTCATGTAAAGTGTTTAGAATACGATCTACCCGCGGCCGTAAATGCCAGTCAATTTTGTTTTAATCAAATAGTGCAGATAAGGTTACTTAACCCAAAACTTATTTGCGGAACATTATTTCAACGGTAAGCCACGTAAATGATACACAAACGAAATGTGGTCGGTAGTATTATTGGCATAT
This sequence comes from Spicauda simplicius, assembly GCA_949699795.1. Taxonomy (NCBI): domain Eukaryota; kingdom Metazoa; phylum Arthropoda; class Insecta; order Lepidoptera; family Hesperiidae; genus Spicauda; species Spicauda simplicius. The sequence continues at coordinate 16,365,267 of OX453058.1, forward strand.
ATTAGGATTTCGGTGTTCGTAATTTTGGTTGAACAGTGTCCTTTGTACTTATTTTATAACGTTTCAAAAATGAAAATGTGGAAATGCAATATACATTGCATATACATGGCCACATCGCTCGTAGGACCGATGACCTGAAGAAGACAGCAGGAAACCATTGGATTGAAAAGGCACAGGACCGGTTGGACTGGCGTCATTTAGGGGAGGCCTATGTCCAGCAGTGGACCTCAAAGGGCTGATGGATGGATGAATGGATGAATATACATGGCAATGTACGAAAATTGCGTAAACGATGATTGTTTTGATGAAAAGTAATAAAAACGTAGTAATGCCCCTGACGCACTTTAAACTCGTGTCTATCAATATGCGTATAAAATCAAATTACCGCGTGTCTGAGTAATAATATTAGAATTACACATATAAAAAATATATAAATCTATATAATTTTATATGTGTTTTGAAATCAATCTAAAATATTAAAATATATGACAGGCTGAGTTAAGATAACTTAGCTACAGGTAACGTTTAGGTTTCATTGCATTAAAATTGTTTCTAAGTTACCACGATTTAAATTGTTTTTTTAAACGTGAGTGAAAACCGAGGAATCCATTTAAGAGAGATGTTCTCAGATGTTTGTGCAATCTATCAACACCCATGTTCAAATGAAGTGGTGAAATTCTGTTTTCGATTTTAGGAAAGTTATAGTTTCAACTCCATTGCGTTGGCCATGCGTGGATTATACACTAAGTATATAAGTTTGAACTATTTTAGAGGAATCACGGGCGAGTACATTTCTTTACTACTTTAATGATTTAGCCGTATCCTTAATCTTAATTGCCTTGATTCTGACGACCCTAGAGGAAGCTTGGTCAATGTAGCAGTGTACGCGTGGGTTCGAGGTTCGACGTCCAACCATTTAGACATGTTAACAATATAATTAATATTAATTTTGTATAGGTGTATAAGTCACGACACAAAAAGTCTAGATGTGAAGGTACAAGTATAGAACGTATATGTTCTTTCTAGTAAACCTAACCTAAGCACCTAGCAGTGAAAACATAAAGAGTTACATAAAGTGAAGACAGATTAAGATTCCATTCCATCCATCAGCCTTTGAAGGTTTTCTACTGGACATAGTCCTTCCATAAATGGCGCCACTAACTCCACTTGACAACCCATTATTGTCCCACTGCTGGGCACGGGTCTTCTCTCAGAATGAGAGACTTTTAAGCCATAGTCCACCGCGCTGGCCAAGAGTGAATTGGTGGACTTCATACACCTCCGAGATTTTTTTTAAAGAACTCTCGAGTGTGTAGGTTTCCTCACGATGTTGTCTTTCACCGAAAAGCAGTGATAATTAATTTCTAATACTCACTTAAATCAGTGCCTGAGTTTGAACCTTGGACCCCTCAATTGAGAGGGCAAGTTTCGACCAATAGGCTATCATTGTTCAAACTCCATACACTAAATTAAGATGAAACACCAAAAATAAGGAACAATACAGATAAACGAGTGAAGAAGTTAGTATATCCGGCAAACCGGGAGATCGGAAGAGGCGAATTCTAGCCGGATATTGAATATTGATCGTACGCCCTTAACCCTGATGTATCGCCGTCGTTACCGGCCTTCTCACGATAAAGGGATACTTGGCGATTATTCAATTGTGTTTAGGAAAAACATTGTTGTGGTGAAGATAAGGGACTAGTCGATTCGTTAGCTTGAATTAATTTGGGTAGTGGAGTAATATTCCATCGGCGTAAGGTAATACTTATTTACCTTTACAATGTCCGGTTTTGGGTATCGGAGCCTTTAGTGATGTGATGTATGGTCAATTTTATCGAAAATTATATATATTTTTTTAGTATAGTAATAACTAGTCACCTGTCGAAACGGTCGAAATTAGACTGTAATTCAACTCAAGAACTAAACTTGATATTGTCCAAAGTATTTCCTAAATTATTTGTTTTATTAATTTTTAATTTTTTAATACACCCGAATTGTAAAAAGAGATTTAAGTGACAAAGTTACATTTAAAATCAATAACGGGTGTTTTGACAAAGACATCAGTCATTTTATGTATCTGTCAGTTTATATGTTGAATGTTTAATTTCGTTTATTAATTATGTTTGTGACAAACGCACGGTAGTGTGTGTAATGTGTTTTTAGTTGATTTTATGTATGTTATATGCATTATTTGAAAAAAATATTAACATTCTGCACTCATTCATTACGTCCACTATATCCGTGCAAAATTTCATGCTAATCCGTCCGCGGCATATTACTTAAAAATGCACCACAAGTTTTTGCTTCACGTATTAATATATAGATATCTACATGTAGAAGTACTACAGCTCACAAAATGTATTAAATCGTCATTAAGATAACTAAATGTATGACTTAAATTTACAATATTTCAATACGAGATAAAAATATGGACAAAAAACCTATTAAAAGAAAAAGTAAAGATTATTTTGTAACGTGTTTAATTACATTTTTCTACAAAACATTACAGTATATATCATAGCTTTGAACAGGAACTCAGAGTTATAAATGCATTTATATAAACAGTTATGTAACTATTCATATAAATACATTCATAACTCTAGTATATGTATACTAAATGTTAATAGAAAACTAGATAGCTTGAACCTAAATCTCATAACAATAATCCCTTTAGCGCTAAACATCTGACTTGTATTAGACAGTAATATGAAAGACGGTGCCCACGGCTACACACGCCTTGAAAGCTTTGCCCTTTGTACTTACAAGAATGTACGTTATTACTGGCGTAGCAAAGGCAACGGCCAACAGATTAAACTAAGAAAGTTTTAACAGTGTTTAAAGATTTATACACTATAGAACTAAAAATACAAAGACAACTCGAGTACAACGAGTATTATAGAAAGTGGTAAAAGGTATATAGTTTGATCGGAGAGGTACCAACGCCACACCCTTTTCTAGCGTGAAGCATTTCTTGCGCTTCGATGGAAGGGTTTGGTTGCCGGCACACTTTCATATGAGGCGACCATCATAGTTCTCCGGAGTAGCAACGCTGTGATTGACTTCAGATGGAACCCATGTTCTGTATGAAGTTGATTACAGACGTCCATGGTCAGCAGAGACTACTTACCATCAGGTGGACTGCATGCTCGTTTGCTCCTACAGTCAGATAAAAAAAGGCTTGAAGCAATTCTTCCCTTACGACGGAATGGTGAAGTTGCTAATTCAGTCTTATACGACGTGACTATCCTAATCCTCTGGAGTAGCAACGCATCTGCGACTGAGTTTAGGTAGAACCCTTGTTCTGTATGAAATTGCTGACAAATGTCCATGTGCGTTCTATATGAAGTTGCTTCAAGATGTTCATGGGCGGCAGTGACCACTTACCTGCAAGGACTACCTGGTGGACTGCAAGCTGGTTTGCTACTTCCATATCTATATATACAAATAATAAAATATAAATCTTGTATCACAATGTTCGTTCCTGTACTCCTCCGAAACGGCTTAACCGATTCTCATGAAATTTTGTGAGCATATTGAGTAGGTCTGAGAATCGGCCAATGTCTATTTTTCATACTTTTAGTGATAAGGGTGGTCCACCCTTAACATTTTTTTAAATTTTTATATGGCATAACTACGTTTGCCGGGTCAGCTAGTTATATATCAAAGTATGAGAAATATTTTTGAATAAGTGTATTCATCTTCCAGGGCCCAAAGTTTGAAGCTCGGGTAGGCAATTGGCAGTACATACAATCACAGTTTCAGAGTATCGAAACGACCAATTGCATAAAGTCTAACGTCTACCTGTCACTTGGAAAGAAAATTGCTGGAAAATACAATTTCAACGCGGCTCGGACCTATATAACCTACATAAGCGTGAAATCAAACGATTTTATTGCCTTCACAACATAATAGCCGGGAATTGTAGAGCGTACGATATTGCTTTATTTATTCATGGCTAGTTCATTATACGAAATGAAATGTATCTTCATTTTCATAACATTTTATAGTTTTAGCAATCCAATCTATTCAGAACTAATTTTCCTTGATGCAAATATTGTTATGTAACATATATAGGGTTTGAGAGTGGTAGAACTTAGTGGATGGCCACCGCCACACCTTATAATAGCAATGTTAAACAATGCTGCGTTCTGGTCTACGGGACACATACCTATCAGAAATGACAATGTATCAGATGTTTATGGGCGGCAGTGGTTAGTTAGTCGTCCTTGTAGTTTCGGGATTAAAATAGGGCTACGGCATCCCCTGCGTGTCGTAACAGGCGACTAAAAGGGGCTTCCGGGTTTGCGGGCGGCTAAAGTGGGTGCTCAAACCGTTCGGTCAGGTGACCCCGGGAAGGACGGCGATATGTGTGGTCGTAACCGTAGTAGAGACTACAGGGAGCGGTGGGCCCAGCCGCCCATCTAAGATGAGGCCGATAGGGCAATGCGCTCAGAGGACTCCGGTTGCGTTCCTTTGGGGATCCCGGAGTCTTCTATGTAGCGCCGAGAACGGCCACCCCTTAGTGCGGCAAAAATCCCAAATAAACCTGCATCGCTCCCACGGCGCCGGGTACCTTTGGAAGGTTTCCCCCTCAAGAACAAAAAAAATAGTGGTTACATAGTACCAGATAGACCTCATGCATATTTGCTATTACCCTTTTATATAAAAATAATACCTGGGTTAATAAAATACATGCTAAGTCTTGACTTAAAATATTATCAATTAGAAAGAGATACGCATCATAAATTCAAATATTCCAAATATTCCGGAAACGTCTATTTTATGACTACACCTTAACTCACATTGAGTTAAGTGGTTATAAAATTAGTCAATAAATGATAACAGGTCATAAACCGGCTACGAAACTTAGAACCTTCAAATAATAACATTGGAATTCATAAATAAAACATCGTAGAAGAACCGACAATGTTTAAGTGTGAAATATTAAGTGCGCGGCATTCGAACTTCGCAAGTAAAATGTTTATGAATGTAAGAAGAAAGTTCCAAGTTCGAAAAACTTTTAACGTCTTTTCGTGGAATGAGGATTACACGGGAACTGCGTTAGGTCAACCGCCCGCTGCCGATAATGGAATAAAATTGTGATTCTTTCACGTTTCTCCGGATATGGGAATTATAAGTTTTAAAGTATACGATTAGTCGCAGCGTGAATTGTGACTTGATTTCAGTGAGCTAATATTTTTGTTCACGCTGAATTTTATCGACAATCTAAAATTGCTGTACCTGAAATAATTTATCAATCGATACTTATAAATTTGGTCTGAATACTTGGGTCTAACTTTATCTAATACTAGTTGAAACCCGCAGCTTCGCCCGCGTTAAAAAAATCGATGTATCGATTGTCCCGTGGGAGTAACATATTTTCCCACTGTAAAAATACTTTATGTGTTAATCCAGAGCGTCAGCTAACTCCAATCTAAAATTTTATTAAAATCGCTCCAGCCGTTTAGACGTGAAAAAGTAACAAACATACACACTCACAAACTTTCGCCTTAATAATATTAGTTTTATTTTATTTTATTACATCATAACTCGTTATATAGGTGCTCCCAGAAGTATAGGTAAACGAAAATATACTAACTTTCTCTTAAAAGTCAACTTCCCCGGAAACATAGAATATAATAACGCCAACTAATTTAATTATTTTTAAAATAATGTGACCAAACCGAACTCCGAACACTCTACACTACCGGACTGGTGGACCTTACTATATCATATGGGTTCTTATTTATAACCAAATACTTTTTAATCAATAATCAAAGTATCGTTTAGTTCCAATACCTCTTGATTCAAGAAAAAAGGAAACAGCAAAAAGTTCTTGCAAACATTTAATGAAAATAGTTTCGTACAAATAAAGTGCTAAAACAAAAGCTCCATCCGAGCTTTCGTCTGTTTACTTTTTATCTGTTGGCTAATTTAACAACGATAAATAAATATACGTATTTATATTTGTACGATTGCGTATAAATAAATACCTAAAATAACAGTACCTATAAATTTAATAAGCTTTTGAATAGCTAGTGATTTTCTAAGAACTTTTGGCATTTAAATGTCTAAATGTAAAACGAAGTAAATAGATAATATTTCATTACTGAATACCAGATTCTTCTTAGATTGAGAAGTATTAAGCGATACATACGATTTTAGACCCAGATATTTGGAATTTTCTCTTTTGTTATCGAGGGGGAAACCTTCAAAAGGTAACCGACGCCGTGGGAGCAACTTCGGGTTATTGGGATTATAACCGCATTAAAACCTCCCCTGTGGCCGTCCTCGGCGCTACGTGCAGGTCTCCGGGATCTCCAACGGAGCACAAGCCCTCCAAGCGCGATGTCCTTTTCGGGCTTTTCCACGGTGTGCATTAGCGCTCACCGTGTCACCTGGTGTTTACGACAGCATGCGACCACACGTACTGCCGCCCTTCCCAGGGTAATTGGCTGGGCGGTTCAAGATCCCACTCTAATCGCCCGAAATCTCAAATGCCCCCTTTTACTCGCCTCTTACGACAAGCAGGGGCTACCGTAGCCGTATTCTACTCCCCGGCTACAGATATTTGGACCTAGTTACACGAACTATGGTCACCGAAAAACTGCGATGGTAGGGAGAAACCATTGACAACACTAGTGATGGATTAATCTATATAACCTACATCTAGTTTGTTTATTAGGTTCCACATCACGATATACTATACTTACTGTAAATTTATGCACTAAACTGCATTATTTGTGCTCTATGTATGATTTGTATTACGTTACGTACACTTTGATCAACATTTCACATTTTTGACAACCTCTCGTCAACCCATTATTGTCCGACTGCTGGGCACGGGTCTTCTCTCAGAATGAGAGAGTTTAGGCCATAGTCCATAGAGAGAGATTAGGCAATAGTCCTAATTATTAGGAATTTCTAAAGAAGCACAAATGATAATTCATTATACAACTTTGAGGTGTTCTGATTTTAGATGCAAATCACCTGTGTAGGTAGTTAAATGGAAAAACCACCATATTTTCATATACACAAAAGAACTTTGCGATGAGGGTATATGCTTTCATCTTAAAACAAGCTTAGCTTCTAAGAAAATACATTTTCAAAAAAATATCTCTTATTCATTTACTATATTTATAACTATAAATATAGAAATTACTGTTGTAAGTCGCCCATTGTTACATTTATATTAATTAAGTTAATTATTATAAGTATTTGTAATATAACATTGAGTTCTGACTTTTATCTAAAGAATTAGTAATAAAAATAGCTTGAAAAACGAAAAACATGCCGCAGGCGTTCTCTGCTCTATATCGTAATTGGGGCTTAATGAAACTATTACATATGATCCCGTATATAGATACATACATTGATCGTACTAGACGCAGCAAACAAAAAAAAGATGTAATGATACTCACTAACGTTTAAAAAGTTACCATAGCAAGAATGCTGCATGCATAGAAACGGGTTGTACGTGACCAAAAATTTTGTATAGAAGAATATGATACTAGGTTATTTTCCGCGGCTTCGCCCGCTTCGATCACGTCTTTTATGGTTATGAGTGTTCTTTATGGTAGTCTAGATCTTAAAATCAATGTGTGCCATGTTTTTACAAAATCCGATCAGTAGTTTTTTTCGTGAAAAAGTAACAAACACACAAACATGCTAACAACGTTTCGATAGAAGGGAGTGGTTGCCGGCACACTTTCACATGAGGCGACCATCATAGTCCTCGGGAACAGCAACTAAATGGCCACTGCTGGGCATGGACATCTGTAATCAACTTCATACAAAACATAGGTCCCATCTGAAATCAATTACAGATGCATTGTCTGTGATTGACTTCAGATAGAACCCATGTTCTGTATGAAGTTGATTACAGATGTCCATGGGTGGCAGTGACCATTTACCATCAGGTGGACTGCATGTTCATGTGCTAATTCAGTCAGATAAAAAGACAAAAAAATGATATAAATAAGATAAGTTCATGTGCAACGGCGCGTCAATGTCTGTTGATGTAAATGAACTCTATTACGCTATAACCTGACGTTACATTGAGCCCTCTAATTGGTTCATCTATTAATTAAGGTGCAGTCGATTATGCGCGACCAAATTATGGATTCAATCGTGTCTACTCATGTTAGACTCAAACCCTGTCTGATAAGGCTGCGTTCAAATTGTATAATGCGCAGACAAAACTGTTTAGTCTATCTCCTGTTTTAAATAATATACTAAACGCGAAAATATTACTGAAAACAATGTTGGCAGACAAAATAAGTCAATTTATTCATAAATTCAGCTCCATTTAGGCTTTAGAACGAATAATAATTATCTTATTATATTCTAAAAATAGTAACTATAACAACGAAGTCTCGTAACAATAGTAAGAACATCATTAAAAACTTAAGCTCAAGCTATCGTCTCCGTAGATATAATTTCATTATTATTATTCTTTTATTTATTATCTTCGTTCATGGGTTTATACTTAGGTATATACTTTTTCAGGTTTACCATATTTTCAATCATTGTCAATATGAGGTTAAGTCGGGCGTAGACGTTTAAACCTATTACTTATTTATTAATTTAAAATCTTTTACGCGGTTTTTGAAAAATAGGTAGGTAAATACGTTTTTAAAGTTAACATATTGCTTTAAGACCTCTACAAATAAAAAAGAGTCCTTGTAAAAAATTTTGCAATGACGCGTTTGTCAAAAATTATTAATGAAAATGCAGTTACACCATTAAATCAAGCACAATGATGAAGCATAACTTTTAATTTAGTTCCAATGAGCCGAATATTGAAACAATATAGTTTTGTCGTTCAAAACAGTGTGCGGCGAGTGCTGGGTCTCCGAGGCGGTCCGGTATCAATTTACTGTTTACAACCGCCGGCCATCAAAGAAACCGACTTGGACTAATTGGTGGTAATAGTAGACCGAAGTCTGTGCGTCCATCAGATGTATAATAAAATATCGTTTTATTGATCATTACTCAATACTGATTGGTGTGGAAAATTTGGGTACCAATTTTAAACGTTCATTCATTGCGTTCTACTTTATTTTAAAATAATATTATTTGCTGTTTTAAAGCGTATCGGGAAATCATGTTCCCTGAACGGTGCACGCGGGATTTTATTCACAAAATACCAAAATAGCAACCAAAATATAATATTAATACATATTTTTAATATTATTCGAAACGCAATTTGTGGGCGCTTTTATATTTTGTGATAAAGCAAAAATAAGCGAACATTAAATTTATAATATTGTTACTGTACGTATTTTTTAATACGAGTATACAATATGTATTAAAATTATCAAATTGCTTGTAAAATGTTAATAAAGTATGTCGTCTCCAGATGGAGGCATCATAAGGTTTTTCCGAACGAATACCCCTTAAAAGGAAGTTCATTTTTCCTGATAATTTTATGTAAAAAAGAGTCTACTTATCTATTAAAAATAAGTATAATTATTAAGTATGTCATATATTTTAGTATGCAAACAGAATGTACGGTCGATTATGCATTTTACAATGTAATATATGATTTTAGACTAATACGCGTAATAATATGCGTAATTAACACATTTTAATACTTAACGGGTACCTACTCACGAAATATCGGCAAAAAGAATTCGAAAAGGATTCAAAAATCGCATATCGTGAGTACTCGTTAAGTATTAAAATGTAGTAATAGTACATCTTTTCCAAAACTAAATTGTATTGTAATTTGTATTTGTAATTTTTACAACACGTACAATACATATAACAACACTCATCCCTGTATCCCTTTACGACCTTATATTGCTTATAAAGAGGACTATGTACAATATAGGGCAAGGGGTATCATAGCAATAGAACGTGGTAGGCACAATACAACGAGATTGATCAATCAGAGAAATTGGTGCGACATGACCAGCATTGTCTGCATAGAAGGAAGGTCGGCATCCGTTCGAACACAATGCTGAAATGAACTGAGCACTATTATAAGGCAATGACAAGTAACGTTGAAAATAGAGCCAAGTAGTATAAATCTGGGTCTCTTAGTGTTCCAGGATTTCTGTTTGATGTTTGATGTGATTTTTATAAAGAGATCGCGTTATAAAAAAAAAAACACCCTTTAACGGTGACAGAGTTGATTGTTGGGAATCCTATAATGATAAAGAAGTTCTGCAACATGTTTTAACGGTAAGTTAGGTTTTTTGGGAATCATATAATTTTATGTTCTGAATCATTTGTGAAGTTTACTGATACATATTTTATGTGCATGGTGGATCATTGTCTAAACTCATCTCGTTCTGATTGGAGAGTATTCATCAACACAATAATAAAGGATTACAAACAACATCAACAATGATTTTCCTGAGTAGTTTGAATCGAAATTCTAACAAATCGGAATTTCAGCTCGCGATTATAAGTACGCCAATATATGTGCTCGTAATTAAAATCGTCCTAATCTCTTAAGTGTTAACGACTCCATTATTTCACATGAATGACAGTATTATCCTCATTACGTAAATTTCTAGCTTTTTCTTATATGATTTTAGTTTATAATTAGTTTCTCATGTGAAATCCATGTGATAAACATTAATTTAAACACAATGCCTTTATGCCGAAAAATTCAATCCCGATCTGTGTTTGACGAAAAGGATAGCATAACTTTACTAAGTAAAGGAAATGTGTTTAACTCAGCACGATATATATACTTAATTAATGTATAGTATCTCGTTTATGTTAAATTAAACTTATTTGGGCAGTACTAACTTAACATGCAAATCACAATACAAACATAAATACCCTAAAAAGGTCGGTGTTCATGCACGGAAAAATATGCCAGGTTGGCTACGAAATTGAATATAACTGTCAATCTGTCTCGACTTCTGCCTTTCATGCGTTTGTTTCTTAACCAGTTCCACTGTTAACCCTCGTCACCATCCTACTATAAGTAGGTATCTCAAGATTTTTCCGTCCGACGATGTCCGTAAAGTGGAAATTCCTCGCATGCTTCGCTCCAGCGAACGCGCTCACTGACCGGGAATCTAATGTTTCAACATGAAAAAGATACACCGATAAATATTTCATCCGTCACATTTGCGATACAAGCCTACGCGCGTAGAATAAAAACAGAACGCATATAATGTGTTGGTTTTGGAGCGCCGTATCGGTGTGCTTTTAGGTTTTAAAATTGAAATGTTTATATATTGTTGAAACGAAAATTCTATTTACATGTAATTTATGCCTTTTACACTCTTTCCCACGTAGGGACAGTTCCGTCTTCCTTAGTGGAAAATAAAAAGGATTGTAATTATGCGTCCAATTTAAAAATATTTAAATTTGTTATAATTATACGTCATATTTAGATCAAAATAAAATTTGTTGCCTCGCACCTTCTGCATGTTTTCTATATTCTAAGACCAAAAAATAGTGTTTTATTCATTATGAATAGATCGTTAAGGTAGTGAATTCTTTCGGAGTTTTTTAATGACTGACAATGGGTTGCATTTCCAGGTATCATACAACGCTAGTGTCGCATCTCTAATTTATGTACGAGCGGTCGTCCAGCGGTCAATCATATTCGTTGAACCGCGCTTCTACTTCAACTGAAAACAAAGAGCAAACTTAAACAATAACAGTACTTAGTGAGTTGTGAGTAAGTGGAGATTGATAAGTCATACAAAACTTAAAGTGGCTTTTATCAAACGTCTATTATTCATAATTTTATTGATAATCAAAAGGCACTTGCTTCGTTCAAACTGCATTTATCAAAAGCTATACCACGTGATACTATGGGATGGATTGATAACATTAAACATTGACCCCCATTATAAACAAACTCAATGAAACTTGATTGATGGCAGTATAAGCTAAGGTCAGATCTATACTACGTCCACATTTAAGCAAATCATAACAAAATGATTAAAATATAAGTCCGTAAACACAAAATTAAAGGCATTTACGCTAACACGTACCTGTTATTCATATAAATAGTGTTAATTTTCAATAAGAGTCCATCCGAAGAAAGGCCGGTAGTCGTAAATCAGTAAACAGACACTAAACAGTTCAGAGGATGTCCAAGCGAAGCACAGGCACGAATATATCCAGGTCTTGTCGCACAACACCATAAAAAAATAAAGTTTAAATTTTTGATTCAAAAATTACGAGATCGCGGCAGCGTGAGCGAGAAGGAACAGACACGCACTCCCTACGCGAGCTTAGCATAGACTGACGATCTGCGGCTTGAGCTTTTCTAAATATACACCCCCCGTCATTTTCCCGCGCACCCTACGAGCGCAACGCGTGCTCCATGCAATTTTCTATAAATTTTCACATAAGCTCCAAAGCCATGCTGTCAAAGGCTGTTTTTGTTGGAGCTCAGCCGCGACGGGTGCGTTTGCTATAATTGAATTACCTGCCCCTAATTCCAAATATGAAATCATTTTAGATGTATTTCAACTTTTGAGCAACGTTAAACTAGACCGCTTAAATATTGTAATGGTTATTGAAACTTTAGAGCTTGTAGTAATGATAATAAATTTACTTTAGTGTAGATTTAAGTGCTTAGTTTAAATTGAAGTTAGTATATAGACTTTCAAATTATATTTATTGTAAGGATTAAGATATTTGTTATCTCTTGAAAGGTTTGCAACAATGACATGTGTGTTTATAGATTAATAAGAAATATCAAGATGTAGCTTATGTTATTTCCGTTTGTGCATTACGGAACTATGTACTTATGAGTCTGCCCACAAATACTGTTACAATTCAAAAAAAAAAAAATTGTGTTTGGAATTCGTCACATGTATTTTGTGTTTGTTCATTGTTTTTATTGTGATTGTTCATTGTGCTTTCTTATTTTTGCATCAATACTCGTATATACTAGCAGAACCCGCGACTTCGTTCGGGAGGGGAGAAATATCCAGCAGGTGATCTTAAAAGTTCTACGTCAACTCTCGTTACTCGAGATCTTTAAGTTGGGTTCTCCTAGTTGTAAATTATTTGGTAATATTAGAATGAAGTGGTGTGTTAAGAGAACTGAATCGCTATGATTTCATTATATGAAGTATTTTATAAATTGTATTTGGCTACATACCTAATGTAGCCAAATACAATTATAAAATCCTCCATATACTTGTTATTAGTCTAATATTTGTGTACCGGGCTATTGATCCAACGGTTTCCCGCTGTCTTCTTCAAGGTCATCGGTCCACCTGGTAGGGGGAAACCGTTGGATTCAGAGGGCACAGGGCCGGTTAGAGTTGCGCCATTTAGGGGAGGCCTATGTCGAGCAGTGGACATCAAAGGGCTCATGGATGGATGGATGGGCTATTGATATGCAGAATAAAACTTTTTCTGTTTGTGACATAAAAAGGTCTGGCCGTCCACATAATGTTAGTACAAAGACAGCCAGCAAAGCAGTAAGAGAAATAATTCAAAGAAATCACATTCAAAAGCAAAAGATTTTATTCCGGGAGATGTAGATAGCACCTTGAACCACGTCGCATATTAAAAAAAGAAAGACTTAGGATTTGCAGCCTATAAGAGACGCACTGGTCATTTCTTAATTGATTATGAAAAAAATTGCTTAGTAAATCAAAACAAGATCTTAAGCAATGAGACGTCACAGAATAAATGTTTAATATATATGTTTACACATGATTTTTTAAATATATATATTTTTTTAATATATAAATATATGTTTACACATGAGGTATTTTTACAAGCAATATTTTAACAAACAAAACTTTTATATACACGGAGCGGTTACCATACCGGTCTGACGCGCAATGGGTCCCGGGTTCGATTCCCGGCCAGACAAATATATGAATGATGAGTTTAGATTCATTTTTTGGGTCTGAGTGTTTGCGTATTCGTCTTGCGTGTGTCCATGGTACCCACAACATCAAAACGTCACAGCACAATTGTATCTTATTGTCGAGGGCACCAGGGTTTTTAATAAGGTCAGCTAAGCAATTTAACAACACCATGTTCAATTACCAAGAATGGTCAAAAAATATATTTATCTCAATATTTATGGCGGGAGTAAATATTTCCAGGTGGTAGAACCAGTGTAGTTCGACCGGAGAAGTACTACCAAATTAGTAATGAATTCTAAATGGCTTCCAGAAGAACACCACTGTTGTAATAATATGTTTGTAGAAAGGAAAAAACATTTTAAAATCCTCTCACCAGAAGGTTTAAACAGACAAAAGCAAAGCAAAGCAAAGGATTAACCTGTAAATAAGCTCCGAAACGCTGTCTGCATAATAGTTGAAGTAAAATCTAGTTTTTTAGAAATATTCATACAAATTTAAAGTAGAAAATTTAAATATTTAAATTTTCTACTTTATTATATAATAATTATGTTAGTTTCTTTAAAAATGTAATTAAGTAGCAAATGAGCATTTTTTTCTCTGATTGAAGTAGCAAACGAGCATGCAGTCCAGCTGATGGTAAGTGATCACTGACGCTCATGAACATGTGTAATCAACTTCATACATAACAGGGGTTCTATCTGAAGTCAATCATAGACGCGTTGCTACTCCCAAGGACTATGATGGTCGCCTCATATAAAAGTGTGCCGGCAACCACACCATTCCAACGAAACGCAAGAACTGCTTCACGCTAGAGATAGGTGTGGCGGCGGTACTTCACCGGTCGAACTACACTGGTTCTACCACCTTTAAAAAGCTGGAGTCTAACGGTCTACGGACATCTGCAATCTTCAGGTAAAATCTCAATCAGTCTTTTCTGATCTTAGCCACGTATTGCTACCCATAAGGAATGAGTATGTCACGCCTCGAATATCTCATTTACCACCCTTCTGACCATAACACAAGAACCAATTACACTGTATTAGGAAGGAATAAGTGTAGCGGCGGTACTTCCCGACTCGAAGTTCCACACTATAGTTACTGCACTATACTATCTGCACTTTAGAAAAAATTGTAACACAAGTTTTCTTTTTCAAGTTCGTCAACGGATTAACAGAGAAAGAGAAAAAATGTAGATATTATAATTTTTTTCACTTAATAATTTATCAGAAAAATAGAGGATTGGATATTTCTGCTTCTTATTAAGCGGCTCATTAATGAGGTGATCATTTTAGTCCTCGGCAGTAGCAGCACATCTGATTTGCTTCAGATGGAACCCTTGTTCTGTATTAGGTTGCTAACGGATAAATTTGGTCGACAGTGACAACTTACCATCAAGCTTTATAGGTGGTAGAACCAGTGTAGTTCGCCCGGGGAACCACCGCCACGCCTATTTCTAACGTGAAGCAGTTTTTGCGTTTCGATGGAAGGGTGTGGTTGCCGGCACACTTCTATATGAGGCGACCATCTTAGTCCTCGGGGGTAGCAACGCATCTGTGATTCACTTCAAATAGATCCCAATGTTATGTAAGAAGTTGCTTACAGATGTCCATGGGCGGCAGTGACCACTTACCATCAGGTGGACGCGATGCTCCTTTGCTACTTCAATCTTAGAAAAAAATGTAAAAGTAAGGTAGGTCGATCAGGTTGGTTTAAAATTAAGTATGTATATGTATGTTGTAACCAAATTTTAAACTCGAATCCTCATTACTCTTGGGAGTGCAATAAATTGTTTGACAGACTAACGAGCGCTTAATCTCTAGCTTAGAACTAGTGTTTCCATATAGCGTTCATTATACAGGATATTCCATCTACTCGGAGTTAACTCACCATTTTATTTCAGACTTTGTACCTTTGTATGGAACGTTGTTTAAGATGTGTTGAAACATTTGCTACTTGCGAACCGAACTCACACAAGAAGGGGTCAGTATCACCAAATGTTGTTTTTTCTTATTGTTATACCAGCTTTAAAACACATGCTTTGTAAAAAAATAGTATTATTAAATATCTTTTTATTATGTTTCGATATACTGACCGAATATTGATTTCTTGTACGACTGACTTTATTTTTTACAATTCCTAATTGCAGTATTTGATGTTAGTAATATATACTCTGTAAAATCACTTGTATGCAAAAGATAGAACTGTTAGACAGATAGGCTTAGTTAATTGTATTCCAGATTACCTCCTTTGGGTTTGGAATTAAAAAAAATTAAGGTACAATTTTGTTTACATAAACAAACATGTACAAAAATGATAAATTTAATTTAACCTACTTTTATGTTTAACTCTTAATACTTGAAACACTTTTGTATCAGCTGCTAGCACAGTTGCTACAGTATTGTCATTCCATAGTAACAGAAGTGAACTTGCCATAGCTTTTTCCTACTATCTAAGCTCAGTACCGATTACACGCCTTCAAAAACACTAGCACAATCTTAAAGCTTAAAAGCTGGACATACGTAAAGCTCTATGTATTTGCTGTTGTGCAAGAATTAGAACTGGTAAACTATGACGGGCATCAGAGACATCAAAGGCCTAACTAATTTGATTCTATACAATTATTGTCAAACTATTTCAAGAACGCTCCAATAACATTTAAAGGATGACTTTACTTCAATGATTCAATGTTACCTTTTACGTAGGATTAATTCTTAAAACGTCTTTTTTCCGTCAGCTGCTAGCAAGATTTAGTATTTTGATGGCATGAATAATGTGCATTTCATAGGCAGAAGTTTTTTTTATGTGACTGAAACAAACAAGCACGCTGTCCACTTGATGGTAAGTGGTCACTGCCGCCCATGGACATCTGTAATCAACTACATACAAAACATGGGTTCCATCTGAAGTCAATCACATAGGCGTTGCTACTCCCGAGGACTATGATGGTCGGCCTCATGTGAAACTGTGCCGGCAACCACACCCTTATATCGAAACGGAAGAAATGCTTCACGCTAGAAATAGGTGTGGCGGTGGTACTTCCCGGTCGAACTACACTAGTTCTACCACCTTCAAAATATTCAAGTATTATTATTATAGCTTTGTCCTGCTATCTACGCTCAGTGTGGTCACACTGTTAGACAGTGTTTACACACGTCCCAACAGCCATTTCATTACACAAAGCACAAAAGCAGAAGTGCTGTTTACACGCCGTCGAACACTAGCACACACTCTGTGCTTTACGGAAGCTCGAAAGCTGGACATACGTAAAGCTCTTATTTGCTAGTATAAAGTTATAAATTAGATATTTAAAAGGCGTAATATTGAAGTTTTATGTATTGAAAATCCCATTGTCATTTTTATGTTTTTCAGTGCAACAGACCAATTTCTAGTAGTTCTTGCATTTTGATGGAAAGCTGTGGATAACCAGTAACACTACGCTACTGAATTAAATAATAGTATGTACCACTCAAAACCACGCTTTTTGTTCTAATCTTTTAATTATAATTATTCAAATTAAGAAAATAAATTCGAAGGCCATTAACCATTGTGTAGTTAGAGCACCAAGTTATTCATTGTAGGCCTACATTACAAAGTATAAAAAGTCGCTTCTCGCTGTCTGTCCTATGTATGCTTATATCTTTAAAACGGACGGACACTGATAATTTTACATATTTGTACGAAGTTCGTCGGGTCAACTATTATTTGGAAAAATCAGTATCTTAAAATTGATAAATATTGCATTCAAGCAACGCAACTTGCATAGCGACTGTCTTAGTCCTCAGATTTAAATACCTGGTTACACATATACTGTGATGGCACTCACCGGTTACTGCTAGGTGGATTTATGGTCGTTTGTTTGTGCGATTGAAGGAGCAAAGGACCATGATGTCCGCCTGATGGTAAAAGGCCACTACTGCCAATGGACGTCTGTAAGTAACTTCATATAGAACTTGGGTTATATCTGAAGTCAATTAAAAAGCGTTGCTAATCCCGAGGACTAAGACGGTCAACTCCTACAATATATGCCGATAACCACACCCTACCATCGAAACGCAAGAACTGCTTCACGCCTGAAATATTACGACGACTTTATTTGTTCTACCACCTAATAAACATACTTTAATCCTATAAAAAATAACTAAGAAAGTAACCATCAAGTAAACTTACCATCGAGTCCTATTACAAACTTACCAAATAAAAAAACACATATATTTTAAATATGGAAAAAATATTCCTAGAAACTCATTTCGACTGTACCGGATACTACAAACCTATATAACGTAGGCTTCTTTATTGAGAACTGGGTAGCGACAAGTATATTCGCGCCGTAGCAATAAGAAGCAGTGTATACAATGTCCAAATGGAATTGCTACGTAATTCTATTATGTAGCGAAATAGGAAGACTTTATTTTTTTGTGACGGAAACCTTCAATAGGTACCATGTGTCTTCGTCCCTGTAGTTCCGGGATCAGAATAGGGCTACGGCATCCCCTGCCTGTCGTAAGAGGCGACTAAAAGGGGCTTCCGGGATTGCAGGCGGCTAGAGTGTGAGCTCGAACCGTTCGGTCAGGCGATCCCGGGAAGGACGGCAGTATATGTGATCGCATACCGTCGTAAAGACTAGATGGAGCGGTGGGCCCAGCCACCCATCTGGGAGGAGCCCGATGGGGCAACGCGCTCAGAGGATTTAGGTTGCGGTCGGACCGAGTTCCCGGAGTCCTCTTTATAGCGCCGAGGACGGCCACCGGGGGGATTTTAGTGCGGTAAAAGTCCCACCACCTTTTGAAGGTTTCCCCCTCGAGAACAAAAAAAAAGGTACCATGTGTCTTGGGAGGTATATCGGTTATGAAGTATGACAGCATTAAAACCCCCTACATGATCTTACTCAGCGCTATGGAGGAGAGTCTGGGGTTACCAATAGAACACAACTGGAGTCTTGTGAAAGCATGGCTGTCAGGTAATATCCAAGAAATCCATTACGGTATTTATCTCCTTACGGTGCTTACGACTGTACGCGACCACACATTTCATCGCCCTTCTCAATGCCGCTAGCTGGACGGTTTGAATTACTTCTCTTTCCGTCCGCAATCGGGTAGTATGAAGTTGATTACAGATGTCCATAGGCGGCAGTGGCCACTTACCATCAGGTGGACTGCATGTTCGTTTGCTACTTCACTCAGATAAAAAAAAGAACTAGGAAAGACCTGAAGTATATTCCAGCATTTGAAACGGAAAATAAAACAAGGCACACCACCGGTACATACAGTATATTGCACAGAATAATATATCAAGTTATTAGGGACAGTACGCAGATTTACGTTTTTCCTATTTCAAAGTTTTATCAGCAAATTATCATATTTTTCTATTGTCGTTTTATCTGATATTGTCGTTTGTATCATAACAATTATTTTTAAGAGAGAATACTTTGGGATTTGATAGAAATTTTATGAAAGTTAGCTTTCTTTGAAAGTTGTTCACTTTTGGTTGAAAGTTCTAGGTTCGATACCCAGCTAGGCAGATATTTGAATCATTGTTAACATTTACGTTCTGGGTTCCTATTCAATAAATAATTCTTAATGTACTTATCGTTTATATTGGTAGAATTGTGTAATAAACCTTTTTAATAAATTCATCTCCATTCACCTCATTTTAATTCGCAACAACTCAATAATGTTTAATAAAATAAAAATGCATCTCACTATTGTTTCATAAAAAGGAAGAAAAATCCAACAAACGAATTCGATTTCGAACTGATCCATATTTTATTCATCTGAAACTATTTTTTAGTGAATTTTTAAAAATATTTTATAATTATTTTCTTTCATTTGATTAACATTATAAAACTAAAAAGTAATATATATTTACATTTGAATTTTTTTTTTTCAAAATATGACATGATATTCATTTTTTTTCGCAAGATAGTATGGCCTCAGACTCATCTCCAAAAAATGTAAAGAAATTTAAAAAAAATACTCTACTGTACGCACTTACAAATGATATTTGGCAACTATTTCCAATAATTTAAAGTTAATCATTAATGACTAAAAATAAAATTGTCAAAATCAATTTCCGGGAAGCAATTTGTACAGAAAAATGTGACAGATAAGAGATTAACACTCTTTGTACCGATTGTAAATCAGAGATATCTGTCTCAAAAATTGTTGCATATCTGAATAATATTATTAATAAGCAAGAAATGAACTTATGCTTCCTTGACGTTTCAGGGTGATAGTGGTTAAAAATATTAATTCGTCCGACGACGCGCTGAGCAGTAATTCTACCTAGACTGCCTCATTGAAAAAGTTAAACACTCTGAAATGATTATTGTGATCTCTGCAAAGGGTGTGCAGGTCCTAAACATTGTACAACAAATGTTTAGGATTTGAACAAATCGGACCATGAAGCAAGTACAATGCAAGCATGTACTAGACAAACGACAAAAGCTCAGGTCATATTTATGCAGGAGTGGGCACTTTGTCATAATGGCAAGAGGTTTCCTGCATTACTAGCTGACAATAACATTATCATTTAATCTGACCAGGGAACTGATCAGACATGATCTGTATAGAGAATATGTGGGTGTCTCCCAAAACAGCTATTACGCAAGAAGTGATCACCCCCAATCGCCAATTAAGAAAAACCTCGTTGAAGTGTGGCTTTAGAACTTTAAACCCAAATATAACACTAAATTATGCATAGACTGCTTGCCTTGACTTGCTTGCCTCGATGCATAGAAGCCTTGATTCTTCCAAAGAGTCGCACTACAAAATATTAAGCCTTACTTTCATCAATCTCTGGTAAGGGCAATTTTTAATATCCCTATATCATGTTCATACAATAAAAAAATAAATACCAGTCCAGCAACTAATATTTTTTTTGATAATACTAGTTAAAGTAGAAAATACTAAAATCTGTGTACTGCCCCTAATAATTTGGCCACCCACTGTAAATTGTCTTACATAAATCATAACTTTATTCAATAAAAATCTACAGAAATATATTAAGTTTTATATCTTAGAGTAATATTATTTATTATATTACCACCACCACACCTATTTCTAACGTGAATCATTTCTTGGGTTTCGATGAAAGGGTGTGGATGCCGGCACACTTTTCTATGAGGCGTCCATATCAGAACTCGGAAGTAACAACGCATCTGTAATTGACTTCAAATATAACCTATGAAGTTGCTTACAGATGCCCACGGGCGGCAGTGACCACTTACTATTAGGTAGACTGCATGCCCGTTTAATACTTCAATCAGTTAAAAATATATACATATCACACTAACGTCGCAAATATTTTTTGCGAAATTCCATATAGGTAGAAAGTAGTTCCACAATTAGTATAAAAACATTCATTAAAATATAGTTGTGGTAAACGCCAAATAATTTACGAGAGCCCAGACGGTAATAGGTGTTTTCGAAAGCAATTTTCTATGGTCAATAATTAATTATACAGACAGAAGCAACGAGCCAACAAATAACGCGTTCTGAAGGTTGTCCGACCGAACGTTTAGATAACGAAAATAGTGGCGAGAAAGTTCTAGATAACTATTTGTTTAGTCGTCCAGACAGACCGCGGTTATTTTATCCCAAGCTTATTACCTCTATGTACATGTTCCTTTTATTATTTTTTGTTTTTAGTTTTTATAATACAAACCGCATGGGTATGCTCCAATAAAACAACTATCAAAGAACATTAGTCCTAAAGTGATAATGGGTAAAAATCCCATATAACCCGGAATCTCTCCCTTGGCTTCGGTTTACCTTTTGAGGATTTTCTCTCCTACAATTAAAATATTAAAAGTGATGTGGCAGTAATATTAAAATTTTCCGTCTTCTACTCACTAGTACGCAAGAGGACAAAATTCTCCTCTAAACAGAATTATTAGAAAATACAACAAAACTGCTAAAACCATAGAACTGGATTTTTTTCTGGACGCCACAAGAAGCCTTAAAAATAAACTATTTGCAATCTTCAAAAAAACCTGATTTCATTTGATTGTTATTTAATTTTTAGATCTCTTTTATTTTTTATTGAATGCTATTTTTTAATATTTTTAGAATATTTGAATTTTTGGTCGATTTTGCTGTGTGTCATAATTTTTTTTTTCTGTCATTTATTTAAATTATATTTTGTGTTCATTTAATTTAATTTTTATATAATTTATATTTAATTTTTATGTCTTATATTCATGCTGTAGTTGCCTATAATTATTCTAGCACTCACCTTGGACTTTTTGTTATGTTTACTTTAAAATGTTATGGTGTAAAGAATGTTGGTGACCTTTTTTATAAATAAATAAACAAAGAGTTCAAGTAAAGGTAAGTAAATTCGTCGAAAAGATTTGAGTCTTAGTACCGTAACACATCTTGATTTTACGACATTATAATCGACCGGATGTTTAAATTAGCACAGAAATAATAAAATATTTTGTAGGAATTCGTACAAAATAGGGTACCTTCCTATACAATAGCAATTGAATATATGTTAACGGTTTTATTAAAAAATCTTTATTTCCGCAAAAACTGAAATTAGCAACCAAGCAAATATACCGTGGCCCTTGGTTGAGGTCTTTCATATACAAACACAAAATTATATTCTGTCGTACGAAAGACTCAGTGCGCAAGTCCGACGCGACTTTTGCTGGATTTATTTTAACTTTGGAATGGATGAACCCATGAAAAATGGCAGTAAAAAGCTTTGTTGTAACAATTTGTTTTTAATATAAGAAGTTTCTATCCAATAACTGGAACCGTGCGGCGTAATTTGCGAAGCGTCGCATTCTATATAAAAGTCAGCAAAACTGGATAGCAGAAAACTATCACAAAGTTAGATTGGAATCAAACCCCTAAAAGTTTGATAAAGAACAATTATTTTGTTTTATTTCGACGCTCTAAACGATTTTCTAGCTTTTTTACTTAATACGTTATAAATAAGTAATAATATAATACACGCTTTCTACACTCATAGCCCCACACTAGGGTTTTCTCCTGTGTCGTGGGTACCATGGACACACACATGACAAATACACAAACACCCAGATCCATGAATCTAAACTTATTATTCAGATACCTGTCTGACCGGGAATCGAACTCGGGACCCATTGCGCGTCGGACCGATATGGTAACCGCACCGCCACGCCACAATTTATTACGTAACGGGTAATCACGATACGCGATTTCTGAATTTCTTTCTGCCGATATATACTGTTTGGCCGTAACCACAATCCTTGCAACTGAGTTAGCAAATATTGACAGAAGAAATACAAATATCTTCTCAAAGTTTTCGAGTGGTCAAGCCGCTTCTCAAACGTAAATCTTGGGTCCACCGATGACTCTACAGTTAATGCTTTTTCTCACCGTTGCTATTTGTAATGTTTAATGTTCATTTCTATTCTGTTATTTATATTGAATCTGTGCGTAATTTATAATTCATAACGCGACCATAAGACGGCAAATAAAAAGTTGGCGCGCCAAGCTGCCGCCACCAATACATCATACTTGAACGGAATAAATTTTAAATAATTTGTTGTTTTGAAATAGGTATTATTGCCTAGTACAGTCTATAATCTATAACAATATTATAAAGAGGAAAACTTTGTATTTTTGTATGTATATCGTCAACCCATTATTGTCCCACTGCTGGGCACGGGTTTCTCTTAGTATGAGAGAGTTTAGGCCATAGACCACCGCGCTGGCCAAATGAGAATTGGTAGACTTTTATATATATGTTTGTTATGAATTAACTTAAAAACTACTGAACCAATTTTAATAATTCTTTCCCTATTAGAATCCTACATCATCTCTGAGTAACATAGGCTATAATGGTTGGATATATTACATTATACTCTGTGCGAACGAAGTTGCGTGGATTCTGCTAGTCTTTAATAAAACGGATGAAATGTTCTAGTAAGTGGTAGAGTCCATAGAAAATTAGAGGTTGTCGAAAGATTTTTGGCCAATAATAATATGAACTTTCTTAACATATAATGATTAAAATCAAATGCAAAAAAATGGCTTCATTTAATATTTCATTCCTATTTATGTAACTTTTAGAAAGTGTAAAACTTTCTCAAATTTCCGTATCTGAAAAAATTCTTCACCTTTAAGATTCAATTACGATTCCACGCAGCTCGCGTTGAAAAAATATTTAATCTTAAACTGGACGGTAGAAAAAAAAATGTGGTTAATATTTGGATGACTTCGATGAAAATTTATGAAGATTGTGCCTACTACTTTCAGTTTTTCGCCTGAGAAAAACCAAGAATATTATTTTGTTTTTCTTTATTTCCAGTTTCACGCAAATACTTTCCATTTCATAGATTATCACTAACTCATTGATTTCATATTTTTAAACGAAATGTTTAAAAATTACATTACATTAGAGTTCATTAGACCGCCATCTATTAAACAGTATGTACGCTCCGAAGATGCGCCATCTATCGGGCGTTATATTAACAATCTGCTTGTCTATTGCTAAGATGAATGTACAAGTACCGTTTACATTTGAAAGAGGGCGTATATGAGTACTTACGTATCAAATTCAAATAGCACATAATAATAATTTATATGTATAGAAATGTATTTATTGCCTTTATGAATATAAAACAATTTGCAGCTTAATATAATATATTAACAATACAAAAGTAACGCTGCAGCTTTACATATTTACCTACTTTAGTAAGAAGAATAGTTTTCCATTCTATTCCAATATGATTACCGATTAGCTAGTACTTTACGAAGCATAATTTGTAATACTATTATTTTATTTTAAAATGTATGC
Source organism: Spicauda simplicius (assembly GCA_949699795.1). Lineage (NCBI taxonomy): Eukaryota > Metazoa > Arthropoda > Insecta > Lepidoptera > Hesperiidae > Spicauda > Spicauda simplicius. Next base: position 16,389,872 of record OX453058.1, read on the forward strand.
CTAATAATACCCATGTATCAATAAATAATAAAATGTTCAACTTTTATCTTTGTTGCTCAAAAACTGATTTATTTTTTATAAAACTTAAAAAAATACGTTTTAATTATAAGCATGTTTTGTGCTGAACACCCCATGCTGTCGTAAAATATTTCGAAAGTTCTCACTAAATCAATCCATACAATTAAACTTGTTTAACACCATTTTCATATGCAATTCCAACTATTATTTACGAGTGTCTATCTTTACGTTTAATGAGCTATGTCCATGTATGTACTGTGACCGCCTTCTCCTCTAAATGGTAGCTAGTAAATGAATCGCAAATTAGGATGTACTGTATAATTTGTAGCTTACCAGTTCACACGCACATAAATTACGTGTAAATAGACGGAGTTAAAAATGTATGAGAATTTTGCAACGCGTATGGTAGACACGGGTATTTATTTATCGTGTTTTGGTATCAAAAGGAAATAATGAAAATTCACATGTTATATACAATGACGTAAAAATATCTAATACTCGTATAAAGGCATCTGCGAGATATAAATTAATACCTAATTTGTTTTTATCAATTTTCTATCTTTGTAAAACGATTATAGTGTGCACAAATTATGCACGTGAATATAATCGGTTAATCGACATTTAATCCTATGTACTTCATAGTATTCGTAGATTTCTGTATTTATTTTTGATGTGCAATGCAATAAAAATGCATCATCCATCCAACAGCCTTTTGCGGGTCACTGCTGGACATAGGCCTCCTAAATAGTGCTACTCCAACCGGTCCTGTGCCCTCTGAATCCAACGGGTTTCCGCTGTCATTTTTAAGTGATCGGTCAACCTGGTTGAGGGGCGACCTGTACTCCTTTTGCCTAGGCATGGTCACCACTCGAGGACCTTCCTTTCCCCTCCGGTTATCGGTCCTTCGAGCGATGTGGCCGGCGTACTGCCACTTCTATAATTTTGAGAGCTATCTCGGTAAGCTTCGTTCGTCTACGGAATTCATAGTAAAAATGCATAAAGTCAAAAAAATAGAAATAACTAAATGTTTTATTTTTAATACACAATCAGCGAATTGTCTATCCATATATATGCATAAAATCATTTATCTTCTAAAATTTATTTTTAAATCGTTTCCTTTTGTAAATTACTACCTTCCGCAAATTTTCCAGTAACCATGGTTGACTGGTAGTGAATGCCTTCAGGCATTATGGTGGCCTATCTTATTTTATGATAGAGAAGTGCAATAATTTAATAAATATATGAAATTAAAAATAAACATGTCTATACAAAGCATATATTTGGCAAAAATATAGTTTGGAAGATGGAAAATTTGCAATATGTATTTGATACTGCATCAAAACAAAAGTAATAGATTGAATTCGAAGGATAGAAAATATTATTAAATAATAAAATATTTAAAAATATTTTATATGATCTTGATGTAACAATTAGTTTATATTTAATTGAAAGCAATTTACTAGCCAATTTTATACGTCAATTTTACGAATTTGAATGTTAATACTAAAAGACAACAGTTAGAATTTGTGGTTCTATAAATATTCACATTTTGCAAAATATTTCCTTTTAAAACTTCCTTTTAAATTCTTTCTGTGTTTTCATATGTATATGTATGTATAAGCATTAAGTATAAGCCAACTGCCCTGGAGTAAAAATATTTTCAATGAACACTTTAGGACGTACTGTATTTATACGTTTACAAGCCTGAACATAATGTTTTATTTTTATGCAATTTAAGTTCTAAAAAATGCAGCTGGAAAAAAATTAGAGACGAACCAACATAATCAAAAGTCAACTAAATTCAAAAAACCTATTTTGATATCGCAAAAAAAAACAACTAGACAATTATATTTCTTACGACACTGCCCTCTTCAATAATAATTTTATACGATTTTAGATTATCGCGAACTTTATACATTCTAATCGTGATATGTAATCGTGTACTGTCTTTGTCACCGCGGAACGCAGTTTCGATCCTTGTAACAAGGTCGCAATATCCACAAAAAAAAATTAAAATCGCCTATCGTGAGTACCCGATACGTAAAAAATGACCGTTTCAGTACAATAACACAATGTATTAACACGATTATTAAAAGAAACAGTCTAAACACTTAATCACATTCGTATATTATAATCTCGTCGATTTAAAATGTTTTAGCTAATTCAGTAGGTAATTAATCATCGTCTGAGATTGATTCCTGAATTCGGTAATCGTTATCACAATCTACTAATACCTTACGCCCGACGATTGGCACTTATCGATACATTATCGAAAGGACAAAACGACCACGGTACCTCAGTTTACCATCGCACTCGTTACAACTCGTACCTACAAGAGGATAGTGTTGTGCATATTTCCTTACTCGTTTATAATGTACATCATCTGATAGTGATGGTAAGTAATCGATTTCATAATTGATCGTGTTTCTTGATAGTATTGCATAATATTTATCGGTTTATTTCTTGATAGGATTTCCCCTGTGTCTACTTCCGTGTTACAATGAACCGCTTAAAATATTGTCGTGTTTGTTTATTTTCAACAATATTTTCAGGTGTTAGTAAGTACTCTGCATAGATTTGTACAATTAATTCCAAACAATCTTGAAACGAGTGAAATTTGTCATGAATATGAAATAAATAAAGTTGTTAGACCTAGGATAAAAACATTTCAAATCAATACGTAGAACAGATAATGTATTTATTGTTATTTTCCTTAACTTGTAGCTGTCCTATAAAAATACAAAATATTATTGTTTTTATTAATCATCCAGTAGTTATTAACATCTTATTGCATTGTTTAATGTACATACAAATTGCTGTAAGTTAAAGAGTACGATTGCAGAATTATTGAAACGGATTTCAAATTATCCCTTATACTGTAATAATATTTTCAATCTGAATGAGTATATTTTAATAGGTATATAGAGGTAAATAGAGAGATCATAAGTTTGTAAGAATATATATTTTATAATGCAAACCAGTTGGTTAGTCACATAACATAAATATGTTATCAAATGCGCCTCATTTGGCGCCTAATATTTTACTAGGCTTTCCGCACGATTCTGTCTGCGTTTATTACATTATACCCCTATACAATAATTATACGGAAAATAAGTGTATATTACCTTTCGCCCCATGATGTCCTCAGCAATGGACGTTAACGGTGACTAAAATAGTTTAGTCCACCAATTCGCGATCGCCAGCGCGGTGGACTATGGCCTAAACTCTCTCATTCTGAGAGAAGACCCGTGCCCAGCAGTGGGACAATAATGGGTTGACGAGAAAGATAGTTTTAGAAATAGCCTCCGCGTCTGGATATACGAAAACGCTATTACCCATCAACTGGTTTCTATCCCTAGTTGCACTATTTTCAAGATTCTCGTATACATACAAAACAGACTATTTCATAACAGGCTGTTTTATATATAAGAACATGCAAACACGCGTTATACGCATAAGCTTAGAAATATTTGTTCAAAATAACACAAACTCACACGTTAATCTATTTATTTGTATACAATTAATTGAATCGTATGTTCTATGGAATTTGATAACGTATAGAATTTTGATTCATACTAGATAACACATTGCTTTATTATCTTTAATGACTCAGCAAATTTGACGACAAACAAAGAATGTAGGATTTTTCAAATACTATCTTTATCTTCAGGGCTGCAAATTTTGTAGTAATATGGTATAGAAGTGGTTTGCTAAATAAAGCGATGGTCAAACTGTTTTATAAATAACAATCACGTAAATTAGGAGTAATATTGTAACGTTCCTCTCTTTTAATAAGGAACGAAATCAATTAACAAACCTATTTTTGAAATAAATTTACAAATACTTCATAATATTCTGTCTTCGTGAAAGTTGCATAAAAATCTGTAATGTTTTACCGTTTTTTGCAGCGGTCTTGTCAAAAAAAATACAATTTAAGCTAAGCAATGATCTAATGAAACATAATACATAATAATAATGAAAGAGAAGAATTCCACAACTCCCAAATGACCTTTTTCCTCGCCATACTGAACACCTTGTACCATGCACAAATCAAGGGTAAACTAACTTGTTTTATAAAATTGAAGTAGTAAACGAGCATGCCATCCATCTGATGGTAAGTGGCTACTGCCACCCATAGACGTCCGTAAGCAACTTCATAAAAGACATGGGTTCTATTTAAATTTAATCACAGATGCGTTGTTACTCCCGAGGGCTGAGATGGTCGCCTTAAATTAAAGTTTGCCGGCAACAACACCCTTCCACCGAAACGCAAGAAATGCTTCACGTTAGAAATAAGTGTGGCGGTGGTACCTTTCCGGTCGAACTACACTGGAACTACTACCTGGCGTACAATAAGTTTTTTTTTTTTATAATTAATGTAGTGCATTCTACAGTGTTTAAGTTTAACGATGAATTAAACTTTTTAGTCGGATATACATTATATTAAATAATGTAGAGTTTTATGAACTACAAGTGATTATACCATTGCGTAAGTACATTAAACCAAACAGTAGGTACTTATTTCCTAAAGACGTAGAATTGATAAATAACAAAACATAAGGGAAATTACCTTTGATAAATGGATTTTATAAAGATGAAACAATTATAAGGAGTCACTTATAATAAAAACAATACCTTGTTAAAGCTGCTTACAGGTGTTTTTATAGATTTCATGACATACATTTTAGCGAAGATAAGATCCAATCGCATAATCGCAAACTGGACTATATTTGTAATGAGGAGATTAAGATCTTGCAACAATTAAGTAGCATACTAAACTCCCAGGGTGACTGTCCTCCACAGATTTACGCGATAGCTAAGCTATAGATGTGTGTGTATGCTTTTCATTGCTTAGGTTTCTGATAATGTGCGCCCTGTAGTTCCGGGATCAGAATAGGGTTACGGAATCCCCTGGCTGTCGTAAGAGGCGACTAATTGGGGCTTCCGGGGTTGCCGGCGGCTAGAGTGGGAGCGGCGGTTTGTGTGGTCGCATACTGCCGTAAAGACTAGTCAGGGTGGTGGGCCCAACCGCCCATCTGGGAGGAGCCCGATGGGGCAACGCGCTGAGAGGATTCCGGCTGCGGTCCGTTGGAGATCCCGGAGTCCTCTTTATAGTAGCGCCGAGGACGGCCACCGGGGGGGTTTTAGTGTGGTAAAAATCCCACATAACCCTGCGTCGCTCCCACGGCGTTGGGTACCATTTGAAGGGTTCCCCCTCGAAAACAAAAAAAAAAAGGTTTCTGATAATGTAAATGTAGTTCGTTCCAGCTTGCAGCATTTCTTGCGTTTCGATGGAATGGTGTGGTTGCCGGCACACTTTCACATGACGCGACCATCATAGTCCTCGAGCGTAGCTATGCATCTGTGCTTGACTTCAGGTGGAACCCATGTTCTGTATGAAGTTGATTACAGACGTCCATGGGCGGCAGTGACCACTTACCATCAGGTGGACTGCATGCTCGTTTGCTACTTCAGTTAGATAAAAAAAATAATAATCAGTGATGTTGTTTTGTATGGAGGGAAACGAGCTTCACGGATGCGAGCAGAGGTTTGCCACTAGCGTTGCTATAGGATTTACATGTATAGTATCGGCGCATTTTTTATAAATTATAAATAGCATTATTTATAAAGTCACCAATGCATTGTCACTCCAGAGGACTAACACATTCGAATTATGTAAAATGAACCGACAACCACACTCTTTCACCAAAACCGTCTTACGCCAAAATATACTACCCCTGTCTATAGGTTTTTCTACATAAATTATACTGTAATGTACGCCTTTTTTATAATTACTCTATTAAATCTTTTTAGTTTAAAAATAAAAATCTCACTAATAGTGTCCATCATCAGTCCTACAAGGTCAACTGCTAGATATAGACCTCCGGTAACAGAGATTTTTGCTTGACGGTTTTTTTTTATCATATTGAAGTAACAAACGAGCATGCAGTCCACCTAAAAGTAAATGGCCACTGCCGGACATTGACATCTGTAAGCAACTTTATAGAGAACACAGTCTGTCACATCTGTGACTGTCACAGATGCGTTACCACTCCTGAACATTAGGATGGTCGTCTCATAATAAAGTGAACCAGCAACCACACCCTTCCACCGAAACGCAAAAACTGCTTCGCGCTAGAAATAGATGTGGCAGTAGCACCTCCCCAGTCTATCTATACTGGTTCCACCACCTGGCTGGTGCCCATCTTCTGGATTTTATCCCTTAGGCGCTTTCTACGACATCGACGGAGTGGGAGTAATATAAGACTACCACACGAATGCGATGATACAAAGTACGATACATTAAAATCGTCAAAAATAGATAGAACCCTTTTACGCAAACTGTTCCTTTAAAGTAAGCTACGAATGCTACGATTCCAAAAAAATGTCCATAAATAATATTAAAATAATTTTACACATTTCCTCTTTCTAGCAGTTTTGAATGATCTCCATAAAGAATCATAAAAATGACATTAATATCATTTGATTTTTGGCATTTGACAGTAACAAAGCTAAAATGTAAAGATTGCAGAACCTGCTCATTATTGCAATATAAATAACTCTAAATGACAACAATCGAGGTAGGAAATGTTACATTCTATTTAGCTTCCCGAGGTTTTTATGTTTATTACTATTATTGTTTTTACAGTTAAATATTTACACATTCGCACTTGGCCAGCGTGGTGGATTATGGCCTAACTCTTTCTCATTCTAAGAGAAGACCCGCGCCCAGCAGTGTGACAATAATGGGTTAACGAGAGATATTTACATAATAATATGTTTCTATTTATTTATTTTTACTCTTAACTTAACTCTTTATTTATTTATGTAATCATTTGAAACACCTTAAATTAAGGGTTACTAGGGTGAACTTAATGCCTATTGGCATTCTCTGCCAGTCAACCCTGAGCGATAGCGATAATTTGTGGTAGCCATCTAAATATAACAAGTAAAACATTTTATTTGCTGAAATGATCATTCACATCATTCATATATACTCTTTATATATTTTAAATGTATGAAGAGCAGATAGTAGGTATATTCATATTTCTATTGCTCGCGGTTAAAATTAACACCTGCCACTCATTTTCCAGCCACCCAGGGTTGACTGGTAGAGAATGCCATCAGGCATTAAGTTTACCCTATTGTAACTTTTTGTAAAGGTGCAATAAATATATAAATAAATAAATAAATCAAATAATAATTCAAATAAAATATAATAAAATTAAGAACCTTTTTGAGGTCGCAAACGTGTTGGTTTTTTATTACTTTGGTGATACACCGCTTACGCGCGTAAATGAATTTTAGTCTACTAGTAGTTTTTTTAAAAACACGCTTTCTACAATCATAGCCACAATCATAACCACACTAGGATTGTCTCCTGTGTCGTGGGTACCATGGACACACACAAGACGAATACACAAACAGTCAGACCCAGAACTTGAATCTAAACTCATCGTTTAGACACCTGTCTGGCAGTAAATCGAATCCGGAACCGTTCTGCCGAGCGGGTCGTCAAATTATTTTATTAATATCTGTATATCAGATATGGTTGCCGCTCCACCATACCCGCTGCCATGTTTAAGTAACTTTTGCCCTTGACTCTGCACGTGAACCTCATTTGCTACGGCATAGGGTATCCTATGTGCTGTTCCAGATCATAAGCTATCTGGTTATCAAACTTCAAAATTATATTATTAGTTTTTAGAGACAGAGCAGTGATAGTCTAATGGTTGAAACTTGTCCTCTTGATAGGAATGTCCAAGGATTGAATCCCAGGCACGCATACTGATTATTCTAAAATTATGTGTGTATTACAAAATAATTATAACTGCTATATGATGAAAGAAAACATCGTGCGAAAACCTACAAACGAGAAAGTTCTTTTGAAAGCAAAATTAAGATCTCTCTCTTTTTTAAAGTTCTCAAAGGTGTGTGAAGTCAACCACACTTCGCACTTGACCAGCGCGGTAGACTATAGCCTAAACCGCTCTCACTCAGAGAGAAGTCCAGTGCCCAGCAATAAGTTACAAATATAAATACTCACAAACCTCGTGAGTTTATTGATGTTGCCTCAAGATCAGAACTAAACTATATTTTGTCTATCTTTTAATTATATCAAATAGTTCGTTTGGATTTATTAATCAAGTAAATAATCGAGTTAACAAGCAAGACAGTAAGATGTAGGTGTTACTGCACAGGACGAACGCGCTCTATCGCGTACAACAGGTTCCGTGGTGCTGCAAGTGGGTGCCTTGGAGTTGCTTGCTCGGTACTCCATGAATTCCAACCGGGCGACGAGCATGCTGTCCTCCCTCCACGAGTTCAGGACTGCGGAGGTCGAGCAGGCTGGCGGGAAGCAGTGGAACTGGAAGTACTTGAGGGTTTGTAAAATCAACTCGTACTGTTGTGGTGACCCAACTCACCAAGAGATGGCGCTACTAGTATTCTAAATCACACTATCGATTTTTTCTCGCATTCTACATATAGGTACATAAGTTCTGAATAAAAATTATCGAAGCACGGTCGACCCTAGGTATTTTCACTATCGGCGAAAAATCTGTATTCTTAGTCTCTGTTCGGAATTTGTTTATGCTGAATTTTGAGAAAACTAGTAATTCTGAATCCTAGTGGCGCCATCTCTTGACGAGTTGCGGGAGGTCGCTATGCTATAAATGATGGTTGAACCGCTGTAGTTCGATTACGGATATACTACCGCCACACCATTCTTGTAGCGTATCATGGGTCTTTAACACTGCTGTGTTATATCTTATAAGGCGATAAGAAGAATACGCTCACAGCATGCTCCTTGAAGTAAAGAAAAAGCACGCGAGCATTTATTTCACCATGGTATGTAGTCACTACCGCCAATTCATACCTATGATCAACCCCAGATTAGAATCCCATCAGAGGTCGACCACAGATACGTGGCTACCTCTGAGGACTAAACGGAAACGCCTCTTATAAAATTGTGTAGATATTTTAAATGTGATTCTGATTTGAAGTAGAAATTGAATAGGACTCCATTCCTATTTTTAATTTATTACCATCAACAGATGTGCTTGAGCGACACAATCAAGTTTTTATCATTTGATAGACGGCATGTTTGCTACTTCAATTACTCGTACATTAAAAATTGCTTGACACTGCATGACTATTTGCAATGTGTGTGATAAAGAAACCAAATAAAACTAGCACTTCATAATTAATTTATGATTCATGTAAGATAAACTTATCAGTATTATATGCCGCATACCTATTTCAACGATATTCGACGTTTATATCTTTGCTGTACATATATAAAACTGGTCATGTGCAAATCTGACTCGCGAACGTAGGGTTCCATACAATTATCTATAATAACAGAGAAAATTCAGGTTTGTTGTATAGAAATACTTCTTGAATATTTATTTTATTCTGTTTTTTAGTATTTGTTGTACAGTAGAAATACATCCTGTACATATACACGTACCACATGCCTGTGAAAATTTCAACTGCATAATTGTCATGGTTCATGAGATACAGTCAGGTAAGAGACAGACAGAAAGACGGACAGCGGAGTCATACCAATACGGTCCCGTTTTTACCTTTAGGGTACGGTACTCTGTCTTTTTTTTGTTCTCGAGGGGGGAAACCTTCAAAAGGTTCCCTGACCGAACGGTTCGAACTCCCACTCTTTTTTTTTTTTGTTTTCGAGGGGGAAACCTTCCAAAGGTACCCGACGCCGTGGGAGCGACGCAGGGTTATGTGGGATTTTTACCGCACTAAAACCCCCCCGGTGGCCGTCCTCGGCGCTGAAAAGGAGGACTCCGGGATCTCGAAACGACTTCAACCGGAATCCTCCGAGCGCGCTGCCCCATCGGGCTCCTCCCAGATGGGCGGCTGGGCCCACCGCTCCGTCTAGTCTTTACGACGGTATGCGACCACACATACCGCCGTCCTTCCCGGGATTGCCTGACCGAACGGTTCGAGCTCCCACTCTAGCCGTCTGCAACCCCGGAAGCCCCTTTTAGTCGCCTCTTACGACAGGCAGGGGATGCCGTCGTATATTCTGATCCCAGAACTACAGGGACAGGGTACGGTACCCTAATAATCTAATTAATGCAATTTTTTTACAGGATCAGTTCTATCAAAAGGATCTGGAAGGCTTATATAGGAAATACGATGACAAACTAAGAGAAACTCTCGTTTACATCTACGTTTCTCTTCTGATTGTTTTTTCGACCATTCACATCACTCTGGTTATAGCCAGCACGTACCGCGAGGTGAGTTTTTTAAATATTTTCTTGGGTTGCTGACTATTTCTGGTAGTAGTAAGTGTTTACTTGCTTAAAGATGCGCGGGATTGAAAGCGTCTACTTCTCCTTTTTTTATTTGATTGAAGTAGCAAACGAGCATTCAGTCCATCTGATGGTAAGTGGTCACTGCCGCCCATGGACATTTGTAATCAACTTCATATAGAACATGGGTTCTATCTGAAGTGGGTTCAACCTCAGATGCGTTTCTACTTCCGAGGACCAAGATGGTCGCCTGATATAAAAGTATGCCGGCAACCACAACCCTTCCATCGAAATGCAAGAAATGCTTCACGTTGGAAATAGGTGGTGGTCTCTTACCGTTCGGGTTTTACCCGACTGCGTCAGAAGGAATGTAATATATTTTAGATCGTATGTACATATGAATGTTTAGATGTACCTAACCCAAACACCTTGACGAATTGTATGAAATATCATTGGAAGCGACTCAGTTTGAAGAATGGCATTTAATCGGAGATAATTAGGAGAGAGTACCTGTTCATTTTTTATCATGAAGTTATGAGTATCAATTAATGGTAGTAAATAGATCATTACAACCATAACTATAAATATAACTCTTAGTGTTGTTAGTTTGACACAAAGTTCTAAAATATGTTAAATTGAATAAATTATTAAAAAAGAAATACCCGACTAAAAATTATAGTTTAATAATATCAAGTTGGTAGTAATAAATGTTTTATTTTTAAAAAGTTACGATAGGTAGAAAACGTCTACCTCGTTTTTAGATTAATGATGGCTCCGCAACAGCGAATTTAAGATAAGACACTTTCTTATACTAGGGTCTCTATACATCTGGAGATGTGGCTACTCTTCTGTACCAGACCAATCTTTGATCGCATCAGGAAATCGTGGTCACAGCTCCTCTGTAAACAAAGACGAGCTGTGACCACTTATCATTACAAGGACTACATTTTAGGTTGTTTTTTTTATTACAAAGCACCAATGGCTATACAAACGAAAAATAACATCTTATGTCTTTGGCAAAGAGAAATCTCCCGCCAGGCTAGGTGATCATGCCTGGGGAGCGACCGTGCTCCGACAGTCTATGTTCGGAACTTGTAGATTAAGATCCGGCTGCAAAAATGTGTAGTTATCGTGTGCGTGCTGAAATCCACATTTTTACTCATATTTATGATTAGGAGAATAAAAATCCACCAGGTTGCCAATCAAAATGTGGCCGATAATATTTTTAATTAAATTATTATTATTTGATATCGCGGGAAAAATTTCACTTATCAAATTTTGAAATAAAATATCGTTCACTTCACAGAAATAGGTATAAATACTATGAAAAATCGTAGTTGCCGTTGCGCACTTGGCCGCACCTCTTTGCAGCCCGGTTTAAACAGGTATGATTTCGATATATTTATTCGTCCATAACGAATGTTTATGTTTTATACATCAAAATAAAGCTAATTTTTTTCTCACTATTATAATATACGGCAACCTAATTAAATCTGGCCGCAAGTTAGGGTTACTGGCTGTTAAAGATGGTAAATATTGAAAGGTGAGTGAGAGGAAGCTAGCGCGTAACATCACCAGTCTAACAAGGATAGAGATTGCCAGCTGTACGACGTTTTAAAGCTATTGCGCCATACGAAATCACAAGATATTTTTTTTATTTTCCATACGCTTGAATGTTTAATTTATACGTAATAAATGATTGAGTACTTGAATAAAATAGAAAACTATTTCATACGGTACTTGCCCAATATAATTTTCTTTACATATCTAACCTTGGCTTTATTTTGATCAATATTAAGTATGTTGTACCTAACTATAAAATTTGTAGTTTTGAAAGAACAATTCTTTTGGAGTATTTATTTCTTAGTCGTTCTTGCTATTGTTAGAACTGGTGATTGAGAACACTAGCATCTGACGTATGTGCAACAGCTTTAAAATGTCGTACAGCTGACAATTATTGCTATCCTTGTTAGACTGGTGATGTTACGCACTAGCTTCCTTTCACTCACCCTTCAATATTTACCATCTTTAACAGCCAGTAACCCTAACCTGCGACCAGATTTAATTAGGTTGCCGTATATCATAATAATGAGAAAAAAAATAGCTTTATTTTGATGTATAAAACATAAACTTTCGTTATGGACGAATAAATATATCGAAATCATACCTGTTTATACCTGGCTACGAAGAGGTGCGGTCAAGTGCGCAACGGCAACTACGATTTTTCAAAGTCTATAAACCTATTTCCGTGAAATGAACCATATTTTACTTAAAAATTTGATTAGTGAAATTTTTCTCGCGAAATCAATTAACAATAATTTAATTACAAATATTATCGGCCACATTTTGATTGGCAACCTGGTAGATTTTTATTCTCCTAATCATAAATATGAGTAAAAATGTGGATTTCAGCACGCACACGATAACTACACATATTTGCAGCCGGATCTTAATCTATTGTATATATGCAGGGTATTGAGAATACTTTGATAGCTAGTATAAATATTTTTTATCACAATTAAGAAGTAAATGAGCATACAGTTTAACCGATGGTAAGTGGTGTTACTGCCGCCCATGGACATCTGTAAATAAAATCATATATAACAGGGGTTATTTGTAAGGTCGCTCACGTTGCGTGACTATTCCCGAGGACTGAGGTGATCGCTTCATATATAGGTGACTCGACGACCACACCACTTCTAACGAAACACAAGAACTGCTTCACGCTAGAAATAGGCATTAGTGTGGCGGTGGTACCAGTCGAACTACACTGGCTCTAGACCTGGCTAAATAATAAGTATATAAAATAAGTATACTATGGTACAATAAAAGAAAGCAATGTTTGATGTTCGCTTGGTAATAAGAAATATGATGATAACAGCATATGTATTTTTTATGGATCTACGCTAGTTATCACTGGAATTGATAAAACTTAAATGAAAGGAATTTAATAGAAATTTGATATCAGACACCGGGTAAGTAACAATTACGCGGAAACAAGAAATGTGTTCTACATTCATATTATCAGTGTGTTATCAAACACAGTAGCGACCAAATATCGCCAACATCAAAGAAAACGTTTGATGTTAACGACATATTAAGTATTTAGAAGAATTTTTCATTATTACTAATGGTCATTTGTATGCATGTTATTTTATTTGTTATCTATATAGTCAATCATTTGTAATACTAAAGAGAATAGGTTCTAAAATAGCACGAGAAAATACTGATTTATAATAACACTCATATTACTGGATGGCTGGGGTATTACTGGATACGATAGAAAACCTTCAAAAGGTACCCGACGTGGGAGCCACGAGGTTATGTGGGATTCCTACCGCACTAAAATACCCTCGATAGTCCTCCTCGGCGCTGCAAAGAGGACTCTGGGATCTCCAAAGGAACGCAACCGGAGTCCTCTGAGCGCGTTGCCCGATCAGGTTCCATCCAGGTGAGTGGCTAGGCCCACCACACCGTTGTCTATACAACGATATGCAACCATATACCGCCGTCCTACCCAGCGTCGTCTGGCTAGACGGTCCGAGCTCCCACTCTTTATACCCGCAACCTCAAAAGCCCCCTTTTAGTCGCCTACAGTCAGTAACACCAGTTTATTGATATGACTTACACTTACATCAAAAAATATATCAGGGTGGTGCAACGAGTATGGTTCGGTGGGGTGGGCAGACTTCTTTCATACCTTTTTTAATGAAGTAGTTCACCAATTCGCACTTGGCCAGCGCGGTGGTCTATGGCCTAAAACTCTCTCATTCTGAGAGAAGACCCGTGCCCAGCAGTGGGACAATAATGGGTTGACGAGAGAGTTCACTTTCATCACTTCATATGACTCACTTTCATATGAAGCGACCAATTTAGTCGTCAGAAGTAGCATCACATCTGATTTACTTCAGATAGAAGCCTTGTATAGAACAAGGCTTCTATCTGAAGTAAATCAGATGTGATGCTACATAAAGTCATACAACATAAAGTCTCGTTTGCTATTTAAAATGTACATAAAAACCTATATCTTCATTCTCAGCAAATACAGTGGACATCGACCTACTTATCAATGGGAATGTACGTCCTAAGGATAGCTGTTCCCGCGTTATCTCTCTGGAAATGTTTCTACGACCCACTAAAGAAACGATGGTTTTGGATACCCATACTGGTCAGCTTTATCATCACCGCAGACCTAGTTCTCACAGGTAAGAAATGTCAAAATATGATAATTTCATTATGAACTATTTATTAATATATCTACTTTCTGGCATGTACTTATTGGATCCACGAAAATCTCTATTTACGATGTTTTTTGTTTTAGTAACTTAAAACAACGTAATTTGTTTTAATTTCTAACCCCATTGCATTGTCAATAAAACAATATAAAAGGGAAATAAAAAAGTTTTTATTTTTATCCACTAAAAAGAAAGAGTAGTAGTAGTAGTACCCACCGTTTTGATAAATTTTACAATTTTTTTTATCATATAAAAGCTTGAGATTGTCCACACTAGATTTATTCAGATCTAGGTCTGTGGTTTTTGGACTATTCTCGCGACAAGCTTTTATATGATAAAAAATTGTACGATTCCACAAAATGATGGGTTGTTGTTGGTATGGATAGATGTGGCCTTTTACCACCTGATACGTCCACCAATTCGCACTTGGCCAGCGCGGTGGACTATGGCCTATAACTCTCTCATTCCAAGAAAAGACCCGTCCCCAGCAGTGAGACAATAATGAGTTGACGACGACCATCTGATAAAGTGAAGTTTGACAGGACACTGATGTGTTATTTTACATTAAAAAAAGAGCTAAAGGAATATAAACTACTTCGAGAGGCTTTTTTTCCAGACATAGCCGTGGCCATCTATAGTTCGACAGAGGGCATGCAACTAAGACCAGCTTACGCCACGATGGCCCTCTTGTCCACGTACATTTTCCTACCAATGAGAAACAACTTTCTAGCGATCATTCTGGGTGTTATCGTCAGCCTGGTTTACATATTCGTTTTCGCATTCGTCACATATTTAGACTACCCAGAAATAGAAGTCGTGGTAAGTGAAGTAAGTGTGACAAATATTGTAAGTAGGTACTAGTATGTTGTGGTGTAGAATTGGTAATAATGCAATCAGCATTTTTTATAAGATCGAAGCAGCAAACGAGCAAAGTGCTCGCTATGCCCATGGCATATGTCCATGTAACTTCATATAGAACATGGGTTCTACTTGAAGTGTATCAGAAGTGCGTTGCTACTCCCGCGGACCTAAATGGTTGCCTCATATAAAAGTGTGCTGTCAACCACACTCTTCCATAGAAACTCAAAAACTTCAAGCTAGTAACAAGTGTGGCGGTGGTACCTTCCCGATCGAACTAGACTGGTTCAACTACCTGGTAATTGATAATAGTAAAAATAGTGGATTAATGGATTAAGTTAATGAACATCCATTTATTGACGACCCGCGTGGCGGTGCGGTTACCATACCGGTCTGACACGGAGTTGGTCCCGGGTTCGAATCCCGGTCACACAGGTATCTGACTGATGAGTTTAGATTCATATTCTGGGTCTGGGTGTTTATGTATTCGTCTTTGTGTCTGTACATGGCTCCCACGAGACAAGAGAAAATCCTACTGTGGGGCTATGAGTGCAGAAAGAGTCTTTTTTAAATTTTCGAGTATATATTTTTTCGGATTTTAAATAACATAAAATGTATTAATTATAACAAAAATCTGGCTTCTCAGGTTTCCCAAAAATCTCTATATTACGTATTCATCGATGCGACTGTTTGTCCGCAATTGATTTCAGAATATGTTTTTCAACTTCTTTGTTTTGTCTTTTTTACCTTCCCATAGTAATCAGTCTCGATAAAATATCCTGTTCAGTATTTCGATAAAAAACACGTGCCATTGACAATCTCACAAGAAAGCCATGCGTCCGTATATACTTATCCTAATTAATTACGAGTACGTATGTAAGATACGGGAATTATAAATATAGCTATATTTATACAAAACCCTAATCAGAATCAAAGTTTAATCCAAGAATCCAAATCGTTTAAACCGATTATTATCAATCATAAATGACATATGAAAACAATGAAAGTCATTATGAGATAAGGTAATAGTGCATGGGTAATTGCCTTTTCTTTGTATAAATCTGTATGGGCATTGCCTTTATTATCACTCTGAACCCAATGACCGGTAGATAGTAATTAAAAAAAAAAGTCCCTGTAGCCTCGGGGTCAGAATAGGGCTACGGTATCCCCTGACTGTCGTAAGAGGCGACTAAAAAAAAGTAATTAAAAAAACATTTATTGGCAACCACTCCAAGACCGTAAATATGTACAGAATAAAGTAAGGAAACAAAGATATGTTTAACGGCATTTAAAAAAAAAAAAAAACGCTACAATTTTAATAGAATACAAACAATTTAATAGGTAGAAAATATTTTTTTACTCGTTTACGTCATAAGTAGGGTAATTAGAATCTTCCACTTGTGTTGGAATTTTACAAAAGTTAATAAACATTATCTTACTTTATATTATTTTTCTTAAAGTTCTAAAGTTTTTTTGAAGAAATGAAATTCTATGAAATAACGATTTAAGACGCACTGCTTACCCAAGGAGTTATATATAAATAAAAATAAAATTGGTAAATAAATAAAATAAAGATATGGTAAAAAACATATCTGTGACGACCTCCCGCTACTCATCAAGAGATGGCGCTACTAGTATTCTGAAACACGCTATCGAAGTATTCTCAATACCCCGCATATATACAAGTTCCGAACAACGACTGTCGGAGCACGGCCGCTCCCAAGGCATGATCACCTAGCCTGGCGGGAGATCTCCCTTTTCCAAGTATCAAATAAAGTACGTGCTAAGACACTACTACTGAAAAGTAAAAGTAGAGTATTTACTTCTACGTATATTTCCATCACAAAAACGAGCAAGAATTTTAATTATGATATCTTGGAAAACTAGCAATTTATTTCCATCTAAGTGGCAGTACAATAATTTTAGAATAATTATGATGAAAATAATAGATAAAAAAACAATATAGCTTATATTGTTATTTCATCTAACTATTATTTTGTTTTTTGTTGTTTTTTTTAAGTCTTTTATTTTATATATTGTTTTAGTTGTAGATGGAATAAAGTTTTTTTCTTCTTCTTTCTTTCGATTTAAAGCTTGTTTAGAAAATAAAGAATAAAGTCAATATTATTGCAGGTGGCGTCAGACGTTATTTACCTAATCGGCGTAAATCTTATGGGCATATATTTTAGATTAATGAACGAAATCGTGACACGGAGATCGTTCCTGGACAGAAGAGCTTGCGTTGAAAGTACATTGAGGCTTAAATTCGTAAAGGATCAAGAGGTAAGTAATAAATTCGGATTATCAAAGCGGTTTGAAGGTGGTAGAACCAGTGTAGTTCGACCGAGGAAGTACCACCGCCACACCTATTTCTAGCGTAAAGCGTTTCTTGCGTTTCGATGGAAGGGTGTGGTTGCTGGCACACTTTTATATGAGGCGACCATCTTAGTACCTACTCGGGAGAAGCAACGCATCTGTAATTGAGTTTAGATAGAACTTCATGCTCTATATGAAGTTGTTTACAGGAGTCCATGGGCGGCAGTTACCACATACCATCAGGTGGACTGCATGCTCGTTTGCTACTTCAATCTTATACAAAAGAAACTTAAATCTGGCACTTGTAACATGTTATTAAAATTTATAGTTTAATTGCATTTTTTCAAATGCTCATAAGACCACCGCACGTATTGTCTTTAATAAAAAACACTGTTTCAGGAACGCCTTATGTTGAGTATACTTCCCGAGCATATAGTTTCCAGAGTTCGGCAGGATATTCGAGCCATGTTTCTCGATATTCAAACACAAAGTCACAGCCATGACATCAAATCTTTCAAGTGAGTACCTACTATGAGTAGATTTAGCGTAGTTCGTCCCTGTAGCCTCGGGGTCAGAATAGGGCTACGGTATCCCCTGCCTGTCGTAAGAGGCGACTAAAAGAGGCTTCCGGGGTTGCAGATGGCTAGAGTGGGAGCTCGAACCGTTCGGTCAGGCAATCCCGGGAAGGACGGCGGTATGTGTGGTCGCATACCGTCGTAAAGACTAGACGGAGCGGTGGGCCCAGCCGCCCATCTGGGTGGAGCCCGATGGGGTAGCGCGCTCGGAGGATTCCGGTTGAAGTCGTTTCGAGATCCCGGAGTCTCCTTTTCAGCGCCGAGGACGGCCACCGGAGGGTTTTAGTGCGGTAAAAATTCCACATAACCCTGTGTCGCTCCCACGGCGTCGGGTACCCTTTGAAGGTTTCCCCCTCGAAAACAAAAAAAAAAGATTTAGCGTAGTTAACTGACGCTTCGTGGTAAGGGCAGTGTAATATTTTATCTATCCTGTGTTAAGGGTGACTACACTTTTTAGGGTTCCGTATCCAAAGAGTAAAAACGGGATCCTATTGCTAAGACTTCGCGGTCCGTCTGTCTGTCTGTCACCAGGCTATATCTCATGGACCGTGATAGCTAGACAGTTGAAATTTTCACACATGTTAGAATTCTGATGCCGCTATAACAAATACAGAACAAAATATATATTTAAGGTGTGCTTGCAAGAAACACTGATTTTTTGCAACTTTTTATTTATAGTAGTTACCCTTCGTGCGGGAGTCCGACTCGTTTTAAACCTATTTTATTTTTTCAATTCCTCTTAAACGTTTCGATAGTTATAAGGATTACTCGAATCGTGTATAAGTTTTAGTTGTTTGTCACTTATATTATGTGTGTTGATCATGACTTTAAACTTTCTTCTTTTTATGTATTTAATCACCCGTTAGTTGGCGAAATTCGATAATAATTAAACGGAAAGAGAAAGAAGACTTGTTGGTCACCATAGTGTAACTGTGTGTTGTTTTCAGCGATGTGTTCCTTTATGTCGCGTTTGGTCTATTTGTACTATTAAACCTCATACATAAAACAGGTTAATTAAACTGGACGTTACCAAACTCGCAAAGATTTAATCGCTTATCGGAGAACCACAAAACCAATTTTACGCGTTTTTTTTTTGGATGTATGGATAGAGGTTTTTACTAAAAATATTTATACACTACAATTTACATATATTTTGTACAAATACCTAACAAAGATGATGAAAGCGAAATCAGATTATTCGTCGGGGTCCTATTTGGCAAAGCAGCGGAAACGGTTACAGCTATGCAGAAATTATGTGTGGTAATATTGTTCGTCCTTAAAAGTTCTACAGAAAAGTTCGCGGCAGCAAATATGTATATATTCAGTGTATTCCACAAGTACTCTTTTTATAGTTTAAATTTAAAAAAATATGAAGTTAATGTTCCCACGGGCCTTATATATACTATATGTTAATCCTTATCAAAATAAATGATTTAAAAAAAATCAAGCATCTAATATAGATTGAATTTGCTCTGTAATTCATGTTATTAGAAAAATTACGACTAAGTTATTAACATTTGCGCGAAAAATGGGCGCGAATTTTAATGGGCTTATTAGATGCTAAGCATAGGTACCTAATGAAACTTAGTAAGTAGTTAGTTTGGTTTATAAAATGATAAATTATAAATTTAAAATAAGTAATAAATTTAACATCTACTAAGAGTGAACACCTACTAAGAGTAAATTTAATAAATTATTGTAAAACCAAATACACTAGTAAATGAACCATATAAAATATTTATTTAAACTCTTTTACGCTCCTATTTTGGCACTAATTCTTAAAAAGTTGTAACTTAATCATCAAAAAGAAAAAAAAATAGTCCAAAATTTAGTTTAAGCAGTCGAGTTATTGTTTTTCTAATAATTTCTTGTTGCACTTATTCTCTACTAGCTGTGCCCGCGACTTCGCCCACGTGGAATAGTTATTTTGGGCATAATTTATTTTTGCAAACCACCTCCTCAGCTATATAAATTATAGCTGTTACCCACGACTTTGTCCGTTTCATTTTCTATTATTATTTTAGACAATTTAGTTTTGAAAAGAACATAATTATTTTAGAGTACTTTTGCGTAAATTATATTTTTAATTTTATTTTCACCCCTCTCTCCGCGTCCCTCGCAAGCAACGCCCCGCCTCCTTGCAGCGTCATGTTTTGCACATCACGCGGCGCGGCTGAATTTTATATCGGTGTTATTTTAAAATTGTCATATCTTCTAAGATGTTCATTGAAATTAAGTGATGTCAAAGACAATTTTGTTCCCAATTAAATACTTTTATTCAACAACACATTTATTTGGACAAAGATTAATATTATTACGTTGATACAACTCTTAACTAATTT
Organism: Spicauda simplicius; assembly: GCA_949699795.1. Taxonomy (NCBI): domain Eukaryota; kingdom Metazoa; phylum Arthropoda; class Insecta; order Lepidoptera; family Hesperiidae; genus Spicauda; species Spicauda simplicius. Next base: position 16,410,496 of record OX453058.1, read on the forward strand.
CGACCGAATTTGATTACCATGAAAACGGTTCTAGTGAGTTAATCTTAAAAGATAGACATATACTGTCGCGGACATTTTTTAGATCATTTCAAGAGAAATAATTCTTTCATACATATATTTTTGGTATCTGTACCGTTTTCGCAGCGCACACAACGAAAGCCCTCCAGGATGAATAATTTTCCCCATTTTTTTCACATTTTCCATTATTTCTTCGCTGCTAATAGTTGCAACGTGATGTTATATAGCCTAAAGCCTTCCTCGATAAATGGTCTATTCAATACAAAAAGAATTTTTAAATTCGAACCAGTAGTTCCTGAGATTAGCGCGTTCAAACAAACAAACAAACAAACTCTTCCGCTTTATATATTAGTATAGATATAATCTTTTGATATACCAAATTTCACAGTTCTCCGTACGCGCGATATGTTAAAAATGGGTATTCTTGACGTAAGTGACTGCTATTAATTAAAATTAGGTAATCAAGAAATTTAATTGCTTGTGTACTTTGGATTTTTATATAATTATTTGCTTAATTGAATTTATGTTCCTGTAATTGCCAAAATGTTTAAAAATTATGTGTTTACTCTTATTTTTTAAGGTACTTCTTAATAGGAAGGAACACATTTATGCGGGCATTAATAATTTTAAAATGATGTTTAATTATTCGGTATACCTATAACAATTCAAAATATAAATATTCAACTTTTTTAAAATTTTAACATCTAATTATAATCTAACTACCTATATGAAAAATAATTAGCGACAATATTGACTTAACTCTTTATTATTATAGATATTACAAATAAAAATTAGGTTTCAATTTATTTCTACACATGTTTTATTAACTCATTTTATTCATATACGAAATAAGCGTAAGAATCATATGTACTTATTATACATGTTTTTCTTAAGCTTTATTTGAAACAGTTATAGTTCAAACATCGGAATGAAATAACTCTTTTATCTGCATATAACTCTTTTTACGTGACTGCAGCAGAAAGAGAGTATTGTTTTTGTTCTCTTTATGTAGGTCCATTACTTTGGCCATAGAGCTCTGAAGGTGTGTGGATAGTATCTAAAATATATCATCTATATATTAATACATGAAGCAAAAATTTGTGATTCGTGTTTAAGATACTTGCCGATGGCGGAGGAAAATGAAATTACGCACAGTTATAGTTGATGTAAAGAAGGCTTGCGCAATGCTAATATTTTTTCAAACAATGCATAAAACGTACATAAAATCAACTAAAAACACATTACACACACTACCTTGCACTTGACACAAAGATATACATAATAAACGAAATAGAACATTCAAAGTCTTACTATGAAAACACATAACGTCAAAAATGTCAGATGTCTTTGGCAAAATATCCGCTATTGCTTTTAAATGCAGCTAAGTTGTTAAACCTCTTTTTACCTTTAACGGGTGCGTTCAAAATAACTTGAAAATTATTACAAATTAACTTTATTTGTATTTGTACAATTTGTTTAAATTAGAGAAATATTACGGTCGAATTTCGAACGTTGCGACGGGTGACTAGTTGATTCCAATGATATATTATGATATATTATGTCAGTTAGAGTGACAAAGGCCATTTAATTTTTAAATATGGCGCCTGCGTAAAAGGTGGAAGAGGGTCGATTATTTTATCATCACATAAATATAGATAAGAAACGAAATCTAGTAAATATGACGTTACCAAAAATTATATATTAAAACACCTCAGGGTCAAATGAAAAAACAAATAAAAACAAAAATACCCAACAGATTTTTTTTATTTTTTATTTTCATTCTTCTTGTTTAGCTTTATGGCAACTTATTGTGTAAACGGCATAACTATCAGTTATTAATCGCTACGGCTGAATATCATTTACGAAATCAGGCATTTAATTTTCAAGGTGGTAGAACCAGTGTAGTTTGACCGGGGAAGTACCACCGCCACACCTATTTCGAGCGTGAAGCATTTCTTGCGTTTCGATCGAAGCGTGTGGTTGCCGGCACACTTTCACATGAGGCGATCATCATAATCCTCGGGAGCAGCAACGCATCTGTGATTGACTTCGGATGAAACCCGTGTTCTGTATGTAGTTGATTACAGATGTCCATGGGCGGCAGTGACCACTTACAATCAGGTGCACTGCATGCTCGTTTGCTACTTCAGTCAGATGAAAAAAAGATGAACGGATAACTGAAATATCTGCAACATGAGTACTATTATCGTTGTTATACAGTTAAAGTCAATAATCTTGATACGCGGATCATATTTATCGGTTTCTGGAATTCCCTATAAACCTTGATTAATAGAAAAAAATCTGATAATACAAGATTAAATATTAATAATGATTAATTATTCATAATTAGTTAATTAATTAATTACAGATAAAATAGTTTCATCTTAAATCAGCCAGCCACAGGTGCGTTACTACCTTAACATTACTATTGTTAGTTCAAAGTATTTGAGGAAAGGTGTTAAAATTCTTTGTGTATTTACTCCGGAAGCATTACAGCCACCTATATCTGCCTATTAACGGCAGTATCACGCACTGCTGCTGCGTTCTAGTATAAAGAGTGTGGTACGAAAGACGCACTTATTCCACATATTTCAACTAAAACACGCTTTCTACACTCATAGCCCCACACTAGGATTTTCCCCTGTGTCGTGGGTACCATGGACACGCACAAGACAAATGCACAAACACCCAGACCCAGAACATGAATCTAAACTCATCATTCAGACACCTGTCTGGCCGGGAATCGAACCCGGGACCCATTGCGCGTTAGACCGGCATGGGAACCGCTCCGCCCCGCGGGTCGTCAAATTTTAAGGGGTAGCAAAACATCGGTGTCTAGTCACAGGTAAGTCTGATCTTATCTGGAGATAATAACAGATGTCCATGGACAGCAGTTGCTACTTACCATCATTTCCTTGCTCGCTTACTACTATCATATTATAAAGAAGAAAATAATGTAATATGTTTGTTTCAGTCAATTGTACGTAGAAGAACACGAAAATGTGAGCATCTTGTACGCTGATGTGGTGAATTACACGAAGATATCTACCACCCTGTCACCCATGAGAATGGTGGAGCTACTTAATGAACTATTCGGCAGATTTGACGAGGCATCCGAAGTGAGTTTCATTAAAGATATTTCTTTCTTTTACCAAGATTACCCTTGTTTATTGGGATTAACTTGTATAAAATTCAGTTGCAAGATTTGACCAGCACAAAATATTAATGCAAGGAAAGTTATTCATTACCTAGTAGTAAAATGGACCCATCTTTTTTATAATAAAATATGTTGATAACCGCTGTAGCACGTGGACACCTGTAATCAAGGGTTGATTTCAGGTGACGAGATCATACTCTTACCTGAGATTAGCCACTAATGAGTTGGTACTCTTGAAGACTAAGTTGAATTGCCGAGGGGGAAACCTTCAAAAGGTACCCGACGCTGTGAGAGCAACGCCGGGTTATGTGGGATTTTTCTTAACTAAAACCACCCCGGTGGCCATCCTCAGCGCTGCGTAGAGGTCTCTGGGATCTCCAATGGAACACAACCGGAGTCCTCCGAGCGCGATGCCCCCTTCAGGCTCTTCCCAGTGAAGAATGTTCACTGCTCCTCCTGGTGTTTATGACAGTATAACACACGCCGTCATCCTAAACGGGAATGCTTGGCTGGACGGTTCAAGCTCTCACTCTTAACGCCCGCAACCCCGGAAGCCGCTTTTAGTCGCCCCTTACGACAGGCAGGGGATGCCGTAGCCCTATTCTAATCCCGGAGCTATAGAGACGAAATGCTTAGGATACCTATATCTTGCGTGCCACACCTGTGGAATAGAACACAGCAGCCCATACCACTGTATTAGGCAAAAATAGGCGTGGCGATGGTGCTTCGAACCACGAGTCTTACCACCATCTGGTCAAGTGTAGGTTATACAATGTTGAAGTTATAGGTACATGAATTACGTATACATACGATACAAGGAATAGTTAAAATTTTAGTACATATTTTTTCAGTTTTGTATTTAAAAATACCTAATTTTAAAATGTTTCGAGTTATCTATTAAGTACTCGCTACACTTGACACAAAACCTGAATATTGAGTAAACATAAATTATGATTGTGCTCATATCATTGAATATTTCCTCTTAATCGTAATACTCTTAAATCGTAAAATTTCAAGTGGTCATATTACCTTCTTATCGTTATTCCATGCTTTTGATCGAACCGATTTATGAGAGTAATTTAATGAAAACAAATAAAACTTACATTCCTTATTATTTCTCTAAATAAAAAAGCTTATAATTAAATTAAAATTGACTTACATAAATGATCGATATTTATTATATTTTTTACGATTTATGGTTTAATTTTATTATTAAACGGATAAATCCTTAAACACGTATCACTTTATAAAGGTGTTAATATCTATGATATTAACACGTATAATTAAATAAATACTAGGTACCTACGTTTAATAAATTTTAATAAGTTTTCTTGATTAACTTTATTAAAACTACGATGCATAATTATAATTTAATTACGATTGGCGAATGAAAAATGAAAATTACGTAAAAAATGTCATTAAGTCAATTCAATTAGGGACAATTATTTTATAAAAAATCCGAATCCGATCCGATCCGAATCCAAAAAACATAGTTATTTTTCGCTTTATTAAAAAAACTAAATATATAAATATAGAAATAAAAATAAAGCAATTATAGTTCCTTCTCTTTCTCGATTTTTTATGAAAATTATGCATTTTTATATTATTAAAGTGTACCTAATAAAGGGATGACATGGGGCACTTTAAGAAAGTTGCGAAAAGAGCTCTACTTCCAAACCCGCGATGCATTGGCGACTCCTCTGATGTTGGGAATGTCCATAGGCGACGGTGACTATTTTCCGCCAGGTAGCCCGTCTACCTCATCGTTAGGCTAAAGTAAAAAATAATATGATATCAAAGTAGAAAACTAACACGCTGTCTACGGATTTCTGTAACTTGCTTATACTTACAGTTTGGCGCAATTGCATTGGTATGCCTCTGACATGTATGTCTCTGTACACACGACTCAATTGCCATTGAGAAAAAAAAAAAAAAAACGCTTTCTACACTCATAGCCCCACAGTAGGATTTTCTTCCTGTGTCGTAGGTGCCATGGAAACACACAAAGACGAATACACAAACACCCAGACCCAGAAGAAGACATTGCAATAAATTTCAAGTATAACAAAGGTTCGATTTATATTACAGGAACACGATGTGCTAAGGATAAAGTTCTTGGGTGACTGTTACTACTGCGTCAGTGGTGTCCCTAAGCCGACAGTGCAACATGCGAAGAACTGCGTTGATTTGGGACTGGAGATGATTCATATAATCAAAGACGTCAGGTTGGTTATTATCACATTTGTGTTGGATGGTTCCTGGGAAACCGTCATAACCCCATCTCTCCTCCAAGACATTAAGTCTTGGAAGTTATCCAACTCAAATATTTTCCTTAATGTTTGCCTAAAGTTTACCTTTCATATAATGGACAGTAGATACTGTCTTCCTATAAACACAACTTTCTACACTCAGCCCCACAGTAGGATTTTCTCCTGTGTCGTGGGTACCATGGACACACACAAGACGAATACATAAACACCCAGACCCAGAACAGGAATCTAAACTCATTCAGATACCTGTCTGGCCGGAAATCGAACCCGGGACCTATTACGCGTCAGACCGATATGGCAACCGTCATGTATAACAATAACATCGAATACGACCAGGCGCAGTGACTATCGTTAAATATTAACATTGGATAAAGCCTTTGTCTGTCAATGGATTTCAAAAAACTTACCTAGTAATAGAAAATATAAATGGATTCAATTTTGCTGAGGTAGACATTGAGTCATGTTGTCATCAGACATGATAATATTACAAATATTGACTGTGTCTAGGTAATTGCCTTATCAATTATTTTCTTACGATACTTTTTAGATAAAATTTGTTAATATTTAATAGTAGGAAGTAATAATAGAAAGGTAATCATTTCATTAAAGAAATGCAATAAGGTTCAAAAATATTAATCTTTTTACCTTGCTTTTATCGCCTGAGTACGAATGTTTTCGTCTACTTATAACAATTATTAATTACCTTTTCGCTTATATTTGCAAACATAACCGTGCAATGTACAGTTTTTGATTTTTTTTTGGTCTGACTAAAGTAGGTAACAAACACGCATTCCACCTAATGGCAAGTGATCACTGCCGCCCATGGACGTCTGTAATCAGCTTCATACAGAACATGGGTTCCATCTGAAGTCAATCACAGATGCGTTGCTACTCCCGAGGACTATGATGGTCGCCTCATGTGAATGTGTGCCGGCAATCACACCCTTCCATCGAAACGCAAGGAATGCTTCACGCTAGAAATAGGTGTGGCGGTGGTTCTTCCAAAGTCGAACTACACTGGTCCTACTACTCTAAAAAATTATGAACAAAGAATGTATTTATTAAGTTTTGTTCATGTATATTTAATTTTCAGGGAGAAACGATCGTTAAACATTGATATGAGAATCGGCGTGCATTCAGGCAAAATCCTCAGTGGTCTTATAGGCATACGTAAATGGCAATTCGACATTTGGTCCAAAGACGTGACCATTGCAAACAAAATGGAATCCTGTGGAAAGGCTGGGTTAGTAATTGTAATCGCGGAATTTCAATTCGCAATAACCTTTACACAAGTTATCAGTCGATATTCTGCTTGAAATATAGTGCATAATCAAATATAGCATAGACATTACTTATCAGATTGTCCTTTTGTGTTTTTATAAGATTGAGGTAGCAAACGGGCATGCAATCAACCTGCTAGTAAGTGGTTACCGCCGCTTATGAACATACGAGTATTTACATACTACATCGTCAAAACCATAGTTTTGACGATGGTACCTCACTGGTCAAACTATATGCGTTCTACCTTCTTCTAAACCAGAGGTTCTCAAACTAATTTCGTGTAACGCCCACTTTATAATTCAGTTGATTTGTAGCGCCCCCCACTTTCTTTTGTCTTAAAAACTTTCATAACATATCGGTCTCGGTAAGAACTTAATCAAACTGACCAGCGTTGCCAGACGTCCTGACTTTTAAATCAAAATCGAAGGTCAATCCCGTCAGTCCCGTTAGTCAATTTGTCGACCAAAAAATGGTCGCGTAATCTATACCTACAACATTTAAGTCGATCTGCAGTTTTTCGACGAAAAAAGAGGTCGCCAAATTGGAGAACCCAACGCCCCCTTTAGTCACATCAGCCCCCCTCCCCATTTTTTCTGAGCCCGTTACCGCCTCTCTTTAGGCCGCCAGCGTCCTCAAGGGGTTATTATAGCCCACTTTGGTGACTGTTCTAAACCATACAATAATGTTACAGTAATGTTGTCCTATACTACCGTGAGATATTACACTGATTTGCGTTCTTTATTTTTCATAAGAGGATCAATTAGGAATATAAAAACGTTGTTTACACTTTCACATATCCCGTAATACGCGATAGGATCCGCAAGAGAAATTACTTGTCTAAAATATTTAAGTCATAGTTCATCCTGTATCAAATCGTTAAGCTCTATTCAACTCGAGAATACTCTTTGTCTCGTTGTTTACTATAAAAACATATAGAAAAGTCTGTGTCGTACTTAGTCTGCAACGTCGCCACACGAAATTTATGTATTTGCCTTACAAGCAACCATGTACTTGCCTACACATACCTACAACATAATCTGTACGTGGAAACTAAATAATATCAATATGAAGACCTCTAACTCTATATTCAGAAACATCAATTTGTAGGAACTACCTTAGATTATTAATAGAATACAAGGAATATTTTATGTGCTTACAAAATTTTGGGTATATTTGTTTCTACGTTACTGCGCTATACTGCAATGTAATTGAAATATAAATCTTTTCAGAGCTCATATATTTTCTAGGACATGCGTTTATTTGTAACCGTACTTTATCTCCGTAGTTTAGTATTATGCCGCTTTTTATATCATTTTATTAAGCTATATATCAAACAGTTATTTCAGAGTAAATAGTGTAAGATAATGTAAGTGCGTTGGTAACAATTTTACTTAGAGCTACAATAGTACCTTACAGTAATCCTTTAGATGAAGCGATTGCAGACGAGTACAATACCTCCGTCGTAACGGAAAATGCAATATTTACAAAATTATGGCATATAGTTAAATGAGATTACGCTTTTACAAAGCTTTACATCATCTTATTTATATTGCGATGAAAAATTATCTGGTTTGATAACAAGAAATCTTAATTTTTTTTTGCAATAAGACGTAATTGCTCAATTTTCTTGTTAATGTGATTTCATTAACAATGATCACATACCTATGAATAATCAATTATAGCGCAATTATTGCATTTTTAATTAAATATATTATTAGGAAAACTCTAAATCGTAAAAATGCAGACTACTGCGTTCTTTATATTATGCAGTGTTCGTCGTATGCCACCTGGGATGTGATTTTAGGATTCCTAACATCTGGGATATTACAGCCAGAAATTATTTTCGAAATAGTGCTACTGGTAACGAATATTATTATTGTTAGTACGTACGTAAGGATCGTACGTGTTTCCATTTCTTTTGCACGCACTATATCGCTATCGGTTTGTTTGATTGTAATATATAACGTACTAGCTGTACCCGCGGCTTCGCCCGCGTAAAAATGAGTGTATCGCAAAGTTTTTCCCGCACAAATGTCGATCCCGTTGAAATTATATGATAAAAAGTAGTCTATAATTATGTTATTCCACAACCTTTTCTATAGTGCAAGTCCTATCCAAATGAGTTTAGCCGCTCAGGCGATTACCCGGATATACAAAGAGTGAAGAAACGAATTTAAAGTATGTATTTGTGGTTAGGATCATAATTGTTATGTAAAAATATTTTAAAAATTAGACAAATTAGAATTAGAATTTTAAAATTAGACGATTGTAAACCGCCTTTCTTTGAATTAATTAACAATCTTAGTGGTCACACAATACCAAGAAGCACCTTGTAAACCAAATCCTCCTCCACATTTAAACCAAAACGCATCGATTACAAAGATTAATTTTAACTTTTCCGCAGTATGTTTAAAAGTTCTCAGGGTGATGCTGCAGGGTGAAGTGCAATGTTTGTACTGGTCTAGTACAAAAAGACGCTACTCTTACAAACTCATTTATCATTCGTGTCCTACTCAACACTGGACACTATCAAGTGATAAGATTATTCTAATAATGCACACGCATCGGCGGCCGGCATGTATTAGTATGCGCGAGCGGGACGGTTACCTACCCCTGCCGAGAGACACATCACGATCTTTATTATAAAAGTATTTATTTGATGCATATAGTGTAAAAGCTAACGAATTCATTTATTTATATAAGGATTAATACCGAACAGAAGAAAACACACTCGAAATTAACGTAATATTTTTAGTTGAAATATGGAACATAAAAAAAATATTGTTACTTAAACATAAGATAAAGAGATATACTATCGTGAATTGATTTTATATTTAAGGTTGCAATCCCGTGTTTCGTAGCCATTGACGGAATTATTAGTATTCAACATCAACATTTTATCGATAGACTTCGTAGTTGCTTTGTGAATAACGCCACTTATCGCATTCAATGTAATTCAACATAGTAGTGGATAGATGGCGCAAGTATACCTATTATATAACTCATCGGTAATTCCTCGTAATTTTATATTGTGGGTAAATTAAATCAAATTTATATCATTAATTGTTATCGATTTATAGGTATGTATTATTTCTTAATGAACTAAGGATCAGGATGACATCCGGGCAAAATGGCTAATATGGCGATAGTTGGAATTTGGAATTAAACAAAAGTCGCGATATACCGAGTTTTACAGATATACCTATGTATGTTGTCGACTCAAAATCAATATTTTATAATGTTTTATTATTGAGTTAAGTTTTCAATCAAGTCTATCTTGCCCCTTGACGGAATTTTATTATCGTACCCTTTGAAAGAAATTATATAATTTGATATCTCTAATAACTTTAAACGTATTTATTTGATGCATACAGTGTAAAAGACAATTTTGATCTTTATTAAAAATACGAAGGTAACGAATGCATTTATTTACCTAAGGATTAATACTGAACAAAAGACAACAGACTCGAAAATAACGTATTATTTTTAGTTAAAATATGGAACAAAAAAATAATTTTTGTGAGTTAACCTTAAGAGATATAGATATGCTATCGTGGATTTATTCTATATTTAAGTTGGTAAACCAGTGTTTCGTAGCCCTTGACGGAATTATTAGTAATTCAACATCAACTTTTAATTTACCGATATTACTTCGATTACTTCGAAGTTGTATTGTAGATAACGCCATCTATCAAATGTTCATTCAACGTAATTCAACAGAACAGTGATAGATAGCGCAAGTATACCTAATATTTAGCTCATCGGAAATTCCTCGTAATTATAATCAAATCTTTCGCATTATAAATACATTTTCATATTATAAACCCATATTATGGGTAAATTAAATCAAATTTATGTCACATCTATTTGAATGATAATTAATTGTTACCAATTTATATATATTATTTTTGAACGAACTCACATTGACGTCCAGGCGAAATGGTCAATATGGCGATTGTCATTTGCATTGGAATTTACCAAAATTCGCGACATACCGAGTTTTACGGATATATGTTGTCGACCCAAAATCAATATTTTTTAATGTTTTATTATTTACATAAGTTTTTAATCAAATCTATCATACCCCTTGACGGAATTATTAGTACACCTCTTTGTCAAAAGCCAATATGGAGATTGTCATTTGCATTGGAATTTAATAAAATTCACAACATACCGAGTTTTACGGATATATGTTGTCGACTCAAAATCAATATTATTAATGTTTTATTATTCACATAAGTTTTTAATCAAATCTATGATACCCCTTGACGGAATTATTAGTACACCTCTTTGTCAAAAACGAACTACCATACAAACATTTATGCTCGATTTTAACATTTTCAACCCATTTTTTGAAATAAAAAGTAGCCTATAATGGATCCCAAGGTCACCACTATCTGTGTACACAATTTCATAAAAATCGGTTCCGTAGTTTTGGCGTGAAAGAGTAACAGACAGACAGACAGACAGACAGACAGAGTGAGTTACTTTCGCATTTATAATATTAGTAGGGATTAAAGCAATCTATTGTTTTAGAAAAGTGCACATTACGAAACAAACACTTGAATTGATATTGGACTGCGCAAGGGAATACATAATAGAACCCAACTTTGAATCTCAAAATGATCCTTTTATTATGAAAAATAAACTGGAGACATTCCTAATCTCTCGACCGCCAAGAGTAAGTACGAAAAATAGTCATTACTAAATTGAAAGAATAATAATATAAATAATAATAAATAATCAAGCAGTATAATTGTTCCGTTTAAAAGTTTTTGGGCTGATAATTATGTCATAAATTATGAAGATAAACTATTCTTTGAAATTCTGCAGACGGTCACAGAATACAAGCCTTACCGCCGTGCATCTGTCGGATTTAACAAAATCATAAACACTCGCCCCCGTGCTAAAGTAAGTAAAAATGCAGTTGTTTTCCATTAAAATGATATCGTATTTATAAAAGATACTATATTATATGTATTTCTAGTAGCGATCGGAAAGTAGAAGTTCGTCCAACTTGCGCAGAACTACCTCGTTCATGGATGAGAATCTAGTGGAGTATCAGCAAATGTTGAAAGCGGCAGACGCACAAATGGCAAAGGAAATTGAAGATATGACTAATGGCAAGTAAGTATGAACAAGTGAAACATATAATCGCAACATCTTATTGTCATAAGATCTATGAAGGAAAGTAAAAAGATTAAATAACAAACTATGAACTGTTTTGAAGAAGTTGATGTAAACATTTTTGTAAATGTAACAATATTTGTAAATACAGTGTCACAATACCCAAGGTAAAGCGAGCATAGAATGATATTTACAACCTGGGTCATCACATTGAGGTGTTGAATAACCTCAATGTGATGACCCATGTTACAAAACCCTAACGCTGATGCACAGCCCTAGTGCATCGCGACCCAGCCAGCAACCTGAGGAGCTGACGCAGCACCTAGAACGTTCCCACATATCGTGGGAATACACGGCATTCCGAGCTCTAACATCGACTCGGTCTCACCCATTTAGTTTTAAGTTAAAATGTAGTTAATATTTTAGTATAATTAAATGTTAAGAAGGATTTTGCGTTTCTCTGCGACCTCCGGCCGCCACCAAACATAACTGGCGCAGTCGGTAGGATGCTCGACAGCCGTGTCGCGTCAAGATCTCCGACCAAAAATCGGTCCGAGGCCCGCGAGGCTGCCGGTTTTCAAGCCGAAATCGAGTATCCGAACACAAGATGGGAGGTGGCCAGGGAGATCCAGACATCGATCGGCAGAGAAACCAAAATATTTGGTATTTGCTATTCCTAGTTCCTAAGTGTTAAATCCTAGACCCTTTAAACCTTAAGCCCTTATAATTTTATAGTTAAAATGTACTCCGTTTTATGTCAAAATTCTATAAGCTCTTAATCATTATCTTAAGAGACTTATATGATAAGGATTAAAACTAGATTTAAATATTGGAAATTATTTTATCATTACTCAAGTAGGCGCATACTACTTAGATAATGTAATAAAATATTAGATTTAAATATTAGAGAATATTATAACGTTATCTAGTAGGCGAATACTACTTAGATAATGAGATATACTATTATACTTAAATATTAGATTTAGATATTACTATAAAATTATTTGAGTAGGCTTAAACTACTTAAATAATAAAATTATATTAGTTGTTAAATTTCCTATAGTCATTCCCAACTACCTATACGATATCTAAATATAAATTATCTATAGTTGCTATTAAAAGTCACGAATCCTCACACCATCCTTTCCTCTCCTAGCAAAATACTGAAAAGATTTCAAGTACATAGAGGCAGAACGCCCGAAGGACAATAAATGGTATCTTTGCGAGGTTAACCACAGCGCGCAGAGCCATTCGACTGAAGGCAGCATTCGCCATCTCATTAGTACCCAAGAAAGGAAAGAGATCCGCAAACAGTTGCTCTAGAACAGCCACCGGTAGATGCTACATCATCTGCTTCCACTACGATCCTGTGGTCAAGACCTGCACGATACCCATCAGCATCCAGCTCCATTTCTGACCAAGGTCTTCAATAGTCGCTGCTCTACGGAGGGAGGTGTTACATAACCCTAACGCTGATGCACAGCCCTAGTGCATCGCGACCCAGCCAGCAACCTGAGGAGCTGACGCAGCACCTAGAACGTTCCCACATATCGTGGGAATACACGGCATTCCGAGCTCTAACATCGACTCGGTCTCACCCATTTAGTTTTAAGTTAAAATGTAGTTAATATTTTAGTATAATTAAATGTTAAGAAGGATTTTGCGTTTCTCTGCGACCTCCGGCCGCCACCAAACATAACTCCCAGGTGATAATTAGGACACTGTCTAATTACAATTGGAATACGAGTGTTTACATTAACTTTTTATCTTTTTGTTATATACTTTTAATATATTACAGTTTATCTTAAAACGGTTAATGTATTTTCTTTTACTTAACTATTCTTAATGCAATATAAACCTTGCAGTTTCATATGTTTTTATGGTGGTATTTCACTGTAGGCCTCATTGGAAGGCTTTAGAGGTGCTTAGCGTACTGTGGAGTGGACTATGCTCAGATTTTTGCTACGAGACATGGTTCGCGACGATGAAATCATTAAAAAAATGAAGCTTAACGATGTAATTCTCAAAATTAGCTGATCTGGCAATGCCTCAGCCATATTGCTCGAAGTACCGATAACCAATGGGGAAAAAAGTTTCTTTAGGGGCAACCAAGTCTAACAACAAAAGGAGCATAGGTCGCCTCCAATCAGGTGGACTGATGACCTTAACCGGTTGCAATGGCATCATTTAGAGGACACCTATGTCCAGTATTGGACCTCAAAAGCCTGATAGATGGACGGATACATAGATGTATGGTTATGTTGCTAATAGAAACTATTTTTTTTTCCAGAGAATATTTCAAAAAGGAATCAAAACTAAACAGATTTACATTAATGTATAAAAACTTTGCAATGGAGAAAACATTTCTAATGCTTGCAGATCCATTATTTAAGTATTATATAACTTGCTGTCTCATTATTTCGTTGCTGATATTTATAATAAACGGATTAACTACTAAATGGTAAGTAGTCAATTAAAATATTTTATAATTAATTTAATATCCTGTAGATGACGCGACAAAAACTTAAACGAACATTCACTTATAATTAAGTATGGAATAATTAATATATTTTATAGTATTTTTAATTATATATGCTTAAAATTGTATGGTTAAATAACGCATTTATTCAAATATTTAATGAATTTGCAATATTTCAAGAATAACCCAAGTTTAGTTCACAAATATTTTTTTATAAATAAAAACGAAAAAAATAACATTGTCATAGCAAACAAAACCTCCACAAAAAATATAAAGTGTATCAAATATAAAAAAAATATATAATATTTTTTTCAGGCTCAAGGGTTTTCAATGGTATATATGGTTGTTCTTTGGAGTTTTGATACTGGGGCTAGTACTAATGCAATTTTTGACTTGGTTTCAATTCTTTTGGACTAAATACAAGGGCATTGATGAGCCAAGGAATCCATTCCTCAGATCGATCTACGACATATCAGTGGACATAATAAAATCAGCAAAAATAAGAACTATTTTGTATCTTTTGATAAGCTTGGCATTAGCCGTCACTTCAGTCCTCAACGTCGTCTCCTGCGAAGAATTCGAAGAAGATCCTCCAACAGAAACCGTTCTGTCGAACTGTGTTTCTTCGTGGGTAATCACGTTTTCTCAGTTTAGTCCTATTATGCTTTATTCTGCCGAACTAACTTTTTTTCTTTCATTTATAGCACGTAACGCAATGCTGGAGCCTAGCCTTGCTATTGAACTTTCTCTTCAGCAGAGTATTTTTCATTTTTAAATGGATCGTTGCGGGAGGCATGACAATTTTTTACCTTTGGGTTGTATGGGAAATCAAATCTTCCCTGTTTGCTATAGACCTGACCTGGAATATTGGTTTGGATCCTCGAGTGTCTCATACACTGTCAGTGATATTCATAACTATAACTCTGTATTGGATCGATAGAACTACGGAATACAGGAATAGATTGGATCACTTATGGCAATTACAACTTATTGAAGAGCAGCAAGAAGCAGAAACGATGCTAAAAGTAAATAACATGCTTTTAGAAAATATTCTGCCAGCGCATGTCGGTAAGTAAAAATAGTTGGTATGATGTTGGTAAGTAAAGAATTTTAATACAATATAAAAAATAAGCAGTATGTTATATAATCTTATTTTTCTACTTTCAGTGCAAGTATACCTAGATTTGAATAGGTCAATAGACGAATTATATTACGAGAAATACGACAACGTTGCAGTTATGTTTGCATCTCTCACGGACTACAAGCTGGGTGTCGAAAACGATGCAGACTTGAGCGATAAAGTCGTTTTGAGAATTTTGGACGAAGTTATTTCGGATTTTGATAGAGTAATAATTATGTTAATACACACGTGTATCATAAAGTATATAGTTAAAAATATTTAACATATTCGTAAAAACTAGTGATATGCAAGTGCTTGTTATTTGTTTTTTAAGGTTAAATTGGATTATACACTGTACTTAATCATAAAAATGACAATTCAATTTTTTTCAGCTTTTACTCACTGGAGCATCTGTATACAAAGTAGAGAAAATAAAAATGGCAGGATGGACATACATGGCAGCGTGCGGACTAGATCCAAGTAGGCGAGACTCATTTGATTCGGCATCATTCAGTTCCCTAATGGACAAGAAGCAAAACACGCCGTACAACAGAGCCATAGTTGTGACAATGGTTGAATTTGCAGCGGCTATGATGATGCAATTGCAGAATTTCAATCGGGGATCCTTTCAAAGCTTTGAAGGGCTTAATCTTCGTATAGGTGCACAAAATTTATTTCGTATTTCTTATTATTGTTTGCATTTTATAATATTTATTTATTTATTTATGCTTTATTATACCAACACAAAGTTTGTATTAGAATATGCGGGCTTAATGCAATAAAAAATACTCTACCAGCCAACCTTCGGGAAGTGCAAAAAAATCGAAGGCGGTACTGGTATAGGAAAAGAAAAAGAAAGACACAGGTGAATAAAATAAGAGATAAAATAGAAAGATATTAAATAAGAAAAGATAGAGAAGAAAAGTGACAGTACAAGTTTTGAGACACCAAATAATAGTGATAATAAATAAAATATAGAGAACATAAACAAAAACAACAATATGAAAGAATTTAATTTGACACTTGATTAAGTAAATGAGTATGTACTCTCTTTTTGAAAGTGTTCTTGGAGTTCATTTCTTTAACGGACTCGGGGAGAGAGTTCCAAAGACGAATTATAGTACTATATGCATAATTCATTTGCACATTAACATATTAGTAAAATTTTCTTATAGGTATATCAAATGGAGAAGTTGCGGCCGGAGTAGTTGGTTCTCTAAAACCATTGTATGACATTTGGGGCAATGCGGTTAATATGGCATCTCGAATGGATTCGACAGGAGAAACGGGTAGAATACAAGTAAAAAGATGTTTTCGTTTTTATATTTCTCAATTTTAATTTGTTACTGTTATTAATAGAGTAAGCACAAATTAAATTCTCACGACATTGAACTTATACTTTGACCGGTTTATTTATAAAATTAAATGTTTACTTCTGTACTAGAATGATTTTTACAACATCGGATATGTAGTATATCGTGTACATAGTACATATTCATTACTTTGCAGGTAACAGAAAATACTGCTCTTATCTTAGACGAATCTGATATTCTCACTACATATCGGGGAGAAACTTTCGTAAAAGGAGCGGGTTACAGCAAAACTTACTTTGTGCCGTTGGACGACCATTTCAATTTGATCAGGAAAAAGGATAGTTCAGATTACTACAGAATTCATGATAGACCTCACTTTTTCCAGTCGAGGAACATTATTCTCAGCGATTCCTCTCTCGAGTCTGATATTGGTTCACGGATTTCCGTAGAAGCACCTCGAGGTTTTGGTGTCGAAGAATTTATCATAGACTATGATCATGATGGAAACGATGATGCTATTGAATTAAGGGAGACTAGTCATTCTCGATCTAATCAAAAGACACAGTCTGATGCACCGAGATCTAGTGTTAGTACATTATTATCAGACACAGGAGTGATAGAGACACATTGTTAGTGCACTTAAAATATGTAGTTTTGTACGACTTTTCAACCTAGTGGCATTGTTACTGCTACAACTACAATGACAAGGGTTGAAAATTTGATTTCCAGCAGGATCAAAAGTTTACGTGATCAACAAATGTCCAACAAGTATTAAATAACTCAAAATATTGAATCCGCGTCGCTATGTAGAATATATTTCTTACTTATAGAAAACATTATGCATATAATACGTGATTGCTAGTGTTAATTTCGGTTTTACACGTAGATAAAATTGGAGAAAATGTTATCACTCATCATGTAGTCAGATAGATTCGAATGTATTTAGTAAATGAATATACAGTGGGTGACCAAATTATTAGAGACAATACACAGATTTTAGTATTTTCTACTTTAACTATTATTACTAACCAAATATTAGTTGCAGGACATATTTTTATATTTTTTTATTGTATAAACACTAAGTTTCATGTGTAGAACTATTTTTTAAGTTAGTTTATAAATCAACCAGATAAAAGTGAGGCTTAATATTTTGTAGTGCAACTCTATCACATAATTAAGGCTTCTATGCATTGAGGCAAGCTATCTATAAATAATTTAGCTGCTTGAGTTTAGAGATCTAATGCCACACTTAAACCAGGGTTTCGATGAATTGACGATTGGTGGTGATTTCGGAATAGCTCTTTTGGGATAAATCCACATGTTCTCTATACGGTTAATGCATCAGGTCCCTGATCAGAGCAAAATGCTAATGTGTTTGTTAGCTAGTAATATAGAAACTCTCATTGGCATTGTGACAAAGTGTCCACTCCTGCATAAATATGTATTTTCCATCTGCAGAGAGTCAATGATTGAACCGATCTTAATCATTGATCTTGCTTCAAGGTCCCATTCTTTCAATTAATGTTCAGATGTACAATGTTCAGAATCTGCACACCCATTGCAAAGATCGCAACGACCCTATCAGAGTATTTAAATTTTTCAAGGCAGTCTAGGTAGAATTATTGCCCAGGACGTCGTCGAGCGAATTAAAATTTATCAACCAAAATCAGAAACCCTGAAGTATGAGTCGGAGAAGCATGTTTCTTTAATGCATTATAATCAATATAAAAATGTTATTGACATATTTCCTTGGTTAGAACATTGTATTTTCTTGACTTTAGTCAACAGCAGTCATAGGTCTATAATGTCTAACCCAAGGCAATCTCTTCTTCCTGATGGCTATAGTAAGACATGGTTTTTTGGCCGATTTTCATTGTGAGTAGCCAAACGATTAAGTTCCCCAGGACTAATTTCGTCCCGACTATCCTTTCTCAAGCCTTTATTTCTGGCTTATTAATCATTTTGTTCAGATGTCCAGTAATTTTCGAGGCAGATATCCCTGGTTTACTTTTTATCTGTCACATTTTTCTGAACAAATTGCTGCCTTAGAATTCATTTCTTTTTTTTTTCATTTTTTTTTTCATGATTAATAATTAACTTTAATTTATTGGATATAGTTGCCAAATCTCTTCGTAAGTGCATGAAGTAGAGTATACCTAAATTGCGAAAAAAATATGAATGTCATACGTCATATAAAGTAAAAAGTTGAAATCCAAGGGTAAAATATAATGCGGAGAGAAATAATATTTACTTTTTAGTTTTATAAGACGAATAAAAATGAAAGAAAATAATTATAAAATATTTTTAAAAACTTTTCTTACACACGTAATTTTTTACCGAAAGTCAACAATTTTCGAAGAAACTGTCATTAAAATCTGTATCAAATTCCAATGTTTTCTCTCTTAAAAATAATTAGTATGATACAAACGACATTATCAGATACAATGACAATTGAAAAATAAGTTAATTTGCTGATAAAATCTCTTTGAAATAGGAAAAACGTCAATCTGCATACTGCCCCTAATAATTTGGCCACCCACGATAGGTATTTAGTTAAGTAAACTTTGTTTATAAGATGAAACTACTCATTGTTAGTGTGTAATCCATACCGTTATGAAGATGAAGATGAAACTGTAAATACTTTAGCTTAATTAATGTTTATCACATTTAATAATGTTCGTACCTGATAAGAAAATATGACACTTAATCCCGAGTAAACTACAATACTGCTTTCAAATATTCTTATTATTTTTTTAATCAAGTAATGGACATTACCTTGAAAAGTAATAGAATCTACTCATTCATTATCTTTTTTTGTAAACAAAGTTGATATTCCTTTTGCCTATACGTGTTCTTTATTTTCTTTTCATATACAATAGAAGTCAAAGTAATGCTAACACTGGAAGCCATGAGGACGATGAAAATGTTATCAATTTCACGATATAGAAGATTATTTTCTATAATCGGTAATTTTGCACTTACTGTAATCGCAGTGTTTTAGTGTGGATTGTTTATATTTAATCTTCTTTTAATATTCTCAGTAAAATAATTTTGTTTTATCTTCACGATAAATTTGTTAAATAAACGTGTTTGGTAATTTATGTGTTTGGATTTGAAACAAAAAAGTGAAATGTTTTTATGTAGCATTGAAAAACTTAAGGTTTTTCCAGGTGGTAGAACGACCGGGTGTAGGTCGACCGGGAAGGTACCACCGCCACACCTAATTCTAGTGTGAAGCATTTCTTTGGTTTCGATGTATGGGTGTGATTGCTGTCAGACTTTTATATGATTCGACCATCCTTGTCCTCGGGAGTAGCAACACGTCTGTGATTGAGTTCATATAGAACCCATGTTCTATTTGAAGTTGCTTATCGGTGTCCATGGGCGGCAGTGACCACTTATCATTAGGTGGACTGCATGCTCGTTTCTACTTCAATCATATAAAAAAAATATTATTGAGCAAACTTTTCTAGTCCTATTTAGGGTATTGATACTAATAATTCACTGAGGCAACTATCAATGCAATCTTTGTTGTATATAAAGTTGCATACAGGTATATAAGGTTGCTCACAGATACAGCATCACGAGTAAGAGTTCAGCCACAATCGTGTGCTTTTTGTCAAGTAAACTGACATAAGTACGCAAGAAAGTGTGTTCATTTATTATTCGAAAGATAAGTAACGCTTTCTACGTATAGCCCCACATTAAGATTCTCTCATGTGTCGTGGGTACCATGGAGACACACAAGAGGTATACAAAAACATCCAGACCCAGCATATGAATCGAAACTCATCATTCAGGTACCTGTCTGCCCGGGAATCGAACCTGGAACCGTCAGACGGTATGTTAACCGCTCTGCCACGCCGGTCGACGATATATAAATACACCGTACACACTATAAATATCATCAATTTTAAATTAACTCACAAACTATATATATTTGTGGTTTAGAATCTTCATTGACAAACGACCATCTGCTTCAAAATATAAAAATACTTTATTTAAAAACATTTATTTGCGATGCCCTTTATCAATATCTTTGTTAAACAACAATTAGTAAACCATAATCTTAAACATATAAACATTTTACGTTATACACATATATATTGTTCCCTTTGTTGTCTTATAATAAGTGGACACGTAAATTAATATTTTAAGCCATATTTTCTATTTGTGTCTTCAACGCATGAAAATATTTATAGATAGAAAACCAATAATTAAAAACAATTGAAAACATTTTCACTGAAAACAATTATTTCATATTGCAATGCAACTTCTCTAGTCAATAGCGATAGTAAAATGAATTTAATTCTCAAAGGTAAAGATAATTTTATCATGGATGCAATTACCGAGTTGGTATAAAGTTTCCAGGTGGTTTTCTAGCGTAACTTCATTACATTCTTTGATCTTTTCTAAATATAATTCCTGTGTTCCGTTCTGAGCTGTGAATGAAGCCATGTTTTCTACAATCATGTGTCCTTCTCTGTCAGTTAATCCTCTGTTAAAGCAAACGCAGTGATAAAACTTTTTATTGGGTTCGGTGTTTTCTAACGGCCAATCACGGAGTTGCTTTAGTACGGTCGCAGGCACCCCGGTTTCCTTTGCACAAAACTCTGCTTCTTGTCGTAGTTTTTCTACAATCGGAGCACTTACAAGGACAACGATCTGAAAAATAATCCATACTATTATTATAAATGTGAAAGTTTGTTTGTTCCTCTTTCACGTCGCCACATAGCTAAAAAGTATATGACATGGTTTGAGTACTGGGAGATAGGAGGGCGGAGAGTGAAGTAGGCTACTTTTTACCGCGCTACCTCATTCCCGTAAGAATATTGATGTTTTGTTAGTTGATCCATATATAGTAGTTCCAGACGTTGTTAATAGATGGCGTTAGTAAAATTCGTTTACAAGTTCTGAATCACGCTATCAAATGCTAATGTTAATACCCGTTGAACGCGCGGGCGAAGCCTCGGATAAGAGCTAGTAAAACTATAATTATGTACGATGATTTTTTAATGAAAATAGTACTTAATATTGTACGTATTTTTAATTACGCGATTTATTTGATTGACTTGTATGTATGCCAGAAGTTAGATTGAGGTGAATCATCACAAGTTTATGAAAGATCGATGACAATACAATTTCTATAAATGTCTCTCTATATATATCGCATCTCTATCGATATTAAAGAGTGGATAAAAGCTTAAAGTCGCTCAATATTCATGCAAGCTTAATGATATACAAAATTAAAATCACCGTTTTTGGAAGATCGACCCCAAAAAGGCATAATAAGGATTAAAGGGTCATATGGAAGTCCACAAATTTTAATACAAGCCGAATGGAACTTAGTATTTGTCTTACTAGTGCGATAAAATCGAGATTTATTTGAATGATTTTAGACTCTATACATAAGACATGTAATAGAGGTTGAAAGTCCGTAAATTCTAATACAAGTGAAATAAAATTCAACTGCCGCTTTAGGAAACTCAACCTATTATTAGAGCTGTAGTACTTCTAAAAGGTGGTGGAATCGGTGTAGTTAGACCGAGGAAGTACCACCGCAACACATATTTCTAGCGTGAAGCATTTCTTGCGTTTCGATAGAAGGGTGTGGTTGACGACACTTTTTCACATGAGGCGACCATCATAGTCCTCGGGAGTAGCAACGCATCTGTGATTAACTTCAGACATCTGTAATCAACTTCATAATCTGTATTAAGTTGATTACAGATGTCCATGGCGGCTGTGGCCACTTGACGACCCGCGTGGCGCAGCGGTTACCATACCGGTTTGACGCGCAATGGGTCCCGGGTTCGATTCCCGGCCAGACAGGTGTCTGAATGATGAGTTTAGATTCCTGTTCTGGGTCTGGGTGTTCGTCTTGTGTGTGTCCATGGTACCCACGACACAGGAGAAAATCCTACAGTGGGGCTATGAGTGTAGAAAGCGTGTGGCCACTTAGTTACCATCACGTGGACTGCATGTTCGTTTGCTACTTCAGTCAGATAAAAAAAAACGAATGTTGCTATTCTGCCTCAGTTGGGCAACGACTGTGCCTAATATGCGAAGTTGTGCAGTTGGTTCTCAACTGCTTGCTTTACTTACGTAAGGTCTCTAGATACCATTTGGATAAAGGACTTGATTACCCAAAGTTGCGAAGGAGAGTCCCATCTAATGGATGAAATGGTTATACTACATAATATAAAACAAAGTCTCATACCGCTATGCTACGGATTTCAATGCAGTTTTTTAATAGGTAAAGTGATTCAAGAGGAAGGCTTTCATGTATAATATATGCATAATATAGTGGAGAAACACTAACAACATTAGATTTTTGACTTTTAGGCGAAATCAAGTTCACCAGATCAACTAGTTTTCATACATAACGCACTAGAATCCATTTTCATTTCTATAAAATTATCATAAATAAAGTAAAAAAGTAAATAAAAAAATATAAGTTATCTTGGTAAATCAGAAATTAAATATAAGTTATCTTGGTACGTCAGTAGGAGAAGTAGAATCAACCAAATTTTTAGGACTGTATATAGACTCTAATATGAAAGGGGAAACGCACATTGATGAAATGTGTAAAAAATTAAGTAAAATATCTTATGCGCTTCGGATATTAAGAAAAAGCGTAAATCATAAAACACTATTAACCGCTTATCATGGATGTGTTTCCTCTACTCTTAGATATGGGTTAATATTCTGGGGCAACTCAGTACATAAAGAACGTGCCTTTAAAGCCCAGAAAAAATGTATTAGGGCTATCAGCAACATAAACAAACGAGAATCATGTAAACCCCATTTTAAAGAGCTAAAAATCTTAACATTAACGTCCCTCTACATTTCAGAATGTTGTATTCTCGTCAAAACTAACGAAACTTTATTCGAATTACGCAACAGGGCAAGAAATAACACTAAATTAGCTACAGTAGTATCTAATACGCAACTTCTGCGTCAAAGCATTTTCTGCAAAGCACCCATTGTCTACAACAAACTACCAAAGTTAATACGTACCATTGTTAATGTAGTGAAATTTAAAAAACAACTTCATGAATTTTTATTAGACAAATGCTATTATACATTAAATGAATATCTTTCTGACATATCAGACCTAAATAATGACCGGAAATTTTGATGACATATTGTACTAATATTATTATCTAAATTAATTCTATATAACTTCTATTCTTGACATTGATTATTACTATTATTATATAAATTTCTTATACCTTATAAACATTATATGCCCGCTTGCGGCGGGAATGTAGAGGAATATTTATGACTGTACTGTACATATAACTAGCTACCTACATTCCATTATAAACGAATTTGATTTGATTTGATTTGAACAATTTAAAAAACTTAAATAAAAGCCGCATTTGCTGAACTTATTGCATCGCACGCGTTTTTCTGATAAAAAGATTTTTTCATATTACTTTTTTTTTATTTATAGAACTCTTTACGATTTTTTAATTCTTCTTGTTACAAAAGCGAGTTTTTTGTTTTTTCAATCTATATATAATCTTTTTTATAATCTTTTTATAATCTTTTACCAGATAAAATAAGAATCTTACCTCACACCTTGGCCACAGATGCGTTGCTACTCCTGTGGCCTAAGCTAGAACGCCATGAATAACTATATTTTTAATACCACCATCTTTAAACCAAAACACGGCATAGTTTAACACTGCTGTGTGGCGGTGATATCTACGGAGTTGAATCACAGACTGCTTTGCGACTAAACAGCGTAATATAACGTACGAATTACTTTTATTCTGGGGGAGTAGGAGTGTTTCTATGATACCTACCTACTACCCTTGTATATTTAATTTTTAACATATAAAGTTTACTTAATATCAAGTAACTTAACTGGAGTGTGTCGTCAACCCATTATTGTCCCACTGTTGGGCACGGGTCTTCTCTCAGGAATGAGAGACTTATAGGCTATAGTCCACCGCGCTGGCCATGTGCGAATTAAAGGACTTCATATACCTCCGAGAACTTTTTTTAAACACTCGGGTGTGTAGGTTTCCTCGCGATGTTTTCCATTACCGAAAAGTAATGATAATTAATTTCTAATACGCTAATAGCGTCAGTAAAATCAGTGGTGCGTGCCTGGGTTTAAGCCTCGGACCCGTTCGAGATCGCAAGTTTCAACCATTAGGCTATTACTGCACTTAACTGAAGTGTATTTAGTTAACTAGAACAAAAAGATATTAAGGAGATATATATCTACATATACATTTTTTCAGCTTATCTTACCTTATCTTGGATAGTATAACCGAAGCAGAAAGTAGCACATAATAATAGGTAAATAGTATAAGTCGCCATAGTTATAACGTTTAATAACGTAAAATACAATATCAAACAGTAGTAAGTAAATGATATTGTGGGGGAAATGTGTCGCTTATATACTTAAAAATCTTTGTAATTTTTAAATTAAACTTGTGCAAAAATTAAAATTAAATTATCTTATTTTGCACACATGAATAAAATGCATAATTCAGTGAAAATTTTACGACGTACATATAATTATGGTCAACATAAATGAATTTAATGAATGATTAAAGGAGGAAAAAAGTATAATACTGCAATTATGTAGTTCGTAATAGATAACTTAATTACAAAGAGTAAGTACATGCTATTCAAGGGTAGCTACTTATAAAATACACGTTATTTACCTATAAGCTGAGATTAAATTTAATACAAATGGCTATTTAAGAGTGCTTGTAGTAGAAAATATATGTGTAGGTATTACTTATAATGATGCCTGAAAGTCTGTTTAAATTTTAACGTATTGCGAGACGAAAATATATTTTGAAGTATGCGAGCGGTAGATAACGCATGGTAAGAAAAGAGTCCTTAATGTGAACCTAGCATTTTGTGGAAATCACGAAATTGTATTCCCTTATGGGGGTTTCTTAAAACGGCGGCAGAGTCAGGAGGGCCAGGGCTCCGGCATTAAGGGTGGTAGAACCAGTGTAGTTCGACCGGGGAGGTACCACCGCCACACCTATTTCTAACTTGAAGCATTCCTTGCGTTGCGATGGAAGGGTGTGGTTGCCGGCACACTTTTATATGATGCGACCATCCTAGTCCTCGGGAGTAGCAACGCATCTGTGATTGACTCCAGATAGAACCTATGTTCTACGTGAAGTTGCTTACAGATGTCTATAAGCGGCGGTGACCACTTACCATCAAATGAACTGCATACTGTCCACCAATTCGCACTTGGCCAGCGCGGTGGACTATGGCCTAAACTCTCTCAATCTGGGAGAAGACCCGTGCCCAGCAGTGGGCCAATAATGGATTGATGCGAACTGCATACTCATTTGCTACTTCATTCTTATAAAAAAAATTGGATCCGCAACAGTCCCTCCCTTTAGCAAAGGAGGAAGGTCGAGGAACCCGGAAACGGGAACCAAAGCCATCCCTCCCTTCCAGCCCACAGTCTTCTTATCATTAGGGCCAACAGCAACTACACAATTGCTAAAAAAATCCTGAAAGGGGCGAGTTCCATAAAAAACTTTGTGCTATTCACTTCAATTGTATCACGACATATTACAGAATTCACGACAAATACCACTTTTTTCAGTCGCCAATCAGCGATGCCTTTCTCGAGTATAAGTTTACGGATTTCCGTTGAAACTCTTAGAAATTTCAGAATCAAATAATTTACCATAAACTGTGACCTTATTGGAATCGATATTGCTATTGAATTAAGGGAAATTACTCATTCTCGGTCTAATAAGAAAACACAGTCCAATATCTAAAGTTAGTACATAATCATTTTAAATAGCAAAGATAAATTTCATTATGTAACGAGTATTAGCGACGTGCTGTTTTGAAATTTTTTGAGCTAATATTTCTCCCCGTCACCGCACTTTTGCCATGACCACAATCCTACATGGATTGAAATATGGACAAAAAAATTTAAAAACGATACATAGTACCCGTTACATACTAAAAAGTATCAATTCCGCGATAGCCAAAAATCTGATCTGATAAAGACACAATACGTGATTTTTGATGCTAGTTTTCATTTTTTTTTACTCGTAGGTATGTACCTACAGTATCATAAAACTTTATCAATCATCATGTAGCCTAGATAGCCTAGGATAGACTGAATTATACTTAGGCAATTCATATTGACATATTGAGGTAGTTGTCCCACCGGAAACGATAAACGAGATGCGAATAGATTGCATAGTTCTGATACTTATGTCGCTCGGCTATAAGCAACTGTGCGAGTGAGACGTGCAATTATTCGCTCCACTCGCTCGCGGCCGGCGGCTAAACACTGTAGAGAAATGATTGCTGGTTGATCTATCGGTGTGAGCTCTGATCGCTGAGTGAGCGTTATGTTTCACCACTCTTGTCTTGTCTCTTGTCGCTTAGCGACAAAAGTGGTGAAACTCCTCGCCAGCAGTATGAACAGTCAGCAATCAACTATTTGTATGTGCATCTCTTTTTTACACGGAATTTGTATCTATTGTGTGTTTCTTAAGCGAGAAAATAGCCGATAGTTTCCTCGCTGTCGGTGGGACAACTGCCTTAGTGAAGCAATATGCCTATTAGAGTTAGTATTTTTTGTATGATGCAATTAAAGCTAACAATTGATTCCGAAAAAATTACATTATTACTTGCGTATTTTCTTATAATGATTTTCATCTACATAATAATTGTATTCATAATCACGTAATCATCATTACCTTGAAAAGTATTAGAATAAGTAATTCAATATCGTTATTTTTAGGATTTATTTGCGGGATACCAAATAAATAATTATATTCTTTTATACGTGTTTCTTTTCTTTCACATACAATATAAATCAAATTATGCTATCACTCGAAGCCATGAGAACTGCCAAAATATTTTTATCAAACAATTTCACCATATAGAAGATCATTTTCTGTAATCAGTCTTTCCCACTTACTGTAATCGCAGTATAGTGTTAGAGAAATATACCGTGAAATCCAGAACTTTGTTATTTTATGAAAACCGAATTTGTCAGCTAATGCTCCCAACACAGGTAAGAACGATGGACCATTAGGAAGTTTCAGTAGCAGTGGCTTTGACAGGTAAAAGGTGCTAAAGTTGGTAAAAATGACGTGCTATCGTTGTCAAATTATAAAGTGTGATTTGGGATAACATTTAGAATATGATTAATAAAATAGTTACAAAAAAAAGTTTTATTTCAATGCAAGCAAAAAAGAAAAAAGAACACTTGTAGTACTCAAACCCATCATTTTGTGGCTTTGTATAATGTTATATGACGTAAAAGCTTGTCGCGAGACTTTTCAGATTAGATTTACTCAGACCTAGATCTATCGATTTTTGAATTATTCTCTTTTGTAGTGTATTGTATTTTTCAAATTAAGCCCTTCCATTTGATCAATAATAAGTGGGTAGTACAAAAGTATGTAATTTTCCGTTGTTTTGATAGCGACCAAATTAGATTAGATTTTTTTTCTTAGTGTTTATTTCTCCACAAAGTAAGCCCTTTCATTTGATCACCATATTGGATTGCACAAAAGTATATAATCTTCAATATCTTTGATGGCCACCATCTTGGATTTGTTTTTTTTTTTGTAGTGTAGTAATTGAAGGACCTAATTAGTAGAATACAAAAGTATTCTACTAATTAGGTCCTTCTATTTACCCATGTTACGTTGATTGCACAAAAGTATGTAATCCTCCATTTTTTCGATGGCCGCCAAGTTGGATTTTATTTTTTGTGGTGTAGTGTACTCTACAAACAAAACACTTCCTTTAGATAGCCACATTACGAGTATGTAAAATATGTAATATTCCATATTTTTGATGGCCGCCATCTTGGTTTTGATTTTTTTCTGTAGTGATTTATATTTTACAAATGAAGCTCTTTCGTTTGATATCCATTCTGGATAAGTCCGAGAAAAGTAACTAGTCCGCCATCTTAAATAAATAAATGGCACGGATAAACCACCTCAACCCGCGTAAAAAGAAAAACACAAAACTTAAAAGAAACCTTTATTTAACATAACATTTACATAATGTATATAACCGCTTTACATAGCCCTATTTTTAAATATAAGTGCATAAACAAAAACATAATTATAAATCTTAATCTTAAATACAGTAAATAGTTGTGTTCTTACAGAAACATATTGAGTTTAGTAAGCTATATTTTGTGTTACCTTCAGTGCGTCCAAATATTTATAAATAGAACAATTAATAAAGCAACAATTGAAAATGGTTTTACTAACAAGTTACCAAATTAAGTAGGTATAGTACAACGCTAGTTAATATGTTAGAGAATGCAAAATGAATTTAACCGTCCAAAGTAATTTTAACTTTACTATGGATACAATCACCTACTGCGTATAATGTTTCCAGGTAGTTTTCTAGCGTAATATTATTGCATTCTTTAAGCGTTTCTATATAGCTTTGTTTTGGTGCGTTCTTAACTGTTAATGCAGCCATGTTATCTACAATCATGTGTCCATCATTGTCAGTGTATCCGGTGTTAAAAACGACGCAGTGGAAAAACTTCTTGGTGGGTTCATTGTTTTCTAGCGGCCAATCAACGATTTTTTTCAATACAGCGGCAGGAACTCCGGTTTCTTTTTCGCAAATTTCTGCTTGTCGTCGTATTTCTGCCACGGACTGGGCATTTACTTCGACAACGATCTGAAAAAGAAATATGTGAAAGATGATTTTTTGTAGTAGCAATATCTGCGTAGTAGCAATATGAACATTTAACACTCCTTATTTCATAAACACAATTATATTAATTTGAAAAAAAATTATAAACACATAAAAAACTAATTTCTCGCGTTTTCCTTTTCACCTGACTATTAATAAAATTTCTAAATATTTAAACTGTCTCAAGTGGATCGACTGAAGTAGTCACAGCCCTCCATATTACATAAAATGAGATGGCATTTTCGATATCTTAAGCACAGATAAGCACTAATACAAAAGATAAATATATAATCCCTAGTTGCACCGAAATGTCTGTGATGAAATATATTCTCGTTATACTTCAGGCTTCCACCGCCCGTGGACAACTATAGCACAGTAGAGATATAGTACAGTACGGAAAATCCCTACAAACGTTCGGAAAACACTCACACAAACATGCGCATTGACGAGACCGCTAAGCGGTTTTCGCAGTGCTTCAGTAGCGAGTGTCGCGTCAAAACGAGTGGTAACTTTGCTATTTGTTTCTGCGATCTTTTTAATGCCACTAGTGTATTGCGTGTTATACAGTAGTTTTAGTTTTTGAATTTTTTACAATATAAAATTTAATAATAAAGAACTCCAGACGTGTCGTCGCAGAAGAATGTATTTTTCAAAAAATTATTTAAAATTTGTGAAGAATAAACCATTTTTATATAATGGTTTTTTTAATTACTAGACATCACACGCATTTCCAAACATCTACAAGTATCAATATTAAAATATTTGATGAATAGCTACCCTCAGGACTAAGTCTAAATACTTTGGGTAAGTAGGACTCCAATATTACACCCCATTAAGCATAATTAAGCATAGAGTCCCTGTAGTTCCGAGAACAGAATGGGGCTACGGTAACCCCTGCCTGTCGTAAGAGACAACTAAAAGGGGCTTCCAGGATTGCGGGCGACTAGAGTGGGGGCTCGAACCGGTCGATCAGACGTCCCCGGGAAGGACGGCGGTATGCGTGGCCGCATACCGTCGTGAAGACCAGACGGAGCGGTGGGCCCAGCCACTCACTCACCTGGGAGGAGCCAGATGGGGCAACGCTCTTAGAGGACTCTGGTTGCGTTCCTTTGGATATCCCGGAGTCCTCTTTATAGTGCTGTGGGCGGCCACCGGAGAGATTTTAGTGCAGTAAACATCCCACATAACCCTGCGTCGCTTCCACGACGTCGGAAAAAAAGGATATATACCTAGAAACGTTTAACACTGCTGTTATGCTGCGGATATCGCTGTGGCGGTAGTAATCCCGGATACGAACCACTGGCTGTTCTAACAACTTTATGTGACTAAATCACACAAATTATTCAGGGAGAGTAAGAGTATTTCCATGACACTCTTATGTACAGATTTTTTTACATTATAATATGAAGTACCTTAGGAAGTTACTTGGGATCAATTATAGAATTGATCCTAAGTAACTTAACTAGTTTGTGTTATAGTGTTTCCGTAACTGCTCTGGCGTCGTTGTCGTCGTCGTCAACCCTTTCCTGTCCCACTGCTGGGCACGGGTCTTCTCTCGGAATGAGAGAGTTAAGGCCATAGTCCACCGCGCTGGCCAAATGCGAATTGTTGGACTTCATACACCTCCGAGAACTTATTTTTTTTAAAGCACTCTCGGGTGTGTAGGTGTCCTCACGATGTTTTCCTTCACCTTCCTTCACCTTTCCTTCCTTTCAGCAGTGATAATTAATTTCTAATACGCACATTAATCAGTGGTGCGTGCCTGAGTTTGAACCTCGGACCTCCCGGTCGAGAGGGCAAGTTTTAACCATTAGGCATTAAAGGATTTTATAGATATGCATACAAATACGTTCACAAATAAAATAATTTTCTTTTAATCTTACCTTATCTTGGGTACTGAAGCTGAAGCAGAAAATAGCACATAAAAATACGAAAATAGTAAAAGCTGCCATAATAACAACGTTTGATCACGGAGATTGTAGATTTAGTAAACGATGGTAAGTAAGTAATATTAGAACGAAAATTTCTAGCTTATATACTTGAAAACTTTTGTTTTTCGATTGAAACGTATAATTTTTTTTACATTAAATTACCTAAATTTGCACATAATGAATAAAATATAACATAATTTTTTGCGAAAATTTTACTACCAATATATAATTACAATTTAAATAAAATTAATGTATGATTAATGCGAAAATTGTATAATATCGCAATTATATCAGTCGTAATAAATAGGTACATTTATTCTATAGAGTGGGTTAGTACCACTAGTATGCCTAGAAGAATCTTTATTTATAAGTTGTCGGTAAAATACAAAGAGTTTAAATACATAGTGCTATAGTGATTTCATGTTAGATGCCAGTACAATACCAGATATGTCAAAGACAGTATATATTTTATAATATTGCGAGAATATAAGAAATTTTAAGGATAACCCAATGCGAAAGATGCATTTGTTAAGAAATAGCACAAATGCGTTTTATCTATTTGTTTATTTATTTATTCACGTACAATTAAGCTATAAACATAACAGATATAAATTCCAATTCGTTTACAGGCTTGCGAAGTCCATTCCTGCCGTCTCGCGAAATTCAGCAAGGAATGTGGAAAAAATTCAACACTTGGATTCCACTCCACTAAGCTATTTAGCAAGGTTAGCGCTCGTTTCATGAGAGACTCCTTCGTGAGGATGAGCCTGCAATGTGGCAGATCAAATAGTTGCTGGACACGAACGTAGTTTTTAGGGACATGCATCGATATCAGTTCTAGTAATGACGGGTTCAAGGTTTTCCCTCGGATCAACTGTACAAAATAGTCCATCAAGGCGATGTCACGTCGTTATTCAAGTTTTTGGTATTCTAGCATTCCCAATAAAAAGAGCTAGGATGAAGATGAGAATAACCCACAAAATATCCATAAGCCCGGAAGTTCAGATATCTTAAAACAAATTTTGGAGTTTCTCCAATCTTACAGCACGCGATTATTAAATTGACGCAACGTTTATACTTGTCGTATTTTAGTACGAAATCGTCACATCTTAATTCGCTAGCTATTAGGTGTTGTTTTATGTATTTCATTCAATTTGTCAAAATTTTCATTTTACTGTATGACATGCATTTTTCAGGAGTGAATCCCGAAATTTGTATTTATGTATATCACAATAACTCCTTTTTTGTAATTTTGCTCGGAGAAAATGCGGTGTCTAGGATAGACTGAAATATACTTAGGCAATTAATATTGACATATTGAGGTAGTTGTCCCAACGGAAACGATAAACGAGATGCGAATAGATTGCATAGTTCTAATACTTATGCAGCTCGGCTATAAGCAACTGTGCGAGTGAGACGTGCGTTTATTCGCTCCACTCGCTCGCGGCCGGCGGCTAAACATTGTAGAGAAATGATTGCTGGTTGCTCTATCGGTGTGAGCTCTGATCGCTGAGTGAGCGTTATGTTTCACCACTCTTGTCGCTTAGCGACAAACTCGTGAAGCGAGTCCTCGCCGGCAGTATGAACAGTCAGCAATCAACTATTTGTATATGCATCTCTTTTTTACACGGAATTTGTATCTATTGTGTGTTTCTTGAGCGAGAAAATAGCCGATAGTTTCTTCGCTGTCGGTGGGACAACTGCCTTAGTGAAGCAATATGCCTATTACAGTTAGTATTTTTTGTATGATTCAATTAAAGCTAACAATTGATTCTGAATAAATTACATTATTACTTTCGTATTTTCTTATAATTATTTTCATCTACATAATAATTGTATTCATAATCATGTAATTATCATTACCTTGAAAAGTATTAGAATAAGTATTCGTAATCGTTATTTTTTAGGATTTATTTGGTATCCCGTTCTTTTAAACGTGTTTCTTTTCTTTCACATACAATATAAATCAAAGTTATGCTCTCACTCGAAGCCATGAGAACTGCCAAAATATTTTTATCAAACAATTTCACTATACCTATAGAAAATCATTTTCTGTAATCAGTCTTTCCCGCTTACGTAATCGCAGTTGTGTTAGAGAAATATACCGTGAAATCCAGAACTTTGTTATTTTATGAAAACTGAATTTGTCAGAGAATGCTCCCAACACAGGTAAGAACGATGGACCATTAGGAAGTTTCAGTTGCAGTGGCTTTGACAGGTAAACGGTGCTAAAGTTGGTAAAAATGCCGTGCTATCGTTGTCAAATTATAAAGTGTGATTTGGTATAACATTTAGAATATGATTAATAAAATAGTTATAAAAAATGTTTTATTTCAATGCAAGCAAAAAAGAAAAAAAGAACACTTGTAGTACTCAAACCCATCATTTTGTGGCATTGTACAATGTTATATGACGTAAAAGCTTGTCGCGAGACTTTTCAGATTAGATTTACTCAGACCTAGATCTATCGATTTTTGAATTATTCTCTTTTGTAGTGTATTGTATTTTACAAATTAAGCCCTTTCATTTGATCAATAATAAGTGGGTAGTACAAAGTATGTAATTTTCCGTTGTTTTGATAGCGGCCAAATTAGATTAGATTTTTTTTCGTAGTGTTTATTTCTCCACAAAGTAAGCCATTTATTTGATCACCATATTGGATTGCACAAAAGTATATAATCTTCAATATCTTTGATGGCCACCATCTTGGATTTGTTTTTTTTTTGTAGTGTAGTAATTGAAGGACGTAATTTGTAGAATACAAAAGTATTCTACTAATTAGGTCCTTCTATTTCATACCCATGTTACGTTGGTTGCACAAAAGTATGTAAACTTCCATTTTTTCGATGACCGCCAAGTTGGATTTTATTTTTTGTGGTGTAGTGTACTCTACAAATAAAACACTTCCTTTACATAGCCACATTACGTGTATGTAAAGTATGTAATATTCCATATTTTTGATGGCCGCCATCTTGGTTTTGATTTTTTTTTGTAGTGATTTATATTTTACAAATGAAGCTCTTTCGTTTGATATCCATTCTGGATAAGTCCGAGAAAAGTAACTAGTCCGCCATCTTAAATAAATAAATGGCACGGATAAACCACCTCAACCCGCGTAAAAAGAAAAACACAAAACTTCAATGAAACCTTTATTTAACATAACATTTACATATTGTATATAACCGCTTTACATAGCCCTATTTTTAAATATAAGTGCATAAACAAGCACATAATTATAAACCTTAATCTTAAACACAGTAAATAGTTATGTTCTTACGGAGACATATTGAGTTTAGTAAGCTATATTTTGTGTTACCTTCAGTGCGTCCAAATATTTATAAATAGAACAATTAATAAAGCAACAATTGAAAATGCTTTTACTAACAAGTTACCAAATTAAGTAGGTATGGTACAACGATAGTTAATATGTTAGAGCATGCAAAATGAATTTAACCGTCCAAAGTAATTTTAACTTTACTATGGATACAATCACCTACTGCGTATAATGTTTCCAGGTAGTTTTCTAGCGTAATATTATTGCATTCTTTAAGCGTTTCTATATAGCTTTCTTTTGGTGCGTTCTTAACTGTTAGTGCTGCCATGTTATCTACAATCATGTGTCCATCTTTGTCAGTGTATCCGGTGTTAAAAACGACGCAGTGAAAAAACTTCTTGGTGGGTTCATTGTTTTCTAGCGGCCAATCAACGATTTTTTTCAACACAGCGGCAGGAACCCCGGTTTCTTTCTCGCAAATTTCTGCTTGTCGTCGTATTTCTGCCACCGACTGGGCATTTACTTCGACAACGATCTGAAAAAAAAATATGTGGAAGATGGTTTTTTGTAGTAGCAATATCTGCGTAGTAGCAATATGAACATTTAACACTTCTTATTTCATAAACACAACTATATTAATTACTTTGAAAAAAAAAATCATAAACACATAAAAAAAAACTAATTTTTCGCGTTTTCCATTTCACCTGACTATTATAAAGTTTCTAAATATTTAAACTGTCTCAAGTGGATCGACTGAAGTAGTCACAACCCTCCATATTATATAAAATGAGATGGCATTTTCGATATCTTAAGCACAGATAAGCACTAATACAAAAGATAAATATATAATCCCTAGTTGCACGGAAATGTCTGTATGAAATATATTCTCGTTATACTTCAGGCTTCCACCGCCCGTGGACAACTATAGCACAGTAGAGATATAGTACAGTACGGAAACACCCTACAAACGTTCGGAAAACACTCACACAAACATGCGCATTGACGAGACCGCTAAGCGGTTTTCGCAGTGCTTCAGTAGCGAGTGTCGCGTCAAAACGAGTGGTCACGTTGCTATTTGTTTCTGCGAACTTTTTAAAAATTCCACTAGTGTATTGCGTGATTACGGTAGTTTTAATTTTTGAATTTTTTACACTATAAAATTTAATAATAAAGAACTCCAGACGTGTCGTCGCAGAAGAACGTATTTTTCAAAAAAATATTTGAAATTTGTGAAGAATAAACCATTTTTTATATAATGGTTTTTTAATTACTAGATATCACACGCATTTCCAAACATCTACAAGTATCAATATTAAAATGTTTGATGCTACCTTCAGGACTAAGTCTAAATACTTTGGGTAAGTAGGGCTCCTATATAACACCCCATTAAGCATAATATAGAGTACCTGTAGTTCCGGGAACAGAATGGGGCTACGGTATCCCCTGCCTGTCGTAACTAAAAGGGGCTTCCAGGATTGCGACCGACTAGAGTGGGAGCTCGAACCGTTCGATCAGACGTCCCCGGGAAGGACGGTGGTATGCGTGGCCGCATACCGTCGTGAAGACCAGTCGGAGCGGTGGGCCCAGCCACTCACTCACCTGGGAGGAGCCAGATGGGGCAATGCTCTTAGAGGACTCTGGTTGCGTTCCTTTGGATATCCCGGAGTCCTCTTTGTAGCGCTGTGGGCGGCCGCTGGAGCGATTTTAGTGCAGTAAATATCCCACATAACCCTACGTCGCTTCCACGACGTCGGAAAAAAAGGATATATAGAAACG
Source organism: Spicauda simplicius (assembly GCA_949699795.1). NCBI lineage: Eukaryota > Metazoa > Arthropoda > Insecta > Lepidoptera > Hesperiidae > Spicauda > Spicauda simplicius. The sequence goes on from OX453058.1 coordinate 16,446,935, forward strand.
TTTAACACTGCTGTTATGCTGCGGATATCGCTGTGGCGGTAGTAATCCCGGATACGAACCACTGGCTGTTCTAACAACTTTATGTGACTAAATCACACAAATTATTCAGGGAGAGTAAGAGTATTTCCATGACAAAATTAGGTACAGATTTTTTGACATTATAATATGAAGTACCTATAATTAATCCTAAGTAACTTAACTAGTTTGTGTTGTAGTATTTCCTTACTGGCGTCGTCGTCGTCGTCGTCAACCCATTCCTGTCCCACTGCTGGGCATGGGTCTTCTCTCGGAATGAGAGAGTTAAGGCCATAGTCCACCGCGCTGGCCAAGTGCGAATTGGTGGACTTCATACACCTCCGAGAACGTTTTTTTTAAAGCACTCTCGGGTGTGTAGGTTTCCTCACGATGTTTTCCTTCACCGAACAGCAGTGATAATTAATTTCTAATACGCACATAAATCAGTGGTGCGTGCCTGGGTTTCAACCTCGGACCTCCCGGTCGAGAGGGCAAGTTTTAACCATTAGGCTATCACTGCTCTTGCTGCACTATCGCTATTTTCCTTACTGGCATTAAAGGATATTATAGATATACATACAAATACGTTCACATATAAAATAATTTTCTTTTAATCTTACCTTATCTTGGGTACCGAAGCTGTCGCAGAAAATAGCACATAAAAATACGAAAATAGTAAAAGCTGCCATAATTAAAACGTTTGATCGCGGAGATTGTAGATATAGTAGACGATGGTAAGTAAGTAATATTAGAACGAACATTTCTAGCTTATATACTTGAAAACTTTTGTTTTTCGACTGAAACGTATATTTTTTTTTACATTAAATTACCTAAATTTGCACATAATGAATAAAATATAACATAATTTTTTGTGAAAATTTTACTACCAATATATAATTGCAATTTAAATAAAATTAATGTATGATTAATGAGAAAATTGTATAATATCGCAATTATATCGGTCGTAATAAATAGGTACATTTATTCTATAGAGTAGGTTAGTACCACTAGTATGCCAAGAATAATCTTTATTTATAAGTTGTCGGTAAAATGCAAAGAGTTTAAATACATAGGGCTATAGTGATTTCATGTTAGATGCCAGTACAATACCAGATATGTCAAAGAAAGTATATATTTTATAGTATTGCGAGAATATAAGAAATTTTAAGGATAACCCAATGCGAAAGATGCATTTATTAAGAAATAGCACAAATGCGTTTTATCTATTGTTTTATTGAAGTGAAACTTCTTTATCGGGGTTGGAAAAAAATTTAGTGTAACATTTTTTCGTTACGCGCCATCTTTTTCTGTTACACGCCATCTTTTTTTATTTTTCGTTACTCGCCATCTTTTTCTGTTACGCGCCATCTTTTTCTTATCCCTACCACGCGTGATATTAGATAGATTATTATAGATTAGATTATTAGATAAAGTTTAATAAAAGCCTTTTATTAAACTTTATCTAATTTAACTTTATTTAACCAATTTCTGTAAAGTTGCATATAGTAAACTATTTTTTGAAAAATAACGTCATAAAGAAGTTTCACTTCTTACCAGTGTACGCTAGTACACGCACTCATTTTTTTCTTTTTTATTTATTTATTTATTTACAATATTTCCAATTCTTTTACAGGCTTGCAATGTCCATTCCTGCCGTCTCGCGAAATTCAGCAAGGGATGTGGAAAAATTTCAACACTTGGATTCCACTCCACTAAGCCATTTAGCAAGGTTAGCGCTCGCTTCAGGAGAGACTCCTTCATGAGGATGAGCCTGCAATGTGGCAGACCAAATAGTTCCTGGACACGAACGTAGTTTTTAGGGACATGCATCGATATCAGTTCTAGTAATGACGGGTTCAAGGTCTTCCCTCGGATCAACTGTACAAAATTGTCCATCAAGGCGATGTCACGTCGTTATTCAAGTTTTTGGTATTCTAGCATTCCCAATAAAAAAGAGCTAGGATAAAGATGAGAATAACCCACAAAATATCCATAACCTCGGAAGTTCAGATATCTTAAAACTAATTTTGGAGTTTCTCCAATCTTACAGCACGCGATTATTAAATTGACGCAACGTTTATGCTTATCGTATTTTAGTACGAAATCGTCACATCTTAATTCGCTAGCTATTAGGTGTTGTTTTTATGTATTTCACTCAATTTGTCAAAATTTTCATTTTACTGTATGACATGCATTTTTCAGGAGTGAATCCCGAAATTTGTATTTATGTATATCAAAATAACTCTTTTTTTGTAATTTTGCTCGGAGAAATTGCGGTGTCTAGGATAGACTGAAATATACTTAGGCAATTAATATTGACATATTGAGGTAGTTGTCCCACCGGAAACGATAAACGAGATGCGAATAGATTGCATAGTTATAATACTTATGTAGCTCGGCTATAAGCAACTGTGCGAGTGAGACGTGCGATTATTCGCTCCACTCGCTCCCGGCGGCTAAACACTGTAGAGAAATGATTGCTGGTTGCTCTATTGGTGTGATCTCTGATCGCTGAGTGAGCGTTATGTCTGACCACTCTTGTCGCTTAGCGACAAACTCGTGAAGCGAGTCCTCGCCGGCAGTATGAACAGTCAGCAATCAACTATTTGTATGTGTATCTCTTTTTTACACGGAATTTGTATCTATTGTGTGTTTCTTGAGCGAGAAAATAGCCAATAGTTTCCTCGCTGTCGGTGGGACAACTGCCTTAGTGAAGCAATATGCCTATTAGAGTTAGTATTTTTTGTATGATGCAATTAAAGCTAACAATTGATTCCGAATAAATTACATTATTACTTTCGTATTTTCTTATAATGATTTTCATCTACATAATAATTGTATTCATAATCATGAAATTATCATTACCTTGAAAAGTATTAGAATAAGTATTCATAATCGTTATTTTTTAGGATTTATTTGCGGGATACCAAATAAATATATTCTTTTATACGTGTTTCTTTTCTTTCACATACAATATAAATCAAAGTTATGCTATCACTCGAAGCCATGAGAACTGCCAAAATATTTTTATCAAACAATTTCACCATATAGAAGATCATTTTCTGTAATCAGTCTTTCCCACTTACTGTAATCGCAGTATAGTGTTAGATAAATATACCGTGAAATCCAGAACTTTGTTATTTTATGAAAACCGAATTTGTCAGCTAATGCTCCCAACACAGGTAAGAACGATGGACCATTAGGAAGTTTCAGTTGCAGTGGCTTTGACAGGTAAAAGGTGCTAAAGTTGGTAAAAATGACGTGCTATCGTTGTCAAATTATAAAGTGTGATTTGGGATAACATTTAGAATATGATTAATAAAATAGTTACAAAAAAAAGTTTTATTTCAATGCAAGCAAAAAAGAAAAAAGAACACTTGTAGTACTCAAACCCATCATTTTGTGGCTTTGTATAATGTTATATGACGTAAAAGCTTGTCGCGAGACTTTTCAGATTAGATTTACTCAGACCTAGATCTATCGATTTTTGAATTATTCTCTTTTGTAGTGTATTGTATTTTTCAAATTAAGCCCTTCCATTTGATCAATAATAAGTGGGTAGTACAAAAGTATGTAATTTTCCGTTGTTTTGATAGCGACCAAATTAGATTAGATTTTTTTTCTTAGTGTTTATTTCTCCACAAAGTAAGCCCTTTCATTTGATCACCATATTGGATTGCACAAAAGTATATAATCTTCAATATCTTTGATGGCCACCATCTTGGATTTGTTTTTTTTTTTGTAGTGTAGTAATTGAAGGACCTAATTAGTAGAATACAAAAGTATTCTACTAATTAGGTCCTTCTATTTACCCATGTTACGTTGATTGCACAAAAGTATGTAATCCTCCATTTTTTCGATGGCCGCCAAGTTGGATTTTATTTTTTGTGGTGTAGTGTACTCTACAAACAAAACACTTCCTTTAGATAGCCACATTACGAGTATGTAAAATATGTAATATTCCATATTTTTGATGGCCGCCATCTTGGTTTTGATTTTTTTCTGTAGTGATTTATATTTTACAAATGAAGCTCCTTCGTTTGATATCCATTCTGGATAAGTCCGAGAAAAGTAACTAGTCCGCCATCTTAAATAAATAAATGGCACGGATAAACCACCTCAACCCGCGTAAAAAGAAAAACACAAAACTTAAAAGAAACCTTTATTTAACATAACATTTACATAATGTATATAACCGCTTTACATAGCCCTATTTTTAAATATAAGTGCATAAACAAAAACATAATTATAAATCTTAATCTTAAATACAGTAAATAGTTGTGTTCTTACAGAAACATATTGAGTTTAGTAAGCTATATTTTGTGTTACCTTCAGTGCGTCCAAATATTTATAAATAGAACAATTAATAAAGCAACAATTGAAAATGGTTTAACTAACAAGTTACCAAATTAAGTAGGTATAGTACAACGCTAGTTAATATGTTAGAGCATGCAAGATGAATTTAACCGTCCAAAGTAATTTTAACTTTACTATGGATACAATCACCTACTGCGTATAATGTTTCCAGGTAGTTTTCTAGCGTAATATTATTGCATTCTTTAAGCGTTTGTATATAGCTTTCTTTTGGTGCGTTCTTAACTGTTAATGCAGCCATGTTATCTACAATCATGTGTCCATCTTTGTCAGTGTATCCGGTGTTAAAAACGACGCAGTGGAAGAACTTCTTGGTGGGTTCATTGTTGTCTAGCGGCCAATCAACGATTTTTTTCAACACAGCGGCAGGAACCCCGGTTTCTTTCTCGCAAATTTCTGCTTGTCGTCGTATTTCTGCCACCGACTGGGCATTTACTTCGACAACGATCTGAAAAAGTAATATGTGGAAGATGATTTTTTGTGGTAGCAATATCTGAGTAGTAGCAATATGAACATTTAACACTCCTTATTTCATAAACACAATTATATTAATTACTTTGAAAAAAAATTATAAACACATAAAAAACTATTTTTTCGCGTTTTCCTTTTCACCTGACTATTAATAAAATTTCTAAATATTTAAACTGTCTCAAGTGAATCGACTGAAGTAGTCACAACCCTCCATATTATATAAAATTTGATGGCATTTTCGATATCTTAAGCACTAATACAAAAGATAAATATATAATCCATAGTTGCACCGAAATGTCTGTGATGAAATATATTCTCATTATACTTCAGGCTTCCACCGCCCGTGGACAACTATAGCACAGTAGAGATATAGTACAGTACGGAAACACCCTACAAACGTTCGGAAAACACTCACACAAACATGCGCATTGACGAGACCGCTAAGCGGTTTTCGCAGTGCTTCAGTAGAGAGTGTCGCGTCAAAACGAGTGGTCACGTTGCTATTTGTTTCTGCGATCTTTTTAAAAATGCCACTAGTGTATTGCGTGATTACGGTAGTTTTAATTTTTGAATTTTTTACACTATAAAATTTAATAATAAAGAACTCCAGACGTGTCGTCGCAGAAGAACGTATTTTTCAAAAAAATATTTGAAATTTGTGAAGAATAAACCATTTTTTATATAATGGTTTTTTAATTACTAGATATCACACGCATTTCCAAACATCTACAAGTATCAATATTAAAATGTTTGATGCTACCTTCAGGACTAAGTCTAAATACTTTGGGTAAGTAGGGCTCCTATATAACACCCCATTAAGCATAATATAGAGTACCTGTAGTTCCGGGAACAGAATGGGGCTACGGTATCCCCTGCCTGTCGTAACTAAAAGGGGCTTCCAGGATTGCGAGCGACTAGAGTGGGAGCTCGAACCGTTCGACCAGACGTCCCCGGGAAGGACGGTGGTATGCGTGGCCGCATACCGTCGTGAAGACCAGTCGGAGCGGTGGGCCCAGCCACTCACTCACCTGGGAGGAGCCAGATGGGGCAATGCTCTTAGAGGACTCTGGTTGCGTTCCTTTGGATATCCCGGAGTCCTCTTTGTAGCGCTGTGGGCGGCCGCTGGAGGGATTTTAGTGCAGTAAATATCCCACATAACCCTACGTCGCTTCCACGACGTCGGAAAAAAAGGATATATAGAAACGTTTAACCCTTCTGTTATGCTGCGGATATCGCTGTGGCGGTAGTAATCCCGGATACGAACCACTGGCTGTTCTAACAACTTTATGTGACTAAATCACACAAATTATTCAGGGAGAGTAAGAGTATTTCCATGACACAATTAGGTACAGATTTTTTGACATTATAATATGAAGTACCTATAATTAATCCTAAGTAACTTAACTAGTTTGTGTTGTAGTATTTCCTTACTGGCGTCGTCGTCGTCGTCGTCAACCCATTCCTGTCCCACTGCTGGGCATGGGTCTTCTCTCGGAATGAGAGAGTTTAGGCCATTTACTGTTATACTACATAAGTAAGCTGTAAGTTTTCCTAAGAGAATAAAATAAAATAAAATAAAATAAAAATAGTCCACCGCGCTGGCCAAGTGCGAATTGGTGGACTTCATACACCTCCGAGAACTTTTTTTTTAAAGCACTCTCGGGTGTGTAGGTTTCCTCACGATGTTTTCCTTCACCGAACAGCAGTGATAATTAATTTCTAATACGCACATAAATCAGTGGTGCGTGCCTGGGTTTGAACCTCGGACCTCCCGGTCGAGAGGGCAAGTTTTAACCATTAGGCTATCACTGCTCTTGCTGCACTATCGCTATTTTCCTTACTGGCATTAAAGGATATTATAGATATACATACAAATACGTTCACAAATAAAATAATTTTCTTTTAATCTTACCTTATCTTGGGTACTGAAGCTGAAGCAGAAAACAGCACATAAAAATACGAAAATAGTAAAAGCTGCCATAATTACAACGTTTGATCAGGTAGATTGTAGATATAGTAAACGATGGTAAGTAAATAATATTAGAACGAAAATTTGTAGCTTATATACTTGAAAACTTTTGTTTTTCGACTGAAACGTATATATTTTTTTACATTAAATTACCTAAATTTGCACATAATGAATAAAATATAACATATTTTTTTGCGAAAATTTTACTACCAATATATAATTACAATTTAAATAAAATTAATGTATGATTAATGCGAAAATTGTATAATATCGCAATTATATCGGTCGTAATAAATAGGTACATTTATTCTATAGAGTGTGTTAGTACCACTAGTATGCCTAGAAGAATCTTTATTTATAAGTTGTCGGTAAAATACAAAGAGTTTAAATACATAGGGCTATAGTGATTTCATGTTAGATGCCAGTACAATACCAGATATGTCAAAGACAGTATATATTTTATAATATTGCGAGAATATAAGAAATTTTAAGGATAACCCAATGCGAAAGATGCATTTGTTAAGAAATAGCACAAATGCGTTTTATCTATTTGTTTATTTATTTATTCACGTACAATTAAGCTATAAACATAACAGATATAAATTCCAATTCGTTTACAGGCTTGCGAAGTCCATTCCTGCTGTCTCGCGAAATTCAGCAAGGGATGTGGAAAAATTTCAACACTTGGATTCCCACTCCACTAAGCTATTTAGCAAGGTTAGCGCTCGTTTCAGGAGAGACTCCTTCGTGAGGATGAGCCTGCAATGTGGCAGATCAAATAGTTGCTGGACAGGAACGTAGTTTTTAGGGACATGCATCGATATCAGTTCTAGTAATGACGGGTGCAAGGTCTTCCCTCGGATCAACTGTACAAAATAGTCCATCAAGGCGATGTCACGTCGGTATTCAAGTTTTTGGTATTCTAGCATTTCCAATAAAAAAGAGCTAGGATAAAGATGAGAATAACCCACAAAATATCCATAAGCCCGGAAGTTCAGATATCTTAAAACAAATTTTGGAGTTTCTCCAATCTTACAGCACGCGATTATTAAATTGCAACGTTTATGCTTGTCCTATTTTAGTACGAAATCGTCACATCTTAATTCGCTAGCTAGTAGGTGTTGTTTTTATGTATTTCACTCAATTTGCGGAAATTTTTGTTTTACTGTATGACATGCATTTTTCAGGAGTGAATCTCGAAATTTGTATTTATGTACATCACAAAAACACCTTTTTTGTAATTATGCTCGGAGAAATTGCGGTGTCGCCAGTGTAGTTCGACCGGGGAGATACCGTCGCTACATCTATTTCTAGCGCAATTAGCAAGAATTGCTTGTATGAAGCAACCATCTAAGCCCTCGCAAGCAACGGCTATGTGATTGACTTCTGATAGAACCCTTTTTCTATGTGGAGTTGTTTACAGATGTCCATGAGCGGCAGAGGCCACTTACCATTAGGGGGACCTCATGATTGGCTATTTCAATTTTAGAAAAAAACACCATATATTGTTACTGTCACTTAATAAGCGTAATAATAAGGCTCCTTTTGAGTGACCTCAGTGGTGCATCTAATATTTACTATACCTACCTAGTACCTAAAATTTCACATTTTCTACGTCAACAAACGAAGTTTCACACAAAGTTTTTTTTAATGTTTTAGATCCAGAAAAAAACATAGAGCATGTAATTTTGATTTATAACCAAGTCACCCATCCATGTTCTTTTTGTAGTCAACTGCTGAACATAGGCTAATGGAAGTTATTGTCAAGCAATATGCCAAGCATGCTGTTGGTATTGATTATTGATGTTCTACAGGAAGACGCTACTTCATCTATCTCCAAGATTTTGTCGATTATTTTTTCAGCAAATATCGCCGCCTACACTGCGGAAAGAAAAAGATCGGTGACATGGCAAATATAACAAACCGGTAATCTAGCCAAGTATTTGCTTCATACTGCTTAAATTTGCTGATTTCACATCCTCAAACCCTAATGTTGTAATTAAATAAATAGTTATTTTCTCAGTTTGTATTGATTGTAATTTTAGTTGCTTATCAATACTGTTTAAAAATATGTTAAAAGATTGTCACGGGAAGTGAATCAAGGGGTCACATTTCACAAATATTAGAACCTAAGCTTTCTAAGATCGGAAATGACGTGCTTTCGGCCATACAAGATATTTCCGAGGGAGGAATAAATCAATAAAGGATCTTTTTGTCGATTATTGACTAATTTAAAGAATCTCTCTCCCTACTAGAAAGTTATGGCCAATAAGGCCACATTTGCCACTTATTTAATGCAGATGAAATCTTTGGACTCTGCTAGTACTTACTAAATGTTAATTGATAAGGAAAACAGAGGGGTCTTTACACAAGAAACTGATATTTTTCCAGTATGGAACCGAAATAAGTACACGCCTTAATGTTTCATAACTGCTACGATCAAATATCAAATATAATATAATTTCCCCATTAAACATTTTTAAAAATTAACCTCTGCGTAAATGACCTACAAGCGGCTGATTAAAATAAAAAACACAAAACCATGAAAATATAAAAATATTTATTCTGAATATTTACAAAGTATTACAAAGGCTTTGTATACTCCTTAACCCATATTTTTTTATAAATTACACGAGAGATTTAGAAGATCACGAACAAAAGGGACCCAACTCAAAATATCGGAAAATTGAGTTAAATAAATGACACTACTTTAACGTTTAACAAATTAAACATTGACTAAGTATATTGCGCTACAAAAATACAAACATTATTTTTAATAACAACCGCGCGACTTTAAACTGCCTGAAATGCGAACACAGCTTTATTTCCCGCATAAATTATTTTTCACATTAGTCCCTGTTATTCCCACGTCCGCGTGTGTACATAATCTCTAAAAGTTAAACAACTAGAAGTCTTTTTAAATTCGATGTCTTCGTTACTTCTAAGCAAAAGTAAAATAAGTTAACGATCAAAAACGATCATAACTTGCTCATGAAAACACCCACCTATTGCGTATAAAGTTTCCAACTCGTTTTCTAGCTTAATCTTATTGCAGTCTCTAAGTCTGTCTAAATATTCTTCCTGTGTTCCGTTCTTTGCTGTTAAACCATTCAATCTTTCTATAATCATGTGTCCATCCTCCTGAATGTATCCGCTGTTAAAGCAAACGCAATGAAAGAATTTTTTTGTGGGTTCGTCGTTATTCAGCGGCCAATCAATGATTTTCTTTAATACAGTGGCGGGAACTCCCGTCTCCTTTGAACAGACCTCTGCTGCTTCTCGCATTTTTTGTATGTGCTGTGCATTCATATGAATCATAATCTGAAAAAATAAAAATAAAATTACTTTTTTTTTTTTTTATTTGACTGAAGTAGCAAACGAGCATGCAGTCCACCTGATGGTAAGTGGTCACTGCCGCCCATGGACATCTGTAATCAACTTCATACAGAACATGGGTTCCATCTGAAGTCAATCACAGATGCGTTACTACTCCCGAGGACTATGATGGTCGCCTCATGTGAAAGTGTGTCGGCAACCACAGAATATCTTCTATCGAAACGCAAGAACTGCTTCACACTAGAAATAGGTACTTCTTTAGTTTATGTAAGCATATGTAAAAAGCAACAAAATATATTTCGATGCGTCCTGACATTACATGAGCCTTGCATTCCAAACAAGTATCACTAAATTATTTTCGCACATATTGCAATTGAGAGTTACCTCATACCTGAAATCTATCACGGGGTTTTTATTTACATATAACATACGTCCGTGCGTACATCAGTAAACAACTTTAAATAGAACAGTGATTAACAGTGATTTTAACAGTGATTTAGCTTGCTACTTCTGAGGACTAAGATAGTTGCCTCATAGCAAAGCAAGCCGATAACCACACCCTTAATAGGAGAGGTGGTGGTACGGTCAACAGCAAAAGTAGATGATCAAAATCGGACACTCAATACTAATGATCGTCATTTGCGTCAAAATTGTGTGTCGGTTTTATATAATGCACATATACATACATGAATTATTACTCAAACAAAACAAATGCATATATTGCAGGAATACTCGTTGAAATCGATTCGAATTATGCTTTTGTTTTTACCAGTATAATCAGCAATTTTGGTATATATGAAATTCATATATATTTGAAACAATTTTTCACTTCTTAGTTCTGACGCTAAAGAAGTTTAGGGATTTTGGGTATATGAATAATCATCAATGTGGCAGTACTATTAGCTAATATTTGGTATTCTTAACAATCTTGTACTTTAGAAACGCTTCACAATCACACTATTTTGACACAAATGACGATCATTAGTATTGAATATCCGATCTTAATCATCTACTTTTGCTTTTGACTGTACCTCCCCTGTCGAACCATACAAGGTGTTGATTTGAACCATATTATCTTATTATTAATTATATATTGAGGTTTCACTGAATATTTAATCTTAGTATAAAATTCAGGACATTTGCTTTGATACAATTTAAAACATGCAGAAGTATTCTAAAACTTCTAATGTAAGATCTAAGTACTCTAAATTATTTCTTAAGCAAAAATATGCAATAAACATACAAAAAAATATTTATATTTATAGGGAGAATAATTGCTACTAAGCTGTGGATAACGCTAAACCTCCGAATGTCCATTAATACTTTTTTTTTATATCTGACTGAAGTAGCAAACGAGCATGTTGTCCACTTGATGGTAAGTGGTCACTGCTGCCCATGGACATCTGTAATCAACTTCATGCAGAACATGGGTTCCATCTTAAGGCAATCACAGATGCGTTGCTACTTCCGAGGCTATGACGGTCGCCTCATAAAAAAGTGTGCCGGCAACCACACTCTTCCACAGAAACGCCATAAATGCTTCACGCTAGAATTAGGTGTGGCGGTGGTACCTTACAGTCGAACTACACTGGTTCTACCACCTTCAATTACTTAATATAGAGTCGAATAAAGATGTTGAAAGTAATGATCTTACCCTGTCCTGGATACTAAATTCGATAAACAATATAGCACACAACAAAGTGACGGTAATGCGCGTCATTGATATAAATTTTAATAAATGTTGTGTAGATATATATCGAAGGACCTAAGCAAATGTAAATTTACATAAATTCTGTCCTTTATATACTTAAACAACAAATAATTCCTACCTAAAGTTTATATAATAAATTGAATAAAATTGCAAAAAGCTATGTATTATGCATAATTATCTGATATAATAATAACTTATAAGAAATGTCCTTATAATTAGGTACAAAATAAATTTAATCTATGATTAATAACAACTGAAAATATGTGTACGTAATAAAATTATGACTGTATTATATCTGTCGGCGCGACACCGCGTATTTATGAAAAACGTCGCCGATAATATTTATTTTAGTTAGTTTAAAGATCGAAAATTGTTTGTTTATTGAATTAGCAACATTTAATGATTTTTAGAATTGTAATTTAGTTTACCCTCCATAAATTTGTTATTGTCACACCACCAAACATTGTTATAAAAAGGCGAGCGAACGCCGGTAGAAAAAGATTTTCTTGTTTAACCGTTGAAGCGATCGGACCTCCTCAATTGTGAATAAATCGAAGAAGTTTACTCCTGCGTTTTACTTGAAATCTTCAAAAAAGGACAATAATGAAGACTCCTGGTCTTCCTGACGTCACATATCACTCACTCTCTTCGTTATATCCATATATCATTCATAATAGGTACGCCGTTGCTTTATTACGTACGCTAAGGTTTCAGATACAAGACAATATTTATTGTTTTAAATATAAAATATCCACCATTGTGACCCCTTTATTGATTTTATCACAATTAAAGGTAAAAGTGCTAGTGAAGGCTAGCGAAGAGTACCAGCACATTCCACAGTACATTGACGTATGAAATGGACAGCCCTCTCTAGAGAGCCTGGAATCGTAAGTGCCAATAGACGCCAGGTTCTTCTTGTGATAATTCTTAGGGGAAAACGGGGCAATGGGAGTCAGCGGGCAATGGGAGTCACCCACATATCCACGAAACTATCCACGTAAGCATCGTGTTAAGCATTTTCATGCATTCGTCGTGTTCCTCCTGGTAGTGTGTTATATGATTCGTGAAAATAAACGCTCGCGCTTTAAAGAGACAGCAGATTTTTTGTTTTGCGTTGTCGTGATGTAATTTTTCCTTACAGTAAAATAAGATGTGGGAAGAAAAGGACCAGAGAAGGCAGAAAAAAGTACAAACGAAGGGTCCTGAAAGAATGAAGCGACGAGTACCGTTGTGGGCACTGACGATGTATGCCAGGATACTGAGGAAGACGACGTAGAAGATGAGAAAATTTGGTATTCCCGATTGGCTAATTATGAATGGTTTTGAAAGAAACAATGAGATGTGGTACAAATGTAGGTACCTATTTCATGTTAGGGGTTATGGGCTAGTGCATACTGCACTGGGGATACAGCCGAAGGTTATACATGAGACATGTGATAAATTATCTTTGACTCCGATTGCCCACAGTGCCGACCACCATTGCCCGCATATCGGTGCAATGGGAGTCAAACCTGTTTTTTTTTAAACTGTTATAACTTTCAGAGTTGATTACCAAATTGATTGAAATTGATGTCGATTGATAGCTAATTAAGTAAATTTTGTGTCAAGGCAACTGCAATCAATATTTTGTTTCAATTTTAGCTTTTATTTGATTTCTCCCTTAAGTGACTCCCATTACCCCCTTTTCCCCTATTAGTGTGATAGTCTTTTGTATTTTATTTTTTCTATGTGTATACTTACATAGGTTAAGTTTAAATTGTATACTAACAATAATATAGATCACCCTATAGTCTGAAATAAATTATTATTATTAAAAAATTAAATTAGTAACATCTACCTTTTTGAACTGTCTAGTCCAGTTGGAGCCTTCTTTGGACTAGAGTTGCTATTATTGAATAGCAACTCTAGACCAAAGAAAGGAAGGTAGGAAGTAGACTTCAAAATTTATAGTGTACGACCGAAACTGGATTTTCAGCCGAAACCGAAGCCGAACTTTCTTCTCCCTCATTTCGGTCGAAACCGAAACGTAATCAAACATTTAAATTTATCTGACGAGCCGCGTGGCGGAGCGGTAACCATACCGGTCTGGCGCGCAATGGTTCCCGGGTTCGATTCCCGGCCAGACAGGTATCTGAATGATGAGTTTAGATTCTTGTTCTGGGTCTTGGTGTTTGTGTATTCGTCTTTGTGTGTGTCCATAGTACCCACGACACAGAAGAAAATCCTACTGTGGGGTTATGAGTGTAGAAAGCGTTAAGCGTTAATTTAAGGGAGGCAACCATAGAAAAAACGCACTTTTTTTCCTGTTCGATTTTTTCAGTGTAGTTCGACCGGGGAAGTACCACCGCCAAACCTATTGCTAGCGTGAATCATTTATTGCGTTTCGACAGAAGAGTGTGGTTGGCGGCACACTTTCTCATAAGGTGACCATCATAGTCCTTAGGAGTAGCAACGTATCTGTGATTGACTTCAGGTGGAGCCCATGTTCTGTATGAAGTTGATTCCAGATGTCTATGAGCGGCAGTGACCACTTACCATAAGGTGGACCTTATGCTCGTTTGCTACTTCAGTCAGAAAAAAAAACCCGCGACACTTTGTTCCCAAAGTTGTTTTGAAGTATTCAGATTTTGAAATTAAAGTGTAATATTCTCGACAACCTATTATTGTCCTAGTGCTGGGCACAGGTCTTCTTTCAGAATGAGAGAGTTTTATGCCATAGTCCACCGCACTGGCCAACTGTGAATTGGTGGACTTCACACACCTCGAAGAACTTTATTTTTTTAACGTAACTCTCGGGTGTGTAGGTTTCCTCACGATGTTTTCCTTCACCGAAAAACAGTGAAAATTATTTTGTAATACACACATAATTTTTAGAAAAATCAGTGGTGCGCGCATGGGTTTGAACCTCGGTCCTCCCGATCTAAAGGGCAAGTTTCAACCACTATCACTGCTCTTCTGCTGTTCATTTGAAGTGTAATATTGCACGCTAACAAAAACAGTTTTCCCATCTAGCAGACTATTGTGACCTGATTATATTTGTCCAGCATTACTAAACAATTGCTCCCTTTAAACACTAGGTGGAACGAAAACAAAGTACTAAGCCGTGAAATTCACCGAACAACGCTCAATAAGTGACAAACCATCCATCCATCAATCCATTACCTTTTCAAAGTCCACTGCTGGACATAGGCCTCCCCTAATCTGCGCCACTTCGACTGGTACGAGCTTTCTGAATCCAGCGGTTACCCGCCGTCTTCTTCAGGTCATCAGACCACCTGTTCGGGAGGGCATCAAGTGACAAACACTAAGTAACAAAAAATAAGTTTCGGCGGGGCCGGAAGTTTCGGATCTTTTTGGTCGAAACCGAAACTAAAGCCGAAACCAATTATTTTGGCTGAAACTAGCCGAAACCGAACTTTCGGACACTAAAAATTTTAGGCTGCAAGTCCGATCACGAAACTTATAAAATTATTTTGAAAACAAAATCTTTGCTTTTTAGAATATTTCCCAAAATAGTAAAAGTGTTATAACATGTATATTTTATAACGGTCTATTTAGTCCTAATTATTTTATTATAACTCATTTTATTTACTCTAAGTAGGTGTTTATTCTTATTTATTTAACTTTTGAATTAATTATTTTTTAATGCATCGTTATATAAACGATATTTACTACTTACAAAGTTTGATTAGCT
Organism: Spicauda simplicius; assembly: GCA_949699795.1. Classification (NCBI taxonomy): domain Eukaryota; kingdom Metazoa; phylum Arthropoda; class Insecta; order Lepidoptera; family Hesperiidae; genus Spicauda; species Spicauda simplicius. Next base: position 16,462,505 of record OX453058.1, read on the forward strand.
ATGCTTCGATAACGATTAATACAGAACATAAGAAAGCAATCTCTAAACTAACGTGATATTTTAGTATTATTTTTATTTATATCATTAATGTAATTATTGTGAGTTACCCATAAGAGATAGACTCATGCTACTACTGACTTATTTGTAGAATTTTTGTAAATCTACAGTTCTTTAGTACATTACTTCAGTTATAACATGTAAAACTCTTAGCAGGCGAGTTTTTTTTTAAATCGCGCGACTTCTTCAGCAGTAATCATTATATTGCATTCAATTTTCATAAGACCATTATGTAGGTACTATTAACATCGTCCCTGTAGCCTCGGGGTCAGAATAGGGCTACGGTATCCCCTGCCTGTCGTAAGAGGCGACTAAAAGGGGCTTCCGGGGTTGCAGACGGCTAGAGTGGTAGCTCGAACCGTTCGGTCAGGCAATCCCGGGAAGGACGGCGGTATGTGTGGTCGCATACCGTTGTAAAGATTAGACGGAGCGGTGGGCCCAGCCGCCCATCTGGGAAGAGCCCGATGGGGCAGCGCGCTCGAGGATTCCGGTTGAAGTCGTTTCGAGATCCCGGAGTCCTCCTTTTCAGCGCCGAGGACGGCCACCGCACTATGGACAATCGAGGTCTGTATCAGATCATAAATCGATAACTTTTTTATTTGTTAAGATAACCGATTGAATTTTTGCACAAGCATAAAGTATAAAATAGCGCTTCAGGTAAAGTTCAGATATTATACTTTTATTGGAGTATATGTATATAAAAAAATCATGAAAAAAAAGTTTTTCACTAAACCCTTTTATTTAATTTCCTTAGTCCACACTACTTATAGTAGTAATAAAATGTATTATTAAAATCAGTTTATTACATAACAATGTTTCTTAAGCTGTTATTTATTTGAGAAAGAAATTAATCGTTATCATTACACATACTTATTTAAAAAAATAGAAACTATACAATAAGTGTTTACTTGTAAAATAATATTAGAAATGATTGTATATTACACAGTGAGTATATTATATTTAATTATACTTGGTGAGCTTCGGGGTCCATAATAACTTCATTCACTTTTAAAAGATCTAGGGTATCTTCATCAAGTGCCTTCACACTCCTGCTATATGTTTTTCTAAGGCTGGAAATGTACGGATCTGATGTGTAGAGTAGAGTATGAATTACATCTTCATTTGTAGCTGATCGAGAGCACTTCCTGGCATGATGTAGGCGAAATTTATTATAATCCTTACTACGGGCTTCGTCTTCGGGAAGTTGACCAATAGGAATCACACCGAAATGCCTAATGGCACTTTCTCCGTGAATCAAAATTTTGTGAACTGAAGATGGCATGTAGTACCATTCATAAATACTTACATAAATCCTGGCAGTTTCCATGGCATATTTGCCAGATTTTTCGGCATTTATCATTACAGTTTTCTATGATATTCAAATACAGTCATTGTATCTCGGTCAGCAAGCCTTAGTTTTTCCACGAGTTTTGCTTCTAATTCTCCTATTGAACGTAAGCCCTGAACGTAGGCATTGCAGATGTGTTCAAAGCCATATTCACTAAATAGCGCGGTATTTTTTCGCCTCTTCGTTGATTCTGATGAATCCCCATAAGAGACTCAGGGTCTACCACGTTTTCCAGAAGACGTCGATAGCGAGTTCTCAGGTGCTACTGCTTCAATGATTGGTAAGGTTACCAAATCTTCAGAATCTAACCAATTTTCGTTCTTTAAAAATAAATCCTTTTTCCGGGACGCTTCTGTCTATCGTTAATAAAACATATACTGCCTTCAGAAACATGATTTTTTTCTTTTAGAACTGTTGATAGAGCTTCAAGTTTTTTTCCTCCTTCAATGTATGGGAGTAATAATTCACGCTTAGAACACTTGAAAGTATTAGTCATTTTGAAATTTAGTGAAGACACTTAAAAATCAAACGTCTGTTAGTAAATGTATTACCAATTTGTAATAGTTTTAGTAAATTGATTCACTCTTTTTATATAGTTTCATAAATGAGAGTAGTGTGCATTTTATTGATTAGTAACACCGCAAAATGTGTGCAAAATAAAGATAACACGTCCTTGTATCAATAAAAAATAATAATTTAATTAAAATTTACCGCTAACTTATCAATTAAATAGGACAACATCAGAAACCACAATAGATAAAATTTTGGTTCATTCCCCGTGTTACTACCAATCTTACTACCAGTAGTAAGACGGGGAATTTTATTACCGTTGTTACTACTGCTGCTGCTAGTAGTAGCACCGGGAATAAAAAAATACCGTTCTTACTACTATCTTAAATCTCAAACGAAAAATCCATTTGGGCTCTGGGCTGTAGAGTAAACCCAAGAAATGGACATTTATACGCGTCATATGCTCGCAAAAAATACCCTCCTTACGACGCAGTCAGGTAATGAAGTTAAGATTAAACTTTTTTTATGCGACTGAAGTAACGAACAAGCATAGAATCCACTTAATGGTAAGCGGTCACTGTTGCCCCTGGACATCTCCAAGTAACTTTGAGATATCGAGAACATTGGTTCCATCTGAAGTCAATCACTGATGCGTTGCTACTCTCGAACACTAAAATATTTTTTCTTTTTGGATAACAACAATTTTATAAATTGTATTTTCTGAATTTATACGAACTAGACGTTCCCGCTCGCAGGGCGATACAGCGTCCTGCTCACTTAACTATGTGTTTTCTTTTATATTACAACCAAACATGACATCACCATACAACTTCTATTAGAACAGGGATTCGATCTGAAGTCAATCACATATGCGTTGCTACTACCAAAAATTTAGATGATCATCTCATATAAACGTGAGCCGTAACTCAACATTCGCTTTACACTAAAAAAAATACTGTGGCGGTGGTATGGATGTACTTCCGTTTAGAACTTACCTAAGATCGAATCAAAATTGGTACATTCATTTATTTTGATGCGGTGATCAAGAAAAAATGTTTGTCCACCAATTCGCACACGGCCAGCACGGTGGACTATGGCCTATAACTCTCTCATGCTGAGAGAAGACCCGTGCCCAGCAGTGGGACAATAATGGGTTGCCGACGATCAAGAAAATCATACACGACATAAACGATTTTCTCACTTTTTTAACTTTTAATGCAATAAATATAGATTTAAGAGAAATAAATTAAAAAAGAATTAGTAGGCCATGAGAAAATTGTCATTATTGGCCCTGTACATTTTTATATAGGACTAGTGGCTCCAGAAGAAATACAGATGAATTGAGCACCTCTTTTTTTCATCCGAAGGTGGTATTTTTCGCCAAATTTCCATTAGATACGATACAGTAATACCTACTAACGCACTTTCCGCAAGTACGTTGGAGTTTGATCTTAGGAGTGCATTTTATATGTTTTTTAACGTGTATTCTTAAATTAGACAAATTTTACTTTGAATTCCTTTACCCCGACGATTAAGGTTTGGTAGAACTTGGATGTTGAATGAATTAGATTTGGTTGTAACATAAAAGAACACACAAACTAGCGGTCTGCGAGCGGGTGCGTATAGTTCATAATATATATTCAGAAAATACAATTTATCAAAAAAGTGTTGTGATGGACTTCAGATGGAACCAATGTTCTTGACATCTCCAAGTTACCTGGAGGGTATTTTTTGCGAGTATATGACTGTGTATAAATGTCCATTTCTTGGGTTTACTCTAGAGCCCAAATCGATTTTTCGTTTGAGATTTAAGACAGTAGTAAGAACGGTAATTTTTTATTCCCGGTGCTACTACTAGCAGCAGCAGTAGTAACAACGGTAATAAAATTCCCCGTCTTACTACTGGTAGTAAGATTGGTAGTAACACGGGGAATGAACCAAAATTTTCTTGTTCCCTGACTTGTATCGTAGTTTTATTGATAACTTCTAAAACCGCACGAATCCGCAGCTGATTTTTATAAATGTTATTTATGAATATCTGGACTATAAAACAACATCAAATGTAAAGCGTCGGGAGACGTCGGTAACTGTCAAAAGTCTCGATGAATTTTAAACACGTACCTTTTTTCTCTTCATTAAATTTTAATATTTTTTATAGGAATATAATCACAAAATCCACAACATAATAATTGTTTTAAAATCTACATACTATAAGCTTTTTAAAAATATATAACACTTTATACCTATTTACACAGTTTTTTAAGGAAATTATATTTAAAATATCGAAGCGAACAACCTGAAATAGACATTCTTACGTACTACAATTTCTCACAATAAAAAAAAATATTCCAAATGTAATTCACGAAAATTAACTCATTACATTAAAGTTCCCCTATAAAACTATTTAAAAAAAAACAACGTGCCTCACGGACGACTTTAGTGAAATCGAATTATGATCTGCCGTTGTTCTACCATTGTCCATAGTGCACCGGGGGGGTTTTAGTGCGGTAAAAATCCCACATAACCCTGCGTCGCTCCCACGGCGTCGGGTACCTTTGAAAGGTTTCCCCCTCGAAAACAAAAAAAAAGGTACTATTAACATAAATCTCTCTCAAGAACTGTACTATCTTTATGTAAAAAGCGCACTAAAATTCGTTTAATAGATTTTGAGACAAACGATTACATACTAGACGATAGCTTTTGGGGAATTTATTTTACAATAAGTATAAAAGTACTAAAATACATACATTTTTAATAGTCTACTTACTAGCTTCCATTTGATACATTGTTATGCGTTATAAATACCAACTCGTCCCCCCACCCCTTTTTCTCTGATCACAGACGCCATATTAAAAAATTATATTATATCCTATGTCACTGTTACAACCGAGTCGTTTCAAATGATATGTCATATATTACAATCCGTCAAGCCGTTTGTGCTGTAGCGCGTGCCAAAGAAATGGACATACATACAAACATACATACATACGCTCGAAAAACATTACCCTCCTTAAGCAGTCGGGTAAAAATTCGGAAAATGATTAAATTAAAACGTATTATCTTATATCTCAGAGTAGGTAATAAAAACATTTTTTAAAGGTAATGAAGAAACAGTGAAATAAGAATTACATTAATCATTTTTATGAATAACTTTTTATTGCATTAATTGGCTTTTTTAACTTTAAATTAAAAATCCGAAAAAATATTAAACGTATATAGGTTAATCACACAAACATTAATATTAATCATCCTGCACATCGTTTGGATTTACGTCATATAAACACGGTTTATATAAACTCCTTTTGCCCAGACGTTGTCTCCATTCGCGGTCTCTTCCACCTCATCGGTTTCCTGACTTTTTTTGTGTTTTTTGTTTTTGAGGGGAAAACCTTCGCTATAAAGAGGACTCCGGGAAGTCGGAACGACCGCAACCGGAATCCTCTGAGCGCGTTGACCCATCGGGCTCCTCCCAGATGGGCGGCTGGGCCCACCACTCTCTCTGGTCTTTACGACTGTATGCGACCACATAAATCGCCGTCCTTCCGACCGACCGGTTTGAGCTCCCGCCGCCTGCAACCCCGGAAGTCCCTTTTAGTCGCCTCTTACGACAGGAAGGGGATACCGTAGCCCTATTCTGAACCCGGAACTACAGGGACGAAACTCTAAAAAACCTAACCGGTCTAATTTAAGGGAGTTCTCTTTACTAGAAACTAGTAGTTTTGAGCGGTTTATCTATGTAAATACAAAAAAAAAAAACAATTTTTTCCCCAAACCTATTATGATTACATAGACCTACGAATTTTAAAAACGAATAGCGTTATTTTTTTTTAATTATTTCCTCATTGTATCGACCTCTACGCATGTGGTACGTGGGTAGCAAGTTATTTTATTTGATATCATCACTATAACCCTCATAGTTATGCTTATGTTCCGTTTTAAATTATTTTTCACGGACTACGTCAGGCGGAGGGTGTCTTGTTCGACGTATGTATGTATCTAAGTATCAATATAATTATGTTTGTTTGTATATATGCCCATTCACTTGGTACGCTTACAGCCTTATAACACAATGGGTACTTTTTATTTGTCGGGTTTTTGTTTTAATAAATTAATAATGTTAGTTATTGAAAATCTACGACCCCACACAAATAATCAGCAACCGGTTAGTTAAAATTTAAATAAAAAACTATAAAAAGATAAACATATTTATTGTGATTAAACTTTTAGCAATGCTCTTAAAATACGTCTTAAATTAAACTGTAACCCATAGACTTTTTATTTATTTTTTTATTAAACACAGACATTCGACATTCGACAGATTTCGAAAACTGCGATCTAAAGGGATAAAACTCAATATTTTGGTGTATTCACAAAACTACCCCTTCACAAAACTAGAAAAGGACAAACAAAAATTTTATATAATAACCTCGCACTTTAACAAACACCCTTTTAAGTACGAACTGCAATATACAATTATTCGCATTAGTTCTTTATATGGACAATAAAACATGTTAACGGTTTAATACTACCATGACATTCTCATGGAAACAACCACCTATTGCGTATATAGTATCCACGTTATTATCCAGTGTAATTTTATTGCAATCATTGAGTCTGTTTATATAATCTTCCTGTGTTCCGTTTTGAGGTGTTAATGCAACCATGTTTTCTATATTCATATGTCCATCCTCATTAATGTATCCACTGTTAAAGCAAACGCAATAAAAGAATTTTTTGGTGGGTTCGTCGTTGTCAAGCGGCCAATCAATGATTTTCTTTAAAACAGTGGCAGGAACCCCCGTCTCCTTTGAACAGACCTCTGCTTCTTGTCGCATTTTTTGTATGTGCTGTGCATTCATATGAACAACAATCTGAAAAATGAAAATATATTTGTATAGGTATTTTAGATCACTCTAGGCATGTGAAAAAACATCAATATAGACTTCAATACAAGAGGTGAAAGTAAGGCCAGCCACATTCTGCCACCTAAAACTGTTTCACGCTAAAAAGTAGCTGAGGCTGTGTTACCTTCCCGGGTCGAACTACACTGACTCTACCACTTGGAAATATTGTAATTCTAACACCCGTTAGACATATTTTAGACGTATATTATTGCTGATATTGCTAAAACGTAACATAACTTTTAATCCTTATTAGTTTTGATAAAACCTATTGGACTATAACCATATAAAACCATATAAAAAGTTTTTATACGATTTAAAACAAAGACAGACATATTCTAAGTCGTCAAACTATTTTTATTACAAATGTTTGCAATGAGCAGACATATTGAATTTTCGTTATTATAATATAATAATGATTTTTATTTATTCCATTTTTGGGTTACAATAATTTTGATTACATAAGATGATTAAAAAGGGCGCCAAAAATTAAATATGCCGGTTAGGGCGTTCTAAATGTATGGCACTCACATACTCGTATTTATCAATAAAAGACTTACAATTAGACACTATATTACAATACTGATAACTTTAGCAGACTAATATGTTTTTGTATTTTGATATTTTTAAGTCATCCTTTAAGAATTTTTCATACCTGTAATAGCATTTTTCTATTAATATATTTTTAATACGTAGGTACCATAATTATGTAATCCTTTATTTATAGGAACTGGTACAAGTCGTAGACCACACTTTTGCTAGAATATAAAGAAGTTGTATATATTAGAGTTGATCTTACCTTATCTTGAGTACTAAATTCGATGACCAAAATAGCACACAGCAGAATGAGAAAAGAAGTTGTCATTTTAATCTGGTTTTATACGTGAAATATAAATATATCAAACGAATAGAGTAAATGAAGTTTGCTAAACTGAGTCCCTTATATACTTAAATATCTATCAATTTATACCTAAAATTATCTCATAAATTGAAATAAATTGCATAAAACTTTGTACTAAGGTATAATTATCTGAAATAATAATAACTCACAGGTAAGGTTCTTTATTTAATTAGATATCAAATAATTTTAATCTACGTTTAATAATAACTGTACAATTATGTACCTATTATGTGATTGTTTTCTGTCTATATATCATTCATAATAGGGACAATGGTAGTTAATTGCGTACCTACTTACGAGATTTTGAGGATTCGGAATAAGTTTGGTAAATATAGATAGTACCTATCCGAGTAGCGAGAAACCAGGCAGACATTTAGCGTGGGCTGCCTGATTGAATGACCGATTAAGTTTTATATTATAAATTACATATAAAATTTTAGGCTAAATTAATTAAAAATGCAATATAATTTACAGAGTATCAATCGTTCTCAAGTATTTTGTAACATTGCAATGTGGATTCGCGTATAACTTCGTGAATTTTTTTACACAAAATCTCTATGTGATTTCGTTGGGTGCAAGGTAAGGTAGCCAGTATTGATCACTATAAGTAGGTAGTAATACTTTACGATCTTAAGAATTAGGCCAACATTTTTTTCTATTTTAATAGACTTTGCTAAATTGTAGTACCCCATATTCTACAAAAATGAATAAAAGCATAACTTGTGATAGCTGCCTTTTGGAACTTCCATCATTAGTCCACTTTGTTGGACTTATCGAACTTTGAAATTTTAAGTTGCAATTCATATTAAAGAACATTGAAAGCAATTGGAAAACAAATTAAATATCAAACAATCGTATTAGATATTTGAGCAAATAAATATTAAAATAATAGAGACGTATACCTTGGGAAATTTGTATGATACAAAGTAGGCTTTATGTTGTTCCATAACCTTTTATATAGTAAGTAAGTCCCATTAAAATAGATTTAACCGTTCAAGGATTACCCAGGCAAACACAGAGTGAAGAAACGAATTTAAAGTGTGTATTTGTGTGTAGGTATATGTCGTAAAAATACCTATTTTTAAATTATATTTTTAAATATAGGTAAAAATATTAAAAAATAGACGGATTCGAATATTGTAAACCCCTTTTTTGAATCAATTTATAGTCTTAGTGGTTATATTAACAACATCGGGGTATACTTTTTCGACCAACTCCTCCACATTTAAACGTAGACGCATCGTTATAAAGATTTCAATTTTTCCGGATTGGAAAGCACTATTACCTACTTGTAGTAAATCATTAGAAAATTGGAATTTCACTGGACTGCGACATATTTGTTTCAAGTTCATATTTTGTTTCATGTTTCCAAAGATAAGGTATTTTAAGAGATACGTTGACAAATAACTAATCGGTGCAATCATCGATCAGGTTATATCTGTGCGTAAATTTCGCATCGTTCTTTGTAAAGCAGAAAGCATTGATTTTCCAGTATTCCTTTAATCTGAAATATTACAAATGCTAGGGAAATCGTCGATACAAATCTTGAGTGGACGCTCAAAGGTGGAATAGGCACTTCGGCCGCTGTTAAAAAGTTTAGCCGCAATGGTGGACGACGTCACGGCAAAAGCTATTATTCTAATAGATCTTACTTTCGCTAATAGTTAATCTATTCAAAAGGTTTTGTTACCTGTTAGATTTTTAGTTTAATGCTCTTGGGGGGCAAGAGCATTAAACTAAAAATCTAATGACAGTATCAATGATATCGTAAACTAATTTTGGTTCTACATTTAAGCGGCATTCAACTAGTAAAAGTGTAAAAGAAACATTTGATCTATATTAAATTACAAAGCTAACGAATGTATTTATTTAGATAAAGATTTACACTAAACAGAAGGAAACAGTCACGAAAATTACGTAATATTTTTAGTTGAAATTTAGAACACAAAAAAAGATTGTGAGTTGTGAGAGTGATTGTATGTGATATATGCTATTGCGACCTTTTTTTGTAGCATTTTTGCAGATCTACAATTCTCTAGTGCGTGTCTACTAGTCTCTTGCGCTTCTGAGCCACGTGTATAAGCTGTTTTCGAGAGTCCTCACTAACCGCATTGCACGCAGGCTAGACGACTTCCAGCCTCCCGAACAAGCCGGTTTCCGAAAAGGCTACAGCACCATAGACCACATTCACACGCTGCGGCAGATTATACAGAAGACCGAGGAGTATAATCTGCCGTTATGTGTTGCTTATGTGGACTATGAGAAAGCCTTCGATTCTATCGAGACCTGGGCAGTGCTGGAGTCACTTCAGCGATGCCAGATCGACTATAGGTACATCGAGGTGCTGAAGTGTGTATACACTGCCGCCACCATGTCAGTCCGAATACACGACAGAAGCACAAATCCAATCCAACTGCAGCGGGGAGTCAGACAAGGCGATGTTATATCGCCGAAACTGTTCACCGCTGCGTTGGAAGATTTGTTCAAGCTGATGGAGTGGAAAGGTCTTGGCATTAACATCAATGGCGAACACATCACGCACCTTCGATTTGCCGATGATATAGTCATCTTGGCAGATTCGCTGACGGACCTCAACACAATACTAGGCGACCTCAACCGTGCCTCACAACGGGTGGGTCTTAAGATGAACATGGACAAGACGAAAATCATGTCTAATGTCCATGTCACACCCGTACCGGTAGTTGTTGACGGCACTCCTCTCGAAGTTGTCGACGAGTACATTTACCTGGGACAAACGATCCGGATGGGTAAGTCCAACTTTGAGAGGGAGGTCACTCGAAGAATCCAACTCGGCTGGGCTGCGTAGACGAACGAAGCTTACCGACATAGCTCTCAAAATTAGTAGGCTGAAGTGGCAATGGGCCGGCCACATCGCTCGCAGGACCGATAACCGATGGGGAAGGAAGGTCCTCAAGGGGCGACCACGTTTAGGCAAAAGGAGTACAGGTCGCCCCCCTACCAGATGGACCGATGACCTGAAGAAGACAGCGGGAAACCGTTGGATTCAGAGGGCACAGGACCGGTTGGAGTGGCGCCATTTAGGGGAGGCCTATGTTCAGCAGTGGACATCAAAAGGCTGATGGATGGATGGATGGATGGACAATTCTCTAGTACATTAATTTAGTGTTACTCTGCTGGTTTATGCGGCGTGCGCGAGTAAGGCTCCCAGCAAGCGCGATTTTTTCCAACCTCTTCAACATTATTCGTTATATTTCAATCAATTTACATAAAACCGTAATGTAACAAATACGTGGACAATTCTGGAGAATTGCACAATTTTTTAGTAAAAACCGTACAGAAGTCTGTTCAGTAGTATTTGAGAAAAAAGCGAACATACAGACAAACAATTTATTTTATAATAAGAATAGATATACTACGGAATAGCGTAACGCACGGTCCTCCATGACTCCGTGACGACAGGGATAAATGAATAAGTATTCTGCTTACGGAAAGGTTAGATATTAAAAATATTTTTTTTTACATAATCCCTATAATTATATTATGTACATATGTCCGAAAAAGAACCCCCGCAAAATTTTCAACTGAGTGAGTGAGTGAGTGAGTGAGTGACCTTTCACTTTTATATATATAGAAGAAGATAATTATAATCAGAGCGCCGTATATAAATTTTCATACTGCTAAGTCCAGAAATGAGAAAATTTCCATACAAAATTTACCCACCCATTTTTCCTCTTTAAAAAAGAATTTTGTTTATTTTACCAACAGAGAACATTTTAATAGTAATCGAGAACATATGTACCTATTTTCATTTGTCTAAGTCTAGAATTGAAAAAAATCCATACAAACATCCCATTTCACCCCCTTAGGAGTTGAATTCCATAAAATCCCTTCTTAGTGAGCAGTTAAGTCCTTAAAAGAACCCGCATCCAAAATTTGAAACTCCTAGCACTTGTAGTTTCTGAGATTTCGTGATGAGTGAGTGATTGAATGACCTTTCTCTTTTATATATTATATAAAATATAATAAATATAGATATCGTGGGATATTTTTTTAATAATTTTAAGGAAAATATTTTCGTCATACATGATTTCTGTGTAGCTTTAACCATTAAGGTTGCACACGCGACGGAAGCTTAAAAAATAGAGTAACTTCTCCCAGTTTCCCAACAATTTCCTTTACTGCTCGGCTACTATTGATTGTAGCGATATGAAAAGTATACTATAATCAGCTCAGAAGTATGAAGAATAATCGTACCAAGTTTCGTTAAAATCCGTCCAGTAGTTTTTGTTTCTATAATGGTTATACAGACAGACAGACAGACTGACGAACAGAAATTGGTCTTGTTCATATTTTAAATTTCAAATAATTATATGCTATCATACCTAGTTAATTTTTTGGTCATAATTACAAATAGTTTAATACATATCGTTAAGATTAAAGAGGAAGCTAATATTGAGGCAGGTGCATAGTACGGTCGTCCACTCCGAATGCCTGAAGCCTGAAGCGGACTGGACCCCCTTCCGTCCGCTACTTGCACTCGCCTGATGCGGCGGCACTAAACAATTTTGTCTTCAATCGCGTCCTTTTATATTGGGTAAACTTAACGAAATGATTCATTCGCTTACTTATAATTAATTTACATAACGTCATTATTGATTAGGATCAACATTGACAAACGTTAACTATTTGTCATTTTTAACATCTTTGCATTACGCTATTTTTACTTGGTTTTTAAATATGCGTATTTATAAGTCCATAGTTATAAATTAACAAGTTGAAGTGGCAAAGGGCCGGCCACAACGCTCGTAGGATGGATAACCGATGAGGAAAGAAGGTCTTCGAGTAGCGACCACGTTTAGGCAAAAGGAGCACAGGTCGCCCCACCGCTAGGTGAACCGATGACTTGAAGAAGACAGCGGGAATACGTTGGATTCAGAAGGAACAGGACTAATTGGAGTGGCGTCATTTAGGGGAGGCCTATGTCCAGCAGTGGACCTCAAATGGCTGATATATGGATGGATGGATGGATAAGTGCATAAAGAAAAACAAATAAAACGTAATATGAAACACAATAAATATAATTGTATTTATTTTTATCTTCTACGGAGACAGTTTTTTGAGCCATCTTTAGTGTGGTTCATTCAGTGTGCACAAAGAAGTATTTATAAATAGAAGAAGATAAAGAAACACCAATTGAAAATATTTTTACTAAAAACGAATTATGTATACTAAAGTGCCAGTTTATTTGTAAGATTATGCAAAATGAATTTAACCGTCCAAAGTAATTTTAACTTTACTATGGATACAATCACCTACTGCGTATAAAGTTTCCAAGTAATTTTCTAGCGTAATATCATTGCATTCTTTAAGTTTTTCTATATAGCTTTCTTGTGGTGCGTTCTGAGCTGTTAATGTAGCCATGTTTTCTACGACCATGTGTCCATCTTTGTCAGTGTATCCGGTGTTAAAAACGACGCAGTGAAAGAACCTTTTAGTGGGTTCGTTGTTTTCTAGCGGCCAATTAATGACATCTTTCAATACGGCGGCAGAAACCCCGGTTTCTTTCTCACAAGCTACTGCTTGTCGTCGTACTGTTTCTACAGCCTGGGCTTTTGCTTGGACAACGATCTGAAAAGGAAATATTGTTTTATAGTAATATCTATTTGACACCTTGCTTTTAAAGTGTCAAAAATATGTAATGTATAAATATAATATATGTGTAGGAATAACATTTTTTTAAATGAAAACTGAGTGAGTCGACTAGTAGGTAGGTAGGTGAAATAGGTTCATGACTCTAAATATTTTACTAGTTGAAGCCCGCAGCTTCGCCCGCGTTAAAAAAATCGATGTATCGATTGGTCCGTGGAAATTAGATATTTTCCCACATTAAACAGTAGCCTATAATTATGATAATCTAGAGTGTCAGTTAATTCTCTACCAAATTTATGAAAATCGCTCCAGCCGCTTAGACGTGAAGAAGTAACAAACATACACACTCACAAACTTTCGCCTTTATAATATTATTATGATAAACTGAAGATTATATTTGGTATGTCACGTTCAGAAGGCAATAAAACAAAAACTAAGTATTGTAACATAGTTCCCAATTGTAATCACTCCAGATAAGTTTACTTTATCCTCACATGGCTACACCCTGACATGACCTCTAAGGACTTATTTGAAGAGCTTTGAATAAGTCTTGGTATGATCCCTTGCCACACTCTTTAAAACAAAACATAGCAGCGTTTAACATCGCTGTTGTTAAGTGAATTTCGGTGAGGTACTGGGGCCTCCGGAGAACCACTGACTGTTTTTTTATAAGATCGAAGTAGCAAACGAACCTCCAGTCCACCTGATAGTAAGTGTCCACTGCAGCCCATCGACATTTGGAGAGGGTTCTATCTGAAGTCAATCGCAGATGCATTGCTACTTCCAACTAAGATAGTTGCCTCATATAAAAGTGAGCATGTAACCACACCCTTTCATTTCGATGCAAAACTGCATCACGCTAGAAATAAGTGTGTTAAAACCTCTCCGGTCGAACTGCACTGGTTCTACTAATTGTATATACTAAATCAAACAAAGTACTTTTACTCAGGGTGAGTAGATGCTGTCTATGGCATTCGTATGTAGAGTCTTAGATTTTTAGACACATAATATTTATAAATGTTTAATAAATAATGTTTCTTTACTAATATGGAAGAATTATAGACATACATATTTCCAATTATGACCACGTATTTTTTTTAATCTTACCTTATCCTGGGTACTCAAGTTGACGCAGATAGTAACACATAATAATACGAAAATAGTAGATACTGCCATAGTTATTACGTTTGATCACAGAAAATAACTACCTACAGTTATAGTAAGCGATGGCAAGTAAGTAATATTTTAGGGAAACATTGTAGCTTATATACTTAAAAAGCAATTAATTTTTTTATTTAAAATTCTGTCTACTTTTAAGATAAATTACCTAAATCTGCACATAATGAATAAAATACAAACTAAATTTAGATAATTTTTTATTATATATATGTACTTACAGTTTAAATGACATTAATGTATGAATAATTACAAAAATTGTATAATATTTCAAGTACATTGGCCGTAATTGGTACATAAATTCTAAAGAGTAGTTAAATTCTATATGCCAAAGAAAGATTTCATTAAAAAGCTGTCAGTAAAATACATTATAATATATTAATACGTGAAGCAAAAACTTGTGATTCATTTTTAGGTAATATGCCGCGAACGGATTAGTATGAAATTTTACACGGACATAGTGGACGTAGAGGAGAAGTGCAGAATGTTAAAATTTTTATCAAATAATGCATATAACATACATAAAATCAACTAAAAACACATTACACGATTTAAGTGTAAGAAAATTGACTTTTTAAGTAATTCTTATTAAAATTCGAAAAATTCTACATCCTGTATCTTTTTCATAATTTTCACTAGATTGGCACTAATGTGTCCTTGCGTTAGACATGCTATTTATTTTTATTTATTGGGTTAATCAAAGACAATATTAAGTTTTAATACAAATTATTTTCTCAAATGATAACTTTCTATTTGTTTCGAACCCCACAGTGAAAAATAAATACTCTACTGAAAAGTGACCCTGTGTTACAAGTTTTGGCGCATTTAATAGGGATTCTGAAAAGGTTATACATGGTTATGCGCGGCCTTTAGATATCAAATCCATGCATCGAATCACAGTCATCGACAGATATTTCGGGGACGGTCATACGTAGCAAGGCCAAAGTTAACCCAACCATAAAACTCGGTTAGGCCTATTTAATATTTATTAGGGTACAAGTTATTTGTCCCTGTAGTTCCAGGACTTGAATAGTGCTACGGTATACCCAACCCATAAGAGGCGACTAAAATGGGCTTCGGGGGTTGCGAAGAGAGTAGAGGGTGCTTTGAACGTATTCGCTCACCGGGGAAGAGCCCGAAAGGGGCATCGCGCTAGGAGGACTCCGGTCGTGTTCCATTGGAGATCCCGGAGTCCTCCACGCAGCACTGTGGACGGCCACGGGGAAGCTTTTAGTAAGGTTGAAGTCCCACATAGCCCAAGTCACTCCCGGCTCCCACGGCGTCGGGTACCTTTTTTTGAAGGTTTGCCCCTCAGAACAAAATAAAAAAGGTATAAGTTATTAACAACAGAAGTGCATTCCGTTACAAGTTCGTTAGGTTACGTAGGAATTTTATTAGACGGTGCAAAGTATGTATTATGATCAGAGGAATTTTGAGCATTTATTGTAAAATGTTTTGTTTTATTGAAACAATTATTTCACATTCGTTGTTTTGCTTTTTCATCGTAGAAAGATATTAGAGCCACATATGGCCATGTGTGATACCTTTTCAGCATCCCTATTAAATGCGCCAAAACTTGTAATACAGGGTCACTTTTCGGTAGAGTATTGTTTTTTTTCACAGTGGGGTCCGAATTAAATAGAAAGTTATCATTTGAGAAAATAATTTGTCCTAAAACTTAATATTATCTTAATTTAACCCAATAAACAACCATAAATAGCATGTTTAACGCAAATCACATTAGTACAAAACTAGTTAAAATTATGAAAAAGATACAGTTGAATTTTTCGAATTTTGATAAGAATTAGTTAAAAAGGCAATTTTCTTATTAAAAGACAAAATAAATTATAACTCTGCAGGGGTTGAACTTAAGGATCTACCGACGAACAATTTTTTGCTGATGGTCTCATCTACCCCCTAGTTGCGTTCAATCCATGACTTTTTGGCCACACATATTTAAGACATATATTATTGCTGAAATGATTATGTTTATGATTGAGTTAGCTTTTTTTAATCCTAAAGTGCAATTTTTACTACTGTTTTGACACAAAATTACAATTTAAATTAATTGAGGTAGTTGTAATTCTAAAATATCTTATTACTAAATGGATTAATACACGTCGTTAATCACACCTTTCTTCCCTATGTTCGATTCATTAATAGGTAATATAAAGTTTATAAACTCGATTTGGGTAACTTTGAACATTTTTTACAATATTTGTGATATTATAATCTGTTTTATATTTATTGCACCTTGTTTTTATTAAATGAATAGTGTCCTTTTTAGCTGGTTTATTAATCTAACACAATAAATTTACGGAGAAAACAATTAAACTATCCACAATTACCCCTAAAACTCAAATTCAAAGTTATCCTTAGTTTTGGGTAACTTTGAATATAATTTTTTGAGGATATAAAATCCGTCATTAATCGAATATTTTAAGGTCTGAGTAAAATTAATTAACACATTGGTGTTAATTAAAACCAAATCTATAAAAAATACATTTATTTTGATATATAAATACAATAGACAACTTGGTCTTGCCATATGAATCAAGGTCGATCAATTTGGTGGTAAAATAAGATAATAGTTTTTTTTGATTATTTATTCCATCCATCCATAGGATGGACGGAACATCCGGTACCTTTGGAAGGTTTCCCCCTCGAAAACAAAAAAAAAAGGATGGACGGAACATGGACATAACATAGGCCTCCCCTAAATGGCGCCACTCAAACCGGTCCTGTGTCCTCTGAATCCAACGGTTTCCCGCTGTCTTCTTCAGGTCACCGGTCCATCTGGTAGGGGGGCGACCGGTATTCCTTTTGCCTAAACATGGTCGCCACTCGAGGACCTTTCTTGCCCATCGGTTATCGATCCTACGAGCGATGTGGCGGCCCATTGCCACTTCAGCCTGCTAATTTTGAGAGCTATGTCGGTAAGCTTCGTTCGTCTACGGATTTCATCGTTGCGAATCATGTCTCGTAGCGAAATTCCGAGCATAACCCTCTCCATAGCACGCTGAGCGACCCTGAGCCTCCGAAAAAAATATTTTTTTATGATACAGGTAACTTTGAACCGTTCAAAGTTACCCATATAACATCCAATTTCGACGTCGTCAAAAGTTTAACAGTTTTACGCAATATTCAACATGGGATACGGATAGTACAGTTTCAAAATAATAATATACAATATACATTTTAAAGATAAACACCAAAACACACCTGTTTACGGTAAGTTTTATATTAAAATTGCTATTTCAAAATGAAGCATTAAACACTTGCAACAACTTCACTACAGAAAAGGCGGTATTTTTTAAAATTATGACATTGACAGGTATCTTTTTTTGCTTTCATTGCTATTACAACATTTTGGCAAACCATTTTACGCAGGTACGATATTAAATTAATATATTTTTTTCACAACTTTGTTCAAAGTTATACCGCTGTTCAATGTTACCCAAATTGAATGTATTAGTGTTGATCTTTTTTTTTTGAGGGGAAAACCTTCAAAAGGTACCCGACGCCGTGGGAGCGACGCAGGGTTATGTGGGATTTTCACCGCACTAAAACCCCCCTGGTGGCCGTCCTCGGCGCCATGAAGAGGACTCCGGGACCTCCAAAGGACTGCAACCGGAATTCTCCGAGCGCGTTGCCCTATCGGGCTCCTCCCAGATGGGCGGCTGGGCCCACCGCTCCGTCTAGTCTTTACGACGATATGCGACCACACATGCCGCCGTCTTTCCCGGGATAGCCTGGCTGGACGGTTCAAGCTCCCACTCTAGCTGCTCGCAACCCCGAAAGCCCCTTTTAGTCGCCTCTTACGACAGGCAAGGGATACCGTAGCCCTATTCTGAACCCGGAACTACAGGGACTATTAGTGTTGATCTTACCTTACATTGCGTAGGTACTAAAATCGATGAACAAAAAAGCACATAACAAAGTGATAGAAAGAGTTTACATTTTTTATATTTTTAATAGATTAAAAGAAGATGTATGAAATGATCTAAGTAAACGAAAATTTAGATAAAATATGTCAAAATAGTACATAAACGTCTATTAATAATAGTAATAAGCCTTTTTTAATTCTTGCTTACTAAAAGTTTTATAGTGTTCCATAAATTATATATAAACTAACTATAAACTAATAGCTATAACTATAAATTAACTTGACAAGTAATAAGACTATTACCACTTACTTAATCAGCAAGAACCCCAGTTAGGGTAAAGGTCTCCTCTAAAGATGCCCATGTGTCTTTATCCCGAGCTGAAACGTCTATTAATTTGTACTTAAATTTTTCTCATAAATTGAATTAAATTTTATAAAACTTAAAAAAAACGCTTTCTACACTCACAGCCCCACAGTAGGATTTTCTCCTGTGTCGTGGGTACCATGGACACACACAAAGACGAATACACAAACACCCAGACCCAGAAGAGAACAGAATCTAAACTCATCATTCAGATACCTGTCTGGTCGGGAATCGAACCCGGGACCCACTGCGTGTCAGATCGGTATGGTAACCGCTGCGCCACGCGGGTCGTCAAACTATAGGTATATTAAGGTGTAATTACCTGTAATAATAATAACTTACAAATAAGTTTCTTATAATTAGATATCAAATGAATCTACGATTAATAATAACTGTATAATTATGAACTATTATGTGATTGTTTTCTGTCTATATATCATTCATAATAGGTACCTACACCGTTGGTTGATTGCGTACTTAAGAGGTACGCAATAAGGTAGGTAAGAAGGTTTCGGATCATATTTGGTAAAACTCGAGTTTCTATGTGGTGACACCAGACAACTTACGCTCAATGTCCCGGGAATGTGCGATCGTTAAGGGTATACTCAAAATTAAATTCAAACGCTTAAAACGAATTAATCACTTTTTATTCTTGTTATAATTTATTTAATTTTACATAGTTTTTTTTAACAATGTTATAAAAGTAATAATAATAAGTATATAATGGTCTACTTATTAGTTTTCACTTTATAATTATTATATATACCATATTTTTATTATGATATTTAAAAAATATCTCCGCCTTTCTCCGATCGCAGGTGCCATATTTAAAAATTGTATAATTAGACCAGGGTCGATAATTTTTAAAACCAATTAAAATCGCAGTAGGATGAAACCCATTAGAAAAGGAGGGGAATATTATAGAAATGAAGGGAAAAATAATTTACGGGCGATCTGAGGTCGGGAAGGGGATGGGGGTGAGTTTTTAAGGGTAAAAAACGGTTATTCTCGATTTCCGGCAAAACTAAATGTCCTATCGAAAAAAGTCAAATGGCAAAGTTGTAGGTAATAAAAAGATCTAAAACTTTTGTATTTACACTTTTTTCACATAACCTCAAAATTTATGTGAAAAATTTAAAAAACCAAGTTTTTGGTTTTTTATTTTTATCATTTACAAAAAAAATTTTTTTTAACGAAGTTTGGCAAAAACTTACCTTTTTATGTCCCAAATACGGTGTAATTTATTTGATTAAAAATATTTATTTTTTCACCTTATTTTGAATTAATATCGAAAAAACACCCTAATTTTCAATCGAAAACTCACCCGTCAAAATATCAGCTTTTTTCAAAAAGTTGGTATGTTTTCTATTCGTTGAAATCTCTACTTTTTGATGGTGAAAAAAAAATGTATGTTACTATAATAAATCTTCTAAAAAAAAAACATCATTTAATTTCAATCTTTAGGTTACGTTACGTTAAGCATACTATTTTTTAAAGAAAATATTACGATTTTTATGTTTGAGTTGATTGATACAGACAAAAATAGATATAGTAATTACCTTCCTATGCAGATTCGAATTTTTGTCTGTATCAATCAACTCAAACATAAAAATCGTAATATTTTCTTTAAAAAATAGTTTTGCCGGAAATCGAGAAAAACCGTTTTTTACCCTTAAAAACTCACCCCCATCCCCTTCCCGACCTCAGATCGCCCGTAAATTATTTTTCCCTTCATTTCTATAATATTCCTCTCCTTTTCTAATGGGTTTCATCCTACTGCGATTTTAATTGGTTTTAAAAATTATCGACTCTGGTCTAATTATACAATTTTTAAATATGGCACCTGCGATCGGAGAAAGGCGGAGATATTTTTTTAAATATCATAATAAAAATATGGTATATATAATAATTATAAAGTGAAAACTAATAAGTAGACCATTATATACTTATTATTATTACTTTTATAACATTGTTAAAAAAAACTATGTAAAATTAAATAAATTATAACAAGAATAAAAAGTGATTAATTCGTTTTAAGCGTTTGAATTTAATTTTGAGTATACCCTTAACGATCGCACATTCCCGGGACATTGAGCATAAGTTGTCTGGTGTCACCACATACGTACGCAGCAGCAAGCAGCTAAAGATTGAAATTAAATGATGTTTTTTTTGAGAAGATTTACTATAGTAACATACATTTTTTTTTCACCATCAAAAAGTAGAGATTTCAATGAATAGAAAACATACCAACTTTTTGAAAAAAGCTGATATTTTGACGGGTGATTTTTCGATTGAAAATTAGGGTGTTTTTTCGATATTAATTTAAAATAAGGTGAAAAAATAAATATTTTTAATCAAATAAATTACAGCGTATTTGGGACATAAAAAGGTAAGTTTTCGCCAAATTTCGTTAAAAAAATTTTTTTTTTGTAAATGATAAAAATAAAAAACCAAAAACTTGGTTTTTTAAATTTTTCACATAAATTTTGAGGTTATGTGAAAAAAGTGTATATACAAAAGTTTTAGATCTTTTTATTACCTACAACTTTGCCATTTGACTTTTTTCGATAGGACTTTTAGTTTTGCCGGAAATCGAAAAAAATATTATACTAGTGGGTTTGCCAGAACACTTATCCTCTAGTATAGAAGAAAAGACCTTAAAAGAAATAGATGACGTATTCAAGATTACTTTAACAATAAACAAAGATATACCTAAACCAGTAAAAGTTATTAGAATTGGAAAATACATATCGGGAAAGACACGTAAAATCAAGATATGCTACGAAACTTCTGAAACAGCAAAGGAACTTTTGAGAAATAAAAACAAATTTCCGGAGCATGTAAAAGTATTCTCAGATCAAACACCTGCCCAGCAACAATATCTAAATGACCTTAAAGAAAAACTAAATATTCGTAAAAATAATGGTGAAAATGACTTAATTATTAAATACATAAAAGGGACGCCTACCATTGTAAAACAACTGTCAAAAAACTACAACTAATAAAAGACACCGGCTTATCTCCTGCGACTACCAATACGTATCAAATCATAATTATCAAAGTATACAAACCAACAGATCTCGCTTGACATTCTTTTACATGAACGCGCGAAGCATACGAAAGGCGGGCAAATTCGAGGAATTACAATGTATATTACGGCTTTTACCAAAAACAGCCCACATTATCCTATTAACAGAAACATGGATTACTACTGAAACACAAGCTCAACAACTACAAATACCACATTACACGCATTATTATAATTATAGAACTGACTCAAGGGGAGGTGGAGTTTCAGCGTATGTGCACAATGACTTGAAGCATAACCTACATAAATCAACATATATAGGAGGAAATAATTACTTGTGGATCAAACTTGAAAGATACGCACTTGCTATAGGAGTCATATACAATCCGGGAAACACAAATTTTACAGAATTTCTCGAAGAGTATGAATCTCAACTGCAACAAAAAAGAACAATTGTATTCGGGGACTTCAACGTCGATCTTCTGACTAAAGACAATAAAACTAAGCAATATTTACAGCTTCTAAAAGTAAATGGGTATAAAGTTATAAATAAAATCAGTCAAAAATTCTGCACTAGACAATGTTCTACCAAAAAGTCCATCCTAGATCATGTGGCTACCAATCTGACAAATGACACTTTTCACATGGCAATAATTGACTCCCCATACACAGATCATCAGATCATAAGCAAATATACATAGACATAAATAAAATTAAACCTCCATCTAAAAAACGGATACAGTACACAGCAATAGATTACAATAAATTAAATACGCTAATAAATAATTATGAATTAGATAAAATTAATGACGATTATAGTAAATTAGAATGCACAATAAAAATATTAATAGAACAAAGTAAAATAGCAAAAACAAAAATTCTCAATACACCTCAACAGGACTGGATAAATAATAACATAACTAATGCTATAAATCAAAGAAATAGATTATGGACTGAACTCGTCAAGAATCGTGATGATGACACACTAAAATTAGAATTTTATAACAAAAGGGAATATGTAGCTAAATTAATTCAAAACACTAAAAATACTTACTACAATAAACTATTTACTAAATATAATTCAAAACCAAGAAAAATGTGGGATTTAGTGAAAAAGTTATCAAATAATAAAATTTTAGACAGCTCTATTCCTACAAAACTAACCGTTGACCTCTAAAGAAGTTACAGACTTAAACGATATCTGCGAAGCTTTTAACAAATACTTTTCTAATATTGGGTGTATACTAGCAAATGAGATACCCATCTCCTTTCGCGCAAATATTTTAAACTCGATTCCAAATCAATCTTCCCATAATGAAAAACTATCTTCTTTTATTCCATGTACTGTAAATGAAATTGTCAAAATAGTAGATAATCTTGAAAACAATTGTAGCGTAGGCATGGATGGTATAAGTACAAAAGCAATTAAAACCATTGTAAATAAAATAGCGAATAACCTTAGTAATTGTATAAATAAATTGCTTCTAGATGGAAACTTCCCTGACACTTTAAAAATAGCGAAGGTTACACCCATATATAAATCAGGACTGAAGTCCGATCCCGGTAATTATCGACCTATATCATTTTTGGATCTAAAATTGACTCAATTATTGCACAAGCTCAAAAAGACCTAAATATACTTTCAACCTGGCTGCAACAGAATCTTTTAACGATAAACACGTCGAAATCTTGTTATATAATATTTAAATCTAGAAACAAAATTGTACCGTCTCATTATCCCCTTTTAATAAATGAAATCCCCATACAACAAAAACGCGTAGAAAAATATCTTGGCCTAAGATTAGATTGCAACCTAACATGGAATAGTCACATAGAACATGTTAAGAAAAAAATATTATCGCTCTTTGGATGTATCCACAACTTAAGTAAATGCTTACCAAGTAAATTAAGACATACTATATACAACGCCTTAGTTAAGCCCCATCTTCTATATTTGATTGAAATATGGGGCAATGCGTCGAAAAAAAACATTAGTAATCTCCAAGTCATACAAAATAAAATATTAAAAATACTTTTCCGATATCCCTACCTAACATCGACAGTTAAACTTTATAAAGAAACAGGAATAATGAATATCAAACAACTATATAGGTATAACACATGTATTTTTGTTAGACGTTGCCTAGATAAAAATATACATAGTGACATAAAATTTATAAAAACAAAACCATATAGTCAACGTCGTCGCGCCAGTCTGCTTGTGGTACCCAAATCCCGAACTAATTACGGGAAGAAAACAGTCACTGTTGAGGGAGCGCAAATTTATAATAAGTTACCAGCGACATTAAAAAGTGTACACTCATTCAACGCATTCAAGATCAAATTAGCTGAATTTATCAAATCAAACCACGCACTATCAAAAGACTGAATGCGTTGGATGGGTATTATTATTATTATTATTATTATTTTTTTAATTAATATTTTTATTATTTTTTGTATGAATCGGCGAATGCATTTTTGTTATTTCTAATTAAGTATTTTTCTCATGTAAGTGATGTAAATCTTTTATGAGAATAAAGATTCTTTAAACGTATTATTCATTATTCACATTGTTTTCCGAGGTTCAAACCCAGGCACGCACCAATGATTTATGTGCGTATTAGAAATTAATTATCACTGCTTTTCGGTGAAGGAAAACATCGTGAGGAAACCTACACACCCGAGAGTTCTTAAAAAAAAAAAAAAAAAGTTCTCGGAGGTGTGTGAAGTCCACCAATTCGCACTTGGCCAGCGCGGTGGACTATGGCCTAAACTCTCTCATTCTGGGAGAAGACCCGTGCCCAGCAGTGGGCCAATAATGGGTTGATGCGAACATTGTTTTTATCTAATTGAAGTAGCAAACGAGCATGCAGTCCACCTGATGGTAAGTGGTCACTGCCGCCCATGGAACTCGGTGAACAACTTCAAATAGAACATGGGTTTCATCTGAAGTCAATGTGTTGCTACTCTTGAGGACTATGATGGTCGCGTCATATAAAAGTGTGCCGAAAACATATTTTACTTTATGCTATTTAACGGCGTCCCAATTCTAAAATTATTTGGAAAATCCCAAAATGCATTGTTGCATCGTACAAATTCCTATCATATAAAAGCCTGTCGCAAGAATAGTTCAGGAAACCACAGACATAGATCTGAGTAAAACTAAAGTAAACAATCTCGCAGCAAGCTTTTTCATTTAATACCAATATCGGATAGGCTGTAAAAAATATGGAATACGCTATTTTATGACGATTGTGTGTGATTTGTGCGACGGCTCTTTTCGATTAAAGAATATTGATTATATATTCTATAATCGCTATTTTTCTCATGAAATCAAGAGGTTGTAAAACACAGGAACCGACGTTTCTACTGAAAGAAGTGAAAAATGAAACCAGGTTTTTAAATGTAATTGAAGGCTCACATATATATTATTTCAATACATGGCGTGAATTTTAAAAGAAATAATATTTATAAGATTTTTTTTAAATTCGTTACTTTTTACAATAAACAATTGTTTCTCGAATCTCAACACGAAAATCTCCAGACCCGAGAATTTGAAAAAAAAATTGAGCATTCGAGTTATGAGACCCAGACATTTATAGTGGACACTCATACTCCTGAAGTTTATTTAATAGCCCGTAATTAAATAATTGTTAAAAAGTTTTGAAAAATGTCATTTATAAGTAATATGTATAAAGCGTATTTTGTGTGTGCATTTAAAGCTTTGTAGTTCCAAGAAAAAAATGTATGTACACAAAATACTTTTGAACAGTAATTTTAAACAATAATTTTGAATACTTCCTGTCTCGGTGCACATGAGAATGAGAATTTCGTACGGATCCGAAGTTTCGCTATCGGTTGTACTTTTGTTAGGCTTGTATTTTAATAACGTTCTAACAAAAAAGGGGGTAAGAATAAACCATTGAAGTAGTTAACTTTTATGAAAGTAAACATTTTGGAAATATGTAAATATGTGTGTCTTCATTGCAACGAAAACTAGTTCCAACAATATTGAAGAGATCTTATAGATAAGACTCTATATCAGATAGATATATTTTATGTATGTATATGTATAATATATTAAGAGCATTTATGGACAGGTAAGAAAATAAAACACAGATGTTCATGGCGACTATTAGGTTTAATAAGATATTTCTATATCATTACATAAAATTATTTCATGACATGAACATTTTTAATAATGTTATTGATACACCTATGACCTAATATCGCTAATCTATCCCAACTAAATTACAAACAGGTGCTCGATAAATAAAAAGGTGATATGCCAGCTGTAATACCAACTTAAGATTGGACAGTTACTGAGAATGTTTCATGAACACATTTCGTTATTTCATAAAGAGTTTCAATGTTGACACCCTTGGAAATTTTATTACATTTCTCAATAGTATTCACTAAGTCTTCTTTGGTTCCGTTAATCATATTCCATTTTAGTATTTTATCTGCAACTAGGTGTCCTTCGTTGTCGACATATCCAGTGTTATAACCGACACATTGAAAGAACTGCTTATTGGGTACATCATTGGGTAATGTTTTGTCGAGGATTCTTCTCATGTGTGACGTTGGAACTCCGGTTTCTTTGGAACAAGTTTCCGCTTGCTGTCGTAATTCTAAGAGCGCTGAGGTCGGAATTTGCATATACAGCTGAAATAATAATATTATTTCTAAATTAAGAAGAATAACATATTTTTAAAAGTGGACCCATTGTATCATATCGACGGCACGATAGTCATATTTAACTGACTAAGAGCCGCCACACCTATTTCTAGCGTAAAGAATTTCTTGCGTTTTGATGGAAGGGTGTGGTTGCCACCCCACTTTCACATGAGGCGACAATCATAGTCCTCGGGAGTAGCAACGTATCTGTGATGGACGTCAGATGGAACCCATGTTCTGTTTGAAGTCGATTACAGGCGTCCATGGGCGGCAGTGACAACTTACCATCAGGTGGACTGCATGCTCGTTTGTTACTTCAGTTAGATAAAAAAGCCACTAGCATATATTCTAGTTTGGAGCATGTGATAAGAGACACACATGCCAACTAAGTGTTCAGTGAAAGCAACGCATCTAAAGCGAACCTCACGCAAGTATGGTTCAAATAATTCGGCTGATTATAGATGTCGACGGCTAGCAGAGACCATTTTATGTTAGTAGACAACGTGATCGTTTTAATAATAAATAAGAAGTGAATATAGAGTGTCTTCAAATCTATTTGGTGTAGTTGCTTTTAACTACAACAAGGCGTTTTTGGTTGTTATAGGAGGACTGTGTATTTATAGCATAAAGCCTTAAAACATATATTAGCTGTTTGCTGAAAATATGTTTTGGAGTTTAGGCAATACCTCGGTATCACCCTATTGCCTCAGAATAAATATTGTTTTTTTTTATTTATATAAATTTGAAGTAGCAACGAGCTTACCAACTGATAGCAGGCAAACAGTCTAGGCGGCAAGACATCTCAGAAGTCTGTTTTTGACTTAGAACCCCTGAAGATTCTAATTCAAAAACAGATTTCTGAGAACTGAGTTGTAGATGAGCCGGTTACCAAACCTTTTTTTGTTTTTTTAAAGTGGGTAATCCTTATGGATACCCAGCAGCCCGGGGTAGCAGATGGGTTATGCCGAGCATTTGCAAGCCGACACCCGCAAAGCCTTCCACTCTCTACAGGCATCGACCTCCAGCAGTGTTGGTGGTGGTTGGTGGTTCCGCCGCAAAACACCAAACAGCCGCAGAGGACAGGGACAGCAGGTCGGCAACGACACACCGCATCTCCTCTTCCTCTGACGGTGCACGCATAGTACACGCATAGTGCACGCATAGTATAATTAACATAATTTTCGACTTCTTTTAAATTATTAATAGAGAGTAATATTAATTTATTGCATCTAAATAACTAGATAAGATAATTTGTCAAATACATACCACATCTTGTATACTCCAACTAAAACAAAAGACAGCTAGCAAAAATGTTACACACTTAAGATTGTTACTGATTGCTGAAGCTTCCATATTTATTATTAAAATATTATATATTATTTAGAACTCAAAATATGGCAGAGGCTAAATATTTAATAATACTTAGATCATTGTATCTCGCCTTTTATATACATTTGTTTTTTTTTTGTTTTGTAAATAATTGTTGGGATTAAATCGTACATAATTAAATAATTTAAATAATCCTCTTTCACATCCCCTAATGGCTCATTAGATTGATTATTATAAATAGTTCTCGGTACCTACATTGTTTTAATTTTAAAATAAAATAACTTATAAACTCAATTTTAAATAAATGGTTAATGTTTACTACTACACCAATAATATTTTATTTATACACAAATTACCTTCCGTCAAGTATTTATTATTTAATTATTTAGTAGACATTATTATACCTTACTAGTCACCCGTCGCAACGGTCGAAATTCGACCGTAATTTAGATTAAAAAACTAAATTTCACATTGTCCAAAGTAGCACCAATATTTATCTAAAGTTAATAAATTGTAATAATTTTCAAGTTATTTTCAACGCACCCGTTGAAGGTAAAAAGAGGTTTCTTAACTAAGCTGAATCAAAAAGCAACTACGGGTATTTTGACAAAGACTTCTGACATTTTTGACGTTATGTGTTTTCATAGCAAGACATTGAATGTTCTATTTCGTTTATTATGTACTCGTATGTGTTTGTGTGAAATACAAGGTATTGAGTGTAATGTGTTTTTAGTTGATTTTATGTATGTTTTATGCATTATTGAAAAAAATATTAGCATTACGCAAACCTTCTTTCTCTACATCAACTATAACCGTGCGTAATTTAATACTCCTCCGCCGCTCATCTGAGGGGAGCCCGATGGGGCAACGCGCTCGGAGGACTCCGGTTGCGTTCCTTTGGAGATCCCGGAGTCCTCTTTGAAGGTTTCCCCTTCGACAAAAAAGAAAGAAGAAAAGTCAACCTAGCCATACAGGGCAAATTATTCAAGCCAAATTTACTACCCATACTAGCCTAGCCAAATAAACAAATCAAGCCAGCTAAATGCTGCTCCCGTGGGAACTCCTCGGGCCAGACACCTCAAGTCATCAGGAGGGTGATGGCTCACAGCTCCACAATGGCAGAGACCGTACCCGTAACTAAACAGTGAGTTTGGTTGAGATTTTAATGTTTTCTCTCTACACTAATTTTTTTTACAAATATTTCAATATACTAAATGAATGTTACGGTACCGGGAGGTGTTAATCCCCATGCCCCAATGCAAAGAAGTGACCCTTTTGTTCTCGAGGGAAAACCTTCAAAAGGTACCCGATGCCGTGGGAGCGACTCAGGGTTATGTGGGATTTTTACCGTATTAAAACCCCAATGGCCGTCCTCGGCGCTACAAAGAGGACTCCGAGATCTCCAAAGGAACGTATTCGGAATCCTCTGACCACATTGCTCCATCGGGCTCTTCCCAGATTAGGCTGGGCCCACAGCTCCGTCTAGTCTTTACGACGGTATGCATCCATACATACCGCCTTCCTTCCCGGGATCGCCTGGCTGGACTATTCAAGCTCCCACTCTAGCCGCCCGCAATCCCGGAATCCCCTTTGTCGTCCCCTTAGTCCAGGCACGAGATACTTATTCTGATCCCGGAACTACAGGCTCGAAAAAAACTTAAGACCTACAGATTCAAAGCCTGAATTTAAGTTTCCAAGATCTGTTCTGTACAAATTGCATCCTATCGTTTCATAATTATATACTTTTTTTTATGTGCACTGCAAAACTAGCAGAACCCGCGACTTAATTCGCGCAACTATGGCGTGATCCATCCATTAGACTTTTGAGACCTGGACATAACCCTCCCATCCCCAGTTTGTTATCCAGTCACCAATATATTATGATTTTTTTTCTCTCGAGGGGTACCTTCAAAAGGTACCTGAAGCCGTGAGAGCGACGAAGGATTATGTGGGATTTTTAATGCACTAAAACCCTCCGGATGCCGTCCTCAAAGAGGACTCCGGAATCTCCAAAGGAACGCAACCGGAGTCCTCTGAACATGTGCCCCATCAGGCTCCTCCCAGTAGAGTGGCTGAGCCCAACACTCCGTCTGGTTTTTACGACGGAATGCAACCACACAGACCGCCGTCCTTCACGGGGTCGCCTGACCGGACCGGACGGACAGACAGTCAAGACGTGGTAACCTACCGTTCCGTTTTTACAGTTTAAGTAGGGAACCGGACAAAATATAATATTGTAAGTTTACCAGTCGTTGAGTTTTCGCTACGAGACATGATTCGCAACGATGAAATCCGTAGACGAACAAAGCTTACTGACATAGCTCTCAAAATTAGCAAGCGGAAGTGGGAATGGGCTGGCCACATCGCTCGTAGGATCGAAAACCGATGGGGAAGGAAGGTCCTCGAGTGGCGACCACGTTTAGGAAAAAAGGAGCCTATCCTCCCTATCAGGTGGACCGATGACTTGAAGAAAACAGCGGGAAACCGTTGGATTTAGAAGGCACAGGACCGGTTGGAGTGGCGACATTTAGGTGCTGCCTATGTCCAGCAGTGGACTTCAAAGGGCTGATGGATGGATGGATGTTCACCAGTCGGTACAACCAGTGTAGCTCGACCGAGGGGTCCCACGGTTTCTAGCGTGAAGCAGTTACGTTTTGATGGAAGGATGGGGTATCAGGCACCCTATGAGGGGACCATCTTAATCCTGGGGAATAGCATGTGTGATTGTTGGCGGCAGAGACCACTTACGATCAGGTGGATTGCATGCTTGTTTGCTACTTCAATCTTATGGAAATGTAATGGAAAGGACAGATAAATCAAAAATACGATTGAAAGGAGTATTTTATTCATTCACCTTCTACTAAATAGACACATAGTATCTACATATTATATCAATGCGTGATGAAAAAAACATAATACGCCATTTTTTTTAAATATGCTAATCGAGAGTAAAAGATTTATTATTTCCCTTTAATATAAAAACTCGAAATCAGCAGTCAAAAAATACACATAAAACTATGTAATACATAAAAACTGAATTTGCATTATAATGCACTTTTAACAATACCAAGTTTCGTTTTTGAGTTTATTTGCGGTTGAATTTTGACCATTACTACGTGTTTACATTTATTTGCAAATTAATCCAATAAACATAAAGTAACTTAAAATTACATCTTAATATAAAAAGCTATTTACACACACTACAAAAGTAATACAAACATTTATAAAAACTAGATGTGTGAGTGAAAAATAACGACGACCCGCGTGGCGCAGCGGTTACCGTACCGGTCTGACGCGCAATGGGTCCCGGGTTCGATTCCCGGCCAGACAGGTATCTGAATGATGAGTTTAGATTCTTGTTCTGGGTTTGGGTGTTTGTGTATTCGTCTTTGAGTGTGTCCATGGCACCCATGACACAGGAGAAAGTCCTACTGTGGGGCTATGAGTGTAGAAAGCGTTTTAGGTTTTTTTTTTTTTAATAACATCATTTTTAATTGTAGGTGGGTAATTAAGTTTATCGTTAATTATGAGTAGATGAATTTTATTATATTGAGAAACACATTTTATGCCAGAGGCGTATTAAAAATACATTTAAGTTCCTTAAATTACATTCACATCAGTTATTTTGTGTTGTGTTGAAACACAGAAAAACAGACATGTAAATCTTTCTAATAAGTAGATATATGAGTGTATAATTGCTTATCCTGTACTCCACACTGTCTTTTTTATAAATAGGTGTATGCTTTGTACAGTACAGTTTATATTTATAGATTATACAGTTTGTAGCTTGGCACTAATAGTTATCATAATTCCGGTTCATAATTTTATTCAATAGACATTTTGACAACAAACATAATTATAATAATATGCGAAGTTATTTTAAAGTGCGTATGTAATGCAATATATTTGTAGATACTGGAAATATGTATAAGTTTGATTTTTGCCAAATTGACATCTCCAACCAGAATTGTTAAAAAACATATATTGATAGAATGCTGTTTTTTGGTATATTACCTCAATATGGCAGATAATAGAGCAGCAGTAAAGCAGTGATAGCCTAATGGTTGAAACTTACCCTCTCAAACGGCAGGTCCGAGGTTCAAACCCACTGATTTATATGAGTATTAATAATAAATTATCACTGCTTTTCGGTGAAGTAAACCTACACACCCGAGTTTTTAAAAAAAAGGTCTCGGAGGTGTATGAAGTCCACCAATTCGCGCTTGGCCAGCGCGGTGGACTATGGCTTAAAACTCTTATTCCGAGAAAAGACCCGTGCCCAGCAGTGGGACAATAATGGGTTGATGATATAAATGGCAGATGTTACATCAGTATAAAGAAAATTTACACGAAAAACTTAAGTATTTAACACGATAAGGTCGATTTAATTACTTTTTAATATCATTACAAAACTTTTAAAAATACATGAACCTACATCGTATAACGTATCTATATTGTTTTCTCGGGTTATCTTGTTGCAATCATTCAATTCCCTTTTATATTCTTCCTCGGTTCCATTGAGGACTTTATGTTCCAGCATCTTGCTGATAACAATGTGACCATCATTGTCTGTGTATCCAGTACTGATGCAAACGCAATAGATGAAAGATTTTGATGGCTTTTCATTGGGTATAGACCAATCTAGAATTTTAGTCAGGATGCTAATATCCACTCCGTGTTTTTCAGCGCAAGGTTCTGACACTCCACGAAGTTCCAAAACGTGTGCGGGCGTCACTGTAATGGCTAACTGAAAAAATGCGTTCAAATTAATGTAAGCTACTATGATTTTATACATAAAGGCGATTTGGATTTTTTTATAATTGAACCTGGCGATGAGTCAGACGGGCTACTTGATGGAAAGTAGTCACTGTCGCCAATGGACATTTGCAACAGAGGAGTCGCCAATGCATCGCCGGCTTTGAAGGAGAGCTCTCTTCGCACCTTTTTTGAGGAGCCCCATGTCATAACGAGAAGTTCATTCCACATCTTGCTCGTCCGTGGCGAAAACGAGCGTGCAAACCGAACTGTGGAGGGCCGCCATGTGGATGGAACTTCATCCTTCGGCGAGTGGTGCGGTGGAGGAATGGTGACGTAGGCACCAAGTCAAAGAGTTCCTTGGAACACTCACCATTGTAAAGATTACTTTTAGTTTTTAGTTAACATCACTAAAAAGTTAAAAAAAACACTTTTAGTTTCCTTGGCTTTATATGAATTACAACTAGATAGCCAGCAATGTATATCAGTAATCTTCAGAAAGAACAGAAATCGTAAATGTAATCTATTACATATGGAGTATTGAAAACTCCGAGGATTTCTACCTAAATTTAAGAGGATATTTTTCATTTAGTGAGATTATTTGTAGATAAAATTTTGTACGGGTATTTTAGGAGGATAAAATGTATTAGTACCAGATTACTTTCGTCTGGTGATGTTTTTTTTCTTGGCCTAATTTGTTTGCGCACACACAAACCTAGAGGCAACGACAACACAGCCTAATTAGGCTATGTTGTCGCTGCCTAGAGGCATTAGGGATTTTTTTCTTAATTACTTGACTTCGTGTACATATCAGTGGCCACAGTAAATAAATAAAACAACAAAAGAGGATGCACGACTATCCATTCATTCATAACATAATTCACCTACTATGATCACGACAAAAGGGAACTAGTATATTTTATAGACAGACCCCATACAACCTTTCGTTAAGTGATAAAACATAACATACTAGACTTGATATACGGACTTGATATAAAAAAATAAACACTCACCTTATTTTCTAATGCCCATGTCACACAGAAAATAGCACAGAACGTAGCATATAAAAATCCCATGGAGATCATGTCTGCTTTCAATTGTATAATATTAAACGTATTAATGTTTAAGCAAACGACGAATAAGTAACGCCTCATGTATTTAGAGTAGGTACTTATACAGGTAGTACATTGTTTTTTTGGATATATTTAGTTTCTTAACCAGATTCATTTTATGTATCCTAAAGTCATTATTGTAATTAAAAGTTAATAATAAAACTAACCAGACTTTAGTAAATTGTAAGACGAGTTTTATGACTTGGTCTTGCCTGCGTCCACACCAACGATTTTTTTTTATTATTATTTAATTATCTCAAATATTTAAACAAGTATATCAAATACTCAGAAGGAAGGAGTATTTTTGAGCTTATATATTTATGTTTGTATGTATGTATATTTTATTCGCATCGGCTACAGCCCAAATGGCTTGACAGATTGTAGCATATGACATCTAATATATACAATTCTTGTGTCACAGTTTTAGTCTTTAAACTCCTCCAAATTGGCTTGATCGATTTTGCGCTAGAAGGACTCCAGTTGTGTTCTGTTTGGAGATCCTTGAGTTGTCCACGCGGCGCTGAGGAAGGCGCCCAACTTAGTGAGGTAAAAATCCCACATAACCCACGTCATTCCCACGGCGTCGGGTACCTTTGGAAGAAATTTCGACCGCCTAAAAACAGACAATTAAATTGATTGCTTCAAGCAGCCGGTTTTCTTGTTTTATGTTCCTTAGGAAGGGGATACCGTAGCCCTGTTTTGGTCCCGGAACTACAGGAACAATCCAACTTGTACCTATAATTTTACGTTGTATATTTTCAGTGTACAGTCATACAGACAGACTTCTAACATTATAGTAGTATCTTGTAATTAATTTAATATCTAATACTTTATTGTACCTACCTTTATTGTTGTAATACTATAATATACCTAATAAATTAAGTGTTTAAAGTGATGCTCGAAGTGTTTTCGTATCATATGGCCTTTTAGGTACTTTTATGTTATTACTTTTTGTTTTCTTAGGAAAAATCATTTTAAGTGAATATATTTAGGTATAACAAATAAATTATCACTGCTATACGATATACGAAAACATCGTGAAGAAACCAACATACCTAAGAGTTCCCTAAACAAGTCCTTACAATTTTAACAATCGTTCTGCGTAAGCGCGGTGGACTATGACCTTTCATTTTGAGTGGAGACCCTTCCCCAGCAATGAAACAATAATTGGTTGACCAGATGAAACATATTTAGATAGACAAGAGCTGGTAGAACCAGTGTAGTTCGACCGGGGAATTACCACCGGCACGCGTATTTCTAGCGTGAAGCATTTATTGCGTTTCGTTGGAAGGGTGTGGTTGACGGCACACTTTCACTGGAGGCGACCATCATAGTCCTCCGCTACTTCGGAGGCTATCTGAAGTCAATCACAAATGCGTTGCTCTTCTTGAGAACTAAGATGGTCGCCTTATATAGAGGTGGGCCGGCAACCGCACCCTTCCATCGAAACCCAAAAATTAAAAAAAACATATCATTTTATACCTGCCTATTATCATACTTGCGTACAACGTAAGAGTTATATTTATTAAAATTAGATTTGTGTTTAAAAATGACATAATTTTAAATTGTAATGAATTATACGATAGAGTTAAAAAGGATACGATTAAAAAACAATAAATGACAAATGTTATCCCCAATGTGGATTTTAAATATTTAAATAGCTTGCATTCAGTATTTTTAGTTGATGTTATTTCAAACACAGGCACGTAGACAGACAAAAAATCTAATAATTATAGGAATGAGTATTACAGTTTTGTGCTTTTTAGATTCCACCATGTTCAGACACGCGCAGTTTTCATTGTTATTATTATTATCGTTTAAGTTTTGCACTCATACATGTCGTTAATCCGATTTACAATATTATATAATACATAATATAATAAGCAAAATGCAATTTTAAAATAACTTAGTATAGCAAGTGAAATTGATTTTAAATATCTGTACTGAAAAAATATACGAGTCGGATATTTGCCTTCTGCAACAAAACATGTTAAAAAGATGGAGTTCTATTGATAGATTTTCCTTTTATTTCATATATAAATTCAATGGTAAAAATATGACTCATCGTTTACACTAAGGATTGCACATTACATCAGTATAAATAAAGATTACATGCACAGCTTGAGTGTTTAACAAGACCAGTAGGTATTTAATTTTTTAATGTCATAAAAAAAGTATCGAAAATACATGTGCCTACATCGTACATTGTATCTATTTTGCTTTCTCGAGTTATTTTGTTGCATTCCTTTATTTCCTTTATATATTCTTCCTCTGTTCCATTCAGGAGTTTATGTTCGAGCATCTTACTGATCACGACGTGGCCGTCGGTGTCTGCAAACCCTGTGTTTGTGGTAATGCAATAGATGAAAGCTTTTGATGCTTTGTTTACGGGTATTGACCAATCGAGAATTTTGCTCAGGAGTTTAACATCCACTCCGTGTTTTTCAACACAGGGTTTTGATACTCCACGCAGTTCTAAGACGTTTTGGGGCGTAATCAAAACGGCTAACTGGAAAAAAAACATGCGTGCGTACAAAGTACACATGTCAGAAGTGAAACTTCTTTGGCGAACTAATTTATAAATCTTGTTTATATTTATACAAATCTAAAACTTTAAATTTCCAAGATTAAGAGGAAGGGAAAAAGGCGTGATACGACGTTCGCTCTGTCTCACTTTTTCTCTCAATCTTTCTCACTCGCTTGCTCCCTACTCTCACTCCACGGCTAGTTGCTCATGCTACGTTCGCTCTGTCTTACTCTCTCTCAATCGGTCTCGATCACTCTCTCTCTCTCTCTTTTCCGACACTTCCGTTGCATACCGGCGTGACGTTTCATCTGTAAAAATTTTACCCTCATGCGCCTAAAGAAGTTTCACTTCAAAAATAAATTCTGGTTAGTCTTACCTACTATATAGTATAAAGTTTGTGAGGACTGATCGATGGATATGTTACTTTTTCATGCAAAATGATTGAATTTGAATAATAGTTTTTGACTTAGTAAACAGTCTCCTATATGTTCGACATAGATGATTCTTTTTTGTGGTAAATACAAACTTGCATAGTAAGATACAGTCGAAATAAGGACCTTATCCACTTTTTAAGTTGGTTAAAACTATTTTTACAATATTGCTCGACGTTCACGAGGCACTATCTCAAAAGCTTCGCGATAGAACCGTGCGATAGTATTTTAATGATCCTAGTTTTGAATCCTATATTTATTCGTGTGATTATGGAATTTCAGTATAACCTACGCGTTTTATATGCAATGCTGTAATTCCTATTTACAAATGCGCTTGTTTGATAGCTAATTGGCAGCTATGCCTACCTACCTACTTATTTTGGTTTTGTCTCTATCACAAATTAATAACCAGAAGTGTCTATATTAATCTTCATAAATAACAGGAACTGTTTACCTATGTGGAGTTTATCACAGATATGCTGTTGCCAACTCCGGCAGGTTCTCTCAAAAATTTAAGTATTTTTTAATTTTTTTCGGTGGTACACTTTTTTACCATTACAGATAAATTGGTTCGTCTAGAGACGTATGGAAATTTTGGAAAAACACAAGAACGTATACTTATAGAAGACTTTTATTTAATTACCACACAACATGATGTGTATCTCAGTGCCAAAGTAAACAACAGAAGAGGATATACGTGCGCTACCACTTAATTCATTGCATAATTGCACAATTACTATGATCGTGTAAAAACGGAGAGTAGTAGAGGAAAGTGGGGAGAAATCGGATAGTGTCTATTTCAATACTCCACGTATAGTTTTATCAATTTAACTACTTAATGAAAACATACGCGAAACTCCCAGTGCGGTTGCAACTGACGGCGACAGTAACATCTTAATGCATGTTATTATAAACAAAAATTTAAAATATAGGTGATTTATCTAGGATAAAAATATTTTTGTAGTTTTATCAATAAGGTAAGCCGTATTTTATCATAGCTGATGTTGTTTCAAAAGATAAAAGATATAGTCCAGTGTCGATAGCTATAAATAAATTAAAAAGTAGAAGAAAGTTATAGTACGATGAAACCTAATGGGTTTCATCGTACTATAACTTTGTCAAATTATCTTCCTTTTCTAATGAAGGCGAGAGAATTTGACAATTTAAAGGAAAAATAAATTGCGGCCATGTCGTGTCGGAGGAAGGGATGAATACAACTTAAAAGTTATTGAAGATGGCTAAGCTTACATTCACCTTCATATTTAACAGAATAATTTAAATGATTATTGCTTAGACTAAGTAACTATCCTACTAATATTATAAATGCGAAAGTTTGTGAGGATGTATGTGTGTTTGTTATTCTTTCACGCAAAAACTACTGAACGGATTTGGTTGAAACTTTACAGTAATATAGGTTATACATCAGAATAACACATGGACTATAATTTATACCGATTTTTTTGTAATAAGGTTATACTATAACGAGAAATATCAGATTAGTCGCAAAAAAAGTTGTCCTCTGAGAGCTATCTTCGCGTACGCTGCCTAAACCGTTGGAGATATCCAAATATAATGTAGCGTGGGATTTTTTGGCTCACATAGATCTAAATAAAAGTCCGCGACAGCATATATCTATATTTTATGTATAACCCACAATAACTCTTTTTATACTTTGAAAATTAAAAAAATATAAAGTTGATGTTTCCATGGGTTTTATACAAACTAAATATTAATCCTTATCAAAATAAATGATCTCAAAAAATCAAGCATCTAATACAGATTAAATCTACTTTTTACACTATGTAAATTGGATAAGTAGTTTAGAAGATATTACGAGTATAACATATTGCGTACTCAATTGATTGACCGGCAGTACGCGCCGTGCGCCGCCGCCATATACAACGAAGTTATATGAAATTGATATTTAGGTAAATGGTTATAAATCACGGAGCAAAATGGGAAAGGTCAATGTGAATGACGTCCCTGTAGTTCCGGGATCAGAATAAGGCTACGGTATCCCCTGTTTGTGGTAAGAGGCGACTAAAAGGGGGCTTTCGGTATTGCGTGCGGCTAGACTGGGAGCTCGAAACACCCAGTCAGCAACTTCGGGAAAGATGTCAGCATGTGTGGTCGCATGCTGTCGTGAGAGCCAGGATGCAAGGAGCTTGAACAGTCCAGCCAGGCGATCCCGGGAAGGATGGTGGTATACCTGTGGTCGCATATCGTGGTAAAGACTAGAAGGAGTGGTGGACCCGGTCGCTCACTTGGGAGGAGGCAATGCACTCAGAGGACTCCAGTTGCGTTCCTTTGAAGATCCCGGAGTTCTGGTGCGATAAAAATCCCACATAACCCTGTGTCACTCCCACGGCGTATGGTACCTTTTAAAGGTTTCCCCCTCGACAAAAAAAAGGTCAATAAGAATGAAACAGTGGAAAAGGTTAGATATGGCATTCAATCGTCATCGACCTTTTAATGTTACACAACTCGGCACATATGTCAGATTAGCAGTAGTTTACGTCGTATTTGACCACGCTAGCCAACTGCGCGTTGGTAACCGTCACGCGTTTTGAGACCCTTTCTTAAAACTTTTAATTTCAGAATAAGTATTAATATCCGTTGCCGACAAAACTAATTCAAATTAATATACGTGCCTGTGATTTGAAATTTGAACACACAGATTTAGGAAGTAGGGCAAGGGTTCAATTTGAAGTCAATCACAGATGCGTTGCTACTCTCGAGGACTTTGATGATCGCCTCATATAAAAGCGAGCCGGCAGCCACACCCTTCTAATGAAACACAAGAACTGCTTCACGGTAGAAATAGGTGCGGCGGTGATAACTCCCTGGTTGAACCATTGCTCTACCACCTTGCAAACTTTATGTGGCAGACTAAATTCCACGCGAGCGAAGCCGCGGGCAAAAGCTAGTTGTTTTATATTGTGTTTGAGTTATATTTTCACTATATATGATTTTCAATTAGAACAGAGACTTTTGAGAAGTCTCTAGTGGAGTCGAGGTAAGTAGCCGCACGGTCGGGAAACATTGATAAATATGTACTGATGTGAGCGATGGAGGAGGATCATAATTTCGTTGTGTGTGGAAGTGTGCGGTCGCTGACTTAAACCCGCTGATCAAATATCTTAATTTTATTAGATTATAACCTACAAGTATCAAATCATTATTTTCTGGAACTATGAGTATAAAGTGTCAATAAGCCGTGCGGCCCAATACCTAGACTCCACTAGAGACTTCTTAAAAGTCTGCTCTGATTGTAAATCATCTACCATGGCAATATAAGTCAAACACAATATAAAACAATAGTTACCTAGCCTAAACAATAATCATTTAAATTATTCTGTAAATTATGAATGTTAATGTAAGCCTAGCCATCTTCAGTAACTTGTAAGTTGTATTTATCCCTTCCTCCGACATATATATATATATATATATGTTACGCTAAATGTGAATAGTGCGGTTATTATGTACAATTACCGGGAACTATGCATAATTACCAGTGCTCGTGGTAAAGGTTGTAAAAACTTTCGAATTAACCACATTTACCGGAAATTATACAAAATTACCATACTCTTTTAGTAAATGTAGTAAATAATTCGTTTCTTGAGTACAACTGGCTTAAAATTCCATATTTCGTACCAAGTTTGTAAAGATTTTCATTCTCGATCGAAATTACAACGGCTATTATATTTCGGCCATGTGCTTTGGCTCGATCTACGTCTGGTACCTTACTTCTATAGCAGGATAACTTCAAAGAGGCTACGGCTTATTCCTGAGTGATGAGCTTTATTTTTCATAAACTAAATAGATTTTATTCCTTCGGACCATTTCCTGCTCCGTTCGCTCTCCATTCCAAAGCTTAAATCAACATTTACCACGATCGCGCGGAAGTTTTATATAATTACCGGTAAATGTGGATAATTTACTACATTTACCATGTGCGTTGGTAATTATCTATAATAACCGGTAATTATAGATAATTACCGGTTACTCACATTTACCGTAACGTATATATTAATAAGGAAACCGGACATGTAAGCGACTGCTTTATTTCCCTTTCTAATTACTTTTATCCTAAGAAGCCTAAGAAAAAATATTCAAAAGGCTTTGGTATGTTTGATTTGTGACAAAAAATGCATTAAAACTAAGTCCGCAGATAAAAAGTAGATACCAATGTACCGCACGTATTAAATGGGTACACAAAAGTTGTTTTGGTTCTTCTGAGCAATAATGTTTTATTTTTGTTTGTAAAACGGCAAAAAATAAATATTTTTATATATTTTTGCTATTTGTGTTCACCTATATAATACCATATGCCTATCCGGTATCACCCGTAGGTGAATTCGGATTTGAAACATTTCACTGAAGTTGGTCCAGTCTGTTGTTTTAAACATTGATATTATATATTTTCGAGTCAAAGTGATACCAAATGCATAAATAATAGTTAATTAATATTAATTTCCTAAATAAGTAACATCATTATTGATTTATTGTGTTTTTCCCTTAACTATCCGGGGCCCCTCACATTTTCCTATATTTTCTAGACAAGAAATGTCTAAATAAAGCTTTCGTTAACTGTTTATAATAATACTCGTATACTAGACTACTACTTGAATAGACTTCCATATAAAATAATGTATGGATTTAAACGCTCACCTTATTTTCTAATGCCCATGTCACACAGAAAATAGCACAGAAAGTAGCATATATAAATCCCTTATAATGCATGTTTGCGTTAAATTTTACGATTTAAATGCAATAATGGTTAAGCACACGCTGAACCGTCGTGAATAACTTACATATCAAGTATTTAGAGTATTTATATTCTTAGTTCATTTTTTTTTTGGAAGTTTCCTAATCAGATCCATTTTATATATTCCGACGGCATTACTGCATTTAAAAAGTTAATATTACTAACTAGACTAGTTTTATGACGCGATCTTGCCTCCGTACGATACCAGCGAAGTTCGACCGGGGAAGTCCACCTCCACACCTGTTTTAGCGTGAAGCATTTCTTGCGTTTCGATGGAAGGGTGTTGTTGCCGGCATATTTTTATATGAGGCGACCATCGTAGTCCTCGGGAGTAACAACGCATCTGTGATTGACTTCAGATAGATATTTATTCTATATGAAGTCACTTATAAATGTCCATGGGTGCTAGTAACCACTTACCATCAGGTGGATTTCACGCTCGTTTGCTATTTCAATCAGATAATAAACAAAAAAAACTTAAATAATAATAATCTAATCTTACCCGACTGCGTCAGAAGGAGGGTAATGTTTTTCGAGCGTAAGTATGTGTATACTCACAAATAAATGTATGTCCATTTTTTGGTTAGCCCTACAGTCCAAATTACTTGACATGTTGAAAAATTTTACACAAGTAGGTATTATTAGATTTAGCTGTATCAATTTTAGAAATAAATCGAATATGCAGTCTGTCATCATTGAAAACAGAGTGGGTCAAAAATGAAGGAGATCGAAGCGTAGCGTGGCTTCAAGTTGCCCGGGGCGGAATAACAATTTTCTGCCCATTCAGTTAGATTTTTTATCGGCGAAAATAAAACAAAGGGTTGCGAACCCTACTTACTTTTTCACCTATCTCTCTGCAAATTGAGGACTGAAAAAAAAGATCGTCAAAACTATTTTGCCGTCCCCCAAAACGTGCCGCCCGCTGCGGACCGCCTCCTCGCCCCCCCCCCCTCCCGCAACGCCAATGTATCAAAGTAAAATGAACAAGACCACTGCAAATATATTATAGGACCTATATAAAACCCGTTTTCTACATTCATAGCCCCACAATAGAAGATCTAAACTCATCATTCAGATATCTGTCTGGCCGGGAATCGATTCCGGGACCCATTGCGCGTCAGACCGGTATGGTAACCGCTCCGCCATGCGGGTCGTCGCGGGCATATATGATACTGTATTGCCGCAAGATCCATAAAATCTTTAAAAGAAACAAATTATTAAAGTTATAAAAGTATTAATAGGTTTGAAAATGTTACCTACTTGTGCATATTAATCAATTACAATTAGTATAATTCCCCGAAGGTTTTTCTATATGTGCCTGGAAATATCATCCAAGTCGGTTCAACAAATAATTTTCGGCTTACAACCATACAGACAGATTTCTAATTTTCTGTATCATCGTTTAAATAAACATCTATGTAACACGGTAATTTACTTAAGTTAAATTAAGTATTACAAGTGATGTTGGAAGTGTCTTCGTATGATTTTGGTTCTTTTATATTATCTCTCTTTTTGTATAGAAAAGTTTTTATTAACAAACGTATAATAGCTTCAGTTTGTATGTACTATGTTTGTAACGGAAACGTTAAAAGTGATTTTGACCGAGATTAAAACGTCGAATTGAGTTGAAAATTGGCACGCTTATCGGGAACCGTTGACAATACCGTTTTCTATATGTACTTTTCTAAGTATATATCGCAACGGTGATGTTACATATACAATGCAACATGAGGATGAAATGGATGGAATGGATTTTGTATAATTTTAAAGGTGGTAGAACGTATATGGCTCGACCGCGGAGGTACCACAGCCACACCTATTTCTAACGTAAAGTTGTGTTGCACTTTAGTGGAAGGGTGTGGTTCCGCTTACAATTATGTCAGGCAACCATCCTCGTCCTCAGCAGAAGCAACGCACCTTTGATTGTCATAAGATAGAACCTTTGTTCCGTATGAAGTTGCGCACAGATATCCCTGGGCGGTAGTTTCCACTAATTGCATGCTCGTTTGCTACTTCATCTTATAAAAAAATATGAAGCGTATTAATATTATCTTGACAGAATCAAGATAGCGAGTTTTGATAAAAAAAAAATTTAGGAAATGAAAGAGGTCCTGAGGTTATGACTTCACATAAGGACGGCTACAAAGCATTGCATGAGCAAATGCATTTTTCTGCTCCTCGGAATTTATAAGACTCCTCGTTTAGTGTATCTATTACTATGGACTTGATGCCGAAATAGCAGCGACTAATTTTTTTATTTTATTTTTTATTTTTATTTATTTTATTTTATTTGGAAAACATACAGTGCATTAAAACTAATTATCTTACATTATAATATTACAACACACCATTTATTTGCTTTCGCATATTGCAACTAAAAAGAGCTTGTTGGCTTTAATATTAAAGTAAAAATAAAATAAGAGAACGAAATACATTCAATTTGGGTAACATTGAACAGCGGTATAACTTTGAACAAAGTTGTGAAAAAAATATATTAATTTATTACATGGAAACTTCTTGTTGTTTCAATATCGTACCTGCGTAAAATGGTTTGCCAAAATGTTGTAATAGCAATGAAAGTAAAAAAAGGTACCTGTCAATGTCATAATTTTAAAAAATACCGCCTTTTCCGTAGTGAAGTTGTTGCAAGTGTTCAATGCTTCATTTTGAAATAGCAATTACAATATAAAACTTACCGTAAACAGGTGTATTTTGGTGTTTATCTTTAAAATGTATATTGTATATTAATATTTTGAAACTGTACTATCCGTATCCCATGTTGATTATTGCGTAAAACTGTTAAACTTTTGACGACGTCGAAATTGGATGTTAGGTATATGGGTAACTTTGAACGGTTCAAAGTTACCTGTATCATAAAAAAAACTTTTTAACAAAAAATATCTACCGACTTCCATGTCACAAAAAAGTAAAAAATAATTTAAATATATTTTGGTCTAGAACATACTC
This sequence comes from Spicauda simplicius, assembly GCA_949699795.1. Lineage (NCBI taxonomy): Eukaryota > Metazoa > Arthropoda > Insecta > Lepidoptera > Hesperiidae > Spicauda > Spicauda simplicius. Next base: position 16,506,873 of record OX453058.1, read on the forward strand.
AGTACTTAGTACATAGTCCTGAAGTCGGTGCTCGACATATTTCGCTGGACGACGGTAACTACGTCCTATATGAGCACCGACTTCAGAACTATGTACTAAGTACTGAGTATGTTCTAGACCAAAATATATTTAAATTATTTTTTACTTTTTTGTGACATGGAAGTCGGTAGATATTTTTTGTTAAAAAGTTTTTATTTTACACTTTTTAGTGACTATATTTTTATGTTTGTATTTAAATAAAGCCTCTAAGTTTGCTTTGTGCATCTACATATTCACAAAAATTAAACATAAAACACTTTTACAATTCATACAAACAGGGCGCCCCCTCTGGAAGTACCCCTCCATCATCAGGGTTGAGGAGTTGAAGGTCAAATTTTTCATCTTATATTGTTGCTTAGTAATCTTATAACATATACGTTAGTACCAGGTGGCTAACTTCTATGGCTCAGGCTTGCAGTACCCTGTATCATCAGGGTTTAGGAGTTGATGGTCAAAATTTTAATTTTGTGCCTCTGTTTGGTATTATTTTTACATACCCGTAAGCACCAAATTGCCAACTCCTATGGTTTAGAATTGAAGTACCCCTTCATCATCAGGGTCGAGGAGTTGAAGGTCAAAATTTTAATTTTGTGCCTCTGCTTAGTATTATTTTTACATAACCGTAAGCACCAAATTGCCAACTCCTATGGTTTAGGATTGAAGTACCCCTTCATCATCAGGGTTGAGGAGTTGAAGGTCAAATTTTTGATTTTATATTTTTGCTTAGTATTTTCTTTACATAACCGTAAGCACCAAATTGCCAACTTCTAGGGTTTAGGATTGAAGTACCCCTCCATCATCAGGGTTGAGGAGTTGAAGGTCAAATTTTTCATCTTATGTTTTTGCTCAGTAATCTTATAACATATACGTAAGCACCAAATGGCTTATTCCTATGGTTTTGGCTTTAAGTACCCCTGCATCATCAGGGTTGAGGAGTTGAAGGTCAAATTTTTGTCCCATGAATTTGCTTAACAATTTCATTATATATTCGCAAACATCAAACGACCAACTTTTATAGTTCAGGCTAGCAGTACCCCTGCATCATCAGGATTGAAGAGTTGAAGGTCAAATTTTTCATAGTAAATACCTACATAGTAATTTTATTCTATATTTTACTCAATTGGACTTCTCCAGCTAAGGTTCGGCCGACTATCACTAATTTTATTATTTTGCTCCAAAAAGTTGAAGATCCTATGATTAGAACCTTATCAAACTCTTATCAGACTACCCCTGGAGTACATCCTTTCTAATAAAAAAAGAATCATCAAAATCGGTTGGCGGGATATTGAGTTATTCATACATTTATCGCGTACATTGAAAATGCAAATTTAAGACTTATGCGTTTTTCTTATGGATGCCCTAGTCAAAAAAATACTAAAAAAAAATGGGACCCTATGACACGCACTACCTTTCAAATAAAAAAAAAATCATCTAAATCGGTTCACCCAGTCCGGAGAAATGAGGTAACAAATATAAAAAAAAAAATAATAATAAAAATACAGACGAATTGATAACCTCCTCCTTTTTGGAAGTCGGTTAAAAAATATTTTTTTCGGAGGCTCAGGGTCGCTCAGCGTGCTATGGAGAGGGTTATGCTCGGAATTTCGCTACGAGACATGATTCGCAACGATGAAATCCGTAGACGAACGAAGCTTACCGACATAGCTCTCAAAATTAGCAGGCTGAAGTGGCAATGGGCCGCCACATCGCTCGTAGGACCGATAACCGATGGGGAAGAAAGGTCCTCGAGTGGCGACCATGTTTAGGCATAAGGAGTACCGGTCGCCCCACTACCAGATGAACCGGTGACCTGAAGAAGACAGCGGAAAACCGTTGGATTCAGAGGACACAGGACCGGTTGGAGTGGCGCCATTTAGGGGAGGCCTATGTTATGTCCATGTTCCGTCCATCCTTTTTTTTTTTGTTTTCGAGGGGGAAACCTTCCAAAGGTACCCGATGTTCCGTCCATCCTATGGATGGATGGAATAAATAATCAAAAAAAAACTAGTATCTTATTTTACCACCAAATTGATCGACCTTGATTCATATGGCAAGACCAAGTTGTCTATTGTATTTATATATCAAAATAAATGTATTTTTTATAGATTTGGTTTTAATTAACAAAAATATGTTAATTAATTTTACTCAGACCTTAAAATATTCGATTAATGACGGATTTTATATCCTCAAAAAAATATATTCAAAGTTACCCAAAACTAAGGATAACTTTGAATTTGAGTTTTAGGGGTAATTGTGGATAGTTTAATTGTTTTCTCCGTAAATTTATTGTGTTAGATTAATAAACCAGCTAAAAAGGACACTATTCATTTAATAAAAACAAGGTGCAATAAATATAAAACAGATTATAATATCACAAATATTGTAAAAAATGTTCAAAGTTACCCAAATCGAGTTTACGAGAAACATTTAAAAAGCTAAAAATATAAAAAGACATATGTAACAAAAATATTTATAACTAACTAACTGTGCGAATTAATTATTTTAATACTAACTATGTACTACTATTACATATGATAAAAAAAAAATACAAATAAATTATAGTTTGAGGTCTTATTAATATTTCTTCACTCCAAACCAAACCCTTGTCATTCTTGCTTTGAATGAATTTGGAGATAAATTAAATATATCAAATTCGGGGAAGTCATCCAACTTGTTTATGTGAGAGGCTGTTCTTACAAAAAATGAATTTTGCCTATAATTAGTTGAACAGCTTGGCACGTGTAACCTAGTACAGGGTTGTCTCACTGATCTTGTTGGAACTTTAAGATTAATTTTAGATAAAAGATAAGGAGAGTCTATTTTATTTTGTGCAATTTTTAACATTAGTACGATGTCATCTAACCTACGTCTCTCATATAACGGTAGCATGTGATGTCTTTTGCATCTGGATTCGTAAGTATCATCATATGTGTTCGATTTATACTGAAGGTATTTCATGAATTTTCGTTGAATACTTTCTAATCTATTTACATGAACTTCATAACATGGATTCCAAATTTGAGAGCAATACTCTAGCACGCTACGCACATAGGAACAATAAAGAATTTTAATAGGTTTTACATTTTTAAATTGAGAACATTGTCTTATGATAAATCCCATGGTCTGATTTGCCTTCCTCGTTATGGTATCTATGTGGGTTTCATAAGTCAACTTAGAGTCATGTATAACACCTAAGTCGCGTATTTCATTCATTGTCTTGAGTTCTTGTTTCCTTAGCGTATATTTATATTTAATTATTTTAGTTTTCCGAGTAAAGATAACCGCGTAGCATTTAGTAACATTTAGTTCTAGATTATTCCGATAACAATATTCTTCAAATCTATGTAGATCTTGTTGCAGCAGCTGACAGTCGACTATGGTAGAAATATGTTTGAAAATTTTCATGTCATCAGCATATAGAAGAAATTTAGAGTATCTAAAACATGTATTTACATCATTAACGAAAATATTAAAGAGCAGTGGACCTAACAAAGAGCCCTTGAGGGACGCCAGAAGGCACTGGATACCATGTAGAGGTATAACCGCTTAATACGACAGCCTGAGATCTATTTTCAATATATGATTTAAACCACCTGTACAAATTCCCATGAATACCAGCATTATTGAGCTTCTGTAAGAGAATAGTGTGATCGATACGATCAAAACATTTACTGTAGTCAGTGAATACCGCATCCACTTGTCCACCGGAGTCCATGCCAAAAGTAGTGTAGTCTATGAAAGATAGTAGGTTAGACGTGGTTGACCGTTTTTTGAGAAATCCATGTCGTTCATGTATAAAGGAAGGCAAAAGAGAATCATAAACCTGTGTATAAATTATGCGCTCAAATATCTTTGCAAAAATACATAGTTTAGAGATGGGTCTGTACCTAACTCTACTATAGACAATAAGAGGAAAGACTTCTGAAATCGATCCACGAAAGGTATCTGCTACTGCTACAGTTAGTTTGTTAAAATTAATAATTTTAACAAAGTAACTACTAATAAATCACTTCAAATACATTGCTACGCGGATCGCCACTCTTTACATAAATTGCGGCTTTTTGGATTTTTTTTATCCAACATTACATGTCAGCGTTAAAACAGGTCGGCTAGTTAAAAATTCTAGATTTATTTCTCTTATTATAAGAAGGGATGAATAATAATTTAAAACTATTTGAATACAACATAATAAAATAAAATTATCAGTACCTATAGGTAGGTATATCATTAATATAAAAATGATACTAATACTGCCGCAAGTAACCTACTACTACTCGATTAAACCAATTATTATAATGGAGTCATAATAATTGGATAAAGTCTGGCAGACATGAACATTTTTGTACAATTTTGATTAAATTAGAAGCGGATTAGATAATTACTTATAAATAAATTTATTATATTCAATTTCATTAAAGCGTACACTAACTAAATTATGAGTGTCGAGAACAATCGCATACCTGAATGTTCTTATAAATTATAAAAACTTTTTAACAAAAAATATCTACCAACTTCCATGTCACAAAAAAGTAAAAAACAATTTCAATTAATTTTGGTTTAGAACATACTCAGTACTTAGTACATAGTTCCGAAGTCGGAGCTCAACATATTTCTCTGGATGACGGTGATGAAACTTTGTCCTGTATGAGTAATCAAGTAACAAATATAAAAAACAAAAAAAAACGAAGTTGTGACCTCCTTCTTTTTGAAAGTCGGTTAAAAACAACGTCATTTTCTACTATTTTCTATATATGAAGTCTATATCATTTCGTGTATGTCGCTGCTTCATGAGGTCATGAAGAGCGTCGTCTCCTACTAAAAGTTCACTATTAGTCGAAGAATTAGATTTCTGGATCGTTTTACGGAACTCTTGTGGACTTCAAATTCGGTACTCCACGATGCGCCAGTGTCTCACATTTTTAAAATATTATGATTATTTGATAAACAGTTATAAAACAAGTTTCATGGTATTTTCCAAAACTCATTAAGTCTAAGTTGTATTTGGCAAGCTTTGTAGACCGTGGTCAACGTGGTCTAATAAGACATGAAGTCGACACATGTTGTACATGGTTACATAATATGTAATATATAATAATATATAATATAATATTACTGATATTATCAGTCTCTATACATACGAGTAGGTATGTACATGACACTGACAAAAAAAATTGTACAAACACGTACGATTTCTTGCTCTTGTCTTAATACCAACTTTTTGTCCTCTACAAGCAAATAAAAGAAAAATACACAACTATGGTAAATCCAATCTACACTAATATAAACTGGTTTTTACGCTAAAGCCTTAACCGAATCTTCGACTTCCTAGTGAAACTATTTAAGTCTATGAAAGTATACAGTGGACAAAGCCCTGAAATTAGAAAATATGCTTATACGTACTTGAACGAGTTACCTGTATTGATGTATGTTTTCTTAACCGACTTCCCAAAGGAAAGAGGTTATCTATTCGTCACGTATATTTTTTAGCAATGTAGGATGGCTGTCTCTGGTAGCATCCGTATCCTGATGTCAATTACAGATACGTTTTATAAACATAGACAACTTATCATCGATTTAACAATATTCTCTTTTAATACGCCCATTTTATAAAAATTTTATAAAAATTACATAGTGTTCGATAGACGAAAACACAAAGAAAAGCCGAAATAACCGAAGAAGAAGAGCCGAAAACACAAAGACATTTTAGTGTATATTTTATAATTTAAATCTTTAACAAAAAATAAATAGACATCAATTTCTGACTAAATGACCATATTTCACGGTCTAATCGCTAACGCACAAGAATAGGTAAACGGAATGAGTTAGAACAATATGTGTTGTTTAGTGCCTTGGTAGTAACATTTGAATATTTGGAAGGCTGTATCTGCGTGGTCCTTGCCGGTTTTCGCTTTACATTCATCCAGGAGTTTAGTTGCGGCAGCCTTATCGATACCTTGGGGTAGTTTGGAAAGTGTAACTTCGGTGTTCAGCTTAGCGTCAGAGCTAATGATTCCAGATTTTTGGAAGAAGCAAAATATAAATTTCTTTAATGCCTCATCATCGTGGATATGACCCTTCTTCGCATCAGCTAGAACTTCAGGTTTTACACCGCTTTCCTTAATACACTCTGCCGTGTATTCGCTCGCTTTATCCTTTTGAGATTGTGATAAATGCACATTCTGGAAATAGGAAATTAAGTTAAAAAACAAGTTTCAACGAAAAAGATATTAACTAATACTACAGTATAGAGTAGGTACAAAAGTAACAAATAAAGAGTTTCTAATTGTGGTAATGATTTAAGACGCTTATTTAGACTTTATTCCTGTTAATTGAAAATGGTCCACCAATTCGCACTTGGCCAGCGCAGTAGACAAAACTCTCTCATTCTGAGAGAAGAAACGTCCGTGCCCAGCAGTGGGACAATAATGAGTTGACGAGAAGAAGAATTAAAAATGAAATTACACTAAAACTTACTTGAAGATTTTGTAAAGCCAATTTTGAAGATTGAAGTTGAAAAAAATATGAAATGGTTATAAATGGCTTTTCTGACGCATATCATATTAGGTAAATTAATTTATGATTAATATCTATTATAACAAAAAATATTACGCTTCAACCGAGTGAAGTATGTTTTTTCGGCATTTTTTGTTTTTGAATAAGATACTTACGTGCGCATTTAAGCCGCTGATGTATATCACGAGGCACAAACACAAAAATGTCTTCATATTTTTATTATTACTTGTCTTGTAATACTGAATAATAACTTATTGAATAGTAATCCTTTGAGATCTCGCTTTTATACGATAAACAGAAGGACAACAGGCTAAGGCACATGTTAGTATCGTAAGGAAATAGCCTAGATCTCAATATCGCCCGGTATTCTAACTGGGAGTCAATTAGTCAACTTGTTAACATTCTAGGTACGACAGGTATATATTTCATAGCAATTATTGTGCGTATTCAACGATTGTTATTTAGATAAGGAAGAAGAGCAAAAAGATCACCTATTGTTGATTTGGGTCGCCTCTAACGTAAGCTCAAAATAGTTCTGCGAGCTATGGAGAAGGCTATGCTTGGTATTTTCCTACGCGACAGAACTTGCAATAATGAAATCTGTAGTAGATAGAAAATTTTCGACATATTGACTCTAGGCCTTTATTTATAGGAATGATAACGAGGAATAGCAGAACCCTCGAATGGAAATCACGCCTATTCAAAAGGAGCATATAGACCAGTATGGTGCAGGTTTAGGGCCTATGTCCAGCAGTGGAATGTCAAGGATGATGTTGGCATCGACGTGATGAATGGATGATCCTCAAATGAAAGATACGTGGATGAGTGGACCTGAAGTTAACAAACTATACATGAAAATATTGCATAAAATTAGAAGTTATCAAAAAGTGTTAAGCGGGGAAATTTCGTTGAATATACCTACACATAACGTCGATTCGCATTGGCCTTTACAACGCGTAGTTCTTACACGAAATATAGTGCTCCGTAACTGTGACCAAGGTTCAAAATTCGAAGTGGAATTCTTGAAATTAAGAATTAAATTTAGTATAAATTTAATTCTTAATTCACTTAATTCAAGATAAATCACGAAAAGATCATGGTCATTTGCCGGCACACTTTTACATGAGGCGACCATCATAGTCCTTAGGAGTAGCAACGCATCTAAGATTGACTACAGATAGAACACACGTTCTGTTTGAAGTTGCTTATAGACGTCCATGGGCGGCAGTGACCACTTATCATTAGGTGGACTGCATGCTCGTTTGCTGATTCAATCAGATAAAGAAAATGGAAAGAGCAGTAGCCACGTAATTTACTTAAAGGTGGTAGAACTCTTTATGATTAGACCACAAAGGCGCCACCGATATTCCTATTTCTGCAGTGATAAGCGATGCTTTGTTCCAGTTTAAAGGGCATGATATGGAAGGCACCTTTATCCGAGACGTTCCGACTTTCCGACATGCTCAAACGAGTATGAGCTCATCTGATTTTATAGAAGAATCTACGATCACCAGTAGGGATGACTATGGCAGAGCCCTTTAGTAAAAGTAGGGAAACCTTTGTACCTAGGCTAGTTTTTAATTAAAAAATATATAGATAGTTATAATGGTGCATTCCACGTTTGACTTATGTGCATGTTTATAAAGGTCATTTAAACAATTACAAATTTTAATCATAAAACTGTATTTATTATCACTTATAAAAAAGGGTAAATATTATGTTCAAGGTACAAAGGAGGAGGCAGTGGCCGCAGAAATTGACATAAACAGTTTTGTTAGCTATATTTTTATTTTCTGTTTAAATAACATTAGTGATAATAACCTAATCATATTAGCAATATATAAACTGTAATTATTGTTAATCGCAAATTAGCAATAATTACAGTTATTAACAACAATACTTAGGTAAGTATAATAAAAATAAAGTTTTTTTAAAAGTCTCATCCGTCTACTGTCTACTCATTATTGTCGACAAAACATTGGCATCGAATAGCACAATTTTAATTTATAACCTATTTTTATATATAAATAATTGTTGACCTATTTTCCAGTTGGATGGCCAAAGTACAACGTCACGGTAACTTCACTGAACAAGTTTCATAAACCCACATTAATTTGGACCATAGGCAGCGGTTCTGTAATCGCGATATTAAAAAAATGTGTTTTAGATACAAATCAGTCTAAAGGCGGATTTATATTTGTCTGACGTGACGCATCAGAAGGGTATCGGTTTCATACATTTAGTATGTTAACGTTCATACTAGTAATGCGCAATGTGTTGTGATGACTTCTGTTGTGTCACATCAGTTACCATACTTAATGTATGAAACCGATGCTCTTCTGATGCGTCACGTCACGACACGTCAGACAAATATAAATCCGCCTCAAGGTACAACAGGTTTCCCTACCCTGTCAGATTGTGCACTTAATGGGCAAATAGATTTATTTAAATTATGTAAGTAATCGCATGTGCATAATATATTTACCTAGTCTTGTTCGTGACCACGATTATCTATAACCATATAAAAATGCTGATTGGTTTAGTTATTTCTGTTCACCTTGTTACATTGACTTATATTCGCATAATACCTATTCGAGGTCGCTGCATTGCAAGGGAAAATATTACTAGTGATCATAATATTATAGCTACTGACATAAGTACCTATAGCGTATCTTGCCAAACAGGGTTCTCTTTTATTGAACTGTAAGGCAAGATATTGGAGCTAACTTTCATTACCAAGTAAAAAAACATGATTGTAATTATATAAAAAAAAAAAAGAAAAAAGACAAACCCGCTGAGTTTCTTGCCGGATCTTCTCAGTTGAGGTCGTATTCCGATCCGGTGGTAGTGTAAGAAAAAAAATGTAACTGACAATTTGTAAGTGCCCCCGTAGGCCTATACAAAATAATGACATTTCATTTCATCTCATTTCATAATATTGGTCTTTACTTTGTGGAAATTTGTGCTAATATATAGTATTAGAATACTTTCCAAGTTTCCGCCACCAACATGTATGATGGCATATATTCTTGTATTAGATAGATATTAGATGCAAAGAAACATTCAAGAACTCATAAACTGCACCAAAGCGACAGTATCTACTTACTTATCAAATCGAGGAACATCCATTAGGACGGATGACAGTAATTCTTCATTTGTATTTAAGTAAGAGGATAAGTCAAGTAGATGGCCCTGACTGTTGTTACTAGGTAACACGCACTAAACGTTGACTTAGGTCAGTGCATACGCATAAGTGCATCTAAAGTAATGGAGTGTTTTTCTTACACTTCTTCACAAATTAGGCGTTTCGGTGGCAAAACTTCGGTGCGGGCTGCATGTGGCCTTTTAAGTAATAAATAATAAAACATAAGACTTGTTAAATTGTATGTGCTTACTAGTGGGGAAATACACGGAGTGGGGTCACATAGAACCTAATGTCCTATACATTCTATGGGTTCATACTATGGGTTCAGTGACCGACAGTGTAAATATAAATAAGGCTGTAGGGGAAAAGGGGGTAATGGGAGTCACTTAAGGGAGAAATCAAGTAAAAGCTTAAATTGAAACAAAATATTAATTGCAGTCGCTTTGACACAAAATTTACTTAATTGGCTATCAATCGACATCAATTTCAATCAATTTGGTAATCAACTCTAAAAGTTATAAAAGTTTAAAAAAAAATCAGGTTTGACCACCATTGCACCGATATGCGGGCAATGGTGGTCGGCTCTGTGGGCAATCGGAGTCAAAGATAATTTATCACATATCGCAAGTATAACCTTCGGCTGTATCCCCAGTGCAGTATGCATTTGCCCATAACCCATAACATGAAATAGGTACATCTGTACACATCTTATTGTTTCTTCCAAAACCATTCAACAATAAGTCAATCGTGAATACCAAATTTTCTCATCTTCTACGTCGTCTTCCTCAGTATCCTGGCATACATCGTTAGTGCCCACTACTGATACTCAAAGTACTCGTCGCTTCATTATTTCAGGACCCTTCGTTTGTACTTTTGTCTGCCTTCTCTGGTCCTTTTCTTCCCATTTTCTTCCTTTTCTTATATTTGCCTACTTTTATTTTTATTTTTTATTCTCTTTCCATCAAGTTTTCCTTGATTAGTATGGATGTGAGGCATATTGTTTTTTCTTTAAACTCTGTTTTATAATGGTATACTTGATTTCAGTGGCCATTTCCTTTGGGGTTACCTGACTCTCATTGCCCTCAATTATGCTAATGCGAAAAAAAAATAAAAATAAAAAAATATATAATATAATGACACAATCTAAACTGTACATGTCTCTTTCAATAGTGTAGCTAAATACGTGAAAAGCTCTTTTTTGTATACGGTAAGAAATTAGGCACTTACATCGTATTTTACCGTAAGGAAAAATTGCACCAGGACAACGCAAAACCAAAAATCTGCTGTCTCTTTAAAGCGCGAGCGTTTATTTTCAAGAACCATTCAACACACTACCAGGAGGAACATGACGAATGCATGAAAATGCTTAACACGATGCTTACGAGGCTAGTTTCGTGGATATGTGGGTGACTCCCATTGCCCGCTGACTCCCATTGCCCTGTTTTCCCCTACATGGGGAATAACACGGGGCTCTTCAAGAAAGGTGAAAAAAAAGCTTAAAGCCTTATGGTGATGCAAATACCTATGTCTACTTCTCATCAGGTAGCCTGTCTGCCTTATCATCCAGTAAAGATATATGAATTTGGTAAAACCCAACGCGAGCGAAGGGTTCAGTAAACGACCTTATGTAAACGTGCCACAAAGTTGATAACTCTATTACGATAGTTTCTTTTGTGTTCTTTGAAGTTTAGAAAACTAAGTAGAGCAAACGAGTATGCGTTTCCGAAGATAGTGTGTGATAAGTGGCAACTGTCACCCATATCTGTAATTCAACCCCAGCCAGGATTGGAGTCCCACATGTAGGAATGAGTCGTTAAAATTTAAATAAAAAGCAAGGTATCCGTACCCCAGTGAGCGTAATCATATACAGACACATAAACACACTTTCGTTATCGGCCGTTGAAAAAACGCATAATTCTACTAACCTCAACATAGTAGTTTAGGTTTTTTTAATTGTGTGCAGCTCTACTATGATTAAAATCTTATGAAACACGTGGTATGACGATAATTAATACAAATACCTACTTTGACGTGAATCCATACAAATGGCAGGGGAAATAAACCTTCAAAACGTTAAAAAAACCAAAGTATATTTATATTATACTTAGTATAAGTATAATATAAATATACATACGTTTTATACTAATATATGAGAAATGTGTTTAAATTTTAAATTATCATTTTTGGAACTACTTATGCGTTTAATTTGAATTAAAAGTTTACTCAAAATATATAGTTGATATTTAATTACTAAACTCTAAGAGATTTCCTGATGTGTCCTACCTAAACCTGACGACAAGGCAGACGGGCTTTCTGATGTAAAGTAGTCACTGTCGCTTATGGACATTTGCAACACCAAAATAGTCGCCAATGCATCGCCGGTTGTGAAGGAGAGCTCTTTTCGCCTCAGGAGGAATAGAAAATAATGTCATTGATTGTTTACCATTTATAATTTATTTATTCACATGTTACACATTCTTTTCATTTCCATAACAAAAAAATGTTATTATCAGCTGAAAGAAAATACTACAGATTAGTGCTGTAAGGCTTCCTCCGACGTGAGACCTCGATCTGGTTAGTCGATTCCCGTCAGTCTACCCACAGTTATTCGTGTTGCGTAAACTAATAAAGCTTAAATATTACTCATAATTAATAAGGACACATGTTGTGCTCCGCAAAGTAAAGTCGGACTTCAATCCTTAACAGCTGAGACCCATAATTACCCCGACTGGTAAGTTAAAGTTTTTATACTCTACAACACACCAAAAATAGAATAAATGTAAAGTTACACCTTATTTGCATTTTAAGGTCTAAGTATATGTCAGTTTTTTTTTTAGTGTTAAATTTAATTCAGTAGGTAATTCAGATTCATCGTCAGAGTCATTATCCGAGGGGAACCGACGGCCATTCTAGATTATTATCGAAAACAAGTAGTGAATTCTAGCCTCGAGTATATTTTATTAACTGCGTAACTATTTACACAAACTTTTAGATAATAATGATGCTGCATACTAATTAGAAACGGTTTTCTCATAAGATTGAAGAACCAACGAGTAGGTATGCAGTGCCGCACATCAACAAACTTTATATCAAACAAGTAGCAACAGATCATTAGACTTCAAATAGAACCCCTCTAATTAAAGTCGATGCAGATCCGTTGGTACTCCCGAGAGCTGAGATAGTCGCCTAATGTGAAAGTGTGCTGGTAACCACAATTTCAACCAAAGCGCAAGGTATGCATCCCGCTAAAAATAGTGTAATTGTACTCTTGTCGAATCATTCTTGTCCTATCACTAGCACTGCCTACACTATTTTTTTATATTAACGAAGTAGCAAACGAGCATGCAGTCCACCTGGTGGTAAGTGGACACTGCCACCCATGGACCTTCGCAAGCAACTTCAAAGTAGCAGTGGTAGCATAGATATTTTTTATACCCAGCTGTTTGTGATGCAGATAATAAACTATGGCGGAACAATCTGCAAGTGGATTGCGGCAACGACGAAAATCTGCATTGCCGCTCAACACCGACGGTGGTCAAGTCAACGATGCAGATACTACTCCAACACCAACCGCAGACCATCCACAGACATTGAGAGATTTTAAAAACAAGCAACATTCTTTTGATATAGCGGTATGTACCTTGCCATAAATAACTAGTCTAGTTTTTTGAAAATAAGAAAAATCAACACGTGTCTATTAATTCTTAGCTTGCAGCATCGATATAGAAATACACTAGATACACAGTCTCAAACAAAAATAACACATAAAACTGTAGTCAAGTGTATACGTAGTTTTTTATAGATGGTCATAACGACTATATTATATTTTTGCAATACAACCTTACGTCCTTCATATAAAATTGTATTTACAACGCTTTAAGCAAAAAGCAATAAAGTTTTACTACTTGAAATGAGCGCTCAATTTTGAAATTGAGCACTCTCTTTCACCGGACATTTTTGAAACGCTGAATGTGTATCTTGTGTTTTTCTATTTCGATGGTTTGGAGCGATAATTCACACCGCTTTTTGGTAATGTTAAATATATTGTAAGACGTGCGAATTAACCAAATGCAAGTACATTTAATATAAATAAATCTGGCTGTCAAGTTTCCCAATTATTTAAAGACCTTAATTAGTCAAGTGTCCTAATTATTAAAAACAGAAAACGCATGTAGTACTTGCTGAATACTCGGAAGTAAGCAATAGTTAAATATTGCCCACTCTACGTATATTATTACCGATTTATTAATGGAAACTCTAATATCCACCGTTCAGTCCCAAGCTGTTTCATGACATATTTCCAACTCTTGTCATGAAACAGCTTGGGACTGAACAATACGTAACTAACAAAATGTCAAAGTGTAGCGTATCTTGCCAAACGTGCTCCTTGTTAGGCCAAATGTAGGGCAGGATACTGGAGCTAACTTTTGTTACCCATGTAAAAACAAGATGGCAAATAAAAAATATAAAAAAAAGATATACAAAGAAAAAAGACAAACCCGGATCTTGCCGGATCTTTTCAGTTGAGGTCGTGTTCCGATCCGGCGGTAGTGTAAAAAATATATATGTAACTGACAATTTGTAAGTGCCCCCGAAGGCCTATGCAAAATAAAGGCATTTCATTTCATGAAACCCTTGTTGTCCCACGGATTGCTAGCCACAGATGACTTCTTTATGAGAAGACTGTCAAGAGTCACAAGAGTCCAACTTGCGAGACAAGTACTCCTTTGACAACTCTTTAAAGACCCGTTTTAAATAAAGGTCTACCAGAAGATTTAAGAAAATATTTGATTAAAAGGCTAAAATAAAAATAAAAAAATAATAAATGACAGAAATATAGGTACAATGGCTTTATCTTACAAGCATACCTACTAATTTAGTGTATTAAAAAGGTTTTGTATTTGGGGAGCCTCTGGCCCTAATTGTTATTAAATTAAGATTAAAATATTATGTTCATAATTGCCTATAGAAAATCAATTAGCGGTAGATTAATAAAGTCCGTTATCACTGAGTATTCTATGTCTAGGGTCTAAAATAGGTACCTACTATTTAGCAAAAATATTATCGTCGTCCGTCTTTCATAGAACTCTATTCGTCGACAATGTAGCTAAGGCAACGTACCTGCTTAAGAATTTTATTTTTAAGAAACCTTATATTACTTATTCATACATTTTGTGTAACTGTATTTCTTATGTCTTTAGGTGGATGAATGTGATGAAGAAGAAATCCCTTTTGATTCTGACGATGAGGGTCCAGATGAGAAGGTGGCGAGACGACCCACCACCCCCACGCCTCTCCAAGACTTCGGAGTCAGCGTTCAGCATAGCGAAGGTTAAACTTTCAAAATTACAACTTAGCACAAACAAGAAGTAGCACATACCTAACTTACATAATGTATCATACTTCATACTAATATTATAAAGGCGAAGGTTGTGAGTGTGTGTTTGTTACTTCTTCACGACTAAACGGCTGGAACGATTTTCATAAAATGTGATAGGTAGTTCGCTGACACTTTGGATTAACATATAGGCTACTATTTACTGTGTAAAAATATCTTATTCCCACGGGACAATCGATTTTTGTCAACGCGGGTGAGGCTGCGGGGTTAAACTAGTATACCATAAATTCATTTGTTTGATTAACAGAGTTTAATGTTACCTATAGTAATTCTATCGATTCACGAGCCTTTCAAGATCCACTGCTGACATAGGCCTTCTCAATAGGATTTTTTCCAATAATTACCTTCCCTAGCATGCGTGTTGGCGACCGCAGTTGGTGTTGATGTTACATAATATGATGCTGTTACCCATCTCCTCGATTTTAGTCGTTTAGTTGCCTTCTACAGGAACATCATCTTGGTGCTATACCACTGAGCGAATTCAACACCGATAAGTACTACACTGCATGACATGGCATGTAATGATTTGACATTTAATGATTTGATAATACATCGACCGGTCACATAACTCCTAGAAAGTCAGTCAATCACTTCTAAGTGACCCAAATGGCAATGTTTATAACAATTTTATAGAAGGATAAGTTACGTATGACTTCAAGTGTAGCTGCACCACTTTCCGTGCACCTTAAGTACAAACATATTGGAATATTAAATTTTACTAAAAAATGAGGATTAAAAAAATGCAGATTACTTAACATTACTTGTTAAAGTAGCTTTCATGTGGGCTGCGTAAGTGAAAATAACAATAGCTGCCAATTTTATTACGATCTATTTGTATGAATGTTTTACATAATATTATCTCCAATTTTCCTAGAAAAATTGTGAAACTGGGTTACATCGAATCGTTGCTGGTTTCAGCTAGGAACACACAATATTATCTGACGACCCGCGTGGCCGAGTGGTTACCAAACCGGGCTGACGTGCAGTGGTCCCGGGTTCGATCCCTGGCCAGACGGGTATCTTTAGACGGGTAGACGGAGTTTAGATTCTTGTTCTGGGTCTTTTTTTTTCGAGGGGGAAACCTTCAAAAGGTACCCGACGCGTGGGAACGACGCAGGGTTATGTGGGATTTTTACCGCACTAAAACCCCCCCGGTGGCCGTCATCGGCGCCATGAAGAGGACTCCGGACCTCCAAAGGACTGCAGCCGGAATCCTCTGAGCGCGTTGCCCCATCGGGCTCCTCTCAGATGGGCGGCTAGGCCCACCGCTCCGTCTAGTCTTTACGACGATATGCGACCACACATACTGCCGTCTTTCCCAGGATCGCCTGGCTGGACGGTTCAAGCTCCCACTCTAGTCGCCCGCAACCCCGGAAGCCCCTTTTAGTCGCCTCTTACGACAGGCAGGGGATACCGTAGCCCTATTCTGAACCCGGAACTACAGGGACGCTTGTTCTGAGTCTGGGTGTTTGTGTATTTGTCTTTGTGCGTGTACATGGCACCCACGACACAGGAGAAAATCCTATTGTGGGGCTATGAGTGTAGAAAGCGTAAATAAATACTTATATGTAGGTCTACTATATTAAATCTTTATTTTTTTTTAGTTCCACTGACGGCGTCGGAATTTTTGAAGGTAAGCCCCAATGAGCAAGACTGTTTTACGGATGTCTCGGATGCGGAAGACGACGAAGAGGAAGAGTAGCGCATTGCAGAGAAACCCTCATATGAATTATTTTATATAAATATTTAACCATAATTTATACTTGTTACATATTGTATGTACAGTCAGGAGCAATAAGATGTGACTACGAACAAGGCAGCATAATGCAGTAGCGTCTAAATTATGTGATTTGACGTTCATCTACATAATTTTGACGCTACTGCATTATGCTGTCTTTCAAAGTCAGATATTTTTGCTGCGTTCGTGTAGTCAGATATTATTGAACTCGTTCTTGGGTCAGATACTTTTGCCAATCTTCCATAGTCACATCTTATTGCTCGTGACTGTACTGTGAGCCTTCACTCGTGACCTCATCATAATATATTGCCTTAATTGAATTTGCATGTTCATTCAGAGGCAAAGACACGGCTATTTATTATAGGAAAAACTTAAAATGTTAATTAACAGTCCGTAATAATAAATTTTAAAATCTTTTGAACGTTAATGCCGTAACGTTTACTTATTAAAGAATATAATTACCATATAGCATTTTTTATAATAATTTCTGTCGGAATTATTAGTAGTTATGCTGATTTATAAATGTCATCTTAATCTTCATTATAATAAAAATAACGATTACTGACCAAAATTAAAAAAATACGTATTTTTCTCTTATCTATGAAAACTTTGAACTAATCCAATTCATTGGATACTCACAGCTCTTAAAAAGTTATCTTATAAGTTATTGATATTCCCACCTTATCACATTATTTTATAATAACATAATTATTGACTATCATTTTACATGATTATTTATATTTATGATGTACAATTTGCATGACAATTAATTATTTAATTATGTAAACGTTTGAGTAAAATTTGAAAAATGTATCTTATATTTTTATTTGACTTTTATTTCATTTGAGCTCTTGTGTGCTATTAAGGTTATTATTTCAAGACGCAGAAATTCTACGTTTTATTGATTTTTTTTATCTGATAGAAGTAACAAACGAGCATCCAGGTGAGAGTGCATGCTTGGTAAGTGGTCACTGCCTCCCATGGACATTTGTAAACAACTCCCCGATCAATTTACATTGGCTCTACCACCTATTTGAAGAAATGAAAAAAAAAAACCGGATGGGTAAAATCATTAAAGTAGATATTATATTATACGTATGTGGCGAATAAATAAAATTGATTAACAACTTATTTTGACACTGCTAGGAGTAATCTAAATGTGATATAACTAATCGGTATTCCCACACATATTAGTTTTGTTCCACATAAAGGGCAATATTTTTAGTACCTATCCGGTTATCTATATAAAAATATTCTGATCAACCAATATCTGGCTCTGGACATTAAATTTAGATATTTTTTCTACGGCTTGAATTTATGCGTTTTTCTTACGTCTATGACGCAGACTATATAAGGACTCACTTGATAGTAGTCACTGCCGTCAATGAATATTTTGATGTCAAAAAACAGTTAAGAGTTCAAATAATAGTACTAAGAACGGCTTTAGGTGCACTGCTAAATCTCAGGACTAAGTTATAGCATATCGTTGATTCGTAAGTCGATCCACGAAAGAAACTTTAAATATGTCGCAGTATCTTTCAATTACTTACGTATACTAGCTGGAATAGCCTAATGGTTGACACTTGCTCTCTCGATCGGGAGGTCTGAGGTTCAAAACCAGGTACGCGCGACTGATTTTTTATAAAATTATGTGCGTATTAGAAATTAATTATCACTTCTGGTGAAGGAAAACTTCCTGAAGAACCCGAGATTTCTTTAAAAAAAGTGCTTGGAGATTTGTGAAGTTCATCAATTCGCAATTGGCCAGCGCGGTGGAGTGCGGCTTAAAACTCTCTCTATCTAAAAGGAGACTCGTGCCCAGCAGTAGGACAATAATGGATTGACGAGATACTTACGTATACAAATACATCATTTTAATAAACACTGTGCTTTATTTCATTATAGGTATTTAATATGTAATAATATAATATTGTATCATTCAAATTCATAAAATTATACAAATCGCCTTATCACTATTGACATAGTATCGTATAAAATATAGTATGTTGATATTCTTCAGACTAGTTTGATTATAGGAAAGTGCCTATGAACAGAGAAATCAAATTCCGGGGGCGTCGTCGAGTCCCTCTTGTGGCCGCCCGCCAGTAACTTTAGAACTACAAAATTCGTTTTGGCAACTTTTAGGAGATCAGTAACCTGTAATAAAAAACATGATATAATCAATTATACACAGAGGTTCAAAAGGTACCCTAGTCAATTATACACAGAGGTGCAAAAGGTACCCGACGCCGTGGGAACGACGCAGGGTTATGTAGGATTTTTACCGCACTAAAACCCCCCGTGACCGTCCTCGGCGGGAAGAGGACTCCGGGATCTCCAAAGGAACGCAACCGGAGTACACAGAGCCATATAGGTGTTTATATTGCTACTAAAGAATAGATTTCGTCAGCATCTGCTTAAAACTGATTGGTGTTTTAGAAGTCTTTTAAAATACAGGAAACATGTAAGCAATTAGTACATTCTGTCCATCAACCTTTATAAATTCAAAGCTGAATATAGGCTTCCTCTTGAAAGGGATCTTTGTTGTAGTTAAAATGGTCCCTGCGGCCTACAATATCACCATACTACCATACTGTATCCAAATAACAGAAATGCTCCCTACCATCACATAAATAGATTTTTTGTACTGTTTAGAAATTTGTATATACTTGTATATGTTGGGCACAATTTATATGTTAAGTTCGGGGTAAGTACCACAAAAAAAATTGTTGAGATAAGCAATAGATTTTTTTTATAATAATGAATTAGTAAACGAGCATGCTGTCCACCTGATGGTAAGTGGTCACTGCCCCCCATGGACATCCGTAAACAACTTCTCATAGAATATGGGATCAATCTAAAGTCAATTACAGATGCGTTGCTACTCTCGAGGACTAAGGTGGTCGCCTCTTATAAAAGTGTGCCGGCAACCACACTCTTCGCAACACAATAACTGCTGCACGCTAGAAGTAAGTGTGGTGGTCGAACTACACTGTTTCTACCACAAAAATTGACCACAAATAATACTATTAATAATCTGTTATTAATGAGCTCACCTCTTGGTCAGGCGTAGTAATCGTTTCTAATAAAGTGCGAGCTTGCTGGAAGTGTTTGCAACCGCCCAAGTACAATATGACAGGATTCTCGTACCTGAAACAAATTGATTAAACGATTTATTCGATACGGCAAGCTTTCTCATGTGCTCCATGTGAGAGTAGCAACGGGATAGTCCTGAACCTCTGCGGCCATGCTCTACATACGAAGCTACAACTAATACCAAGTGCAGTCAATACATCTGTGTAAACCAAATTAAATATAAAAAACGTATCATTTCCCTACGTACAAATGAGAAAACGCCTGGAATATTACAATAGTATAAGGACAGATGATATATTAATATACTGGGCGCGTTCCAGAAGACGCTCACAAAGCCCCAAACATAGTATTTATCTATGGCCCCAAACGCCCAAAACGTCCTTCCACAAGACGATCGCGATCGTTGTGGTCGCGGCGAATACGTCACTCATGATGTCATAACTTACGCCCACGCGAAGCTCACGACGACCCATCTATAACGGTGGGTCGAAGTGTTTGTTCCACTAAAGATTATGTCAGTAACGCTCACAAGCTAGTGGAACGGGAAAAACTTGAACTTTGTGAATGTCTAATGGAACGCACTCATTGTGTTATCTCGGTGTTCTCTCAGTCCCCTCGAATACTTGCAGACATTATGCTGCGACAGATATGTTCATAGAGGGTAAACATACACAGAGTAAAACTACATTTTCTGGATTTATATGTATCTATACTCCCATAAAGAAGTTAATTGACAAGGTCTTTTATCTCCAAATTTATGGTTCAAATATATATATAAACATTCCTGTCATCATTTATTACCTACTGTTGACACCTAAGTGAAAAGTAAATAAGACTCTTTACATCATGCATTGAACTGAAAAGTAACCTAATTTACTTCAACACATAACCTAACCTAACTATACTCGGGGCAAGTTCGATATGGAATGTTTAATAACAAAGAGTTACCTAGCAACCACTGACAGGCAGGGGAATACAACTTTTTGTTGTTTTATCAGCCGTCTTTTACCTATTATTAACTTTTATCTGTAACTTATAATAGGTTGCAAATCCCTTCGTTGATTTTAATATCATTAGTTATTCAATGACGATAATAGTAAATAAATTTTTATGACTGGTTTTATCATATCATCTTGCAGTTGGTCGTTATTAGTTATTAAACTCTTCTTATATACATACTTTGGTTGAATATAAAATGCATTTGTGTACAAATTCGTGCAAGGAATTTTAATGGTTTGTTTACATTTATACCAGATCGATTTGCCCAAAGTATAGTAACATATGAGTTGAATAAAGGACCATAACTCACTGTAGCGGCTGCGTCATCTCGCAGAACTCGTGGTAGTGCACTTGCGGTGGAGTTAGCACGGACAGGGGCGCGAAGCGATGCTTGTAGCGGACCGCCTCGTTGTCGAACTTCGACATCGGCTGCTGGATCTTGCCTTGTAGCTTGAACGCCACTAGCGCCTGGAATATAAGCAAATGTTTTATTCGTTACCGTTGACGTACCGACAATGTACGACCCAACTGTGCCCCAAAATGTCCGAATTAAAAGTAGTACAAAGTGTAATACGCGAGCTAATGGTGTGTCAGTCGCCTTTACCTAAGCAATAGAACACATATCAACAATAGTTGTATAAAAAAAATATGCAACAAAAGCGATAAAAGGAAAAATTGATAATACAATATGCTGCAAACCATAAAGCAATCACATCTTTAGATGTGCGAATTTTTATTTCCTACCGTGAATTTAGTGCCGCAGCTAACGATTATTCGTAATAAGATCGATGCTACTACTCCTATTTCCAGTGTGGTCTAGGGTAAAACCACTTAATTTTGATACAGTTGAAACGGATATAATTGAACATGGGCCAAATGTTAGGGTTCAATTTCCTCTTTACAATGTAAAAAAATTATTAAAAAAAAATAATACGACTTAACAAAAAAGACAAACCCACTGAGATTCTTGCCGGATCTTCTCAGTTCAGGTCGTGTTCCGGTGGTAGTGTAAAAAAAATGTGTAATTGACAATTTGTAAGTGCCCCCGAAGGCCTATGCAAAATAAAGACATTTAATATCTACGATCAACACTACACTTATGCCTAACGTGAAGCATTGGCCGTCTCGATAGTTGGATGTAAATATCAACTCATTAACGTTTGAAACGTTCATAATAGCACTCAGGAGCACCAATGCATCTCTAATCAGCTTCAAGTAGAACATACTTTTATATAGAGTTGTTTAACCACTTACCATCAGATGGATTACATGTTCAATTTCTAGTTTGACCTGATAAAATACAGCATTACATATTGTCAACCCATTATTGTCCCACTGCTGGGCACGGGTCTTCTCTCGGAATGAGAAAGCTTTAGGCCATACTCCAAAGCGCTGGCCAAGTGCGAATTGGTGGACTTCACACACCTCCGAGAACTTTCTATTTTAAAGAACTCTCGGGTGTGTCGGTTTCCTCACGATGTTTTCCTTCACAGAAAAGCAATGATAATTAATTTCTAATACGCACATAACTCAGTGGTGCGCTCCTGGGTTTGAACCTCGAATTGAGAGGGCAAGTTTCCACCATTAGGAAAAAAATAGCATTACCTTATAGTATCCCCCGCACATATTCTGCATGACTTGGCACATGAGTCCTTCCCTGGCATAGGGCTTGGTGCGTCTCTTCTGTTTCCTGGCGCAGCTCCGTTTGGCGTCCGAGCGCTTGGCCGCCTCCCCCGCCAGCCCTTCGGCCCGGCCTAGAGCTGATACTAGCCAGCCGTAGAGAAACTCGTAGAGATACCTAGAACACAATAGATAGATTGTATATAAATTTTTTCAGTTCCTTCGAGGCTGCCTAGGCTTTCGAGATTTAAACTATTTTGTGAATGTACCTATAGATCAAACCTCGGACAACATGCGCCTATTAACAGAATCATTACTGAATGCAACAATATCTCCAAGTCCTTAAATTTCGACATCTTTCATACAAACATAGGTAAAATCAAGTGTATTGCATTGCGCAACGATTGCAAACTTTGATATTGCACACGTGTATTTTTTTTTAATTTTTATTTTTACTTATACTTTTTCAACCTCTTTTTATGTTTTTAACGTTTTAAATTCAACTTGCAAGCAGTCTACACCTGTAATTGTAATGACATTAAGCTTACCCTTTATATATATTGCTTTGTTTCTACTTTTATGTGATAATGTACATTATGTTGGTGTTCATTTAATAAATAAATAAATAAATATTTATTTCAGGCGATATAGACGACCGATGAATTTGTTTAAATAATTCTTCACAGAAATCTTAGTAAATAACGACCACTAGGGTGATAAAATCTTTTTGTGGTTAGACTACGAAGACGCATGGCCACACGTATTTTCGGAAGTATTAAGCGCTGCTTTGTTCAGTTTGAAGGGTGTCATAATGGAAACATACTTATCTGCAGCGTTCTAATTTTGCCTTCGGGGACGTAGCGACGCATCTGAAACCAGCCTCTAGTAAGATGCTAATCTTATATTTTTACCTTAACTTTTTCGTGAGGAGTCACGGACCATTTGCCAGTAATCTCATTAATATCATAAATGTGAAAGTTTGTGAGCATTTGTGCATTTGTTACTACATCATGTAAGAACTACTATTACTACTAGCCATCAGGCATTAAGTTTGCCCTATTGTAACTTTTGTAAAGGTGCAATAAATATATAAATAAATAAATAAATAAACTACCGAACGGTTTTCAGTGAAATTTAGCTCGCGTAGTTTATGAGCTAGATTAAGCCATCTTACTACGACATCCTCGAAAACCAATAAAAGGGAACCGTAGGAATTAGATACGGTTGCATCATTCACCAGAATATATAATGGTACTCGTGCACGCTGTACAGCTCCAGCTCGAGCCCGGACAGCAGGTAGGCGATCATGACGCGCAGCACGTGGTACAGCAGCCACGTGCTGAAGCAGGACCGCGAGCCGGCGCCGCCGCTCGCCACCGCGTCCACGCTCTCCGCCTGACATAAATATATTGCACTTGGTTATTGCTATGAGCGTGGTCTTTAAATCATGTTGTTGTGTTCGACTTGCTGACCGGTATGACCGCGCTCTTTAAAGTGAATAATGTTACGAATTGACTCATGTTGATTTGTTCCACTTGTTGACCGGTATGACCGCGGTGTTTAAAGTGAATAATGTTACGAATTGACTCATGTTGATTTGTTCCACTTGTTGACCGGTATGACCACACTCTTTGAAGTGAATAATGTTACGAATTGCATCATGTTGATGTGTTCCGCTTAGTGACCAGTATGACCGCGGCATTTAAATTGAATAATGGTTCATATTGAATCATGATGTGATCCACTTGTTGACCGGTATAACCGCGGTCTTAAAGTGAATAATGTTACAAATTGACTCATATTGATGTGTTCCACTTGATGGCCAGTATGACCACACTCTTTGAAGTGAATAATGTTACGAATTGCATCATGTTGATGTGTTCCACTTGGTGACCAGTATGACCGCGGCATTTAAATTGAATAATGTTTCATATTGAATCATGATGTGTTCCACTTGTTGACCGGTATAACCGCGGTCTTAAAGTGAATAATGTTACGAATTGAATTATGTTGATGTGTTCTACTTGGTGACCGGTATGACTGCGGCGTTTAAAGTGAATAATGTTTCAAATTGAATCATGTTGATGTGTTCCACTTGGTGACCGGTACGATAACGATTTTTCAAGTGAATAATGTTATGAATTAAATCATGTTCATGTGTTCAACTCGTTTACCGGTAAAACCCCGGTAGAACCCTTAGCGGCTCAGTTCTGGAGGCATTATATAAACTTCGTACACACAAAATTCGGTTATACGTGGATGTCATGTTGATTTTTATGAAACGCGGACAAAATTCGATTTCAAATAGGTATATCTTATTTCTTATGAATATTATAAATGCGTAATTTTGTGAGGATGTATTTGTTACTCGTTCACGCAAAAACTATGCATCGTGTTTCGCTGATATTTGGCCCGTGGATAGTTTAGGAGCAATACATAAATTACTTATTACAATAGTAAACTTGTTACAGATGTGGACTTCAGACTTTACTACTTCAATCTCAATCTTATTTGCTACTTAATTATTAAAAAAAACACGCTTCGACGACCCGCGTGACGCAGTGGATATCATACCGGTCTGACGCGCAATAGTTTCCGGGTTCGATTCCCGGCCAGATAGGTATCTGAATGATGATCTTAGATTCATATTCTGAGTCTGGGTGTTTCGAGTATCCGTCTTATGTGTTTCTATGGTACCCACGACACAGAAAAAAAAATCTAGTGTGTGCTAAGAGTGTAGAAAGTTTTTATACTTAATTGTTATCGTGTTAATTGCTATTTCATCTCAACAACATCGTGTTTCGTGGCCCACCTCCTCTTGCAAGCCGGCGAACTCGTCGAGCAGCAGCGCGAGCTTGTCCCGCTGCCGCGCGCGGTTGTGGCCGCACACTTGCAACAACACCGCAAACGGACGCACGCAACGGGCGAGGAAGTTCTCCACGAATTCACGCGCCTGGAGAAATCAATTTTTATTGTTGATAATAGGCTCTTAAATAAATAATCTCTATTTATTTATTTTTGATTACCTACATAGTTTACATATAAAAGAACAAAAGTGTACAATACGGAAAAGCTAGTGCAACTACATTATTTTTTTTTTTCTACATTTGTTCTTAAACAAACACAGAAGGTTTTACTACTACCCCGCCACAAATGAACGCACAAATTACACAATTGAATATATTAGATACAATACTTGTTTACAGATCCTAATAAATATGACTTTAGTATACTTAATTCTCAACAATATTATTTATTATTATTAGATTGTAATATATTGAGGGTATTTTATGGAAAAAAATGTCTAATTTTGTCAAATTTGTCAATTGAAAATACATTTATATTATAGTAACATTTCAGTATCAACAATTTATAAAGCTTTTCGTTTAGTTCTTTGAGACATGGTACAGTTAATATTTCAAGCTTCATAAAGAGTGGTCTATATGAGTCTCCTTTCTTGTTACACATAGATCGAAAACACGACTATGGAATATGACGTTATCGATTGAGTTTAATGTAACAATACACTCATTATAGACTTATTGACAATTTATAAAACGATTTTTATATGATAATCATAATTAAACTAAAATTTAATTCGGAAGAGTTTATTTGTATGTTCTTTTTTTTTATCTGTCTGAAGTAGCAAATGAGCATGCTGTCCACCTGATAGTAAGTGGTCACTGCCGTTCATGGACATCTGTAATCAACTACATACACAATATGGGTTCCATCTGGAAGTCAATCACAAATTCGTTGCTACTCGCGAGGACAATGATGGTCGCCTCGTGTGAAAGTGTGCCGGCAACCAAAAATATAATCTCGTAAAGTACTAGTGATATAATTTAATAATGATGTAAAATTTTAAAAAAAAACAGCAATAACTGCTTAATGTAAGCTGCAAAGTCATTCTCCTAAAGTCATTAATATTTTAAAATTAGAGGGTCATATACATATTGTATCATTCATAGCATACCGGCGGGGATGTAGGAGCCGACTTGGAAGACAGCACGGGTGGATTCACAAAGTTCTTAATTGAATCGCGAAGTATTTCCACGAAGTGCTGAGATCTCGGTTGGACTGGGCCAGACATGCCACCGTGGGCCATGTTGGCAGTTGCAGCTGGCGATGGACTGAGATACAGCAACTGCAAGGCCGAGCGCGAGAGGATGCAGGCCCGCTGCCGACTGAAGTCCATGAAGAAATCCTGAAATTATTAATTCGAGTATTGATTTATTAATTCGAGTATTGAAAAACGAAATTATTAATTCGAGTATTGAATTATTAATTCGAGTATTGAAAAACGCTTTCTACACTCATAGCCCCACCGTAGGATTTTCTCCTGTGTCGTGGGTGCCATGGACACACACAAAGACGAATACACCAACACCCAGACCCAGAACATGAATCTAAACACATCATTCAGATACCTGTCTGGCCGGTAATTGAACCCGGGGCCCACTGCGTGTTAGACCGGTATGGTAACCGCTGCGCCACGCGGGTCGTCAAATTGAAATATTGTTTTAAAAAAATTCGTGTATGCTATATACGAAAAATACTTGCAAAAATCTTAGTAGAATAGTTGATAATCATAAATACGGTTGGTTCATTTGTTTTAAGCAGACCAATCATTTTTATGATTTGTAGAACGACAAAAACTAGTCATAGTAACATCAGCCAATCACCAGGTAGTCAATTATTGTGCTTTGACAGTACACATAAGAATAAATGAAATATTCTTCCAATTAACAGACTTAGAATAAAAATACTGCATTATTTAGCAAACAAAATACTTGATAACATATTGTAAGTACCCGTTTTATGTTACTTCTGTCACATATGGCTTAGAACCAGTTATAAACAAAAACTTGTGAAGCATTTTTAAGTAATATGCCGCGGACGGATTAGTATGAAACTTTGCACGGTTATAGTGGACGTAGAGAAGGAGTGCAGAATGTTAATATTTTTTTCAAATAATGCTTAAAACATACATAAAATAAACTAAAAACACATTACACACACTACCGTGCATTTGTCACAATCACATAAATAATAAACGAAATAGAACATTCTATATCTTACTATGAAAACATATAATGTCAGAAAAGTCAGTGTCTTTGGCAAACCCGCTATTGCTTTTAAATGCGGGTTCGCTAAACCTCTTTTAATATTTAACGTGCGTTCAAAATTACTTGAAAATTATTACATTGTATTTGAATTTGAGAAATATTCGTACTACTTTGGACAAAATTGCAATAATTTAAATTACGGTCGAATTTCGACAGATGTGACGGGTGACTAGAAACTATATTTGATTGTCAACATACCAGCGCAGTATGAAAATTGGTGCAAGACGTGATCTTCCAGGCGTGGCGGAGTCTCGCCACGAGCTCGTCGAAGTACTGCAGCGCCTCGGCGCGCGGCTTGATGCGCGTGTACCGCGGGAACGTCGGCGGCAGTAGCCGCTGGTTGATCATTGGCTCGAAACCCATCGGGTTCGGGTACTCGGCTGGTAACAAACACTTGAATTAATTTGTTTCTTAAGGAATGGTGTTGTACAAGTTATACTGGGGCCACGAACATTAGCTTAAGGTGCCACCTCTATTTTAACGAATTGATGCAATTTTTATTACAAATTGCTAACCTCAATAGGCTTATAGAATTCAATACATATAATATGCCAATTCTATATCAATTATAATCATTTTAACATTAGTATCAGTTTAATGTAATAAATAAGAAATTACATTTTAGTTCCAATATAAGATTATGTAATATTGTGCATGGTCTATTTAAGACTAATAGACGGTTTGGATACATTTGGATTTTTGTGGCACCAGAACATCCTACTTTCAATACTGAATTAATTACAATTCCATCTATCGGATCCCAGCAAAATGGTATAGTTTTCTAAAAAAAAAACCTTTGGAAGGCCCCAATACGGTGGCAGTGGGTACATATTGGAAGAGATGAACTATTAAAAAAAATACCATATACTTACGAATATACAAAGCAAGTATGACATACTTCAGGAATATGGGAATAAAGTGTGTAAACATTCTGTAGGTGGTAGAACTAGTGCAGTTCGCCCGAGGAAGTACCACCGCCACACCTATTTCTAGCGTGAAGCAGATTTTGCGTTTCGATGGAAGGGTGTGGTTGCCGGCACATTTTTATATGAGGCGACCATCTTAGTCCTCGGGAGTAGCAACGCATCTGTAATTGACTTTAGATTGAACTTCATGTTGTATATGAAGTTGTTTACAGGAGTCAATGAGCGGCAGTGACCACTTACCATCAGGTGGCCTGCATGCTCGTTTGCTACATCAATCTTATAAAAAAAAATGTAGGTCATTGTGATTACTTACAGAATTCCTCTGGTTGAGTTCCAAGGCAAGCTGTTTTCAAAATCACCTTCATAGTTTCGGAACAACCGTTCAGCAACGCAACGCAATCAGCTCCAGAGTTGGAATCCCTCTTAGTGATTAACAACAGAGCTTGGTAGAACATTCTGGTGAAACGGATCCTTGCAGCCAATGCCGCCCATTCATTGTTACCCTATTAACATAAAATTTTAAATGAAGGCTCTTTACAATACTTATATAAAATAACTTAAATAAATAACTATACCAAGAACCCAAAAGCTTTCTCAGACAACCTTTATTTAAAGAATAAAATATTAAAAACTTAAAACAGACTTGAAAAAACCAATCACAACAACAAGAGGAACATTTACATGTTTTTTTTTGCAAATAGTTGTCGTATAGGTCTTTTAGGATCTTGTCCCTGTAGTTCCGGGACCAGTTAGTGTGGTAAGAATCCCATATAACCCGTGTCGCTCCCACGACGTCGGGTACTTTTTGAAAGTTTCCAACTCGAAAACAAAAAAAAAAACCAAAAAAGAGGTCTTTTAGGATGTAATATAGTACATAAGTAGGTTATACATAGTTACTGTTAAATAATAAATTAATATTTTGTACCTTGCTTATGATGCCACTTTATCAATTGAGTACTTTTAATCATGACAGATTTTAAATTACCTCATCATCATGTTGTTTAGCCTTTTTATTTAAGTCCTCCTCTTGTTCTCTAAGCATTCCAATACACCTCTGTTCAGTGAGTTCCAGGCTGGCATCAAAAATGTTTCCCGAGTGAGGGTTAGATCCAAGTCGGTAACCATACCCCATCGGTAGGAAGTCCTCCTCTTCAAATACTTGTGCTCTGAAGGAGAGAAATACAATGTAGAGAGAAGTAAATTAAGATATACTACTGTAAAAAAGGCGCGAATATCATACAAAAGTTTGATGGATAGATGGAAGTTGGACAGGGAGTGGTAACCACTCTCTAAATATGGATGCTTAATATGTTAAAGCTAAATATATGCCCAAGAGAGATTTGTCGTGCCTAGCAGGTCGTGTTTATTGACGAAATAAATTGTAATTTGTAATTGACACTAAGTAATGTTATAATCTTCACTTTTTTTTTATTTACATGATAATTACAAAAAGTTATCTAATAATGGATGGCATAACTATTAAAATCATACCACTACTTTATTCACATATTTAAGAAAAATACACAGTATGCATGTCTGTACATAGCATAAATTTGAAAAAAAGAAATTAGTCTATTTCTTGGGGTTACCCGGAGATACAAACTATTTGCTATTTATATTTAGTCTTTATTCCATTTGAAGACCATCTACAATTTAATCACAATCTAATCATCTAATCCATTCGACGACTCGTGGGGCCGAGCGGTTACCATGCCGGTCTGACGCGCAATGGACTCGGGTTAGATTCCTGGACAGAGAGGTTTCTGAATGATGCATTTAGATTCATGTTCTGTGTCTTGGTGTTTGTGTATTCTTGTTGTGTATGTCCTAGTAAGTATGTAGTAAAATTCTAGTGTGGGGCTTTGAGTGTAGAAAAGCGTGAACTATATTTATTAAAATTTTAGTACACTTTAAAGTTGTTACATTTTTGTTGAAACAAAAAACCACGAGACGCACCCATTTTTTTAATATATTTACGATTACTTACTTGTTAATACAATCCCTAATACTGTCCAACAACTTATAGACACAAATACAAAAAGACTTCAGCGTCTTGTTTCTGATAGAATGGGGCTGATGGAGGTAGAGATTGGTGAACACAGTTTGTGCGAGTGAGTGGCCTTCCAGCCAGGTGACAATGCAAGCCATTGTAGCATCGATGACGCCAATTATCTCACTCGGTTCCAGATCATCTATCTTAAGTTTTCCACACTGAAACATAAAAGATGTTATCAAATTCCAGTTTATAGACATTAATTTTCCAAAAGACACAAGTCACACAGTTTAATGAAATTGTTCATCTCATCAATTTCAGGGCGCGATAAGACACACTAAATTGTTGAAGTTGAATTCTTCCAAAACAGATAAACATCAGTGCCTAGCCTAAGGCTTGGATTCCACCAAAGCGGAAGCAAAACGAATGGAGCCGAGATGTGTTTTAAACAACCAATAGAATCTTCTTATTTACACATTTTGTTGCTCCTCAATTTTAGTTGATACGTCTGAGTATCACACATATCCAATGTATGATATTTGATCTGAAATAGATCTGATCTGAAAGGATCTGAATGATCCTTTTGTCTCCTCTCCACTTTTTTTATCTGGTTGAAATATCAAACTAGCATGCACCAGATGATAAGTGGTCACTGCCGCCCATGGACATCTATAAGCAACTTCAAATGGGTTCTATTTGAAGTCAATAATAGATGTGTTGCTACTCCCGAGGACTATGATGGTCGCCTCATATTAAAGTGTGGCAATCACATCTTTCCATCGAAATGGAAAAAATGTTTCACAATAGAAATAGGTATGGCCGTGGTACCTCTGCGGTCATACTACACTGGTTCTACCACCTTTAAAAATTACTTCTACTTTGGTGGAGTCTGGGTCTAAGGCAGTAAACATATTTCAGTTTATTGCTATCATTAAGAAAACCTTCAAATTTATTTTTCATGATTGCTAAGAATGTAATTAATACAATATACAAAATAAGTTCTAATCTGCATAATAATCTTCATTAATTATTTCAAATTAGTTTTTATAAAATGTCAAGACCATAATTATGCAACCACATTATAAGGTATCATTACATAGAATTCAACATGTACAAGTTTGAAGCATTTTTTTTAAATACAATCCATTTAAATCAAAATATTCCACTTACCGCAACAGACTTTTGAAAGTTCATAGGTTTCGGAATGCCTCTGTTGCACAGCATACCAGCGTCCATCTTGGGATCCATCATCTCGATGGCAGACATGGCCTCAAACAGTCCAAACAAGTGGCCATCATGGAGTAATTCACCCAATTTTAGATCTACATAAATAAAACAATGTATAGATTATATTTTAATTTGCTGGAATAATAATAAAATTCTTAAAAGAAACTTATAATTACTATAATATTCAAGAGAAAGACTTAAACTGATGTGGTTTATGGCATTTTTTATGATTCATGATTCATTCATTATAGCAAAGGTTCATGCAATCCAACATATATTAAATTGCCTTAGCTGCCCATGTACATATGTAAGCAACTTCATATAGACTGAAATGGTTGCCTTAAATGAAAGTGTGCGATCACCACATCCTCTCACCATAACACAAGAACTGCTTCATGCTAAATATATGTAAATATGGCTGCCATGGTCAAATGACAGTGTACCGGCAACCATACCCTTTCTGACCCTTAAGATATCAGCGTCTATGGTACGCAAAAAGCCAGACATATGTAATGAATCTATTTACATATCCTTACCTTGTATATGATTGAAGAATTCAGAAGTAATATCAACCCAGTTATAATTTACTTCGGGAGGGTTGCCTAGTGACTCCATTGTCCTGTAATAACGAAAATCAATATTAAAGAGTTCCATCACCTCCAAAAAGACACCCATTTTTTATTCATTTACACAAAAATGGTTAGACGGATGTTTTATTTCAATTTGTCCTACAATACAGCAAAGTTTTATGGAAACATGCATAAATGAATCCATGCCTGAAGTTTTTATGTTTTTATTTTTTTCTTTTTTTTATTTGAACTATATGTTACTATAATGTCTATAATAAATGTGTGGTAAACATTTAAAATGTCTATCTATTGCCATCCAATAGGTAAACTTAATAACACTGGAAGAGAACATGTTTCTTGTAAAGGCTCCTCTTTAGTTTTTTTATTATTATTGCTGCTGTAATGACACACAGTTCAATAAAAAATTTCACATTTATATTTATTTCGCTTAATTACTATATAGTATAGAACAAAGACGCTTCCCGCTGTCTGTCCCTATGTATGCTTAGATCTTAAGTTATGCTACAGATTTTAATGCAGTTTGTTTTTTATAGATAAAGTGATTCAAGAGAAAGGTTTTTATTTATAGTACATGTATGATGTAGAGGAAAAGACTGATCATTTTAGATTTTTGACATTTAGGAGGAACAAGGTTCGCCGGGTCAACTAGTGGGATATATCTTCATAGTCCTTTTATCCAGCCTTGTGACATACAAATAGCAGAAGCCTATAAACAATCTCCTTTTCGCTCTTTTGGGTACAAAATTATACAACCTGGATTTATATTATCCATACAATGGGGTCCTGGGTATTTGATAAAAAACCTTGATTAAAAACTATTTACTCTTGGGTGTAAGATAAATCATAATATCTATCTTTCTATAATAATAATAACTAAATGGTCCCAATAGAAGAAATGTGAAAATGATACTAACTTCTCATAAGCCATACTAGCATATCAGGGCCAACACAAATACTCAAATTCTGATTACCAAAACCGAAATCTAACTTTATCGTTTAGGTGTCAAATTGCCTAAATAAATCGATCTAAATATATAATTATTTTTTTTTATAAACAAAAATAGATACAAAGATGAATAAAGGTCATGCTCCATGCTCCGTTTCATTTATTTACAAGAAAGTTTTTAAGTACGTGGTTATTAAATACATGCATTATACATGCTGGTTGAAAGAAAATATGTAATTAAAGGAAAATAGGCGAAGTGCATGCATGTTTACTAACCCGTCACCATCAAAAAAACCATTATCACTATCACCCATTTGATCGACTGCTAAAAATACGCAGATATGCTTATAATACCACTATATACCTATTTAAAAAAGAAATTTAGCTTTATTATGAGTCAATTTAGTAATTTTACTTTAATTCATTCTTCACCGGGCGTCAATCGATCGTACGACAAATAATTTGACAAAATGAGATTTGATGTGACAAATGACAATTGAGTTTCGTTTCGTTTCACGGTATCCCTTCTATCATAATGTTAATATTAGTTGTAATAATTCACTTTATATCTAACGAAAGTTGAATTGTTATTTATTATCGCTTAAATGTATTTTGCACCTATTTAAAAAAAAATCCCCATATGTTACTGTTTCTATACAGTAATGCATTATTGTAACGAACCATGATAAAATGTATATCCACAGATACATACAAACTTATCACTATTTTCAACGGTGCTTATTTTTATTATTTTTACCCCTTAATTTAAAACTACAACAAATGCTAATGAAAAAGTTCCATTTGAGATACTATAAAAATAAAATGGATCTAATTTCGGAAATCCGTTCACATGAATATCCGGTCCGTCATTTATTCAACAGTAAAGCCTGCTACACACGATACTCCCAACAAAGACCCCAATGCTACACGTCCAACGAGTGGACCTAAAAAGTAGTATCAGCTCTAATGTTGAAGCGAGATTTGGTAATTGGCCGTCGCGTTTCCGTTAAAGAAATCTAAGCCAACGCTCGCAATCCGTCCACACGTTGGCGGTTTACTCACTCTTGTTGCAACATGAATTCAGTGCGTACGTCAAGTGTCAAGCGAGAATGTCGTCGATAACGTGTCTTTTATAATTAATAAACTTATGTTATTTAATCAGCCACAACTGTAAAAACGGTTACAGCAATTCCGATCTCTGTATCGGACATCTTCACATTGGCTTTAGCGAGACCAAACTGGCGTTACGTACTACGCGTTATAAATGTCTTACAGAAATATATGACCAACGTTGGAACCAAGGATGTGGCCAGTGTGTGGAACTGGCGTAAACCCGACAGTTCGCCATTAATATAGTAAATAGGTATAGATAAAAAATCGATAACAAATTAATATAGTTTCGTATTTAAATATATTTGATGCTATTTTTAAATTGAGATTTTGAAGTCGTTTCCGCGTTTTCTGTGACATTGTCGTATACGTCACTATCGAGTTGAGCTTGTTCTGTCGTCGTGCCGCTATTTGAACCAGGAGCAGCTGGAGAAATATTTGTTTGCCCACCGGGTTTCGACAAACCTACTCCACCTGTTCCCATATCCATACAATCAAAATGAAGGATCTGTAAATAAATATTAATGCATTTAATAATTGTAAAACTATGTCCTTCATTTATCCATCAAACGACCTATTTAGACTAATATTAAAACATTTTAAGTCGTAATTTAAAGAATAAACAAAAAAATGTCGACGGATTAAATTCAAAATTATTATTTTAATCTTTTACATTCGGCCGCTAAAGCCAGGCCTTTATCTTGATCGCAGCTTATCCATCTTTCATTTTTTCGGAAGGCGGGAAAATATGATTCTGACATTATCTTAATAAAATTTCAAATGATTGAGTGAGGACGAAAAAGTTATATTCGTTGACTTATTATGATTTTGCCAATATTTGCTACACTAAATATTTTTCTTTATGTATTAAACAGCAAATACAAAACAATCACATAGTAAGTACCTAATTATAATAATACGTTCGTAACTCCACTTTACGAAGTTTTCTTCAAATGATACCTTATGTTTTAATAATTTACATGGTGTGTAGGTACCTAGTTAATATCAGATATAGTAAAACTTACAAGAATAGGGGCTTTGTCGATCCTCGTGTCCATATCCATGCAAACGTGTAACTTTTGTTCGACAATGCTGATGTCAAACAATCGGACGCACATGTCAAATAAACCAGGCGGCAAGTATGGAACGGGGATTGGGACGCAAAATGGTGGCGGATTACGAGCTGCAATAGATTAAATATACGTATTAAAAGTAATATAAACAGAAAAAAATGATTGAAGTTGAACAGGCGAAACTTTTTTCTAAGATTGCAGAGGCAAGCGAGCGTCCAGTCCACCTAGTGGTATGTGATTACTGCCGCCCATGACATCTATAATAAAGAACTTCATAGAGAAAGCGATCTAAAGTTTATCACAGATGCGTTGCCACTACCGAGGACTAAGCTGATCGCAGCATGTACCTAAAAGTGGCAACGCAAGAACTGCTTCAAGCTAGAAATAGATAAGGCGGTGGTACTTTCCGGTCGAACTGTACTCGTTCTACAATCTTGAAATGTAGAGCAGTGTGTCAAATGCTTTGCGTTAGATATGTGCTAAATGGTATATAATTTTTGTCTGGATGTTGTCGTCAACCCATTATTATCCCACTGCTGGGCACGGGTCTTCTCCCAGAATGAGAGAGTTTTAGGCCGTAGTCCATCGCGCTGGCCAAGTGCGAATTGGTGGTGGTTTGTCTAGATGATTTATAGGAAAATCAAACGATATTCTTATTAAAATGTATGCCGAAGCAAGAAGTGAAGGTATTAATAAGACTTACCTGCAAATGTGTTCACGAATACGCTGTTGTTGTTCATATTTACATCCATTTTAATAAGCGAGTCTGTAGGTTCGTAGTTCAGCGTCACGCAAGCTAAAATTATAATAAACAAAATCATATGAGTGAAAATATCACATAAAAACATATACGTGACGAATACATAGGGAACCCCTTTCCTTTGGGAAGTCGGTTAAAAAAAGCTGTTCACGTTGCCGTTAATTAAAAGGTACATTACTTTTTTCATAGGAATATTAAGTTAGTTTAATCCAAAAAAAGGCTCAGAATTGAAGACTTGTTACTTATACCACATCGTGGTTATTGGCCTAATAGTCTAATTTTATTGTTTTAACTTAATTCATTATGAGAATATAAAAAAATACTGTTTAAACTGACCTAACTATTCTGTGAAATTTGCGATTTTGAGTTATATTATTATTCGTTCGAAGTAGCGATGTGCATCTTCTTGTTATTACGAGTATCATTATAATCTTAATTTCTTCATCCCAAAGTTAATATAATATTTTAATTATGTGTCACACAAGTATATTGCGTGTGTCACAAACAAGTAAATAATGAGTCCGTGTCCATCATATTTTAGAACTAAAAGATTCGCATGTCTGCACATCGCATACCTTTATTTTTATTTGTATCGTATGTTTTGGCAAAACAATATTTTGAAGAAGTGATAATAAGTAAAACCAGAAATCCATAGTTTTAATAGATATTTGTCTGTGTTTGCAATCACAGGCAAGTAAAATTTAATGAATTAGGTACTATTCATATAATTCAAAGGTTTAAATAATTATATTGATGCTCTATATCTTATGATGATTAATATCAAATATAACGATTTAAACTTTATATTTATTTAAATGTAAATCTTAAATTGTTATTATTATCAACTAGTATATTACACTTACTTTGCCTGTCAAAGTTAAAGGCCTGGATTCGTACGCCAGTGCAGCACTTGCATTGCAAACCGTCGCAAAGACATGGTCCACCCCTGAAGGGTAAACGTATGAACCATCCCGGACGGTACCAGGGTCTCGGCATCATTTTGCGTATTGTCTGAAAACATTAACGTTTTTTGTATTAGAAAAAAAAACTAATGTACAACGCTTCAATGATCTTGAACGATTAAAAAGTTACAAATATTCTTCGATTAATTATATACCTAATACGTATCAACTTTCTACTTATTAGGGTTCCTTACCCAAAGGGTGAAAACGGAACCCTATTACTTAGAGTATTCTGTCCGTCTGTCCGTTTGTCTGTCATTAGGCTGTATCTTAGGAACCATGATAGCTAGACAGTTGATGTTTTTATGAATCTTTTCATAAATTTTAATAACTGATCCGCTCTAATATTGGATCCTTCTTATTGTTTGACAACTATTATTTTTGGCGGTAGTATTAGCTTGATATATAGCTAAAAAAAGTAAAAGTAAGGATCGATACCTAATAATATCCTATTACTTTAATTAATGGATTTCATCAATCAATGTAATTAAGGTGATTAATCTTTTTCTCGTATTAATAGGCCAGTTAATTCCTTCATATAAATACCCCCAAATCTATTTTACACAATTTTACACCACTCTTACCTACTTCTTGTTTGTAAAACAATTCAATACATATACCAATGAATTTTATATAGGTATACAGTAAAATTATCAGTAAAAAGATATCCAAAGTATCAAAAAAATATTATTAAACACTTATCGTGTATTTAAGTAGGTTATGAACTTCCTTTTGGACTGGCACATACTATCTACATAACTTGCATGCATTTATTGATCCATTAATTCAAGAATATGCCGAATATTTTACTATTACCGCGTAACTTAGTGTTATTTCCGCTATAGAAGTACTTTTGCTTTCAAAGCGAATGTACTTGGGTAAACAAATCAATGTTAATTTATTCGCATTTTTGAACGAGAATAATCAACCCATAAATTCAATTATATCGATACTATAGATATGAAAAAAATGTGCTTATTTATTACCTCGTTAGTTTTTAAGTCGTAGTAAATGGAAAAATCAGCAACGTCCATGGCGTCATCGTATTTACTAAGACCCATCCGATATTTCTTTACTGATTTGGAAGCTTCTGAAAGAAAACATTTTTTTATCATTTATGATAAGTTCTTTAAATACATTTTGTTGTAGTAATAATTTAATTATGCAATAAATAATGTTAAATAATTTTCTTACATAGTCTAAAAACTACAATTTGAGATTTATATTTGTTAATGCCAAATTGATTTAAGTCCATGTTTAACAAGCGAACTTCATAAATGGGTATGCAAAACTTAGAAAAAGTAATAACAAATGGTTAAAACCGACATAAAATCTTACCAGTAGATACAGCCACGGTGCACACGATGCAAAACAAAAACAATAACAGGCGATTCATGTTCATTTTGCCAAAACGGTTGATTACCTAAATTCGATTGTTATTGTCTCAAGGGACGCTATTCAAATGGCTGCACATCAGTTACGAACAGACAAACACATAAAGGATTGACTTGTATTTGTATGCAAGAAGTGCCGTGCGTGAGCGCAACTGGCTTGCGGGACTTTCTAGAGAGAAACTCCTGCGCATCGCAACGGGCGCATCACCACTGGCCATTAAATATCCATCTTAGTGGTTGAATTGACTTACTTAAGCAAAAAATATATATTTCGTAATGGAGAACAAATGTTTTGTTTCATTTTATTCGCGGTGTAAGGGCAATTTGAACCAACTTAACATTACATACTTTATAAGGTAGATAGTAATTTTACATATCGATGCTGAAGTTCTAACACCGCAGATCTCAAAATTTGTTACATTTAAGGAGAGCAAATAAACTGTCTCAAATAGTTTTAATTCTACAACTAACAAATAGTATATTGCATTTAAAATATTAATATACTCATATAATAATATTTTTTTTTATGAAAATGTAACTATTCCTATATTATTTTGAGATACCATTATTATATTAACTCAAAATGACGACGATATATAATTTGTAAACAGTACGTATTTTGTGCGATTATTGGAATATGTGACAATCACTCATACGTTCTAGAAAGTCGGCATGCCAATTGTTGATATAATTAACATTTATACTATATTGTTATATTTCGATCTATTTAATGCTTGGCCCGAGTATCTGGATATTTAAATATTTAAACCGACACAATAGACGCCATGGCAATCTAATGCTCTTGTAGTAGTTGTAAGGAGGTAGGTGCAAAATTAAAGATATGATTAAAATAATAAGAATTGTATTAAATGCAATTTTTCTACATTTCTAGCTTACTCGTTTTATGTTCATGAAATACAGGCGCTATGTAATTTGTAAATATAATATATTAAATATTAAATATGCATAAATTAGAAAGACACTGAAAAAAAATTATGCTGTTTATGGGTCTTATAATTATTTAGTGGCTCTATCTTAAACTTTGTAATTTCATCTAATCTACCCTTAGCTTAGATTTTTACTAAATAGTTGCTTAACATCGGTTCATTAACATTTTAACTAGTAGTGCTATCTTTAAAAGGTGGTAGAGCCAGTGAAATTGAACCGGAAATGTATCATAATTAGACTTTTTTATTGCATGAAGCAATTAATGTTTTGGTAGAAAAGTAAAAATACTGGCTTAATTTCATATCAGGCAATTACTCTCATGTTCAGCACATGAAAGTAGCACCTATGATTGACTTCACAAAGAACTCCTGTTTTATATGAAGTTTGTCACAAATATATTTAGGCGAAAGTGATCGCTTATCATCACGTGGACTTCATACTCTTTTGTTATTTCAATCGCGCAAAAATAGATAAATAAATTGAAATAAATAACTAGTCATCTAAATCTAATATTTCTAATAAGGAACGAACAACGTTATTTTCATCGTATTCTTCAATGTCGTCTTCTCCGGCGTCAATGACTGCATCGACTCCTCCAAGTGGGTTGGGAACTGGAAGACCTCCGCCTTCATCAGGTTTTACCATGGCTATGCCATTTGCACCCATTCTGAAAAGAATGTAGAAATCTAAGATAAGTGTTAGCTAATCTAAGACAAGTATTGCTTAGAAATGAAATCATAATAATGTATTACGTATTACTAGTATCAAAATCATCATATGAAACTTTTATGTAAGATATTCTTATTTCCTTTTGTTGACTTTGAAACAATATTTAAAAAAATTACCTTAGACAGTCGAAAGCGAAGTTAAAGAGCTGCGCAGATCCCCAATTTCCCGTCATCGCCAAGCAAAAGTGAAAGTTTCTCCCAGGGAAGAAAATATTGTAAAATTTTGCACACACTTTTAGGCTTGATATTCTTGGCGGACTTATGCATATCGGTCTAGGATTCTTACCTAAAGCAAATAATTTTAAAGTAATATGAAATCATAAAATAAGTTTCAATTTCCATTTTATTTTTTTAAAGTTGTATTACCTGACATTGAATTTTCATACAGAACTCTATCATTCAAAGACATTGCAACATCAAATGCAAAATCGCCTGGATGATATGTAACTTTCATGCAAGCTCTCTGTTTCAACAAATCCATAATGTAACCAGTACAGCATTTGCAAACGCCAAGAGAACACGTGCATCTTCTTGAGGAAGTATTGTCCTCCGAACCTTCTTGATTCTGCCTTGCAAAGTATGAAATGCTTAAATTGCGATCTAATTTTAGACGGTTTAATAACAGCAGTGCACTGTCTGGTACTTCCAAATTTTCAATAACTTGCATAGCCGTGTTATTACCATATAATGATGTCACTAAAACAAAAGGAGCTTTGTTAAAAATATATACTGTTTACGTATGAAGAAAATAAATCAATTTTGCTCACCAATTTCCTTTCCTCGAACATCGATGAAAAAAAAGGTCACTATCATAATATGTCCAAAAAACTGCTTCATTATTATTTTTTATAAAATTGCAAAGCTGCGTGTGCGCCGATCGTGTGAGCAATACCTACAGACGTTCCCGTTCGCTTCACGATATTCGAGCCGGTTCAACAGTGGCAGCGAAATCTCATAATCGCGTCTTAGTAACTTTCACACACGATTCAAATTTAATCAACGTGTAATATTCAATCATGAGGTGTTCCACTTATGTTTACTTTAGCCAGATTTAATTTCTTAACGATTGCATGTCCAATAAAATAATGATAGTAAAGCTGTGCAGGACACATCACACTATTTACACAAAGGGGTAGAAATTTGGCAATAATGTTTTGGAAATTTCCATATATTTGTTTACCAGAAGTTTTATATCCGTGATGTGCATCTTTTTTTAATAACATTATTTTTTGTGTGATTTTTGGTCGCTACTGTATTCATTATCTTTCTGCCAAAAGTATGTTACTCCATACGGAAATGGGATTTTATTTATGTCAAGTATTTAAAATATGTATGAAAAGTTTTTTAGCTTAACACATTGGACCCTAGGAGTTAGTAGGCGAGTAATAATTAAAATACAAAACCTTTTATGAAAATAAATATATTAAATACTTATAAATTATATTTTGGTTTACAAATACTTTAATAGATTAATTTATACAATATCTAATTCATGCTACGTCCATCAAAAAGATCACCAACTGCATCTCCTAAAGCATCTAAGGGTCCTTCATCATTTGCTGCTCCACCAAATAATCCACCAGGTCTTCCGAATAGCCCGTCACCATCGCCTCCCGCAAGAATGCTGCCGGCGTTCTCCAAGAAGCCGCCTTCCTGGTTATTATTTCCACTTCCGAAAAGATTAACTGGCGATGGACCCGATGATACAGGCTTTGGTTTTAGTCCTGTTTGGACACCAGAACTACCAAGACTGAAAATTTTTATTAAATCAGTTAATTTATACCTTTTTACTTATTATTGTTAAATACATTATTCTTCATTAATGCTAGAAATGATTTAATATATTCAACTCTTACCCAAAACATCTAAACGATGCTGAGTAAATGGGAAAACCAGCTATATCCGCCTCGATATCTAAACAAGCAAATGCGTTCCCATTTCGTATACGGATATTTGAGAGTTCTGCGCAAACTCTAATAAACGGAGCTCGTCTAGGGTTGAAACATATAGGTGGAGGGTCGCTTGCTGAAAATAAAATTCTCGTTATTTTAATTTTAAAACATTAAATAAGAATGTAAGTTGATTGGTTACCTGAAACCCTTCGTCTCACAACTGTGTTATTATTAACACTTAGACGGACGTCGAAAACAAAGTCTTCTGGTACAAAAGAGATATTTCCACAAGCATTCATTCTAAAACGATCTAATATAGCTCCAGTACAACATCCACATTGTCCTCTCAAACATGCACAAGGAAATCTAAATACTTGGCCATTTACTT
The DNA here is from genome assembly GCA_949699795.1 of Spicauda simplicius. Classification (NCBI taxonomy): domain Eukaryota; kingdom Metazoa; phylum Arthropoda; class Insecta; order Lepidoptera; family Hesperiidae; genus Spicauda; species Spicauda simplicius. The sequence goes on from OX453058.1 coordinate 16,549,487, forward strand.
CCTGAACTGGTTCTTCCGGTACGACATCTTGTAAAATGGGTGCCTGTGTTACGGCGGGGGGAATAGTGCTTGAGAGAATAGGTTCTTGTATGACATTTTGAACTACTTGGTCATTAGTAACATTAGTATTAGTAGCATTGTCAACGTCTTCTATTTCACTCTCTATATCATCTTCTAACTCATTCTCCTCTTCTTCTGGTATGTGGACTGGAACCGTGATGGTTATCGGAGATTTTAGTACTGGAGTAGGATCGAGCGCTTGGTTCCAAATTACTTGCGGAACCTTTATATTTATAACTTTGTAAGCCCTGTCTTTTGTTCCAACTATTTCATCTAAAACATATGTATAATATTCAAAATTTAATATATTAATAAAATGAGAATGCAAAAACCAATTATTAAATCACTTACTGTGTCTTGCATCACTAAAAATAAATAAGCATAACGTGATAAGTGACAACGAAAACTTTAAGGATAACATTGTAGAAACTTCACGCTATAGTAAACATTACGACAGTGACGCTTGACTCTCGAGTCTAAATGGTTGGTGTAGTATTTCTACTCCAACTATTTAACTGCTTGTTACTGGACACAGTTCCGATACTCATTTTAGCTGCACGGTCATTGAACATTACAAACAAGTTTTAAATTTCAATGCATTGATGAGAGAAAGTAGTGACTTCAAATGACATTGGGAACGTGGATTGAATACGTTTTAGGATGTTTATTGGTAGGATTAGAGGATGGAAAGTGAATTATATAATAATTCCATAGTGATTCGTATGATTCATACTTTCATGTCATTTATCTATTAATAACTCACTCACAAAGCAAAAGCAAATGTCGTAAGTATTTTTTAAACTTCAAATTTTTTATTTTTTTTATTTAATTTATTTTAAAATTTTAAATTAAATTTATTTACCGAGTTATATTATTTTTAAATAACGCGCATAATATTTTTTATTCTCTTTGCGCTAGAATGATAGTGCATGCACCAGACTTTCCTTGTTTGCAATACTTTTTATATATATATGTTAATATATAAAAAGTATTGCAAAGAGGTTTGATAGTTTAAATAAATTTTAACATAATTTTATTATTTAAACATAATATATTTTTCAGTCACAAAAATAATTGATCTCTTTTTCATGTTTTTTTTAATAAAGTATAATAATGACTTCGTTTCTTAATAATTTATCTTTAATACGTATAAACTGAAAATATATATTTATATTTTTGATAATATATAATTAAATTTTTTATTATGCAAACATCTTGTCAACCCATTATTGTCCCACTGCTGGGCACGGGTCTTCTCTCGGAATGAGAGAGTTTAGGTCATAGTCCACCGCGCTGGCCCAGTGCGAATCGGTTGACTTACTTACTTACATGAAATGAATTAAACGTAGGGAAAATAACACGAAAGTATATTATTTAAAGTCATTTAATAATTTAGAATAATAAATAAATAATTTATATAATTTACTATTTACAAGTATATAAAATATCAGTTTCACAACAAATAAATAATAGTCTAATTCTAATACTCTAAGAATTTTTATCATACATTGGACCAAATTCCTCGCATCATTTTATTTTGCCTTCGTCTCAAACCAATGCTATCGCTTATAGTTTCTAATCCAAGAACATCATCATATTCATCTTGGTCGTTATTGTTTTCATTTATATGAGGCTTTTGATGTTTATGTTTATTTTGCCTTTTATTTCTTCCAAATATTCCAAGTTCATGGCCAACACTTTCTCCTATCTTAGTAAGATCTAGAACATCTAAATCATGAAGATTAAAATTTTCACCCCTATGCTTCTTTTTAGGTAGTGTTAACCCTTCATAATAATTATTGGAAACAATATGCGAATCAAATCCATGTCCTCTGCTTTCGTCAGTACCCATTGTTTCTTGATCAGCAGCATGTTCTTCGGATTGTGAGTCCAGTGTTTGTACAATTTGTACCATATCATCACTGACAACAGTTTCTGTAGGTTCACTAATCGGGATAGTTGTTGAAATTTTAGGAGTGATTGTTTCAACTTTTTCATATGATACAGGATCTGGATTTGTATTTTTCATTTCTGTATCTTTATTAACAGTTGGTGCTATAGGTGTTACAGGCATAACCGATAACTGATCAGTAATGTGCGCTAGTGATAATTCTAATCCAGGGTCTTCGAAAGTAGTGACGCTTTTAGGAGTCGTTTCAATTAAATCAGGCTGTTCAGCACTAACAGGCACTGGTTCAATTAAAGGTAACCTTACAGCTGACCCAAATGGATAATTATCAGGAGCTTTGGTATCTAAGCTGGCAGTACTGGCATCTGTACTACTAACCGTTGTTGGAACTGTAGTACTTTCAGATACTGACGCAGTCGTAGGGCGTCTGTTTGGATTCACTGGTCGTCTAGTTGGTCTACGTGTCGATGGCCGACGACTTATAGGTCGAACTACTCTTACAGTTGTAGTTCTTGTTCTTGGCGTCGTGGTTCTTGCAGGCCTTCTAACAGGACGGCGAGATGGACGAGGGCGTCTTGTTGTTGTTGTTGTAGTGCTAGGTACAGGTGCTTGTTTCTTTTTATTCTTATTTGTTTTTTTTTCGCCCGTGGAACCAAACAAATCGCCGAGTAAGTCATCTCCCAAGAGACTAAAACCAGTGTAGTCTGCGCTATCTACATCATTAACAGCGTCGAGACCAGCTGAAAAAAAATTTGCAGTTTAAATTTCCATTTTTGTAAACCAGGAATTACGCAGGCGGAACTACTGGGACGGACTTTTTCTATCTAATAAAGCAGTGTTAAGAGCTGTCTTGTAATTCAAAGGGAACAACTAGTACTCAAGAATAGCAAAAAAATTGTGTAATACTCTGATCTTATCTAGGGTTGATTACAGATGTCTATGGGCGGCAGTGTGCACTTACCACAGATGGCCTGCTATGTAAACTTAGACATTAGAAAAAAAAAGTTTATTTTTTTAGATTAACAGATTTAATAAATTTTATAATGTACCATCGTCATCATCGTCGTCGTCATCGTCATCATCGTCATCATCATCAGCGTCCTCTCCACCAAGTCCGAAGTCATCTTCGTCGTCATCGTCGTCATCATCATCATCTTCTTCAACCTTTTCATCCTGAGGCACCAGTGGCAGTGGGTCGGCTGGCTCTGATGATACTCCTCTAGGACCGAACTTAAAGCAGGATACCCTTACTGCAGCTTCAACAGTACTTTTTGATTGAAGCTCTAAGCCAAGACACGCTCTGAACTCTTCCCCTGTTCTCGCAATATTGTAAACTCGTCCACAGAATTTTGATATACCCCCTGGCAGCGGCATACAAACTGGACTGGGCTTGCGACCTGCACAATAAATTGTAAATTAAAAGTAGAACTTTTCAGTTTTAAATATAAACAAACCAACAAAATATGCAAACATCTGTGATATTTTATTTAAGCAGTAATATTACGAGCATAAAAAAATATTGTTTTAGTTAGAATGTTATACTCACTAGCAAGTGTTCGATTTGCTATAACTTTGCGTCCGAAACTAAGTGATACAGACATTTTGTCACCATTTATATACCTTAGTGAGGCACAACCTGAAAGTAGTAATGTACAAATAAATAAAAAATATTGAAAAAATATATAAAAATACATTAAGGATGTGGAGGTGCTGGGATTTGAACCCAGGACTTTCAGCATGCGAAGCAGACACTCTACCACTGAGTTACACCCCCTGTTGATGTAACTGGCAAATATCGTTTATACACTTTATTGCACCACTTACACACATAGTGCACACACGTTTCTTGTTTTAATAAGATAACAATTGAACTACCTTAAGAAGATTAGAATTATAAATGGTTAATTAATATTTATTCTTTAAAATATACCGAAAATAGTGAAGTGCGTGCACATTTTCATACTAAAACCAAAACGAGTAATAAATTAAAATAAAATGCAGATATTATTAAAAAAACTCACAAAGTAACATTTACGATATTATTTGTGTACGATTATATAAGTGAGTACCGTTATTTTTTTTTGATATGTATGTTTATAGTGTAAATATTTTAATTACCTTTGTCGTTCAAATTTACAACTGGTACAGCGAAGTCTCTGCAGCAATTGCAAAAAGCTTCAGAACACTTGCAATATTTGTTGATCGTGTTGTCCTCTATCTTGGTATCATCATTTCGGTTTTGAATTTCCTTCTTATTGTTTCTCTGTTTTCCCGCTAAAAATAAAATTTAGTCATAATTAATTGAAGTTGTGTTTTATTGTACCATAATAAGCACACACTCTCTCTCGTCAACCCACTGGGCACGGGTCTTCTCTCAGAATGAGAGAGTTTAGGCCATAGTCCACCGCGCTGGCCAAGTGCAAATTGGACAAGCACACACTACAAGTATATACTTATTATATTTTATGTCTTTACAAATAACAATGCTACTATTTACAACTTCAGGACTCCATTTTTTTTTTAATATAATGGCTTGCGGCTGCGAGTTGCAGTGGGCATTTAGCTCATGTAAAAAATAATAGTCGATGACTTAAATAACTCGAATCGAAACCGAATCGAACTTAAATAACGCGAAAGTAGTAAAAAAATATGAATGACACTGAATTATGCTATATCGCGCTTGACACACGATATCGTTTAATAATCATAGCAGCAATGTAATGCATACTTACTGACTGTTTTTGAGGCAGCAAACGCCAATAGCACAAATATTAGTAGAAGCTCAAAAACCAGGGAGAGCTTCATCTTGAAGACTTACTCCCCGCCTGAAAAAAATACATTAAGAGTTCTTAAAAAATATATTTGATTTTTACTTTAGATCTGCATATATTTACACCTACATCTTATCCTTTTCTAAATCACAAAACATTTAATGATTTAATCTATATTTTATATTGTTAAAATCAACAATTGAAAAATATGTATTCTTATTTTAAAATTGAATGAAGTAAGACGAAATTCAAGACATTTAATTTTAAATACAAAACGATCGGTAGCGCGTTGAAATCTTTTGCTCTAACTAAATTAGAAAATCTATAAATTTTTGCGCCCTGTACAAATATATAATAAATGCTGGTATTTTTTAAATGAACTTTCACTTTTTACGTACTATAGTTTAACACGACAATATTTGTATAAAAATGTAAACACACAATAGATAATTGTTTGACTACTATTTATACACAATTGTTGCAGAACATACCTTCTATATAAACTTCTATGTTTTGCTGATACGCTATCACAAACAAGTAAACAATCGTGGCTCAAGTCACACCTCCCCGAGTGTTCACGACCAATTAAATTATAATCATTAGAAATCACACGGACTAGCCCTAAAACGCAGACGATACGGACGTAACAGCGACACTGATTTCATATAGCCACTTCAACCCGCACCCAGAGAAATGTGAAATGACGTACAATAGTCGACGAGAAAGGAAAACTGCTTTTGCTCTCTCTATCGTTTTCATAATGTTGGTGAAAGACAGCAAAACTAAGACTCAGTTGGCCGCTTATGTAGAATTTAGTGTCAAGCGCACCAATATACTAAGAAATACATTTCGTAAGGATTTCATGCTTCCTATAAGTATGATATGCATCGTTTCATTCATTAAGGACAAACGAAAGAAGTCACCGATCATATGGCTATATAAAAATAGTTATAGGAATATATCGTCTTAAGTTCAATAGTAAATTTACATTGATTTCTATTCAATTAAAACTTTTACGGAAAATGGAACACATTCCACTAAGGGAAGAATGTCCTAGAAAATTCTAGAATGACCATAAAGAGATCGATGCTCTCGGATATACTACAACCTTATTGTATTGGCACAGATACGCAGTATTGGTAATTTATTTATGAATATTGACCATAAAAATTATAACTGGCTTTAATAAAATGCATTAATTAATTCCAAAAAGATCTTGTATTTGTAAATGAACCCACCTACATATTAATGTTTTCTTTTTTTAAAAAGCGGCCAAACTGGTACACTTTAACCACGGATGTAGAAACACCGACTCATTTAATTCTTGATTAAAATAATTCTTGCGTTTCGATGGAAGAATCTGATTACGCTTACCTAACAAATGAGACGGTCCTCGTTATCTTTAGGACTGGTAAGGCCATAAAAGTATACAAGTTCTATTTGGAGTTAATTGGAAGCCGATGTTCGCGGAAAGCATTTCAGCTTGGTACTTATATTAGCTTAATTGCATTTATCCTGTTTTACTATTATTATACTCAGTCATCAAAATACTTAACTACCTTATCATTTCAGTCTTAAGTTATAATTTTTTCTACGATGTTTTCAATTTACTATTGTGTATTTTTTCTTTTCATTTGTAATGTATCTGAGTTAGTGTAATTGGACTTGATGGCCGTTCTAGCTAACTATAAATAAGTAAATAATAACAATAATAATCTGTTACTATCGATAATATTCTAAATTCAATTTTTTTTCTGAAATTCTAAATTCCTACGTAAATGTATTTTTTGTCTTGCACTATATTCTTTATTAAATAACAATATTAAAAAAAAAAAAACATAATAAAAATGTCTATAAATAGTTTTTTTACTTTACATGTTCCATAGTTTGGCCAATTCACAATAAGCCGACTGTAGAATGTTACTCATACAGCGTCCAGTCAAGTTGCCGACCGCTTTGCCAGGGTCACTTTCTACACGGAGAAAGTTGAATCTGTCTCCGCCTTTTGCTTGTTTTTCATATTGGTTTTATGACAACACCCAGTATAATTGTTAGCGAGTGGGTGATAATGATAATCTAAATATAGGCAGGCATTCCGATTACCGTAATTTTGTAATATATTGGACTTAGGTAAATAAAAAGAATTATGCAATAGATTCGCAGAGTTGCTATGTATTTAATGTGCCTTAAATCTTGCTTAGATAGCTTGTAAAAAACATAACTTATATTAAACATTATTAACGAAAAAAACAGAGCTGTATAAATTTCCACACCTATTTCTAGTGTGAAGCATTTCTTGCATTTCGATGGAACAGTGTGGTTGCCGGCACACTTTTGTATGAGGCGACCATCATAGTCCCCGGGAGTAGCAACGCGTCTGTGATTAACTTCAGATAAAACCTATGTTCTATATGAAGTTGCTTACAAATGTCCATGGGCGGCAGTGACCACTTACCATCAGGTAGACTGCATGCTCCCTTTGCTACTTCAATATTATATAAAAAAACGAACGAATGTTTTTATATACAAAGGACTTGGATAATATTAATGTCCTGAACAAATATCAATAGGTAAGACATATGTTAGGGCTAATTACTTATAAAATTATATAATCCACGATATGTTACTATGTAAATAGAAATTCCCGAAACTTTTTTAATAACACGGGGAGCACGGAAGAGTGAATGATTTGGCCTAGTTAAAGTTCATGTAGAGAAGGAAAGAAGATAATAGTTAAGTATATAGTTAAATATATGAAATTGTATAGGTATGTATTCAATTTCAATGGGTTCATATACATTGGCTACATTACAGGAAATTTAAAACACATTAAGTGATTAATATCACAGTTTGCAGCCCATTTTATTAAGCCTTACCCTTTATTTAATGTATTTTATTTTCAAATAAGTACTCTAATATGAATTTACGAAAAAGATTTGTATAGATAACATTTTTTGTCAAATTATGTATGTTACCAAAAATAAATTATGATTGATTGACAGTGAAACCTGTTCATATTACAGTTCAGTAAACAGAATGTTTAGTTTTGATTTGGATTTAATTGGCGTTAATAAAATTTTTATACATATGATTTTAAGAAACTTTATTGACGTTTCTTATAAACCTATTCAGTTGAGAGTAGACACGGTTGAGTATTCAAAAAAGGGTATGATTTTAAAAATCTTTCTGGATGTTTCTCTCTTGTTATTTAATCGAAAGTACTTGTAGATGCGAGTTTATTAAGCAAAAAATGGCGGGTATACAACGTTTAGCATCGCGCATGATAAGTGCAATAAATCAGTATAATTTTGCTAATTCAATACGTGTTTACAAGATTAAGCATTCAGCTGACACCCGTTATCTTTACTTCCGAACAGTGCCCAGCCGAGTGGGCAGTGCATGCGTGCATGCAATGAAACCACATAACTGCACTTCAACGGTTAACTTTTTCCTTTAGTGTTCCGCCTAGTTTGTAAGTAGCCACTGAAAAAAAAAATAATGATTGATTTTAGAATATTTTACTTTAAGGTATAAATAACAATAGTTACTACCAATTAAATGTTAATAGTTGACCCGGCGAACTTCGTTTTGCCTAAAAGTCATAAATCTAAAATTATCAGTTTAGTATCAATCATTCGTTTCTCTACTATATCTATTAAAAAAAAACATTATTATCAGTAGCGTAGTTTTTAAGATTTAATCATACATAGGGACAGATAGCGAGAAGCGACTTAGTTTTATACTATGTACTGATGTATGCTTTATAAAATCTTGATTCATACAAATGTAAGTAAAAATGCCTCCTATTTTTAAAGTTTATTGACATGACATTATATATAAAATAACTTTTGTATTTTTAAGAGTTTTTTTTTTTTTGGAAAATTGAAATGAATAGAAAATTCATAACTACATCTACGCTAGACATACGTGAAATTGAGAAAACAAATGAAATTCTGAATTAAAGTATAGGTGTATTATTAAATTTCATATAAAAAATTAAATAGTGGTCAATTACTGTTAAAATTAATTGAATTTTATACGCTCTTTCAAAGTTGTCCTACAAGACAATTTATATATTAGTGAACATCAGATTAACTTTAAGTAAAATGAGATTAGCAGAACTGTAGGCTAATCTAGTAGATCGCCAACAACTTACTGAAGTTGTTAACAATCCACTTTTTATTCCGTAATTACTCTGCGTAAAAGAAGCTGCGGATCTATGTCTATTTAGTGCGCTTAATTGCTTAACTAAATGTTAGCTAGAAAGATCTAAATATAAGGTGATTGACCTCAATCTAGGGTAGTGGAACGCATTCCACCTGTACGTATGTATTACATTTATAGCACTAAGCGCGAACCGGCCATTAACTGTGGCCATAGGAGTAACCGAGGAAATCCATTAGCATTACCTTCCATACAAAACAACCGTTTAATCTGTTCAATTTGCATTATCGCTTCATCAATTTGCAAATAGATTTAACTATGTGTATAATTAAGATTTCTTCATTATATATATTATGGATAAGCAGAGAAGCATGCAGTCTGCCTGACTATGAGTGGCCACTACCACCTATGAACAGCAGGTACCCAGGTACCCAGGGCCGATTATGGAGCTATAGGTATAAAACATCGTTCACATGTAACGTTGAAAAATAACGACCCGAGTTAATTATTTTAAGCTATTTTTATATGATTGGAGTTGAAAACGAGCGGGCAGTCTACTATAACATTGCTGCTGCCCATAGACCTCTGTGATCAATTTCATATAGAATAGGGAGATTTACTTGATAAACGATGCATTGCCACTCCCGAGGATCAAGATGATGTCCTCATACGAAATTGTATCGGCAAGAACAATTTTCCAGCAAAACGCGAGGATAGCTTCATGCTGGAAATTGGTCTCTGGCCGAACCTACTAATTCTAAACCTTTCTTTTTTATAAGGTAACCTATCATAGGTTTCTTTCGGTTGCGAAGACAACGGAGGGCGATGTATTTCTGTTGGTGTTTTTCTGTATGCGCTTTGTCGGGTCTGTGGGTACGCTTGTAGTAGGTATTCGTGCGAGGTCCCGACGGCGGCTGCCCATAATGAAGTGCTTCTCTATTCGGGCTTATCTTTACGTGGTTTACTAATTCTAAGCCTACTTCTTTGTTAGGGAGAGAAAGGAGCTAGAGAAAATGTTTGTTTTATTATAAGATAGGATTCTAGCGTTTTTTTCGCTGTAGGTATAACAAACACAGATTGAATCTAGAAATTATTATCCAGATGTACAATTTCTAGACTATAACGAATCTCGTTTATTAAATGGTGGTAATTTATATCCCCTTCCATTACACTTTATGCACATAGAGAAAGTAGAAATCGAGGCTTCGATACGGTTTTAAGCCCTATAATATTAACATAGGCTGGTTATAATACTTATTATATACTATGTACTGGATTTAAAACAATATTATAACATCTATTAGATAAATATTCTGTCGATTAGACATTAAAGAAAAATAGATATAACAATGATAACGGTACATAAAGTTAATAAAATCGGAAATTAATTTATCTGTTATTTCATTTTTCATGTTACTGTTTTTTATTTACCAAATTCTGTAAGAATTTCTTTAAAAAATGATTATGGAAATAATGTCATACCAGTCCTTGCTACGGACAATGTGGGCGTTTAGTATTATTATTTATTAGTATCTTTTCACTTTTTGCAAATGCAAGAAGTTTACCTTTATTTTCTTTTGTGTAGGTGCTTATATAGTCATTACCGAGAACGCTTTCGTCTTTCGCAACCCAACGTCATAACAATATTAATAAACAGCCCTAACTTCCACTCGCTTTCTCGATGCATCTCACTGATGCATGTCATTACTATACTGTGTTATGCTTTATTTTAAATTTCACCTTCTATTGTGAGCGAGGTGAAACGGCCCGAGATCCGAGGAAAGGAGCAGTGTTAGTTGAGCGGTGGCGACGTTCGCCTCTTTCGTACAAACCGGACTCGAAGCTCGGAGAAGCTTGTCCTTTATAAATAGCGCCTAAAAATTACTTATTTCGTGAATAATTAAGCGTACAACATGTCGGTCAGGCTTGCGCTTTCGCTGGTCGTCGCGTTCCTTGCGGCGTCGCACGCAGCCAACATTTTAGGTGAGTACCTTACTGTTCTACGTACTTGGTTTAGAAAGTGCTTGATTAGCCCGCAGTGTTTGACCGAATCGTTACTAATAGAATCTTGCACTCATTGTTTTTGATACCGAACTGTACTTACTGCTTGTGGGACGTAGATTCATAAAGTTCATTACTACGTACAGATGGATAATTTTGGTCGACACAAGTGCATTGTTCTTTGATTAAATTGGAATATACTGTGTAGTTAGGGGTTACCTATTAGGCAACTTTTGAGTGTATGTTATTAGGCATTTACGTTAATGAAATAATTACAACATTACATTTAAGTACTTTTACGAACTATTATGCATGTTTAGATGTAATATAAGTAATTATTTATGTATGTTTGAATTATTTACTGACGCCTGTTATGAATGCATAATATTTAGTCCAACAATCTAATTATACCTAGTTTATTTTTTTTTATATTTTGTGTTGGTAATTAAAATTTCATGAGAGCGTAATATTTATGCATTTTTATTATTTGTCGGAAAATCCGTATATTGTGTTCATTTTAATTAACTAGCTACTTAATTATACAGAAAGTATAACGGTACCTACTGTTCACAATAAGGATATGATCTACTTATGCAAATGTTGCTTATTTTAATACTTTTGTGTTATCATTGTTTACTTTTATTCTTTTGACCACTTACCATCAGGTGGACAGCACACTTGTTTGTATCCATTTAGTCGCATACTTCAACTTTAAAAGAAATCGTGTCTCGTTTCCTCGTACAGGTAACATTCGTTATACAAAGAACATTCTTACATCGTATTATTCAAGGTGTACCTATTACATAACGAAAACGACCATCACCATAATGATACTTATCTGGAACTCGTACAGCATCGGTAGGGTACCCAACTGCATCAAGCACAAAACAGGATAATTTCGTATAATGTATAACATCATAATAACAATGTTAATATGTATATAATGTGTAGGAAATGCATTGGCTTACTTTATTCGTTTGTGTAGGATAATAAATATTTTGGAATTAAAATTAAATAAAGTAAATAATATTGTACAATGGTTTTATTATTTCACGATAATACATACATATATTATGTATGAATGCATATTTATATTGTATAATAAATATAGCATCTAATATTAAACGCGTAACTAGAAATTAAGTGTGCAATAGTATGGCCAAACAATTAAAGGAATGGTGATACTTAAAATAGACAACAATTTAGATTCCAGGTCAAAGTAATGGTAGCTATTATGCTAGAGTTACGGTTAAATATTTGAATATCAGGACTACCCAACTTGACTCAAGTTTCATGGTCTTATTAACCGTTAAGAACGGAACAATGACCGAACCGAAACCCAGGCAGGGCATGCGTGAACCGAAGTGAAAGTTACGTGAAAGTGCATTTCATAGTACGTACATAGCTGATCAAAAAACAGTTTATCAACTTAACTAGTATCACAAACGAATCCATTTTTCATCGGCTTGTAAGTTTTTTATACCGTCTGACGGCTAGCCGTGTTCGTTATTGCGACATTACAATATGTAATCGATATGTTAAGGTAATTAAATTGAATTAAAATAACTAGGAAGCAATGCACCGAAATAGCAAACAAGCCAAACAGTTTCTTATGTATTCAAAATAAACATGTTTGGAAGCGTTTTCACGTGAAAAGTAAGCAATGTACATGCAGTCATTCCTTATTAAAATTGATATGCACTTCTGCTTTTAAATTACCTTTTGATCAACAAGCCAAATAAGTCGGTTATTTAGGATGTGTACTTTCTGAACTTAGGGTTTTAATGCTACCGCGCTTGACGAAGCCTGTATGACGGTAGGAGATTGATTTCTGCTATGTGCTTGGTTTTATCCCTTAATCGTGTCATTCAATTGTATTGGATATGGGATTAGTGTCTACTATTTAGGAATCTTATTCATAGGAAATTCCAAGGTAATCAGAAGCTTACTCGTCGTCCATGAAGTCACATAAAACTGTTGTTCAATATGAGGTCTGTTAATGTCAGGTTACAGCAAAGAATAATTTAGGTAGCTACACCATTTATCATCCTATTAACTACTATATTACTTTTATGTCTCCAGATTACCTAGATTGGGAGGACAGCAAAAAACTAATAGAGGCGCCAGAGCTACGCAGCGATCAACCTAACCGAAACTGCATGTGCAAGGGTCCCGCCTGCGTTTGCTGCGTCGATTTCAACATAACTTTCGTGGATCTTGGTGGACCGGGTAATAATATTATTAATAGTATGACATAAAGTTTTAGAGATTTTTATTTATTTTGTTTACTTTTTCTAAACAGATATATTTATTTTAAATGTATTAAGTCTTATATCTATATTTCGAAAACATTATAATATATAATCCAAATTTACAATTTATTTACTAAAATTTACAATTATAAATAGAATAAATGAGCCAAATCGCTGCCCCGTGGAAATGTACCCAAGACACTAGTAGTAGTATGACTATAAATTATTATTGATTTATTCATGATAAATAAATTATTATTTATTGCTATATATTTATTTTTGTTGTTGTAGCCATAAGCAATATTTTAAGAATTAATAAAGAGTAACAAAGGATTTTGTTTGTTCACTAACTCGCACTTGGCCAGCGCGGTGGACTTTGGCCTATAAGGATTTTGTTTGTCCACCAACTCGCACTTGGCCAGCGCGCCTAAACTCTCTCATTCTGAGAGAAGACCCCTGCCCAGCAGTGGGACAATAATGGGTTGACGAGAAAACAAATGTTTTAAATAGCTCTCGTCTTATTTTTTTTCAGTTAATTGTTAATAAGGCAAGTAGTAACGCACACAAGAAGTACGTAGTAATCATTCTAATTACACACGAAAAACACAAAAGCTGCATCTAAATTACTATCGCTAGGATGAGTTTCGAGAACGCTGGCAAAATTACCTCGTTAAATATCCAGTGTGATTCACTGGCACAATATGCTAGCTCCCTTTTTCTCGCTCTGCTTTTCAAACTATTAAACAACAGAAAGTTACATAAATTTATTTTATCTGGGAACAAATGAGGCTTCGTATTTATAAAATTTCGCAACATTCGCCACGTAACGTAATAAATGGTTTTTATTACAGGATGTGTTCACATGAAATATGTTTCGCCGGAGGAAGGATTTTCGGTCAATGTTTCATATGGCAAAAACCTTATCCACAGCTCAAAGATACAAGGTATGTTATCAGTAATGTAGGTGGTGTTTATTACGGATGATTACGCATGCAGCTTCTGTATGAATTTCATATAAAACAATCTTAAATGAAAACACTCATATTTAGTTGTAAATGTATAATTGTTATTTGTAGTATATAGTTATTAATTTACTCAATAAGCCTTAAAAAGTGACCTTACCACATTTTAAATAAGAAAACAGCAGCCCTACATTGTTGTTTTATGGAAAAATCAATGCAACAAACACAATGAGGAACATGCAAACACCCGGATCCAGAAAAGAAATTTAAGTTCATTTGCTCCGTCTGGACCAGAAACAAACTCGGTGCTCACTTTTTGGCACACCGGTAAAGTGACCGTTCCTCCACTTGGGTCCGCATCTGAGCGTCAAGAATTGAAATTGAGATTTGAATAAGAATTTTGAAAACTAATTGATATCAACTAAAAGGATCGAAATAACATTTTTGATGTTCGTCTGTTTATCTGTATGTCTTTAGTTTGATTATCGAATTACTTTATTTCCTGCAATAATTGTGTTCCAGGTGCAAATCCGGCGCCAATATGTCTAGAAGTTTTCGGTCGATTCGCGCAAGTTTGCGCGAAGTTCAGCGACTTGGCTCCAACGGCTGACGGTCTTCGTGGCTGCCTGGAGCTTGAACCCAGGTTGTTAGGAGACAGTCAGCTAGAGTTCCCTATTGGATGTTTCAAGTCCACTGCAGGTGGAATGGAAATGGAGGAGCCACCAGCTGAACAAGAAGAGTAAGGGACTAAAATTGCAATACTGTATTGAGAATTAGTGCTTAATTTAGCGCGAATTGATGCTGTAGAAATCGAGATTGCCATCCTTTAAGCTTATATTTACAGCATATTATTAAAAGAAAGATGATAGAACAAGTATCTGATCAGGGAGGTACCACAGCTTCATCTATTTTAAGCGTGAAACAATCCTTACGTTTTCCATCTTAGTCCGTGGGAAAAACATTGTACCTGGGATTTACTTCAGGTAGAAATCTAGTTCTATATGATGGTGCTTTCAAATACCCATGGGCAAATATCGTTTACAGTTATAAAACATAATTTTGAATGTATTTCTCTCAATATATCTAGCTCTACGGCTACTCAAGAGACACATAGACCACAACGCTAAACACAAAATCGCTTTACACTGCAATCATAAGCGTTGAGCGTTAAAATAAGTGTATTTATCTATAAACGATCTTGTGAAGCCACTAAACTGTACTGTCAATTATCGCATTTTTTTACTTTCAAAAGATTTAACGCTTAAAGCGAGTCTACTACTTGCTTCAAGCGTTAGTATTATGTCTTACGTCAATGAGTAGCGATGCGTCAGTCAGAAATAATAGTAAAAACATAATCTTATCATTTATTCCAGAGCTACAGAAGCAGAGACAACAACTGAAGATAACAATACTTTCGACGCTGAATCATTCCTTTTAGGCGTCTACCAAACCGCTGAGCAAGGAATGGCTTTCCTCAGCAGCCTCTTAGACCTTCCTGGAAAACTAAACTCAACTAAACCGATCGCCCCTAGTACATCCAAGCCGGAGCCTTCGGAACCTCAACGAAGAGGTCCGAAGAACTTAAAACACCCCAATCAATTGTGATATAATCATATAGATTCCTAATATAGATTTAAGTACAAAATGGCATTTCCTAGATGTAGCTTGCCAGTGTATAGATTGCGCTCTCTGTTGGCTATCGAAGTATTAAACGATGTACGAATGTCCTATTTATTGCTTTAATAACTGTTATAATAAGTGTTACAATAAATATAAATAATTACTAATATTGTGTTTTTCTAAGCATATCCATTTCTTCTTTTTGTTTGATACGATAATTGTATATCGTTTACCCCTTGGAGAAAGGCGGTGCAGCATTTGTTTCCAGTAAATACACACCAGTTTGCCTGAAACAAACGTAAATTGAATAATTTTAAAAATGGTTAATTCAACATTATATGCAACTAGTTACAATATATCTGGTACAATATATATAGTATTATATAATTATTTTTCGATGGTTTTGTACCAATATTTAAATGTTGCTGTGATTCAGACGCGTCAATATCATTCCACATATTTTTATAAAATAAAAACAGGCATATGTCTGATATAAAATAATAATGACATTGTTATTATGTAATTACTATTTTCATTTAAAAAATTAAGGTATGTATCATACTAAATTTGCGTAAATTGTTATATAAAATATATCATGTAAATTCCTATATAAAAAAGTAAAACGTAATAAAAATATTCATAACAATAAGCGAAATTCATACAGATGAAATCACATTTTGAAATTAGTGGGTTAAATAAGAAAAAGTAAAATCTTACCCAATTTTAGGTCTCAGACCGCCCATTTGTAAACGTCCTGGTAACAAGTCACACATATTTAGTATAGCCGCATAATAATTAATACATTGTCTGCCTGTAAATCCAGCAGTGTTTATAGACTCTGCGAAGTAGAAGAAACTTCTCGCATGATCACAGGCGTTGGAATTACATCCTGGCATAGAAATTCCACCGTTAGGATAGAAATCAACTTGAGCTAAATCACCGAGATATCCATTAATGCCGTAATTCGTATGAATTACTTCGGTATAAAGTCCATCCTTAGGATTAAATCGGTTAACATTGTTCACCCATCCTACCAATGCAGGATCTAGTCCTGAAAAAAAAAATGCATCATTTTTACTGCGTCAGAACGAGGGTAGGTACTGTTTTTCGAGCATATGTATGTGTATGTATGTTTGCTTGTACGCATTTTCATTTTATTGGCATGCGCTACAGCCCAAATAGCTTGACGAATCGATACATGTCGTCAACCCAATATTGTCCCACTGCTGGGCACGGGTCTTCCCTCAGAATGAGAAAGTTATAGGCCATAGCGGACATAGTCCACCGCGCTGGCTAAGTGCGAATTGGTGGACCTCGCACAGGTCCGAGAACTTTTTTTTAAAGAACTGATGGTGTGTAGGTTTCCTCACGATGTTTTCCTTCACCGAAAAGCAGAATAAGAAAGAAAGATAATTAATTTCTAATACGCAAATATTTTTAGAAAAATCAGAGGTGCGTGCCTGGGTTTGAACCTCGAACCTCCCGATCGAGAGGGCAAGTTTCAACTATTAGGCTATCACTTTTATCCCAATCGTTACATAATTATTTTTATTGTTAGTACTGTTGTAAAAAATCTTAAAAGACGTTAGAGGAACCTCTTAAATATTTTTTCAGAAGACTATTGGATGTCTAAAACGCAACATATTTAGAAAGTATCTAGTCAATCAAAGATATTCTTCAAACGTTACCATTAATCAGAAAAAGGTCGTGTTTGTGGTAGTAGTAAAACATAAGATAACTTTTGTGTTGTCTTATGGAACAATACTTAACTTTAAAAGATACATATATCGTACAAAACTAACAACTAACCTGTAATATACGTGATTTCTCCTTGCAAATTCCTCCCGACTATGCCTGCTTGGTGCGCACCAAATCCGTGCCCAACAATATGGTACTGCACTGGCGTGGAACCGGACGCCTGGTTCAACCAGTTGATGAAGCTTGCTACAGCTGCTCCAGACGATATTGTATTTGCAATGACCGCCCTGTAGTTGACTGAGCTGGCCCCCTGTCTCCAATCAACGACTATAATATTCACGTCCTCAGCGGCCAAGAAAGCTGCGTGGTATAAGCGCGGAATCAAATTAACAGTATGCTACATTATTGAACAGTTCTTCAAGCAAACCATGGTAATTAACGTAACGTTTTCAGAAAAACAGTTTATTACGTAATAAAATATCCACTGTCACCACCAGTGCCATGTGCGTCGAACATTAGTAACAAGCCCAATCAGTGGAGGCCTACGTCCCGCGGTAGTCGTCTATGGGATGAAGGATACCTACGTATACGTTTGATGAATGCATACGTATATAGCGATCCCATACTATTGATCAAAAGAGTCAGCTTTACAAGCATTTGAAATCATAGATTTCCTAACTCAGGTTTTTAGAGTAATAAGGTTTAAGATTTTTTAAGTTTTTTTGTAACCTTAAAGTAGTTGATATACCTACCTATATTTGTAATCAAGTCATTATGGATGTGTTGAGAAAACAATCAAAATTGATGTACTATACGATGTACAATAAATATGTTTGGTATTTATCACTTTGTAATTGCATGACTCTTTATTAGGTTAGGCATATATCTTGACAATAATAGTATGAGTTAATATAAACTAACCTGGTACTAATACGGTGTTAAAGTCAGATGTAGCTGAGTCCCTCCAGCCATGTATGAGAACAATCGTTCTTCTATTTCCTTTAAAATTACTTTTCGTAAGTATGTCAACATTATTTATCACTAACGGCTGGCTCCTGGATGGGTTTTCCCTAAAAATACAAAATTATAACACGAATTACTAACTTGAAGTTTCATTTTGTTGCAATATTAACTCTTTTTTTGTATATTTCAAAGTCTCTCTCCACTGCCTGTTTCGAAACCCTTTTCTTCTAAGCTACACAATTTTTTTAATAGTTTTTTAAAGGAACAAGCGATAAACAAGGGAACTTTTCTATAAAATGTATGTATATATTTTGTTTAAGATATATAAACTGAATCGTCTTCGCACCGGCGATTGTTAGTCGTAAGTCTATACTACACGTACTAAGTTCGTAAAGGGTTTTTGTAAAAATAAAAGAAAATTATAAAAATTACTGAAAAATAGTAATTTGTATTTTTACACATAAACATATGTAAAAAAAACACGCGTGCGTACAAAGTACACATGTCAGAAGTGAAACTTCTTTGGCGAACTAATTTATAAATCTTGTTTATATTACAAATCTAAAACTTTAAATTTCCAAGATTAAGAGGAAGGGAAAAGGGCGTGATACGACGTTCGCTCTGTCTCACTTTTTCTCTCAATCTTTCTCACTCGCTTGCTCCCTACTCTCACTCGACGGCTAGTTGCTCATGCTACGTTCGCCCTGTCTTACTCTCTCTCAATCGGTCTCGATCACTCTCCCTCTCTTTTCCGACACTTCCGTTGCATACCGGCGTGACGTTTCATCTGTAAAAATTTTACCCTCATGCGCCTAAAGAAGTTTCACTTCAAAACATTATAGTATAGCAACGAAATTTAAAAGGCTCGCAATTTTTCATATCACGGGACATTTAAGAAGAACAAATATATTCACTCGATCCACAAACTATAAAGAATTTGAGTCTATATGTCTCACAAAAATCGTGATTGATGTTCTATTTGGTAGGTTCAATATAACATTCCAGATTAATCTATAGCGCTAATTTCTTACCTAGTAAATAGATGGTAAGCATTACTGGTTACAGGATTGTATCGTACTGCTTCTTTAAGATCATTAACTGACATCCAGAGGTCAACCAGATGACTTCTTCCCTGCGAATCGACAGTATATTGGTATCGCAAGCCTGGATCTGGTTTCCTTATTATGGAGTCTACTGGTAAGCCTAGAAAGAGTAATTTTACTGAATCTTTCTGCCTACTTATAAAAAACCCGATCGTAAATAATCTTGATCAAACACTTTAATAATATGAAAAAAAATTAAGTTTTGCACGGGTTTAAAAAAATAACACGCTTTCTACACTCATAGCCCCACAGTAGGATTTCTCCTGTGACGTGGGTACCATGGACACACACAAGACAAATACACAAATACCCAGACCCAGAACAGGAATCTAAACTCATCATTCAGACACCTGTCTGGCCGGAAATCGAACCCGGGACCCATTGCGCGTCAGACCGGAATGGTAACCGCTGCGCCACGCTGGTCGTCAATCGTCATAAAAAGGAACTATTATTTGATTGCAAAATATTATTACATATGATACAGGTCCTTTTTCCTGTCACATATTCTTAATTTAAGATCGATTTTGAATCTGCGATATGTCACTTGCATTCTTGAAATAATCTGCAGTATTTTTCCACATCTCCTGTAGCTTATGTGACAGGAAAAGTATCTTTGATACGAGTGGATTTAAACGGTACACTTAGACATCAAAACATCATACAGACAATATCTGCGTGATCGTGATACGCTCGCAGCAGCAGCAGTTTATATAAAATATTTACTGGCCTAATTAGCCCGTAGGTAAATAGGCCAGTAAATATTGTATAAACTGCTTACTACATTTTCTAAACTTATCATATTTATAAAAATATAATAGTAATAAATTTGATGATGATGATAAAATGAAAGAAAGGTACTTACTCCAACAGGCTCCAGTACAGAGTATTAGCGCAATCAGTGTCGGCTGTAGCATGTTCATAGTTACGACTTAAATATTATAATAAAATGTACGTCCATTAAACAAAAATATCAACTATTCAATTGTCGATTAACGTATCTATAGATATTAAACTTACAGTTTCTAGAAAAACAATCTAAAAATGATTTAATTATTTAGAAGATATCTGCATGACGTGCGAGATAAGTTTTGATGATACTATTTTTTACGTATCTTGTATCTTAATCTTTTAATTATTGATTTTATATTATTATAAGTTTTGGCTTCTAGATAAAATTGTACTTCAACGGAGCTAAAACTTTGATTCGATGCCTAGAGATCTGGCATCGCTGACATGGTTTGAAATTGGGCCAAGAAGTCTGTCTTAGGTTGAATATGACATTCAAATCAATGCGATAGTTACTTAATAATTTATCATCAAATTTATGACATCGGGAAAGAATATGTAATAATAAATTAAATACATTTACTATAAAAACTATTTATTTCATATATCAATGACAATATTTCTATTTCAGTGTCTCTAAATAAATAGCTTAGAAATAGAATATGTCTACTGTGTTAGAACACAAGTTAACCTCGAGAGAACGGCGGCGCTGCATTTGTTTCCACGTAGAATACTCCAGTACGTCTGAAAAAAAGAAAAAAAAATCTGTGATGAAGTTTGTTTAAGACAATCGCAGGTCAATTTATGCTTTAGGTAGGTATGTAAGTAATTGCAATAATTATTTTAGGAATACTATTACTACTTATTACGTTTTATTTACTTTTACGATTCGGAAAGTCTATTACAGCCATTTGTATATGGCGACCAAGTTTTAGCTTCTCTTTTTATCTTAAGTGAATCATTAATTTTTAAATCTTGCACAAAAACCAGGGACGAAGCACTGGTATGCATTTATTGTATATGCATCAGTGATTCATACCTGGTATGTAAACAAAGTAAAATCAACTTGAAGAGCCTGTATAAATAGCGATAGCATTAGAGAATAAAAGTCCTTACCCTATTTTAGGCTGCAAACCACCCATTCGTAATCTAATAGGCAAGATATTGCAGTTCTTGGAAATAGCTGCTACGTAGTTAATACATTGTCTTCCATTAAATCCACCGGACGTAATAGACTCAGCGAAATAGAAAAAGCTTCTTGCATGGTCACAAGCATTGGAGTCACATCCTGGCATAGAACTACCGCCATTGGGGTAGAAGTCAACTTGGGCCAGATCGGAAATATAGCCGTTCACGCCACTGTCAGTATGAATTACTTCAGTATACATGGCATCGTCAGGTTGAAATCGCTCGTTGTGACCGACCCATCCAAGAAAAGATGGGTCCAAACCTAAAAGTGTATTTCATTAGTTATCGATTATTAAGCGTTAAGAAAATAGCGTGTATCTACAAGTTATAGCCTTTTTTACTTTTACCATAAATATGTATCACGTATAAATCGTCGTGTTAACTAATTCTGCCTCATAAAGCTTACTGATATTAATAATAAAGATATGACAAACATTACTATGAATTGTCTCCCTTGAAGACTACATATGTAATTAACAACTCTTCTATGATTTACTTTTTTACAATAATGAAGTAGCAAACGAGTATGCAGTCAACCTGATGGTGAGTGGTCACTGAACATCTGTAAGCAACTTCATATAGAACATAGATTGTATGTGAAGTCAATCATAGACGCGTTACTACTCACGAGGACTACGATGGTCGCCTCATATAAAAGTGTGCCGGCAACTAAACCCTTCCATCGAAACGCAATGAATGCTTTCCGTTAGAAATAGTTAGAAATAATAACTACACTGGTTCTACTACCTTTAAAATCTACTTTAAACAGTATTGCTGTAATTTTTTTATTTACCTACTTTTTAGAAAGATACGTGTAGCCAAGATCATATATAGACCCACCTGTTACAATAGTAACGTTTCCATTCACGTTCCTAGCGACTATACCAGCTTGGTGCCCACCGAGTCCGTGACCAACAATATGATATTGAACAGGAACTGAACCGCTAGCTTCATTGAGCCAATTAATAAACTGTGCTACCGCTCGTCCAGATGTTATAGTGTTCGTCAACGCTACTGCATAGTTGATGGAACCAGCACCGGCGCTCCAGTCTACCGCAATAACGTTTACGTCTTCAGCCGCCAGGAATGCTGTAAAGTTAAACATTATATTTAGGATAAATAAGCTTTCGGTGTTTCGACCCGCGTGGCAGTGCGGTTACTATACCGGTCTGACACGCAGGGGGTTGCGGTTTTGATTCCCGGCCAGGCAGGTATCTGATGATGAGCTTATATTTTTGATTCTTCTGGTCTGGATGTTTGTGTATTCGGGCTTACGTGTGTCTATGCCACCCACGACACAGAAGAAAATCCTACTGTGGGGCTATGAGTGTAGAAAGAGTTGAAGCGTTTCATCCTGAACGAAAAGGTCGTTGCAAATAACGATCACAAAAGTTAAATGAGCGATTAAATTGACTCAGAACTATTTAAAATGTTTCAATAATTTGCTATAAGTTCTTGCTCGTAAATGAGAAATGCTTTTGAAGGGATACTACTTTTACATACCTGGCACTAGAACTGAATTAAAGTCCGAAAGAACTGAGTCCCTCCAACCGTGAAGCAGGACAACTGTTCTCCTAATATTATTGTAATTTGTCATCTGCAGGAGGCCAGTGCTGTTTATGAGGAGGGGTTGGCTTGTCGTTGGATTTTCCCTAATAAATAAGCATTCAACATTAACATTTAAACGGCAGTAGTAACAGCAGTAAATATGTCAAAAGGAAATTGAGATTGAGAATAACTGAGGGAATGATTAGCGTTCCCTTGACGATTAGAGCTATGTAGGCTTGTTGAACTTTTTATTTCTAAGTATCTAATAATTTATGTCAAATAATATAACTATGAAACTTTAATTTAAAACATTCAAGGATATTTTTCTTACCTAGTAAACAGATGATAAACATTGGCCGAAGGATTATAACGCGCTGATTCGGCGAAGTCGCTCAATTTCATCCATAGGTCCACCAAATGGTATTCTCCTTTTGAGTCCCTCGCATGTTGATAGCGGAGGTTTGGATCAAGCTTACTGAGTATAGGGTTCTCAAGAAGGGCTAAGAAGGAAGCATTTAGTTAATTTAAAGCGATTAAAGGCAAGCAAATTCGACGCTTATGATGTATAATGCTATTACGAGAAATAAATTAGGTCTCTTTGCACAACTGTTACATTTACATTACGTGATATAAAATTGTCATTATTTTATATCTTTGTCAGTATATCGATTTTTTTAAGTATAAAGATCAGAGGAATACAATATTTTTCACTGTTTTAAAATTAATTTCAATGTTTTAGTTATTAAATATAGTAAGGTATGTTTTCATAATTTTATACTTTCACTTACCTTCAGAAAAGCCTACATAAAAAAATAAAACGAAATAGGTAAATTTTAACATGATTTCCACGAAAGTGTAAGTGGAAAAATTACCTAATTATGTATTACGTGATCTTCCGATAAATTCCAATTTGTTTATGAAATAATGATAAACTACTTAAAAGATTAAAAGTTCGATGCTAATTATTTAAGATAACGAAAATGATTACGTTCGCTTTGAAGTATTTTTCTGATCGTTGATTTAAAATACTTAAAATAAGTAGATAAGTCTATGGTACGAGTATTTCCGAAAATAACTGGATTGATTGTGTCTTTGACAATCAACCGTTCCATTGATTCATGAGGTGCATAGTTTTCGTATCAGAAATTAAATATACCCATATATATATAGGTTTATAAATAGTAACATGATATTTATTTACATTTTTATAAGACATTCTATTGATGGCTTTAAACTTACAGTTTGAATATCGATTTCTATAACAAAACCGTATAAAATCTTAACCGCATAATGAGCAAGTCTTCATTAAAAAAACAAAGTTGCTTTGCGCTGTCTGTCCCTATGCATGTTTAGATCTTTAAAACTACACTACGGATTTGAATGCAGTTTTAATAGATAGAGAGATTCAAGGATTCAAGAGTGAGGAAGGTTTTAATGTATAATACATGTATAGGTTTTGTGTATAATGGAGAAACACTGATAATTTTAGATTTTTGACTTTTAGGCGGAACGAAGTTCGCCGGGTCAACTAGGTTACTATAAAATCGTAATATGCGTCTTAGATTTATTCGTATTAAATTTTATTAAAAAGATCTTTATGTTGTAAAAAGCATTTAAAACATAGTCTACCTTTAAAATGCAATTACCTGAAATTTTCATAACAGGTAACATGAAGTAGTAGGTAATCAATACGAGACAGAGTACAATTATCAGTAGGTAAGTAAAATATCTCAAGACTCACATGGTTTTGTGAAAATTTAGCTTTAAAGTCCACCATTTCGCGTTTCATTAGCGCATTAATTAATGCACTCTCTATGTTTCCTTATTTCATATTCGTTGTTGGCAGACCAACCCAAGGTTTATATGTAGTTCATTTGGGAATGTGGAGTAATTAATTACACGCATATTTTATTTACTCTTGGGTCAAGGTTCTAAATTCTACAACTAAACATAATAGTTAAGACATTTTATTTAATCTTATTTAATGTTAGCTGACAAAGGTTGTGCTTAACCCCGGGCGAATGGCTGAACGGCGTTGGTGAGGAAGGTGTAGGTACCGGAGACTCTGTAAAGAAAGTAACATTAATAACAAACAGTTATATTAGTTACAGAGTAATATTCCGATTTAAACAAGTTGTCGTGATTACACTAAACTTGTGCACTAACTTTGTTAGAATGTATTACTTCGTAATTGGCAAATTAATACTTTTACACACAAAGAAGGGTAATTAATAGAAAGTAGTCAATATCGGTCGCGAAAAGACTTTATCCTAGAGTAAATAGTAACTTAGGATGTCAATGCAACACTATCTCAGACAATTTATTTGACGGATCTTTAGAAAACCCATCAGCATCCCAACTATCGAAACTTCGAACTACCACTTATGAACTTAGATAAAATGCCACTGCTTAACGGTTGTCACCGTGTTGTGCCCTCTCAACACTATACAATGTATGTTGTTTAAATACATACAATGTGAATAGTATATACATTGAACCGTTGTGGTTGCGAATACTTCGAAGGTAGTAGGACCAGTGTAGTTCGACCGGGGAAGTACAACCGCCACACCTATTTCTAGCGTGAAGCATTTCTTGCGTTTCGATAGAAGGGTGTGGTTGCCGGCACACTTTTACATGAGGCGACCATCATAGTCCTCGGGAGTAGCAACGCATCGGGTTTGACTTCAGATAGAACCCATGTTCTGTATGAAGTTGATTACAGGTGTCCATGAGCGGCAGTGACCACTTACCATCAGGTGGACTGCATGCTCGTTTGCTACTTCAGTCAAATAAAAAAAAAACTTCCTAAGAGATTATTCCTTCAACAATAAATATCATGTTGGGAATTGTGGTATCAACAACCTAGCAGGTTTAGTTTCGGAAGACAATATAAAACTTAGGTACCCTCGCTTTGTCGCAGAGCCACCGAAGATAACGTCACGATTGCCAGTGCATTGAAGGGCCCAGGCCTGGGCGTAGCTTTCACAGGCAGTGCCAACAAACTTGGGTCCGTTATTCGTTTCAGCGGTTATGGACTCGGCGTAGTACACGTAGCTGAAGTTATGAGAGCAGGGAATGTCTGTGCCACAGCCGCTCTGCTGTCGTCCACCGTTCGAGTAAATATTCAGGTCTCCTAGAGGCGTGTCGTAACCGTAAAGACCAGCGGTAGTGTACAGGACCTCAACGACATCTGCGTCGTCAGGGTTCAACTTGTCAGGATGGTGGGACCAGCCGAGGAGAGAAGGGTCCAAAGCTGGAAATAAAAATTAATATAAATGGTCTTTGGTTTAAATATTTCTTCATTGGCTGCAAGAAGTGCTCGTAGGTAATATAAATTATAATCGTATGACATTATTTACCAAATATGTGAGGAATTTCCCCAGCAGCTTTCCTCGCGGCAATACCAGCGATGTGTGCTCCAAGGCCGACTCCAACGATGCGGATATTGTCGACGTTGTAACCGAAGTCGCCACTGAGGATATTAATAAATATGGCAATGATCTCGCCGACCTGAGGCGCATTCCCGAGGCCCACAGTATAGATACCCGCTCCACGGCTGTAGTCAATAGCGATTAGGTTCACATCTTCGGCTCCTAGGTGAGCTGAAATGAAATATTACAAAAATAGTAATATGCGGTACGCAGATTCACTTAATAAGAATTAGAAAATGTTATTGTTTTAATCAAAATCTAGCTAGGAAAGTTTTGTAACTGATAAACAGAATATAGAGTAGGTATTGTAAGTCCTTTCAATAAGATGAATGCTCTAGTCTTATATATCACACTGTAACATTAAACAGAATTTCTGAAAGAGTAATATTAGTAATACATACACATTAAAATATGCAAACATTAATTGTATTTATATTTTTTTGATCCTATTGTAGCATATTATTACCTTATTAGCAATATGCAGCGCAGCAAAATGTTGGTTGTTGTGAAATGTAAGGCGTTTTAATAAGTCAGTATTTTTGGTCATATATAATTTAAAGCCAAGTGGATTGCATAAATTAAACAGTACGTGCAAATTACCAGGGACAACGAAGGCATTGAAGTTTCCAGAGACAGTCTCAGCGTAGCTGTGGATCGTGAAGATAGTTTTTCGGTTGATGGAGAAACTAGATTGAACGATGCTATTAATATCCGCCAGGAGAGGCTGGCTTTGGGTCGGGTTTGCTCTGTAATTCACATAATATTTACATTATAGACGTATGTTACATGATTTTAACATAATATTATCGCAGCATTTATACAATTTATTATGCACTCATATCAAAATATATCATATCCTGGGTCGAAATATCGGCAGAAAGAAATTAAAAAAATCGCATGTCTATAATAGACATAAATTTTGTCCTTTTTGTCAAGAAGTGCCTCTACTCCATATAGGTAAATTTTATTGTTCTTCGTTTTGGACTACTTATGGATTGAATGAAGAAGGAGTACCTACTGTTAGAAATAATATACATGTTAGTCAAGTGTATGTAAATCATGTGATAATCGGTAGTTTATATGGTAACAATCAGAAATAGATGATATACCGTCGATAATATTCTAGGAAGTTTGAAAATGGCGAAATTGCAAGCAATGGCTAGCGCGGACTTATGTAGACGTGGGCAAACTTCTATCAGCGAGGCCTCTTTACATGATTCCATTCCAACGCACAGAATTTCATATTAAATATATAATTATATAATATATAATTATACCCCAACTTCCTTACTAATATAATATATATTTTACATGTGGTAGAACCAGTGCAGTTTGAAGGGGGAAGTACCACCGCCAAATCTATTTCTAAAGTGAAGCATTTTTTGCATTTAGATGGAAGGGTGTACTTAGTTGCCGCCACACTTTTAAATAGGCGACCATTTTAGTTGTCAGTAGAGGCAAAGCGTCTGTCACTGATTTTAGATTGAATGATTACCATAACCATGATCATGTTCTATATGAAGTTGCTTACAGATGTCCATGGGTGACAGTGACCACTTAAGTTTACCATATAAGTTTGCTTGTTGTTGTTTGAACCAATAGGCCCTAGTGAATGGCTTTATACAATTCGATTCAAATTAAGAGATACAGTACAGTCTGAATACAAACCTTGTGAAAAGGTGGAACACCACATCGGTGTTTCCGAGGTTGAAGCCTTGGACTGCAAAAAGAGAATATTATATTGAGTAACCTAATCTAACATTATCCACTGTATGTGGTGTAGTGATGTAACGACTGTTGTTATTGGATGTGTGAAAGCGAATATATCCTACCCACATTAATGAATGCAGATGCGAATAATCATATTTTTTTAATTTGACGCCAGCATCGGCGCTACCATGTTTATTTTCCTGGAGATGCATGTGCAACAATGTTTATTATTAACCAGTCCAGTTTATTATTAACCAATTACTATCTTGTCAACCCACTATTGTACCCCTGTTGGGCACGGCTCTTTCTCAGAATAACAGTTTAAGCCATAGTCCACCGCGCTGGTCAAGTCCGTATTGGTGGACACTATCACTACCTAGTACAAAACTAAGTCGCTTCTCGCCAGTAACTTAAACTTATCTATGCTTCTCGCTGTCTGTCCCTACGTATGCTTAGATGTTTAAAACTACGCTACGGATTTTAATGCAGTTTTTTAAATAGATAGAGTGATTTACGAGGTAGGTTTTTATGTATAATACATGTATAATATAGTGGAGTACCTAACACTGATAATTTTTGAATTTTGACTTTTAGGCGGAATGAAGCTCGCCGGGTCAATTATTAAATAATATAGAAAGGTAGCAAAACATTCTCACTATATTAGCGAATGTGTGTGTCAATAACTAGTGGGTAAATACTTCAAAATTGAATAGCTATGCACACAGATTCAATTTTCAAATGCAAAAACCCTTGGTAATTTCTACATACTTATTTTAGCAAATCGCAGGATGTTACCCATAAAATAATCTAATCAATTCGCGATTTGTTTATCTGTACGTTAATACTCATCAACAAAATTTAATTCCTGTTTTGCGTTATCGTTATGGCCTGATATTGATAATTTAAGGGGATTAGTGATTGGTGGTGGCTGGATTAGTATTGATAAACTACTGTTTTTAGCCCTCGGCATTATACCTAACGTGACACAATTATTTCATACCTACTGCAAGTTTATCAACTACTTTTTGGAAATTGTAGATTCTTGTCTGTTCTGTATCTCAATATCTAAAATTAATAATCTTGTTTTGACTTAGATAAGCAGTATACCCTATTATTTCGCATGACCTTGCATGCACACAAATGCTTAGGATTAAATAGAAGTAATCGATGTAAATTTTATACTTTTGCAAGTTCCAAGCAACGATATAATATAAGAGAGAAATAGAGTTTATAATTATTATGTGTGATTTTCCTTGCGTGCACGCGGAAGTGTCTAAGATAAGAAAAGGAGTAATAGTTGTAAAGTTCACATTTATGCAATGATGTTGGATGGCACCATAATAGTTACCAAGATGTTCAAATAGAGACAGAATACCAAAACAGTTTTGTCATTTTATATCGTGAAAATAGAAAGTATAATAACTTAACTTGTCTTTAAATAAAAAAAAAAACATAAAATAAATGGTCTTCACAGCAAAGTATGTATTACGTATGTAATATATATACGATATTCATCAAAATATTTCTTAAGTTACTAAATTCCGTAATTTACCCATATCGTCGTAGTTACTTCGAATGGTAGCGTAAAATTAGTAACTACGAAGTATCGAAAAAATAAGATTTCAGGACCTAATGTATTTACTGCAATTTACTGCAAAGGTTTATATAAAAGTATACTCTACAACAAATCATAAATGGCACGCGATGAGTACGTGTACCTATGTCGCAAATTTTGCACACTTATTATTGTAAGGTCTCAATGAAAATTTAAGTCCAATCAACTAATATAAAAATTTAAAAGTTACCTGCAAGGACCAGGCACAACAACACAACACCTTTAGCTAACATTTTGCTATAAGGTTGTAACACTAACTCCTTATCCTCCTTATGCAACGGTTTTATATAAATTCCAATTATCAACGATTACTTCCTTCTCAGAACCACTAATCCAGGATGAATGATAACTTTACTTGGATTAACAATCTTTCTGATATCTAGTTATACGAGTTTCCGATCAACATATATAATTTAACTATTCACCCGTCGCATTGGTCGAAATTCGACCGTAATTTAAATTAAAAAACTAAACTTCATATTGTCCAAAGTATTACGAATATTTTCTAGTAATTTGAACGTACCTACCCGTTAAACATAAAAGAGGTTATTTAGCTAAGCCGCTAGGTGTTTTGACAAAGACACTGAGATTTATGACGATAAGCGTTTTCATAGTAAGACATTGAATGTTTTATTTCGTTTATTATTTATGGGTTGGTGACAAATGCACGGGAGTATTATGTAATGTGTTTTTAGTTGATTTTATGTATGTTATATGCATTATTCAATTATAACCGTGCAAAATTTCATACTAATCCGTCCGCGGCATACTACTTAAAAATGCACTACCAGTTTTTGCTTCACGTAATAATGTGTAGATATGGTAATTCTACAGAATCACCTGAGTTTTGTAAATCCCTTCTATGCCGGTGCCGAATCTTAAAGATATGTACTCTATGATTCCTAAAAGGCAGCGATATTGACTATGGTTATCTTGCTATGTTTACTTTAAAACGAATCAAATAAAGTTGTTATAGGAGTTTAAATCATGTATACAATCAAATATAGGTATTTGTAGTAAAACAAAAATACGAACTAAGTTCAGTTCGAAACTCTGAACGCAGATTTAAAGATCATATAGCCTAAGTTACTATACAAACTAAATATTCCAACGTTATGTCATATGTCGTACAATTCGTTAGGTCTATACTTAAAAGCTACGCTACGGTATGATCTGCTTCTCGTAAGAGGCAACTTAAGCAACCGGATCGTCCAGCTTAAGATACAGGGAAGATCAATAGTATGTGTGGTCGAAAACCGATGTAAACAGTTCACACGCTTACTACACAAATAATCCCACACTAGGATTTTCTCCTGTGTCGTGAGTACCATGGACACACACAGGACGAATAAACGAACACCCAGACCCAGAACATGAATCTAGGCTCATCATTCAGATACCTGCCTGGTCGGGAATCGAACCCGGAACCCATTGCGTGTCAGACCAGTATGGTAACCGCTCCGCCACGCGAGTCGTCTACAGTAGATGATGTGATCGGCTTAAACGCTTATCTGGTTAGAGCCGCACCGTGCAAATTGCTCAGAGAACCTCGATTGCGTTCCGTTGATCCCGGCGTCCTCTTCGCAGCACGGAGGACGGCCACCGTGGCTTGTTTAGTGGGTAAAAGTTCCATGTCACCCGGTGTCGCTTGACGGGTACCGTTAAAAGGTTTCTCCTTAGAAGAGACGAAACGATGGAAACGAAAAGGGTTGTACAAGATACAAGGAAAAATATTTCGGCAACTTTTTATACTTAAAATTTGAGAACAAAATAGAAAATTGCTTTTATAACAAATAACTACTTATTTTATTATAACGTAATTGCCTTTGATTGTAATGAATTATTTACACTATCGATAGACAAATCACAAGACAAAATTCCTGGCCATAATATATAGTCAAAGACAAGTGTCGATTTTTTCAAACTCTTAAAGGTTGGACAATAAAAAATACAGGATTAGTACGGTTTTTTAAAAAAACCCCTAGGTATTGAAGTAACATTGAAGTTGAGTATTGTTATAGTTTTTATAATATAATCTGCGTGTATGAAGTTGTAGGAAATAGCTAGTAGAAATATTAATATATCTATATATAAATACGTGAAGCAAAAATTTGTGGTGCATTTTTAGGTAATATGCCGCGGACGGATTAGTATGAAATTTTGCACGGTTATAGTGGACATAGAGAAGGAGTGCAGAATGGTAATATTATTTTCAAATAATGCATAAAACATACATAAAACCAACTAAAACACATTATACATACTACCTTGCATTTGACACAAACACATACATAGTAAACGAAATAGAACATTCAATGTCTTACTATGAAAACACATAACGCCAAAAATGTCAGATGTCTTTGTCAAAATTCCCCTATTGCTTTTAAATGCGGCTTAGCTAATTAAACCTCTTTTTATATTTAATAGGCGCGTTCAAAATAACGTGAAAATTATTGCACTTTATTTGAATTAGAGAAATATCCATACTATTTGGAACAATATGAAGTTTAGTTTTTTAATTTCAACTACGGTCGAATCTCGACCGATGCGACGGGTGGCTAGTATTAACAAAGAAGAGAATCAGGCCTGAAGACGATTTTTTTTTATATATTTATTAACTTTTAAACTTCTAACACAAACATTCGTAACTATAAAATAATGCAGTGTGATTTGGCTCAGTTCCAGTTCTTGGGAGTATTTGCACGCTGATTTAAACAGAATAAATGTGTAATCTAGTGAAATATTGCTGTTATAGAACGTAAAGGAGTTTATCAATATAACAAATAAGTAATAATTATTTGTAAAGATACATATGTGATTTTTGAGCAGTGATAGCCTAATGGTTGAAACTTCCCTCTAGATCCGGAGGTCCGAGGTTCAAATCCCAGGCCACTGATTATTCTGAAAAATATGTGCGTATTAGAAATTAATTGTCCCTGCTTTACGGTGAAGGAAACCATCGAGAGGAAACCTACTCACCCGGTTCTTAAAAAAACGTTCTCAGAAATGTGTGAACTCTACCAATTCGCATGTGTGATTTCAGACTGAAATTAAATTAAATTAAATGTCTTTATATTGTATAAGCCTACGGGGGCACTTACAAAGTGTCGGTTACATTTTTTTCTTACACTCCTACCGGGTTGGAATATAACCTAGTATTTTCATTATTAAATTATGTATAAGGGAGCTTTAATAGACTATTCAGCAATAGTCTTCGGGAAACGAACAGGGACACCAAAATACTGCTAAGAACTATCTTTTACAATGTCAACATATAAAATACAAATGTTAATCAACAAGATATAGATAGGTACTTAACATTTATATCATCTATCATCTTCTATCTTGTACCTATACTTAA
The DNA here is from genome assembly GCA_949699795.1 of Spicauda simplicius. NCBI lineage: Eukaryota > Metazoa > Arthropoda > Insecta > Lepidoptera > Hesperiidae > Spicauda > Spicauda simplicius. The sequence continues at coordinate 16,582,629 of OX453058.1, forward strand.
ACTACATTAAAATAAATTACAGAAATGTATGTAGGAACGCATATACCTTCCGATTGACTGCACTAAATCGAATTTTTTTTTTATGTGTTTTGTTATGACCAGGACATTTTTCGTGCGGTAGAAAATAAAAAGATTTTTTTCCATAAAATTAGACATTTTAGACATTATGAAATGTACATAAGGGAATGAGGCAAAATAAGGTTCAGTTGCTTATCCAGCAGGCTACGACTTCAACCAGACAATACGCCATATTATTATCACATAATCATTCTTTTCCGAAACTTTTTATCGTAGTTTTATATTATTATTATGAAGAGGTAAGGGACATGACCAACTTTTGTGATGTTCTCTGCTTTTTTGCGTTAAGAGTATTTTAAATACTTAAAAAAAATCATAGCCACGGAGCATTAGGTAAGTATTTTGCGAGTAAAGAAAAAATCGAATATCAATTTCTATTTAATCGAAGCAATAGCCACGAATTAAGACGGAGTGTTGCTATTTGTAATAGGAAGGAGAAAGTAATGTTTCCATAAAAAATGACATTTCCCTTTAACTGTAAAAGATAAACAATAGCGTTCAAAAATTTTACCTCCGACATGAGGTCAATGGTTCGAATCCCATATTTAAGGTATACAAATGCAGTGAAACGGGAAAAGACATTCAAGCTGTAACAAAATTATGATTTGAATACTGAAACATTACTTCCTCCTGCCCGTTGAAAATAGCAAAACCCTTTATAAGTCATGATTATTAGTTTGAATTAAATAGAAATTAACTTACGTTTTAGGGATTATTTCTCGAACAACGGTGAAATAATCCCTAACATTTACAAAAATTATTATTTATGAAAACTTTTTGAAATTTTGATACAAGCCGAATGAAATTTAGTATTTCATTTTCTAGATTGATATTTCACTGTTTTTAGAAAAACTCAACTTCAAACTCTTCAACTCCAAAGAATTTGGATGTAACAGAATTAAACAAAGAAAAATAACCCACAAAGAGTAAACAAAGTGTGTTTTGTCAAATGTGTAAAATGAGTGGTTAAAATTACTTAAGAGGTTTGAATGGCACAAATCGCTGATGAAGAACGAGAGAATCTACTAATTCACAGCCGCAGGAGGACTTCGTGGGAAGAATGATCTTATTACTTCTCAGTAGACGGCCTTAAAAATGCGTCCGCGCTGATCTGGTGTGTATTTAATGAAAAAAAAAATGGATACAGGAATTAATTCCCAAATCTAACAACGTGACCTCAAAAGCGGTTCAACGCTAGCCAGACCGCGATAAAATGAAAATGCTTGCCCGTAGCCTCGCCACTTAGCTAATAAAGAAAGATAGAAGTCCGGTAAACACACTGTCAACCCCGTGACAAAAGAGTATCCATGACAGATATCTCCACAGAACACAGAGTTTTGTTTCTTTGTCTCAGATAGATTTTTCTCTACATCATGTTTTAGTTAGCTACTATGGCGCTGCGTTGTTGTACAACACTACGACTTTAATCTTCAGGACTTTACTCTTATTGTAACTGGTCACCCGTTACATCGGTCGAAATTCGACCGTAATTTAAATTAAAAAACTAATCTTCATATTGTCCAAAGTAGTACGAATATTTCTCAAATTCAAACAAAATGTAATAAATTTCAAGTAGTTTTGAACGCGCCCGTTAAATGTAAAAAAAAGGTTTAATCAGCTACTCCGATTTAAAAGCACGCTATTGCTATTTTGACAAAAACACTGACATTTCTGAAGTTATGTGTTTCATAGTAGGACATTGAATGTTCTATTTCGTTTATTATTCATGTGTTTGTGACAAATTCATGGTAGTGTGTGTAATGAATTTTTAGTTGATTTTATGTATGTTTTAAGCAATATTTGAAAAAAAAATAATTCTGCACTCCTTCTCTACGTCCACGATAACCGTGCAAAGTTTCGTACTAATACTTAAAAATGCACCACTAGTTTTTGCTTCACGTATTAATATATAGATTTTGCTAAAGATTTTGCATATCATTTGAAATTTAGTGCGTGCCATGGGGTCCCATTTTTTAGTTAACTTTTAACAATGACATCAATAAGAAAAGCGCATAAGTCTTACATTTGCAATAACGATGTGCACGATAAATGCATGAATAACTCAATATCCCGCCAACCGATTTTGATGATATTTCTTTTATTTGAAAGAATGTACTTCAGAGGTACTCTGAGAGCTCATACAGGACAAAGTTTCATCACCGTCATCTAGATAAACATATTGAGCGCCGACTTCGGAACTATGTACTAAGTACTGAGTATATTCTAAACCAAAATTAATTGAAATTACTTTTAAATTTTTTGTGACATGGAAGTCGGTAGATATTTTTTGTTAAAAAGTTTTTATTGACTAACTTCATATAAAGCAGGCATATCTATCAATCACAGATGGATTGCTGCCTCCGATGGCTAAGATTATCGCCTCGTATGCAAGTAAGTCGGCAACCACACCATTCAACCGAAACACAAGAACTGTTTCATGAAATAGGTGTGATGGTATTACGTGTATGGCAGACCAGGGAAGTCCACCACTTCCCTGGTCTGCCATACAGGTAACCATCAGTAGTATCCTAATAACCTTGTCCCTGAAGTTCCGGGACCACAATAGGGCTACGAAATCCCCTGCCTGTCGTAAGAGGCGACTAAAAGGGGCTTTCGGGGTTGCGGGCGGCTAGAGTGGGAGGTCGAATCGTCCAGCCAAACGAACCCGCGTAGGACGATGGCATGTGTGGTCGCATGCCGTCGTAAACACTAGGAGATACGGTCACCTCAAACCTCTGGTTGTGTTCCGTTGGAGATTCCGGAGTTCTCCTAGCAGCGCTGTGGACTTTGGGGGTTTAAGTGTGCTAAAAATAACACATAACCCGGCATTCCTCTCACGGCGTCGGGTACCTTTTGAAGGTTTCCTCCTCGATAACAAAAAAAAGTGTCTTAATAACCTAACTAAGACTAAGTACTATTAATACAGTCGCCACAGGTACTAGGTATCAATTAAGGTGCCATTGCCACATTAATTAGTAGCTGGTTGAATCCAGGTGATGGCAGGCAGTTTATTTTTAGAGACCATCATCTAAAAACAAGCGCAGTTTTTATAACATACATATTTTTACAATCCCATTATATTTTGGCATGATTGATAAAATTAAAAATGCGTCAACGGTAACAGATATGTATCTAATTGATTGATCGTTATGTACATTTCAAAAACAAATAATTATCTTTGCTCGTCATAATACGAGTAAGTATGTAATTATATTTAGTATAATCTTTTAAATCTTATCTAAATAATATTACTAGCTGAAGTACCCCTGCTTCGTTACGGAAAATAAATAAATAAAAATGTAATGGTGAGAATTTTAACAATATTGAAGAGTCAAATAAAGTGTGGTGTTTGTCAAGATTTGCTGTCAAGATACCCGTTGTTAAGCCATTTTACTTGTGACTACATACCCAAACACTCAAACTTGATGTTCCTCAAGGGATTCCGAAGCGCGGGCAGTGGTCGCTGCCCTAGCTCAAGCTGATTTTTTATACAACTTGTTTTTTTTTTTTCATTTTAGGCAATATAAAAAGTAATAAGTACAGTATAATAAAAAAAAATGTAAACCCCCCTTAAAACTTTTTTTTAAAAGCGAACCCTTAGTAAAAACAAAACAAACACAGGGGGAAAAATTAGGTACCTCCGTTTAATTATTTGAAGTAAACTGTAATCCCTCAACAAATCAAGCTAAAAACTAGCAAAATCTACAAATTAGTTCAATGCAACTACTAACCATATCAATCGAGTAAAAAATCGTCCAAGTCAATGGTAAGTAAGTAAGTCAAAGTATGAAACAATGCTTAAAGTACTTAATTATTGTATGGTGTTGGCAGAGACCGACTACGTGTCCAGCATCGTGCACTAATGGCGGATCAGCCACTCTTGTGTTACAGGTGACGGCGGCATGTGTGGCATGCTGCCGTCCATGGTCGTTGTGCGGTGAAAATCCCACATAACCCTGCTCCCACAGCGCCGGGCACTGTTTGATGGTTTCACCCTCGAGAACAAAATAAAGGTAGAAACACAACACCAATTGAATAGTATGAATGGAAATAATAGCAGTAATACAAATGAAATTCGGTAAAGTTGAACAGATGACGTGGGAAAGGAACATTGTTCATTGTGCACAGATCCAGTAATAAGTCGAAATAACTCCGTACAAGCCGGCAGTACCCAGCTTGCTGAATAACTGTCTAACCCCATGGCAAGTACAGGGGAGGTGGGCAGGTTTGCGCGGAAGCAATAGGTGCGGTGCGGAGTAGAGGAGGAGTGAGGATTATAAATTTCGCCTAACTACCACCGCTCGGCGTTGATCGTGTTTAATAGAAAATTAGGTATTCCTTACTAACCGTTTAGGATATAAAAACTCATATAAGCTTTCCCTTTTCATTTAAAAAAAGAAATATGAAAATCTGATCCAAAAAGTGCCCTGATGTCTCTAAATTAGTGTAAAATATTGAAATCAAAAGTAACTTATAATTAACCCAATTAAGTAAACTACATTCATGCAAAATTCAATGTAAATCGGTCCAGTAGTTCTTCCGTGATTAAGTAACAAACAGACACACATCCTCTCATTTTTATATATTAGTATAGAGTACTTATAGATAAGTGCGAAAGTTTGTGAGAATGTATGTGGGTTTTTATTTTTTTCACGCAAAAATACCCGGTCGGTTTCCACAAAAAATTGGTACACATACCTAGTTTAATATGTATTTATGTTAATACACACTGTCCTACCGTGGTAGACGCGACCGAAGCGGGTGAAGCCGCGGGTATAACTTAGTTATGTTGTAACAATGAGTACAACACATTTTTTTATTTATTCCTTTTGTAACGTACAATTTATTTTAGTACAAAGGTGGACTTATTGCTATTGAAATACATCCGACGATATAACAATAATAATAATAAAGGGGATATATTTATATAACATCATTATACAAACAATAAGTACCTATTTTTTTTCAGTGCAGTAGCATTATTTAGGCTTACTTATTAAATGAGCATAAAGTTTGTTTTTGAATTATGCTTTTGAATTGCTCATTGGTTTCCCAAGATCCTCAGAGAGCATCACATTCCGAAGACGAGCGGCTTGAACAACAAATAAATATGGCAGGAAACCAGAATAGTGAAGAGCGTAGATGCTGTTTTATTGCCAAATTTAATTATAATTAACTTAATTTTTAGCGGAATTGAAGCGCGAAGGTTTTCTTGTGTACAGGAACAACACCATTAGTCTAACGCAATACGAATCACTTAAGTGACCTTATGACTTATATTTATATTATTTCCATAGCCATCTTTAAGGTGGCTTATGATTATTACAGAATAATAGTCATCTATTTGAACATCAAGCGGGTAACCCTTGGATTCAGAGTGCACAGGACCGATTGGAATGGCGCCATTTAGGGTAGGCCTACGTCCAGAAGGGGACATCAAAGGGCTGATGGATGGATAGATGATTTAAACATAGGTGCTTCAAGTTTTCGGGATTGGTTGCGCTCGATCGCATCATCGAAAACAAGCGTAAATATATTTGTCAAAGATACAAAAGATGAAAGATACAAAATGAAATTATTGTATAGTTAGAATTAATATGAATATACTTATATGACTTGTAGAATATTAATCACTAGCAGTAACCGTGACTTGTCTCGTACAGACTAGGTATATAATATATCATAGATATACCTACATTTGATATCTATTATACATTTGATTTCTACTTCAAAGAATGACCTCCTCTAATAGGACTTTTGTCAATAGTACCCGTGCCTAGCATAAGTATTGGTGACCGCAGTGGGTGTTGAGGCTACACAGACAGAGACTGCTCATTTACATACAAAGTAAAGAAATTTCCAAATTGTAATAATATTTTTTATTTGAATAAACCTAGAAAATTAGGGTTCTTTAAAACTGTGGATTTTTTAATAGAATTTCAACACCTTTACTTTGAAGATTTCCGTCATGAATACGTTTCTGCTATGGTGGTGAGGGTTATCCCGAACCGTCCTCACTATACCAAGTGGGGAAGCCACGGGCTTTTGTATTCTATTGCGGCTTGGATAAGACTACATTTAAATTTTCCCCGCCACCAAGATAGAATTGATGTTCCTGTATCATTTTTCCCCCTAATCTATAGAAACGCGGCCGTAAGACCCCACGTATCTACTGACTAGTTTTTGATCATGGAAAGGACGGATTGGAGGAGGACGTTAACTCAGAGGAATAGAAGGAGCATTTACTCTCAAGCGACGCTCTAATCTCCGCCTGTGGATCGAGAAATTGGCTACCTCCCACTACTGCTCCACAGGTTTGGACCCTTGAAACCTCTGTTTACAGAATTTCGACCCCTATTTTGACTGACCAGTGCATATAATATGCAGCTTTACCTTACATATTTTAAGTGTTATCCTTTTTATACTGTCAGTCCATTTAACTGACATCTATGCTTCATAGGTATATCAAAAAGCAAAAAATAGAGACCACGTTATGGCCAGGATGGCCGAAAACAATGTTGTTCTTTTAAAGTGGCTACTACAACCGCAAGATGGTAGAACCAGTGTAGTTCGATCGGGGAAGTACCACCGCCACACCTATTTCTAGCGTGAAGCATTTCTTGCGTTTCGATTGAAGGATGTGGTTTGCCAGTACACTTTCACATGAGGCGACCAGCATAGTCATTCAGATGAAACCCATGTTCTGTATGTAGTTGATTACAGATGTCCATGGGCGGCACTGACCACTTACCATCAGGTGGACTGCATGCCCCTGCACTGTCCCTATAATCAGATAAAAAAGAAAAAGAAGATTTAAACCCAATTGAACATATTTCATCTAATTAGATTTTCTTTAAAATTAAAGAAAAAATGAAAATACACTCAAATAACCACAAAACATTCCTTCTGGTAGTTTTGAATTGACTTGAATAGAAACAATTAACTGCCGAGGAATGTTATTTACTGGCTAAACCAGTGGCAAAAAAATGCCTGCAGGTATGCTAACAAATTATTTTTAGTTATATGTATATGAGTACGTATTTATACTAAGTTTCTTAGTCTGTTAGAAAAGTCTGATGGGGTGCCTAATACTATTGTTCGTGGCTGCATATAAGATTGTGCATATTTTTAACCTTGCCGGGTCTAGCAAAGTTACGATGTTTTTGTTTTATTTTTATCTACCTATACGTACTGATGAAATATAATTATTCAAATCAATCATTTAATCATAAGATTGATATGTTTTTTCATACTGCACGATCGACCGAAAAATATATAACATTATCATATGGAATTTACTGATATTGGTAATTAAGTGATAAGCACAAGAAAATAATTAATCATCGATCACCCGCAAAATATTTCTTATCATTGATATTATCTTCGCTGCTGTTGGTATGATACTAAATAAAGGACGACTTGATTGTTATTAGTTATTTTAACCCGGCTGGAGAGGGGTGGAAAAAATGTTGCACTGAGTATGATAAACCCGAATACAATTGTCTTTTTTAATTTTTGTTTACGTGGAATATGTTATAATATAGTAAAGATTTGGAGCGACGAAGGGTTATGTGGGATTTGTACGGCACTAAAACCCCTCTGGTGGCCGTCCTCAGCGCTACAAAGAGGACTCCGAGATCTCCAAAGGAACGCAACCGGAGTCCTCTGAACGCGTTGCCCCATCGGGCTCCCTTCAGGCTTCCTTCAGATGAGTTGCTGGGCCCACCACTCCGTCTGGTTTTTACGACGGTATGCGACCACACGTGCCGACGTCCTTCGCGGGGTGACCTGACCGAACAGTTCGAGCTCTAGTTGCCTGCGACCTCGGAAGCCCCTTTTAGTCGCCTCTTACGATAGGTAGGGAATACCGTAGCCTTATTCTGATCCCGGAACTACAGGGACACGTTGGTGTCTCCCACGCTAATGAGCTTTCTTTATATCAATATATACCATAAACTATGTATATACCAAATCTTAGCAAAACCCGACCAATTACAACCTTTTGTATTTGCCAATAATACTAGCCTTTACCCGCGGGTTCGCTCACGTTGAAGCCTAGATTTTAATTTTTTTTTTCAAATAATAATGCCTGCTAAAATTTTTAGCTAAATCTCATATAATTATGTGTAGTAAATATGTGTAAAAGTTTGATGATAATTAGTTGAGTAGTTTATAATATTAGAAGAGATTAAAAATATTAAATATAGGTTAACCATAACACTTAAAATATGTAAGGTAAAGTTACACATCAAGGTAAATCTAAAAAAAAGAGCAAGTGCGAGTCTCCGTCTGTAGTCCGATAAAAATAATGGTACGGGACCCTTTACGTTGAGTTCATTGAGGGGAATACTTACGGGTCGGCGTCACCGACATGCTGTGACGTAAGAATAAGTATGCCATATCTACCCGTGATTGTTATAAAGGTTTACTGAATATCCGATAATTGTGTTCATATCTGTATTATAACATTTTATAACTTTTAATTATATATATTTTTTCTATAATAATGTAATGTGTCATTATTTATTATTATCTACCGAACACTATGCTGCAATCAATATGAACAATGCGTTGAACCAGACTGATGTTAATAATTCCATTTTTTATTAATATGCAAAGAAGTTATTATTGACTATTTAAGTTTAGTTCAAGTCCTCACTTCTGGTGGCAGTTCCCATGACTGTTGTTTTTTTTATACGATCATACGTAAAATTAGTAGCAACGTGGGCGGATAGAGAAACATAGTGTGGAATCGCACCGTCGGGGGCAGAAGTAAATATGGACACAATGTTAACGTTTTGTATTTATAAAAATCTTTGTTAACGTTTCAAATATGACCTTTCTGCCTTTTCTAGACAGTATACTTAATCACTTACATGAAGTGCGTAAATAATTTAGAATATCAACAATTATCATCACCAATCATGGTTTTGTTATTGACGACCCGCGTGGCCGAGCGGTTACCGTACCGGTCTGACACTCAGTGGGTCCCGGGTTCGATTCCCGGCCAGACAAGTGTCTTAATGATGAGTTTAGATTCTTGTTCTGGGTCTGGGTGTTTGTGTATTCGTCTTGTGTGTGTCCATGGCACCCACGACACAGGAGAAAATCCTACTGTGGGGCTATGAGTGTAGAAAGCGTTTTTGTTATTGCACAATTATTAATTACTAGCAGAACCCGCGCGACTTCGTTCGCGCATACTAAAACATATTCTATCATACAGCATAAGTACAATTGAGAGCTGCTCCTGGACATGCCATGGAATGCTGGCGACATCAGTGGGAGTTCATGCAATTCAGATAGACACTGCTATCCATAGAAATTTCGCCTATTGACCTAACCGCGTTAGAAGAAGGGCAATGTTTCGCTTATGTATGTTTGTATGAATACCCATTTATGTAGCAAGCACTGCAGCCCAAACGGCTTGACGGATTGTAACATATTGCAAACCAATTGAAACGACTCACGTGGCCATTACAAATATACATACGTTATAATACTTTTCTATTACTTTACCAAAAAAAAAATTAAATGAAATAAATTATTACCAAAATCAAACAATCGATTGATTCGTTATGGGTCGGTTATTCATAAATGCTAACCTCTTTTCATACATAAAACATTGTTGGTCTTCACAAAAAACTATCAACCCTAATCTTAAGATTCGATTTTCCAAAAACGCTGAAAATATCTTTTAAATATTATATCACAAACTTAAACACTCAGTTTCAATGAGCTGGCATCAAAATTGACGGACTTTCATACAAGCTTACAACCCTTATTTTAACACCCTAGGGGTTCATTTTCCAATATGTAAAACAAATATGTCATTTTGAAAAACAATAAAGCCAAATATCAAGTTTCATTGCGCTTGCATTAAAATCGTCAAACTTCCAAAAAAACTGTCAACCCCTATTTAACCCTCTTAAGGGTTGATTTTCCAAAAACGGTAAATCGGTAAATCGGATACTCCATGATATCAAACCATAAAGTTAAATACTAACTTTCATTCAGATGACATCAAAGCTGACGGACTTTCATACAAATTTTCACTCCCTATTTAACCCCGTAGGGGGTAGAATTTCTGAAAATCCCTTCTTTTCTGATCTATACGTCACACAAAGAACATACCCTCCAAGTCTTTGTGATCAGCAGTTTAGGCTGTGCGTTGATCCGTCAGTCATTCAGGACGACGTCAGTCATTCAAGACGAAGGATTTTATATGTGTAGATTTTGCGCTTATATCAACATTATTTTATTTATTTTCAGAATAGGTATTCATGGTCAACGTACTAGACGCACCTGGGCTTTTTAAACTACTTGGAACTACGATGTGGCTAGCTCAATAAAATAAGAGCACTTATATCGATGTTTTATTACGGTTCGTACACCTAGCACTTTTTTGTGACCCTGGTTCCATCTGTGGTTAAAAAAAACGCTTTCTTTACCCATAGCCCCATACTATAATACTAGGATTTTTTCTTGTGTCGTGGGTTACATGGACACACACAAAGACGAATACACAAACACCCAGACCCAGAACAAGAGTTTAAACTCATTATTCAGATACCTGTCTGGCCGGAAATCGAACCCACTGCGTGTCAGACTTGTATGGTAGCCGCACTGCCACGCGGGTCTTCAAATTGGATTCTGGCAAGTTCAATTTAACCCAATACTTCGTATTGATTGAACTGAAAATTTCCATGTATAACATGCAGAGTGTCCGATCATTAGTAGAGTAATGGAATGACAGTAATACAGTGATGCATTCAACATAATATTAAACAAAATTTTAGTATTCTAGGACCTTACGGTTTTTTAAAATATTAATTTGAAATTTTCATGCACACCATAATTTTAAGCATAGTCATATGAAGTGTAACAATAGATTTAAATTCTCCCTGCATTTTTTAGTTCTTGCTTACATTATAATGGCGAAGATTGTGACAATAGATGGACGTTTGTTACTTTGTCATGTCAGAAGGGCCGATGGGCCTATGTATATTGCGGAATAACGTAAGGGTAACTTAATATTCTGAAAAAAATACAGTGCCCGCGGAGTGGATCTGTTTTGTTTGACTGCGTAAGAGTATATAGGTATACATAGTAAGTAAGAGGATATTTACACTGGTTGCAACAACATACATATATGTAATATGTATGTTGCTACCAGTCCTGTTTAGAACTTCTAACTACTTCGTTAAAATTCTTGTATTACTAATACAAGAATTTTCATTTTTGACGCGTATTTTTTAAACATCGGTGAAACTGAAAGCAAAACTGGTTTCAGAATAAAGTTCTTTAAACCTTTTTTTGTTCTTGAGGGGGAAAGGTTGAAAAGGTACCCGACGCCGTGGGAGCGACGCAGGGTTATATGGGATTTTGCTCCAAACCCCTCCTTCCCGGTGGCCGTCCTCGGTGTTACTAAGAGGACTCCAGGATCTCCCCAGGAACTGAAACAAGTCACTGCCATCCACGGGCATCTGTAATCAACCCCTGATAAGATTAGAATTTACCCTAAGGTTGGTCACTAATTGGAGGTTTAAATTGAAATGCCTTGGATATTTATTATTACTATTCAACCGTCGCATCGGTCGAAATTCGACCGTAATTTAAATTAACAAACTAAACTTCTAAAAGTACGAATATTTCTCAAATTTAAATAAAATGTAATAATTTTCAAGTAGTTTTTAACGCACCCGTTAAATATAAAAAGAGGTTTAATTAGCTAAGCCGCATTTAAAAACAATATCGGGTATTTTGACAAAGACACTGACATTTCTGACGTTACGTGTTTTCATAGTAAGACATCGAACGTTCTATTTCGTTTATTATTTGTGTTTGTGACAAATGCACGATAGTGTGTGTAATGTGTTTTAGTTGATTTTATGTATGATACATGCATTATATGAAAAATATATTAACATTCGGCATCCCTTCTCTACGTCCACTATAACCGTGCAAAATTTCACACTAATCTGTCCGCGGCATATTACATCAAAATCCGTCTCAAGTTTTTGCTTCACGTAATATTATAATTTAATGCTCCGTTGTCACATCCTTCCAATTAGAACGCTGCAGTTCTTAACACTTTTTATTAAATGTAAGGTTTTATAAAACCACTTCCAACCTGTCCTTTCT